>OY720125.1:3750000-5000000 GCA_963082685.1 Cyclophora albipunctata
GTTTAGGGCAAATAGCCATAAATAATGATCATTATGTGCCTCGGAGTCTAAACATTTTAATGATCCAATCTTCCAGGTGGATGGAAAAAAGACTCTCGGTGAAAACATAGCGGATAACGGAGGCGTTAGAGAAGCCCTGGCAGCCTTCAAACATCGGCTGCGAAAGACAGGGCCTGAGGAGAAACTACCAGGGTTCGAACGGTTTACTTCGGAGCAGATGTTCTTTTTGTCTTATGGGAATGTAAGTACTCTATGCATACAGAAAGGAGAAAGTAGCTGCAGACTTTGCGAAATATAGACTCAAGTCAAACGGGAAGTTATGGTTCTCAAATAATATAGTCTTTTTTAAACTTACACGATTTGAACACATAGTTTAAACGTACTCACACGGGTTTTTTCGTGTTAGAAAGTTAATAAAGCAAGTAATAACTTACTTTTTATTTCCCGACGTTTCGAGGGGATTGCACCTCTCGTGGTCGCGGGTGAACTGAAGACATTGGAGTTACCGCTGTGATGGGAGGGTAGGCGTTCCAAGTGTTGGAAGTATTGAAACACACATAATGGCTGTGCATAGACTAATAATTTTTATTCATTACAACATAGACAGTACAATCCATTGACTTCTATTCAAACTCATAGATTAAACAAGTAATTGAAATAGATTATTTTTATACTAATTTCAACACCTCCACTTATCAAAATAATCTAAAAGTTATTAATTCTTTACTTCAATCAAAGTTTCAAAAGAATTAAACAAAATAGCGTACAACCATCAAACAATATTTTGAATACCTAACCTCTCTACAAAATACTTATGTTTTACACTACTCAACCCTTTAGTCAGTAGATCTGCGGGCATTTCAGACGTTGGCAGATAAACTATCTTTACAAGATTGTTAGTGACTGTTTCTCTAACAAAATGGTGACGCACATCAATGTGCTTAGTTCTTTTATGGAACAGGGGGTTTTCTGTCAACTTCTGAGCACCTTGATTATCATTATACAAAATGATAACATAATCACAAAAATCTACTATTTCAGACAAAAGATTTTTTAAGTATATAGCCTCTTTACAAGCCTCCGCTATCGCCATATACTCGGCTTCAGTGCTTGACAAAGCTACAGTAGGCTGCTTTTTACATTCATATGAGATAACGGTTCCTGAGAACTTAAAGAAAAATCCTGTGTAGGATTTTCTATCTAAAGTATTCGATGCCCAGTCTGCATCAACAAAACCTTCTAAATTACAATTATCTTTAGTAAACATTAGCCCATAAGATTTCGTTTTACACAGATATCTCAGAATTCTTTTGGCATGTTTCCAATGAGTTAAAGAATAACAGTTATTGAACTGGCTTAAATAACTTACACTATAGGAAATATCTGGACGAGTTAAAACACTCAAATACATTAAGCTTCCTATTAATTGTTGATATGGGTATGACTTACAAATATCTGTACCTTTTTCTAATTTAAGGTTACTTTCAATTGGTGTATCAACACCATTACAATTTGTCATATTAAACTTCCTTAAAATGTTATCAACATACTTCTCTTGATCTAAGGAAATACTGCCATTTTCATACATTTTAACTCTCATACCCAAACATTGTTTTAATCGACCCAAATCCTTAATTTTAAATTTCGACATTAACAACATTTTCAGCTCATTTACCATGTTATCACTGTTTGAAAAAATGAAAAAATCATCAACAAAAATTGCTACTATAATCTGCTCCTTTTTGCATTTTTTAACAAACAGACATGGTTCTAATTTCGACTTTACAAAGTTGGCTTCCAATAAGCAATCGTTAATTCTTTTATTCCAAGCCCTAGCTGATTGTTTCAAACCATAAATTGCACGTTTCAATTTAAGTACTTGGTTACTTTTACAATCTAAATTAGGTGGTACTTGCATGTATACATTTTCATTTAGGTAGCCATTTAGGAATGCTGTAGTTACATCTAAGTGTGTGATTTGAAAGTTAAGTTTTACACTCAAAGCAATTAAAAGCCTTAAAGTTGAGTATCGAAGCACTGGCGAGTATGTCTCAGTGTAGTCTTGTCCATATTTTTGAGTAAACCCCTTTGCAACCAGTCTTGCCCTATACCGAACTTTATCATCAGTTTCAAACTTTTTTTTAAATACCCACTTGCAATTAACTACCCTATCAGCTTCTTTCCTGTCTATGAATTCCCATGCTTGGTTGTCGTCGAAAGCTTTCAGTTCATCCATCATTGCCTGCCTCCACTGCTCCTTCTCCGGTCCATTCATCGCTGCTTCATAACTGAGTTCGTCATCTCCAGATTCCAACTCATCCAAGACAGATAGATTGGTTATTCCATACCTTTCAACTGGTTTTCTCTGACGTTTACTAACCACCTCCACCGCAGCTTCTTCATTTATAATAGACTCATCTGAGTCGGTCGCAGATTGATATGACTCTTCTAGGCTGCTTGATGTGTCACAGACATAGGTAGGGTCATCTGTTTCTACCAATATATTCTCTGATGAACTATCTTCTCCTTCAGAGTTTTCTTCCTTCTCTGACTTTTCATTTACTACCACCTGAGCTGTGTCAGAGTCTTGCTTCTCCATAATGATGACATCTCTGCTCGTAGTAAGTTTTCTCGTTTTTGGGTTGTATAATCTGTATCCTTTTACATCATCTGGATAACCAACTAGAATCAATTTGTCAGCCTTCTTATCCCACTTCTGTCTTTGTATTTTGGGAACATGCACCATTGCCTTACTGCCGAATATTCTGACATGGCTTAGGTCTGGTTTCTTACCTGTCCACTTTTCAAATGGTGTCATCATGCCTAAACTGGCGGCTGGCGTTCTATTCTTCAAATATACTGCAGTATGTACTGCTTCAGCCCAAAAACATTTGTCGAGTTCTGCTTCAAACAATAAACATCTAGACCGTTCAACTATAGTTCTGTTGAAACGTTCAGAGAGACCATTCTGCTCTGGAGTGTGTGGATTGGTCTTCTGATGGATTATTCCAGCTTGTCTCATATAGCTTTCCATCTCCCGTGAACAATACTCCCCTCCGTTGTCGGTTCTCAGTATCTTTATCTTGTTTCCAGTTTGATTCTCAACTATACTTCGAAATTCTACAAAATGCTGAAATACCTGGTTCTTTTCCTTCAAGAAATAGACAAAAGTCATTCTGCTGGCATCATCTACGAATATAAGAAAGTATCTTGACTGACCAAGCGACTTGGTCTCCATTGGCCCGCATAAATCTGAGTGTACTACATCCAATAGTTTTTCACTCCTATGGTTGACTGATGGAAAAGGAAAACGTGTCTGTTTGCCCTCACAACATACTTCACAATTCTGGATTCGTATGTCAGCGTTCTTGTTAAAAGTAACTCCTTCAACAGCACCTTGCTTCATTTTCTCTAAAGCCTTACTATTTATATGGCCTAGCCGTCTATGCCACTGCACACTGCTGACTGATACCTGTGCTACTCCTGCTACCAACACCTCAGTGTTCATAGTGTTTAATTTATACACACCATTAACTTTCTCAGCCGTTCCTATTAGCTTATTCTGCTTATTGTGTATTTGGCAGTCATTTTGTCGGAACGTTACTCTGTTTCCTGCATCTATCAGCCTGCTGACTGACAGTAGATTCGTTGATAGGTCTGGTACACACAAAATGTCTTTCACTATCACGTCGTAGTACTGAGAATTCACTTTAGTTGTTATTTGTGTATCTCCGGCGCACAAAACTGGAACAGTCATCTTATTTGCTACGATTATCTCACGTTTCTCGTGCAATTCTCGTTCATGTAGCAAATTTTCACGATTTGCAGTCATATGCGTGCTTGCTCCCGAGTCTATATACCAATCGTCGGTTTTGTATTTACCATTGAAGAATGCGGCACTAAAAGCGTTCACGGTGTTTTTCTCTTTTAGATCTGGGCATTTATTCTTGAAATGACCGATTTTCTTACAATTATAACATTTTATTTGTTTACTACCGTTTGAAGTGTCATTTTTGATTGACAGCTGTGATTTGGTACCGCGGTTAGTATTGCTACTCTTTGACCGCTGTTTCAACCAGAACGCTCTTTCCGTTCCAGTATTACCAACTTCTTCACACATATCAAGTAATTTTGTCTTGATGACGTCGGCGCTAATGACGATTCCAGAGTGTTCGATCGCCATTATCATTGGTGAAAACTTATCTGGCAGTCCTGCCAAAAGTAATGATCCAATCCATTCATCAGTGATCGCAAAACCTGTTCCCTTTAATCTCTGTGCAGTTTCAACCATTTGAGATACATAGGCTGTCATGGAATCACAGTTTTCGAGACGAATTGAAATCAGCGTTCGAAGCAAACTGATTTTTCGTTGAAATCCTTTGTCATCGAACAAATTTTTCAATTTATTCCACACACCAGTCACTGTAGTCTCACTCTTGATATGCACGTATAATGAGGGATCGATGGTCATGATGAGCTTAGCTTTTGCTTTCTTGTTATCGGTTTCCGTGAGAGACGCCGATACAGCTTCGATGTCAATTCCCTCGAGAAGAAGAAAGTTGCTCGTCGCAAACGCCCAATCATCATAGTTTTCGCGACCCTTGAGTCTCGGCACATTCACCAAATAGCCCGAAGTCGACATATTACACTTCTGCACGATTGTAACAAATTATTTTTGGTAAAATAATGGGAGCGGCCCATAACCTATTGAAACACACATAATGGCTGTGCATAGACTAATAATTTTTATTCATTACAACATAGACAGTACAATCCATTGACTTCTATTCAAACTCATAGATTAAACAAGTAATTGAAATAGATTATTTTTATACTAATTTCAACAGGAAGTACCCTCGAATGGTCAATGTTAGAGTTTAACGGTGCGTTCACATTAGACTGACACACAACACTGACAGTATCCTGGCACTTGGTCTGTTGTTCCTCGACAGTACTCCGTTTCGCCCCGTCCCGACACGAGACAACAATCTCTGGAACTTCTTTTCATGTCGCTCGGTACAGAAATTAAAATTACGACGCGCTTGAAAAACGTAATTGTCGTCCTCCGAAGCCGAACGTGACCGCGGGGGAGCGCCTAGCACTTAGGAACTTACGGGAGAACCAGGACGTATTAGTTCTTAAGGCCGATAAAGGAAACGCCACCGTGGTCATGTACACTGAAGACTACGATACTAAGATACGTGTATTGTTGAGTGACACTATGGTGTATAAGCCGGTGTCGTATAATCCGACGGCCAGAGTAACGAGACGTATAAGGGCTGTTATACACGACTGTCAGGATCTGTTTCCAGAGGAGGTGTTCGAACGGTTGCATAAACCGGCTATAGTTCAGCCACCAAAACTGTACGGGTTGCCTAAGATTCACAAAGTAGATGTCCCTTTACGGCCCATTGTGAGTCAAATAGATTCGCCAACGTACAGACTGGCTAAACATGTCGCTGGTATATTACAACCCTACATTGGAAGAGCGCCTTCTTTTGTCAAGGATTCTCGCCATTTTGTATCGATTATTAAGGACATGAAGTTGGAACCGTATGACATAATGGTGAGTTTTGATGTCGAGTCATTATTCACCAATGTTCCATTAAAGGATTGCCTTAATGTGGTCAGACAACTGCTAAACGACCACGAGTTACCCGACCAATATGTGGATCTTCTAGAAAATTGTCTGGACGGAAACTTCTTTTTATACCAAGGTCAGTATTACCTGCAGATTGATGGTGTCGCCATGGGTAGTCCAGTGGCCCCGGCACTTGCCAACATCTGGATGGAGCATTTTGAGCAACTGATCGATTGGACAGCTTGTGGTATAAAATTATGGAAGCGCTACGTTGATGACGTTTTCTGCATACTGGACAGAAGAATCAGAGGTGTTGACGAGGTGACCGCGTACCTCAACTCCGTTCATCCGAGGATCAAGTTCACGTACGAGTTGGAGGAGAACAGGACGTTAGCATTTTTAGATATCAAAATAATGGCGAGGCCTGACGGTACGTTGTCTCACACTGTGTACCGAAAACCAACACACACTGACAGGTATTTGAATGCTGCATCACACCACCATCCCGCTCATCTGCAGTCTGTAGTCACCACACTGACGCGCAGAGCCCATGACCTCTGTGACCCTGAACATTTACAGAGCGAACTACAGCATGTTCAGGAGGTACTGAAACGTAATGGCTACAGGACTGGCAGATCGCAGACGAAACGCACTAGGTTGAAACACGCTGAGGCGACTCGACAACCGGCGTATTTACCTTATGTGAAAGGAGTGACGGATAAAATTGGAAACCTACTCAGACGTTTTTCAATAAAATCAATTTACACCCCGCTCACGAGAATGGCCAAGCAGCTACGAACACCGAAGGATGTAATACCCTTACAGATGCCGGGTGTTTACAAAATTGACTGCAGCTGTGGTCATTCATATATAGGTCAGACCAAGAGGACGATCGCCGAACGCGTTAAGGAGCACATAGCGGCTGTGAAGAACCGTCAAATTAACAAGTCTGCTATAGCCGAACATTTAGTTGACTCGGGTCTCAATCACTGGATCGAGTTACATGACCCTAAAGTTATTGCAAACGAGCCGCACTACTACAAGAGGATTATTCGAGAAGCGATTGAAATAAGGAAATATCCGAATTTCAATCGTGAAGACGGTTTTAAACTCTCTGCGGCTTGGAATCCGGTAATAACTTATAAGTGTTCGAGACGTGCCCAAAAGACCAAGTGCCAGGATACTGTCAGTGTTGTGTGTCAGTCTAATGTGAACGCACCGTTAAACTCTAACATTGACCATTCGAGGGTACTTCCAACACTTGGAACGCCTACCCTCCCATCACAGCGGTAACTCCAATGTCTTCAGTTCACCCGCGACCACGAGAGGTGCAATCCCCTCGAAACGTCGGGAAATAAAAAGTAAGTTATTACTTGCTTTATTAACTTTCTAACACGAAAAAACCCGTGTGAGTACGTTCAAATAATATAATTAATTGCTTACACAACAGAGCTGCCCTTCCCCTCCAAATCCATGTTTCCTTTAATAAAACCCTAACTAGATTCAAGCTCATACCCTAGAAATCTAAAAAACTGAATTAAATGTGGACTTTACGACAAAACCTCAGAGTCTGACTTCATATGCGGGCTATGTAAAGGTTATTCTAATTTATTTAGCGAATTATTTATTAACAGCTTGTTATTAACTAAATATTTAGTAACAGCTTAATACTATGTTACAGCTATGGTGTGGAGTGAACACCAAGGAGTCTCTGAAAGCTGACCTAGAGGACGAGCATGCTCCTCAGCAGTTCCGCGTCGCAGGCTCCTTACAGAACGTTCCAGAATTCGCGAGAGCCTTCAAATGTCCACCAGGTTCGAAAATGAATCCAAAGAAAAAGTGCATAATATACTAACGACCAAAGATCCTTTTGTAAGGATTTATTTACCTCATTGAGATAATTTTAGATTTGGCAAGCATGGTGATTATGTCTAATCCTCCTTACTGTACTGACATCTTCAGTGAGATGACATGCCTTTGCCCAGCAGTGGAACATTAAAGGCTGTACTACTTCTTCTTTCATTAAGATTACTATAGGAACAATAAGTAGGTATTGTACCTTACAAGGAATCACTATCATGTTTGATTTTTTAAAACCTTATACGAGTAGAATATTAAAAACATCCAAAAATATGACCAATTTCGCCGTGTTGGATTTTTATGTACTTACAGATTATTTAAAAAAAGATGTTACTTTTTGTTTCAAAAGTTTGTGCCTTAAACTACTCGTATTACCTACTTTAATTACTGTTATACATATGTACGTTGAAGAGCAGATTTTATTGCTTTTTTATGTATCTCTTAATAATTTTAATTCGTTTAAATACCTGTGGTAAACCGTTAAAATACGTGGATTACTAAATCCATGTATCGTAAGCAAAAAAGCAAGATCAAATTAAGATGATTTTATTTTTATTTGGCAATCACAAAAGTACCTACGCATTTTGTTCTTAATTATGGTAGTTTAATAAGACTGAACAGCATTATTCTACCAAAAAAATACATAATACAAAAGTATTTACCATTTAGTATTCTTGTAATTGGTAGTTTTAAGGATTCATTCTCAGAGCTAATTAGGGTGATACGACACGAAATAATCTGGCGACAGTTTTCATGATTTAATGTTTCTTAATAGATGTGTGCAATAGTGTAATTATTTTTAGTGGCGTGACTAGGTACTAGTATTTAAAACTTATTCTTATTTATTTTGTTATCAGGGTACCTGTACATAATGTGTAAGTTATTTTGTCTCTAATCAATTTCAACCCGCCTGAACTTTTAATTACAAGTGTTATAAATAAATGTATTGTACTTACTATTTTTATTTTATTTAGTAACCTAAAGAAAGCAAGTTATTGCAGTTAACTTTAAATACCACCGACCAACATCAACAACAAAAAAGGTTATAGCCCAGTTATGAAAATACTAAATGAATGAGACATTCAGGTTAAGAAAAGATAAATAGTTATACAATTTAATTTCAAACCATCATCCTGCAATCATATAACAAATCAATTCAAGTACGTAATCGACATAATCATTGAACATAATTCACAGCATAGATTGGTGCTAAGGCGAAGTTATAAGTCAGGGGTCTTTGAAGGGAGGTGTCACTAGTGAGATTGTTGGGAGGAGCAGGCTGGGTGGTGAGAGGGGACGTGGTGAACACGGACCTAGAGAAAAACCCTAACATGCCAGGGTTAACAAATGTAGGCCTCTCCGTCAACACTGCTCTGCCCACAGCCACCGGATAAGGCACCGGCCCCATAACCCTAACAGGGTAAGGCTCCTTATTAACCCCAAACACAGGAACATGCCTCGTCACTTCCAACGGCATCCTATTAACAACTGGATACGGCACTGTTCTGTCCATGGGCACTATTACAGGCACTTTCACTGGAATAGGTAAAGCGCTATCGATAGGCAATGGCACGTTGATAGGCAAAGGAACTTGGACGCTTTGAATGATCGAGCGAGTGTTGAAACGAGGCACATCTTGCTTGAGGCTGACATGGTTCGGGTCGAAGTTGACAGCGATGTCTATCAGGCCGTGAGGTGTGAGCGGCCCGTTGGCGGGGAAAGACCTCGGAGGAGGCAAAGCGGTATCCACTGAGTCTGAGGACAGTTGAGGGCTTACAGGAGCTGCTAAGGAAAGAGGTACTATTGGCTGAGCCTGGATGTCCATGGTATTCTCGAAGACGGGGCTCGGTTCCGCGTTCATAAGCCCTGCGTCAGTTGGATTGAAGAACCCGTATGAAGTGGCCCGTTTGTTCTTCTCGACCGCAGGGTCTTTGATTCCTTTATCTTCCAGGATCTTGGCCAGTTTCGTAGTTTCTGGTTTTATTGTTTTCGCTTGTAAGCCGGAAATACTGCACGATATCAGCAGAATCTGCAATGAAAATGAATGTTAGCTTATAGAGCCGTAATTTTTACACTTTATTTCATTTAGTTGCCTTGCAATTTATTAACCGCCTTTAAATAGAAGAGGTTTTTATTTTAATTCGCTTGGCAATATATATTGTTTTAATAATAAGATATTCTTAATCAAAGCTCAGAACGTTATGTATGCAGAGACCGCACAAATTTGCGACATTGTTCGCAATAGTGTGGACATGACTTCAAAATTAATTAAAATGTTATTCAATTAATGAATAACTTACATGACATATATTTCATTGCTAGTCAGTAAGTACAACATTTTGTTAAAGTATATTTATTAAGGCAAACGGTCAGTATTTTTTTCTACATTTTCGGCAGACAGTCGTTTTTTCTTTCTTTTACGTTCGTGTTTAAAATAAGTATCGTTTTCGTAAATATTTATATACAATAAATAAATAAATAAATAATAGACTGACAGCAGAAAATTTGGAAAAAATACTGACCATTTTTTTAAATAAACCTATACTTTTACAAACTTTTGTATTTATTGACTAGGAATCAAATTATATGTCAAGTAAGAAATTAATTAATGAATAATATTTTGATTGATTTTGAAGTCATGTCCACACTATTGCGAACAATGTCGCAAATTTTTGCGGTCTCTGTGTATGACATAGTGCGTAGATATTTATCGATACTATTTATATCTGTAGCACTCGTGGTGGAGCTAGAATAAGCGATGTTTTGCGATTGTTAAGCAACGTGCAACTCAGACACTACTTGGATGGGTGGCCGATAGTGGCATTTCTATCAGAGCACTAAGAAGAGCACTCACCCTCCCAAGCACGGGCTTGGGAGGGTTCGTAAAACTGTCAGTCCCGGTTCTTTCAATCGGAAGACCATGTCCAGTTCTTGAGGCGGTCTAAAGACTCCGACACCCGGTTGGCCAGTCTACACGAACTTACTTTATATCTGAACCAAAATACTTTTTAGAAAAACACTTATCAATCCTTACCAACATGAGAATCGCCATGGTTGACAGGTTCACACCAATTACAAGTTATCTATTAGCTGCTTCCAACAGATGTGATTGGAACACCACTCTGTGACGTTTATATAGATAGTACGGCATTTAATTGGTCTGCACCATGGACCGAATTAAGGAGAAATTTCCACTGCACTTTTTTACGTCCGTCTGACTCAATTATTATTGTGGTACTAAGAGATTATGTTAATGTTATTAACACAATTTATTGTATAAATCGAATTGTTGTAAGCATACTTACAAAATATAAATAAAATATTATTGTTAATTAAATAACCGCCTATTGTCTTCTAGTTTACATGATATAAAGGTTGTGTAATTTATTTGTACATCATTTCTAATGTAATGACTGAATTTATGAATTTCGTAAGTGCCTACCTGTGTAGGCGCGTGGGTCAGTCTTATACGATCTAGAACACAATTTGAATATAAATATCCTAACTAATTTTATAAATGCGAAAGTAACTCTGTCTGTCTGTCTGACTGTTACGCTTTCACGCCAAAACTACTGAACCGATTTAAATGAAATTTGGTACACAGTTAGTCCAGAGCCTGAGAAAGGACATAGGCTACTTTCGAAAGAAGTACATATAAACATAGAAAGGACATGGGCTTCTAAATTCCCACGGGAACGGGTATAAAGCTGGTAGAACCGCGGGGCGCGGCTAGTTTGAATATAAATAAAAGGCCAAACACTACATAAGAGACTTCAGACACCACTTCTGAAAAACAAATGGACTAGTGTATATTTCTTCTACATAGTATAGTGACGTACCCGAACTATGTAGATTTATTTTATATATCATCCAGATTAAGAGATATATTATGAAAAAGCCTAGACAAATTGTATTACAACCAAAATTAAAACACCATAAGCTCCTCTGAACTTGTAGAAGAACAACAATGTTTAATATAATAATCTAATATCTAGTTATGTTCTTAATCCACAAGAGGCCCGTTATAGACCAAATTCTATAAATTGCGATTTTAAAATGATGGTCTTCCAAAGAAAAAGTTTGTGTGAAAGTTTAAATACGTAACCACTGTGAGAAGGTTTCTATGTAATGAAGTAGTCAGCATGTCACGAAGCTGAAGGGCTGGTGCTCTGGGCATGAATTTGTGAATAACTTCGGAGTTAGTAAAGATTGCTAAAGTGTTTTGTTTCTCATGACAAAATTTCCATCCCAGTTTAGAATGAAAACTTTTTTAATGAATAAGTTTTAGGTATGATACTAAAAGATATTAGAGTGTAAAGCCCCACTGCTGGGTGACCCAAGACATCAGTACAGTGAGAAAGATTAGGCGTACCCAACCAACACAATGTTTGATAAGTAATCATGTTTTCGCTCGACCCGGTAATTGAATCCGAAACTAAAATACAGAATAATAATAAATCTAAAATATATTTTAATCTTTTTAATCACATTACAACTAGAATAAATAGAAATACATAATAATCACTAACACTACAACAATCAGAATAAATTATTAAATTACATTCAGTCCAATGATTAGGTTTCGAGCTTCAAAAGAACAACTGTTATTGTTACAAATGGCGCGAGAGCCAAAAATATTTAACTAGAATAAATTACTACGAACTAAGCAAATTAATATTAAGATACAATTAAGCACAATTATTATTCAATATTAACTCTTTACGTACTAGCAGATTCAGTATCAATAGTATTAGTCTCATTGGTAGCGTGTTCGATGCTTTCAGTCACTTGTGTTGAATCAACATGTTCCGAAATATTCGCTCCCTCAGTTGCGTTATTTTGGTTGCTCTCTTCTATAACAGTGGCATTGCTAGTGATGGCCATCACTGTGGTGGTTTCTGGTAAAATGTCGCAGTATTTGCCTCTGACCCCGAGGGGACAATCGCATCTAAAGTAACCGTCACCAGACTCCAATGATTGACATTTGCCACCATTCTTGCATGTGTTTGGATTCTTCTCGCAGTAATTTAGCTCTGTAAAGATTAAGGTAAATTTAAGATGAATATTTGATACAATCTATTTCTTGTTATATTGTATTGTTGGTTCATTGTGATTCCATCAAGTATTTCTAACCATTAGACAAACTTACTTCGTCTTTTATCGTATTTCGTATTTTATCGTTTCGAAGCATCTAAACGACCAAAGACAAAACTATAATACAAATATGAAGAAAATGTATACCTTATCGAGTGAGTTTCATAAATACTTTTAACTCGTAAGCGTTCCTTAATAGGTAAAATAATGCATGTAATACTAATAAGTAAGATACTGCTATGGCAAAATTAAAATTCAATCAATAAATATGTATGAAAGTAGAATGCGACGCTTTTATCAATTTTATTTATGAGTTCACATATCTAGTAAAACACTTTTACTCCTTTGGGTGTATGGATATTCACTCTGTATTTTACTAATTATTGAATTAAGAAATTAAAGAAAAAAGGATTTAAATAAGAAATATCTGATAGGGTTAATCCTAGTGAGCAAGTTAGTTCGAGTAGATTAGTGGCTAACCGTTTTTTTACCGGGACCGACAATTTCTATGTACAACGTACCTTCATCACAAAGCATGCCACCCCAACCCTTCTCACACAGACACTCCCAGGGCTTCGTGCACCGTCCGTGCACGCACCCCGGGTAGCGGTGGCACTGCCCGCAGTCCGTGCCGGTCCAGCCGACCTTGCAGCGGCATTCGCCGGGGCGCCGGCAGTACCCGCGCTCCGGGTGGCAATTCGCCGCGCATATGGCTGAGGGGAAAATGGGGGGTATTTTGTACAGATTGTGGGGGAAAGTGGTTGATATGTTTGGTAGTATGATTTATTTGTTGTTTTTAGTGACAGTGGATGAGGTAAAGTTGGTTAGTTGAGAAAGGTGGGAGGGTAAAGATGTTTGGTTTAAGCCTAGATTGCTAGACGAGTTCAATGGTACTGAGTACGCAAAAACTTCCCTTGCTTGTTAATTTTCTCTTGGGAATCATTCATTTTCTCTAGGGATTTATCTTCATAATGTTTTCCAAAAATCCATTTCTTTATCAAAGGTCCACTTAACCTAACTTTTATTATTAATAAGTACAAACAGATCAACAAAATTTGCTACATAAACGTAGGTAATATTATGAGGCCACATAACAGGTAGATACTTACGCGTCTGACAAAGCAGTCCAGTGTATCCCTTTGCGCATTTACACTCCAACGGCTTGTCACAGTACCCGTGTTGGCACCCTGGTAACGGTTGACACGACTTGCAAGTCGGGCCGGCCCAGCCCAGACGACACCGACACTCTCCCGGCGTCTCGCAGTAGCCTCGCGTCGAGTGACAATCGGACCGACAAGTCGCTAGAACGAATGATATTGTTAGATAAGCCTTTTAAGGATAGTTCTAGAACTTCTAGGTGCCATAGGAAATATTTGAAGACTCGAAGCCGTGGCCGTGACTTGGTTTGTAGTGTTTGTTTACAAATTTAATGACTTTATTGTAGCTTTGATAAGACAAAAAGAATATTTCTATATTAAAAAATATATACCTATCCAAAGGTTTTTAAAGAATGCTATAGAAAGAAAATCTTACGAAATAGTGTGTTAGGGAACTTAGGGACTATTCACATTTTTCGGAATATGTGTTAATTTTGTATGATAGCCTTGTGGTAGCAGAGTTTGGTTGCAATTTAAGTCAGTATTATTAATAAACGCTCTATAACTAAAACACTGTTATAAATTGTTTTATCTCGTTTGCTCTTTGGACAACAGGATATGTCGGAAAGGGACAAACCATTTGATAGCTAATATGCTGTTTATAAGCGTTTATGAATGAGGCCCATTGACTTTATATTGTGTGCTCGACCTTAATATTACTGCTTACGTTAAAAGTTTACTTCTACTCCATACTCACGTTCCGAACAGAAGATGCCGTCCCATCCGTCCTTGCAGATGCACTCAAACGACACATTGCAGTACCCGTGCTGGCACCCCGGCAAGGGGATGCACTTGTTGCACCGCTCCCCGTAGAACCCTAGCTTGCATCGACATTCGCCGGGACGCTTGCAGTATCCTAGGAAACGTAAGGAATGAGAGCGTTGTAATGAGTGAAATAATCAATTTCATGGTTTGGGACTACTGGAGGAATGTGGCCCAGGACAGGTGCATGAAGGGACAGGAAGAGATCTTTGCCCAGCAGTAGGGCACAAATGAGTCATAATAATATTAAGATAAACCGTCCTTCTTTGATGAAATATAAATTATTAATAACTGGGTCAAGTTCACGAATTATGATGACTGTTTATATACTATAGACCTAGAGCCCGTGAACCCCAGACCTTCGTTATTTTATAAAAGCTGAAAGTTTGTCAGCGCATGCTCCCAACACAGGGTAAGAACGATGGACTATTATGAAGTTTGGGTTACAGTGGCTGTGGCAGGTAAACGTTACTAAAGGTGTGTAAAATACCGATCTAAATTCATCAAATAATAAAGTGTGATTTGTGTGACATGACATATGTCATTTGAAAGCTCTTGAAGAGTTGTACAAGTCACCCTTTGACGGTGATATCGAAATCGACGGCCAACTTGGTGTTTTCGACTATTGAAGATTGGAGTTGACCTATGCTATGGACGCTGATCCTAATGCTCAACAGTGACATGACCTATATCATTTGAAAGCTCTTGACAAGTTGTACAAGTCAGTCTTAGACGGTGATATCGAAATCGACGGCCAACTTGGTGTTTTCGACCATTGAAGATTGGAGTTGACCTATGCTATGGACGCTGATCCTAATGCTCAACAGTGACATGACCTATGTCATTTGAAAGCTCTTGACAAGTTGTACAAGTCACCCTTTGACGGTGACATCGAAATCGACGGCCAACTTGGTGTTTTCGACCACCGAAGATTGGAGTTGGCCTATGCCATGGACGCTGATCCTAATGCTCAACAGTGACATGACCTATGTCATTTGAAAGCTCTTGAGGAGTTGTACAAGTCACCCTTTGACGGTGACATCGAAATCGATGGCCAACTTGGTGTTTTCGACCATTGACCTTTAGTACCGTTTACCTGCCAAAGCCACGATAACCCAAACTTCATAATAGTCCATCGTTCTTACCTGTGTTGGGAGCATGCGCTGACAAACTTTCAGCTTTTATAAAATAACGAAGGTCTGGGGTTCACGGGCTCTTGGTCCACTACTTAAATCACCCATTAGTGTCTACCCTCTCTTAACAAATTTTCAACTTTTCAATTCATCAAATAGTCGTATTAAGGTACTCGTTCTCGGTTGAACCGCCAAATGCAACCAAAGGCGGTTCACAATCAGCCTGCGGTCGCCGCAATCGCCCCGAAACCAATTTTCGCAAACCTTCTGCAACCCAACCGTGGTGAGGTATCATATACCATTTTCATTTTCGGGAATATCTCAGATAACCATAAAACAACATACCTTGCAACGGATCGCACCCCTTCTTACAAATGGGCACATCACAGAGGTCCCCCTGCCATCCCGGCAGACACTTCGGCTCCCCGTTGTCATTGCACACGTAGTGACTGTGCTCCGACTGCACGGCCGGCAGCGAGCACGCCTGTCGGACACCGTGCTTTAAGAGAAATTACGGTCTGGTGGGTGAACAAATGTGCTGCTAAGCGCGGTGAGCCACAAAGCCTTAGACTAACTTAAATATCATTTTTAGGCTAATACCTATTATGCTCCTTGACACGGATCCACTCCTTATGGCTCAAAACAAAGGTTTAGTCTTCGGTAAATCTTCAGTAAGAGATAGAACGAAGACTAAATTTTTGTCTTTATGCTCTTAACTCTGCTAGTAAACCCAAAAGGAGATTAACCTAGCGTAGTACTTTGAGTAGTTACGAGCCGGATCTGCACTTCATTGAAGGTGCAATTTCATTGTATTTTTTTAATCGTAATTAATCTTTTGCAGAATTTCCTAGGAATTAATTCGGAAAGTACCCACCTAAAAGTACTGTAAATAGTCCCCACGTATCCCATAACTTTCTATCACTGCATACATAGAGTAGGTACTACGCGGTAGGTGTAGGTAAAAGCTAACTTAGTAGTACTAAGTAGTAAGAGAGAAAATCTCGTATTTTCCTCCTTTCATTCCATCACATAAAATTAACAATCAACCAAGTGCGTGACTGCGTGCTACAAGTTCCATTGACTTCCTATTATGTCGCACCTCATGAATATGCATGATAATTTCGTTTTCTGCATTGTTCTAATGGTTTCTGGACTCTTTTTATGGAGTACTGTCACTAGTATTACGAAATTTAAAAGTAAAAGTACTGGCGAATTGCTTAGACTAGCGAGGTTGATGGTCTACCAATTTTAGAAGACAATAAGTTGTTGTTAGAATCGTGAATGTACTAATACTGCCTTATAGACAAGTGGCAATCGCTCGGCCACAAAACTAGGACCAAATATCTTACTTAATGTAGTAGGTACATAATTATTTTCTCTTTTGCTACTAACAAAATGACTACCCGATCACATGAGACTCATGTGTAGTCATGTCATGAGTCGTGTCATCCCTGTGCATATTGCTGTCTGAGGGACTGGTATACTTAGACGTATTAAACTTTCTGACGTATACGCTTTCTTTTAAAAGTGGTTTACCGTCAATTTCTTGACCACTACTTTTACTACTCTACGGATTGGGCCCGATCATAGAATCACTTGAATATAATATAGAGTCACTTCAATATATTTATTTATTTAATTGTTCAAAGAGAATCAATAGCAAAATACACAAAGTAGAAAACAACATAGTACAAGAATCCTTATTATAGATTCATAAGCCAATTATAGATTTAATCACACACCAAACATTTGCATCTCGAAGTACATACAACCCCTTAGAAGGAACACCCATTCCCATAGATTTTTTTTGTCTAACCAGTCTAACGCCAATGTTTTCAAACTTTTACCAATAGGAAAGCGTATAAAATTTAACGACAAACCATTTCACTGGTGCAACTGAATGAATGATTTGTATAACGATCGTGTTAGAAACTTGAGCAAAGGCTGTAAAGATTGACGAGGTTGCTTACCTCGTTACGAAGTGTAAAGTGTCTATTCGTGAACTAAGGATGAGGCGACATGATCTCTGAGTCAGGTACTTTCTAATAACTTGTGAAAGTAATAAGAAAGCGGCCCGCTTGGAAACAGCGAAAACAAACACGCGCCATTTAAATACATAACATAAATAAGGAAAATATATATTTTAAACAGTCTTAAATACGTTTTAGTCAACAAATCTTATGTATTATATAGTACTAGCAGCGCCCCGTAGTTTTACCTGCGTTGGGAAAAGAATAGCCTATAACGTTTCCGTTGAATGTGGCTATCTATTACAAGAATAATTAATCAATTCGGATGGGTAGTTTCTGAGATTAGCGCGCTCAAACAAACAAATAAACAAACTCTTTATTATTCAGATTTAAGGTAAGGAAACCAGAGTTTGACTTTGATCATTGAGTTTTAACAATTGAAGTAGCCGAGACAACTGGATGATAATAAATGTTTCTCATACATATCAAAGTAGTCATTATTATAAGATCCAAGAACACAACAGAAAATTTTTTTTTTGAACGCACAAATCTTTGGGACTATCCAGCGGATTTGTAAAAATATATTATGTGTCATATTCAACAGAAAAGTACAGACTAGGTCATATTCCGAAATTTTCACGAGAGCCGATACAGTGCGGATAAAACCACGGGGTGGTGGTAGTATCTGATAATTAATCTTACTTTAAACTTTGCCTATGTCTAGTCTTGAAGGGTAATTCAAACTGCTGTTTTCATTAATAGTACATGGGCCGGAACGCAGCTTTTTTCTAAAAGTAAGCTAATGGAGTAAAGTGCAACGACTGTATATTAATAGTATATTTTGTAACACAAAGTAGAAACTTTCTTGTGAAAAAATGCAAATTACGCATTGTTGTTTTTTAAAGATATCAACTATAGTACACAAATGATGATTATAAAAATATTCTTTTTACAAAAAATAAAAACCCTAAACCTGGAACCCTGAAAATAGTGTGTTAGCGACTAATATCTCAATTATACAAATTCTCTTAAAAACATTCATATTTATATATTCATACTAGCAGCGCCCCGCGGTTTTACCCGCGTTGTGCCCGTTCCCGTGGAAATTTCGGGAATTTTTTTACATAAAAACCTTCCTCTTGAATTACTCTACCTATTACAAAAAACCGCATCAAAATCCGTTGCGTAATTTTAAAGATTTAAGCATACAGACAAACAGACAAACAGACGCGACTTTGTTTTATACTATGTAGTGATTCATTTATTTTGCGAATAAAGGTACAATAAAGGTGTTATTAAAGTGAAGTTTCTCTATATCCTGCCTCATATCATATGTGAGGCGTGCAAATATTAAGTAAGTACTTAAATCTAATTAAAATAATGTAACATGGCCTATTACAAACAATCCAAAAGTAACAACAAAGAAATAAAATAAATAAAAATGTTACCACAATAAGCAGTGAAGCGGGTTAGCAAAGCACTTAAAACAATATTAAAAAGAAATAAATACATACCTGTTTCTTCCACTTGGGTACGTATTTCGCCGGTATTACCGTTGGCACAATACAAGCCAAAACCACTATAACTATTGCGAACTTCATTTTAACCCATTTACCAATCAAGAAACAAACTTATTTCAAAACTGTTATACAACTGTATTAGGCGTTATATTTATTTTTATTTAACATAAAACTTATTTTTACTTCAGTGATTTTAAGGAGAAATGCAGTTATTTTCTAAATATTATATTTATTTTTCCGTATTGTATGGTATATGGTGTAGACTCATCGGCGGTATACTGTTAAGTGTTAATGAACTTGAGTCGAGGCCACTTTCCCCGACGCTACTTTTTACCAGGGCACTGTGTTGCGGATCTAAAGCGCATACAGACTGTAAAGCCGGCACCATACTTGCTGAATCTCGATCTGAATTCAGTTTCTGAAGTAAAAAACTGAATTTCGGGACCTTTGTTCCATAAATGTCTGAAAAATCAGATTTACCTGACTTACCTGACTGGACTGGTTCTTACAATAGTTTTGTAAAATTTATAATTTGAAAGATGTACGTGGTACTCGTTACATTTCTTGCAATTCTGGGCGTTTCGAGTATAATTTGAATTTATCAAAATTCCAAGGTCAAAGCCAATTCAAGATCGAAATTTATCATGTATGGTGCCAGCTTAAAACGTGTACCGTCGCCGATAATTCAATGGACTTGACTGCAACTGCAACTGTGAATTTTCGGTCTTATATCACTGGGTTCCCGGGTTCGGTTCAATTCCCGTCGAGTGACAACATGTTTCGTACTTTTAAACATGGCTCGGGTTTGAGATCACAAACGCGCAGTAGGTAAGCGTGGTGATTACACCTAATCCTCCTAACTGTGTTGATATCTTCGGTGAGATGAGAGGTAATGTCCCAGCAGTGGGACATTACTGGCTTACTTTTGCTATACATTTTTCCTGATAGAGAATACGTAAGTAAAATTTTAGTTAAGCTGCCTTAACATTTTGACAGGTCGGTCTGTAATGAGCTTTATTCTGTACTGGCAATAAGCCAGAAGAGTGAATAAAGTGTTTTTAGTATTTTGAGAAACTTTTTAGAGTAAATATTTAAGTTAGTGTTTGTATGATAATGTATCAATAAGTAAATATTTTTCCAATTAAATCATCTCAAAAGTAGGTCAAAGAAGTATTAATGTTATTTTTAACCGACATACCAAAATGGAGGGGGTTTTTAATTCGTTGATATCTACGCGACTTTTCTACCCACAATCCAATAAATGGCGCTAGTATATTTCGAAACATGTGTCGATCGTGTTTACCAAATTTAGTGGGGTGGCCGTGCATTTTGTGAAGTATGAAAAAATCTTACCAAAATTAGTTTAGATTTTAATAGCAGATTTCTAAAGTTTTAATTTGATAAGTTTTGGGTAAATAAAGTTCTTTGGTATTTATGTATGTTGGTTTCGTTATAATTATAAGCTAAGTAACTAAATAATTAATTAAGGTACAAAATAATACTCAAAACAATAAATTCACATTACATTTTAATTATATTAATTCACTTTCTATATACACTATAGTATAAAGCTATATACATTTTAGGTCCATATAAAATCACTGTTCACACAATCTATTTGCGACTGTTTACAAAGTACCATCAATAAGTAGGTGAAACTACGTAGATGTTACGAAAATATAAAGAATACTTGATAAAATATAATTTATAAAAAAGGAATAAAAAAATCACAATAATTAGACCTCAAATTAGTAAAACACAATGAACGGTCAATGCTAATCTATGGTATCAATCGACTTTTTGAATCGATGGTGTAAAAGATTAGTCATTCAATCGATGTATCGTGTGGTTAACACTATCCATCGAAGAAAACTAATTCATTTCACCATCGAAAGATTGAATCGTCTGTTGAGACAGCAGTACAGTCAGTACAGTCAGTACCACCATAAGAGTGCCTTTCCCATCAACCCAGCATAAGCTTTGTCCATGCTTTGCTACGTTGCTTTGATACGAATGATATGATTTGTCATCAAACTCAGTATAGCATCGTAGCATCGTAACGCTCTGGTAGAAAGGTATTAAAAGCCAAATCTATTAAAATGTAGAAGATCTCAGCTTCAAACCTAAACGTATCCTAGATATATCCATAACATCCAACAAACTGATTAAAATTTTCTTTACATGTAAAATGACTTACGGAATTAAACTTACTGGAAACAATAAAGTTAATAAATTGAACGCGCAACGTTTAACAATACACATAATCAAACATTAACAACTAACGTGTTCAAATGAATACACCCAACTACGTAAAGGAGCCACCAAACCTCAAAATTGTCTGAAAAATATCGACAAGACTAAAAGGTACAACACTATTTGACTTATTTAAAAAAAGTTAGTCTCAACTCTAGCACAACGAACATCATAAAGGTGACAAGATAGGTAAACTAGCAATCCGATTTGAATAAATTATTTTTGTAACGTATAGCCACATTCAATGGGAAGGTTATAGGCTATTTTTTTCCCGTAATTCTTCAACGTGGATAAAACCGCAGGACACTGCTAGTTAACAGCCTCCGTGGTCTAGTGGTTTGAGCGCTCGGCTCACGATCCGGAGGTTCCGGGTTCGATTCCCGGTGGAGATATCTCACAAAAATCACTCTGTGAGACTGTCCTCACTTTGGTTAGGGCAAATCAGGCTGAATCACCTGATTGCCCGAAAAGTAAGATGATTCCGTGCTTCGGAGGGCACGTTAAGCCGTCGGTCCCGGTTACTTTCTACGGATAGTAGTCGTTACATGAGCCATGTCAGAGGCCTTTGGCGGCTCAAGAACTCTGACACCAGGATTGGTCAGGTTGACCATCCACTCGATAAGAAGAAGAAGACTGCTAGTGACGTAATATGATGAAAAATGTGAGTTGACCGTTTTCCGTCAATGTGTCACCACCAATCAATTTACAGTAATTATTTATCATATCATAGCTCATCGCCTTCTGCTACGTTCGTTGTACTAGTTTTAGGCTTTAAAGAAAGGTCTCATGTCGATATTTTTACCGAAGAGTAACTTCTACAGGAACGACAAGTTTGGGGGCTCTCTCAGTCTACAAAAACGGTTTTGCCGATCTACAATGTGTGTTAAATGCAATTCGTTATACAAAACATCTGTTATAATCCGCTAATACGTCAAGATATGTTAATAACTTAATACGTCAAAAAGGTTATAATTTCGAGGCAAGTTACAAATTTTGTTTCAAATGCTTATTAATTCCTAATTATACTTAAATGCATTTTTCATAACGACCGATTATACGTGAGTTATATTTTAAAGCTCCTTTTATGATAATCTTTAAAATAAAGTTATGAAAATGATTAAATAATAACACAGATTTTTAGACCTATATTTGTTTAAAATTTATTATCTTGGCAGTGACGCCATTTATTCTATAATGCAGAAAATAATAAAAATTGATTACACGAAGAGTTCTTTAAAAATAATAATTTATTAAAGAAATAAAATTGAAAACAAAAATGAGCAAATAACTTAACATATTCGTTTTTAATATAAAAATAAATAAACCATAAATAATAGTTTAAAATATGAAAAAAAAAACATTTTAGAACATATTACTTTTAAAAAAAGTTAAAAGGCAAATTAAAATTAATTATTATTCTCTACTTTAAAAAGTAACAGAATTAAATAAAAAAACATTAGATCTTAGTCCAATTGCATTTACAATTGTATTATTATTAATTTCATTAATCACTTAAAAAGCAGACACTTACTGCATCGATTTTATAAATTACATTTTATACTTTACTTAACAGATCTTTAAATTTAAAGCAGACTAACCAATGTTAACAAGGTTCCATTATCATGGTAATTATTATTATCAAATAACGATCTCGATAATTATCCAAGTAAATCATTATCAGCATAATTTCGATCCCTCTTTATATAAATTTTGAGATATCGACGTCAGGTAATAGAATATTTTAAAGAAAAAATAAGCCAATTGTTTTAAATATAAAACCATAAATAGATACATTTAAATAGGAATGGATTAAAGACGCTCGCTGTTGTCACGAGCTACTGAGATTCGTTTGTATTCTTTCACCTTAAACTCTGGCTTCATACCCCCAAAAACTCAAGTCACTCGAATTAGTATGTGCTTTCATATATTTTTGACAACTATTTGTCAAAATTATAGACTTGAGGACTGCTTAATAAGTTGCGGTTGGGTATTCGAGGGTTTATGTAACACTGGCTTAAATCACACAGAAATAGTGTCCTTTTGTATCTTCAATAATATACATAATTGGAAAATATGTAAATCAAAAATGGAATGTAAAAACTGAACAACAAAACCTTGAAAGTATAGCTACACGTGAAAATACTACAGAAGTTCACAAATCCGTCATGTGACACTATTAAAAAAGGTATGACAAAATATTGACTTGTGTCAAGGTAAATTGTACCTTCTACTGATGTACTAAGAGTCATTATTAATTGTTTAGATGCGCTAAGATTTTTTCTTTTTATTTGTTAAATGTGATACGAATAATGTTACATTTTAAAAATTAGACATTGCATTTGTCATTATCGATTTGTCGCAGTTTTAGTCCCACCCAACTCAAAAAATCCGGGTTAGAGTGTAATTTATACGGAAATAAAATCATCAAAAAATAAGATCAACATTTATGAAAAGATAGTCAATCCAATGAATGAGTCGCAATCTTATCGCATCGAAACTCAAAAACGACACGACACTATTTCTTTTAAAAATGACTAAAATTTTAACAAATACCTTTCCCCGTCAACCTAACTAAATCATTACAAAATATTGTATCATGTGTTTTGCAAACAGGAAATACCGTATGGATGACACGTGTCTGATTTTGAAATATGAATAAAATGATGCCGATTGTCATATGACGACTAGTGTCGAAATGTATATATAGAATGTATACATACATTTTCGATCAGTAAGTGGGGTTTTTAGTCACTAAAAAAAGAAATAGAGTATAACCAATGACTTTAAGAGTGGTGTTTAAACAGTATAGTTACTCTATTCATTATAACTCCTTCTGCCGCGTGTCGGAGTACATTGGCACCTGTTTGTACTCTGGGAACGGGTATAGTACGAGATGATCCGCTGTTTTGTACCACGGGATAAGACCGTTCTGGAATAAAGAAGGGGTTTTAGACATATTACTTTCTAAATAAATATTTAGAATAGAAAAATCCTAAATAAAAAAGCAAATTTGTGCTTTTTTTACTTTAGGCGCAGATAACTGGGCATCTTATTCGACTTTATGTCTATTTTAGTGAAGGCTTAACTATGAAGTTACTTACACTTACTAAAGGCAAGGACTTACAATTTAAGATAGCGGTTATTGAAATACTTACAATATTCGTTCTCTTATTAGTCCCTCGTCCGAAACCATTCCAATGGTTGCCAGCGATACCGATTTGATCACCAACCTGTGAACAAAATATTAACATTTGATATCGGGTTTCACTTAAAACTATGCGTAAAATATTCAAATACAGATTGAGTAGCCCCCGGTTTTACCCGTGTTGTGCCCATTCCCGTGGGTATATCGACATGAAAAATATCCTATAACCTTCCCGTTGAATGTGGCTATAATCCATTACATAAAGAGTTATTCAAATCGGATTGGTAGTTTCTGAGATTAGCGAGTTCATCCAAATAAAAAATTAAAGTCTTCAGCTTTATTATATTAGTATACTAGCAGCGCCCCGCGGTTTTACCCGCGTTGTGCCCGTTCCCGTAGGAAATCCGGGATAAAATGTAGCCTATAGCCTTCCTCGATAAATAGACTATCTAACAGTGAAAGAATTATTCAAATCGGTTCAGTAGTTTCTGAGATTAGCGCGTTTAAACAAACAAACAAACAAACAAACAAACAAACAAAACAAACTCTTCAGCTTTATAATATTAGTATAGATATGTAGATACTCACTTCAAAAGCAATGTCCAAATTATTAGCCCCAGTGTTGGACATGACAGCTATCCTATCGTGCGCGTTTTGTCCGCCGAAGTAATAGATATCGTCCAATGAAAAGTAGCTGTTTGAGGCGTCCACTCGGTTCGCTTGCATCATCTCGTACGCTACTCGCCCGACCTGAAACGAAGAAGACATTACTTGAAATACTTTCATTTTGGAGTTTTTATAAGCGCAGTCTTTATTACTCTTTATTACTGGGCCACTTTTGACTAAAACCAATCAAACGAAAGAAGTTTTGATCAGGCAAAACTTTGAAAAAAAAATAATGACCTACTGTGCCAGTATCGATTTACGCCACCGCGGTTCGGGCACATTAAGCAGTCGGTCTCGGTTGTTAAAATCTTTCGACCATGTCGGAGGTCTTGGGCGGTTAGAAAACTCTGACACTAGGCTCGGTCACTGACCTATTCGGAATGAATGAATGAGTGAATGATATCCCAAGTTACCTGACTGCTGAAGGTGGCGACGAGGTGGTCGCAGCGCGCCAGCAGCGCCAGGTCCACGAGCAGCGCGGCCAGCGAGCGCGGCGTGTAGCGCCGGTGCGTGGCGGATGAATGAATGAGTGAATGATATCCCAAGTTACCTGACTGCTGAAGGTGGCGACGAGGTGGTCGCAGCGCGCCAGCAGCGCCAGGTCCACGAGCAGCGCGGCCAGCGAGCGCGGCGTGTAGCGCCGGTGCGTGGCGGATGAATGAATGAGTGAATGATATCCCAAGTTACCTGACTGCTGAAGGTGGCGACGAGGTGGTCGCAGCGCGCCAGCAGCGCCAGGTCCACGAGCAGCGCGGCCAGCGAGCGCGGCGTGTAGCGCCGGTGCGTGGCGGATGAATGAATGAGTGAATGATATCCCAAGTTACCTGACTGCTGAAGGTGGCGACGAGGTGGTCGCAGCGCGCCAGCAGCGCCAGGTCCACGAGCAGCGCGGCCAGCGAGCGCGGCGTGTAGCGCCGGTGCGTGGCGGATGAATGAATGAGTGAATGATATCCCAAGTTACCTGACTGCTGAAGGTGGCGACGAGGTGGTCGCAGCGCGCCAGCAGCGCCAGGTCCACGAGCAGCGCGGCCAGCGAGCGCGGCGTGTAGCGCCGGTGCGTGGCGGATGAATGAATGAGTGAATGATATCCCAAGTTACCTGACTGCTGAAGGTGGCGACGAGGTGGTCGCAGCGCGCCAGCAGCGCCAGGTCCACGAGCAGCGCGGCCAGCGAGCGCGGCGTGTAGCGCCGGTGCGTGGCGGATGAATGAATGAGTGAATGATATCCCAAGTTACCTGACTGCTGAAGGTGGCGACGAGGTGGTCGCAGCGCGCCAGCAGCGCCAGGTCCACGAGCAGCGCGGCCAGCGAGCGCGGCGTGTAGCGCCGGTGCGTGGCGGATGAATGAATGAGTGAATGATATCCCAAGTTACCTGACTGCTGAAGGTGGCGACGAGGTGGTCGCAGCGCGCCAGCAGCGCCAGGTCCACGAGCAGCGCGGCCAGCGAGCGCGGCGTGTAGCGCCGGTGCGTGGCGGATGAATGAATGAGTGAATGATATCCCAAGTTACCTGACTGCTGAAGGTGGCGACGAGGTGGTCGCAGCGCGCCAGCAGCGCCAGGTCCACGAGCAGCGCGGCCAGCGAGCGCGGCGTGTAGCGCCGGTGCGTGGCGGATGAATGAATGAGTGAATGATATCCCAAGTTACCTGACTGCTGAAGGTGGCGACGAGGTGGTCGCAGCGCGCCAGCAGCGCCAGGTCCACGAGCAGCGCGGCCAGCGAGCGCGGCGTGTAGCGCCGGTGCGTGGCGGATGAATGAATGAGTGAATGATATCCCAAGTTACCTGACTGCTGAAGGTGGCGACGAGGTGGTCGCAGCGCGCCAGCAGCGCCAGGTCCACGAGCAGCGCGGCCAGCGAGCGCGGCGTGTAGCGCCGGTGCGTGGCGGATGAATGAATGAGTGAATGATATCCCAAGTTACCTGACTGCTGAAGGTGGCGACGAGGTGGTCGCAGCGCGCCAGCAGCGCCAGGTCCACGAGCAGCGCGGCCAGCGAGCGCGGCGTGTAGCGCCGGTGCGTGGCGGCCGACGCGGCGCGCATCGCGTCACCCAGGAACGAGTACTCCGGGTACTTCGCCTGTGCGTCCGCCAGCACCTGGAACAATAGACCAACAACCTATAACCCAGTCGGGGCTATTACTTTTCCTCCTCACTGTACTGTACTGATGAGACGAGAGGCCTTTGCTCAGCAGTAAGACATTACAGGCCAATAATTTCCGTTCTCTTTATAACACCGTGCGAAACTCCATAGATACCCTTTTCAAATCTACCATGCTTTCGCTACTTCAATGACAATTTTGTCAAGATTTTTACCGGGACGTAATGCACACTAAGATAATGTGTATGTAGAGATTGTCCAAGCTGAAATGACACGCCCCACCTCCGCATTTACGCACACTAGCAAATTTTAAATATGGACGCAATACACATAAACATGCAATTATAATTGGTCGTTCAGTTGCCGTACTCGCCGTACTCGCTAAGAAGTGCAATTCTCGGATTTGTTGTCCAACTAGTTTAGTTGATCGTGAACGCGCGAGAGGAGAGGACGTCTTGTTTCATACAAAGTGACGGCGCTGCTCCATAGAGCGAGCGTTTTCGGATTTATCACCCGACTAGTCGGCCGACATGTGCACATAGAAATCAATAATTGGCACTCCCACACAGATGAAGTGCCGCTATTAATATTTACACTCACACATCTAAATAAAGTAATTAAGTAGTGGGGCGCGTCATTTCAGCTTAGACAATCTCTACACGATTATGGTTCAGGGGCGCTCGTGAGATAAAACTACTACAAGGACTCCCATTGGTGTCATTAGTGACGAAGTCATCAGTCTTCTATGATGCATTGACATGTAAACACATGACAAGTATATGCTCGGTGGCGCTCGTGAGATAAAACTAAGGATGACTCACATTGCCGTCATCAGTGGCGAGGTAGACTCTTCAATGACAACGTGTATGTACAATTTTATTACCTACACAATTATATGCTCAGGGGCGCTCGTGAGATAAAACTAAGGATGACTCACATTGCCGTCATCAGTGGCGAGGTAGACTCTTCAATGACAACGTGTATGTACAATTACCTACACAATTATATGCTCAGGGGCGCTCGTGAGATAAAACTACTACAAGGACTCACATTGGCGTCATCAGTGGCGAGGAAGACTCTTCAATGACAACGTGTATGTACAATTACCTACACAATTGGGCTTTTGAAAAAAAAAATGATTTTTTTTATGTATTTTAAAACTTTATTATTAATAATATTGATATTTAATGCAAAAAACTTAAAAAAAATATTTTTTCAATTAATTATAAACAATTAAAAATTGAATAAAAATCACGTGACTATAAACGCGCCATAATTGGTCACCGTGGTTGTGACGTGATAATGTATAGCTATTTAACCATAAGTACGTACAGCGTTTACGGCTATTACACGTGTAACCGAATGGGGCTATACATTATGACGTCACACGCGGTCGGGTTTGTTCGGGAGTTGTCCGAGTGTTTTCGGTACTGGATTCAAAAATTAATTTTTATTTTGAAATAACTTTTGAATGATTGCGAAAAAAATAAAATAAAAATAGTTTTGTTATAAAACTAATATATAATCTTTCCATTTATCACAAAAAAATATTTTTTTCAAAAGCCCAATTATATGCTCAGGGGCGCTCGTGAGATAATACTACTACAAGGACTCACATTGGCGTCATCAGTGGCGAGGTAGACTCTTCAATGACAACGTGTATGTACAATTACCTACACAAGTATATGCTCAGGGGCGCTCGTGAGATAAAACTACTACAAGGACTCACATTGCCGTCATCAGTGGCGAGGTAGGCTCTTCTATGACAACGTGTATGTACAATTACCTACACAAGTATATGCTCAGGGGCGCTCGTGAGATAAAACTACTACAAGGACTCACATTGCCGTCATCAGTGGCGAGGTAGACTCTTCTATGACAACGTGTATGTACAATTACCTACACAAGTATATCCTCAGGGGCGCTCGTGAGATAATACTACTACAAGGATTCACATTGGCGTCATCAGTGGCGAGGTAGACTCTTCTATGACAACGTGTATGTACAATTACCTACACAAGTATATGCTCAGGGGCGCTCGTGAGATAATACTACTACAAGGACTCACATTGGCGTCATCAGTGGCGAGGTAGACTCGTCTGACGCGTTGCGGCTGCGTGAGCTCGAGTTGCGCGTAGTAGTCGTTGACATGCGTCATGTACTCGTGGATGTGGTGGAACGCGGCCTCCGTGCCTACTTTGTCTGTACGCCGGATGTGCACCCTGGGGAAAGAGAAGTAGAATGGTTGTAGTACAACGTATGTACGTAATCTTAAGCTGGATAGCATAAATAAGAATAAAAATAAATATACCCCAGACAAGTTTACATTATTATGAAATCTATCTGTTCCTACATCATCATCATCATCTAAAAATCAATGTCACTTTTCGTTGTAACTGAACTCCTCCTAAATGGCTGGACCGATTTGAATGATTTCTTTTGTATGCGTTTGGGTGGCACCCTGGATGGTTTAGATTCAAACTAGCGACATCTATTGGGTGACGCGGGTGGAACCACCGCGCGGGACAGCTAGTAATATCTATAATGCATACTTATTGAAGCACACATTCGCTCGTAAAGTTCGTACTTTATCAGCTATTTCATTCTTATAGACACATTTAGTTGCTATTACACATTCCCGTTTGCATACACGCATGCACTTCCGCTCGCACGGATATCTTGGGCTTTCATGTTACTATAGTTCAATCAACATAAACGTCGAAATAGTCTACGATACTAACCCAACTATAGGATTCTTGAAGTTCATCTTGGCTATAGTTTCATTTATCGCTTTCTGCATGGATGGCCGCGGTTTGAGAATGTATTTGAGCATTTGACCAATCCACCACGACGCGGGGTCGCCGTTGAAACGAACTATCCTGAAAAACGGAAAAATCCATATAAAACTGAAGAAAATTAAGTAGTTACTTAAGAAACACAGTGTACTTTTATATCGGTATTCGATATTACCACGACATCCGATACAACGTGGGTACCAGGGATGATATTAATAATTTTTCGAATTTACCCGCGTGTACGTTCCTGGGGGAATTTCTGGATGAAAAATAGCATACAACCTTCCCCTTGAATGTGGCTATCCATCACAAAAACAATTATTGAAAAGGGGTTGATAGTTTCCGAGATAAGCGCGTCAAATAAACAAGAAAATTCATTAGCTTTATTTATTTATTTATATCTTATATACCTTATATTTATTTATATATTATATTATTTATATCTTATATACCTTAGCCCCGCGGTGTCACTTCATTAAACCCTTTGCAATGGTACTAATAAACCGACCCTAACAGAAATTGAGAAACCGAAATCTGTCGTTCTAAATTTTTAGAGAGACCAATTAAACTATAAAAAAATATGACTATTTGGCCGTCAAAACATTGTAATCTCGTAATACATTCGCGTAATTCCATAAATAATGTTAAAAATGTAAACTACTCCGACCGTATCATTGTACCTACGAGACAATACACAATCATGGCATATTTCGTAATATGTAAACATTGGCAACTGCAGTTCAGTGGGAGATAAGATTGATGGCTTTTATTGTATGTGATTATTGATTAACTTAGTAGTAAATTAGTAGCGCCCCGCGGTTTACCCGCGTTGTGCCCGTACCCGTGAGAATTTCGGGAATTTTTATACATATAAACCTTCCTCTTGAATCATAAAACAAAGTCGCTTTACGCGCTGTCTGTCTGGCCCTATGTATGCTGAGATCTTTGAAACTACGCAACGGATTTTGACGCGGTTTTTTTAAATAGATAGAGTGATTCAAGAAGAAGGTTTAAAAGTATAAAAATTCCCGAAATTACCACGGGAACGGGCAAAACGCTGGTAAAACCGCGGGGCGCTGCTAGTATACCTGGATAATATACCTGGACAAATTCCCACACGGTTAATTAGACCCAAAGTAAGCTCTAAGCTTGTGTTATGGAATCAAATTAACTGATACTACTACATATACATACACAAATACTTTATAATAATATATAATTGACATCCAGACGTCGTCGCCAACAACTATGTCTGCACATATTGTTGACTCCGGGCGGGAATCGAATCCTCAACCCCCGACACAGTAAGCGCTCTCACTGCCACTGTGCCAACGGGCTTGTCAAGTATATAATTTAGTTGAAGAGTTTGATGTTTTGTTTGTTTTAACCTTCCCGTTGAATGTGGCTATCCATTGCAAAAATAATTATTCAAATCGGATTTTAGTGTCCGAGATTATTTAGCCTTTTCAAACAAACAAACATAAAACCATACTCTTCGCCAATATTATATCGGTATTGATTGATATAAAAAACCTTACCTATGAGCTAGATCTTTAGGTATGGCGAGTGGTAGAAACTTGGGCTTCTGTGATATGGAGTCCACGAATGGCAGAGATACCACTTTGGCATCGTATGTTACTGTAACAAAAATGATTAGGGTTAATAAAAAATAGGGTTGATGATTGAAGAAGAAACAAAGATGTTTTTTTTTTTTTTATTAAAAAACGGTGTCTTTCCCGAGCTATGCTGTGATACGTTTCTATGGTACAATGGTATCCATCAATCATATCGAACGGGGCGTAACGTAGCAACATATGATAGTATTGTTCTGGTAAGAATTATCTCACCAGAACAATACTATCACAGTATATTATTAGTATTAACTAACAATGTATATTTACTAACAATGTATAATATATACTCGTAGTATTAACTAACAATATATCGTTACTGGTTCTTGGTAAGAAAGTTTCGACATTATTTTTATGCAAATAAATGCCTTTAATCTATTCTTTTAGCAGTCAAAATTTGACATTTATTTGCACATAGAAACAATGTCAAATCTTGATCAGCTCTTACGCCCGCAATTGGAGAAGTTAGATGCTTCCTTAGAGATTTAACGACTGATTTTGACATGTATGCAAAATTACAATTCAATTCGTTATGTGTCCATTTATGAACGTTTGTGGTCAGTTAGATAGCAATCTTACATAGGACCGTAAATCTATTTATATAAAATTCAAAGTCCTGACTGACTGATAATCAGCGCACAGCTTCAACCGCTACACCTAGAAACATGAAATTTGGCAGGAAGGTTCTTCAAGTGACGTTAGTGCACACTAAGAAAGGATTTTCGAAAATTCCTACGGGAACGGGCTCAACGCGGGCAAAGCCGCGGGGCGCTGCTAGTAAAAATATAAAAATGTAAAATAAAAGGGAAGTGTATCTCTAAACGTATTTTCAATTAAAAATAAAAAGACATCTCACCCGGCCACTGTAGAACCTTGGCATTGTACGACGTCGTACAAGTATCTGATATCGGATAGAACACGTAGTCCCATCCCTTAGTGTTGTATCGCCACCCCTTCGAGTTGAGGATGAGGGTGCGTTCAGTGGCGTACGCGAAGATCAGGCAGTAGACTATGTGGTGAAGTTGACAGCCGAACCCGCAACCCTGGAATGGTAAATTGAAGGTTCAGTTTTTAAGGTAACTAGCAGCGCCTCGCGGTTCTACCCCCGTTGCGCCCGTTCCTGTTCATGCCCTAAGTCTCCTAAAGTCTTAGAACAACAGGTGTTAGGGAACACCATGTTCGTCATCTTTACAAAGTATACAAGTAACATTTAAAAAACTGCCCACGCTAAAACTGGACAGATTTTTACCAAACATAGCTAAGAACCGCGGCAAAGAAACTGTCTCTCAAATGAAAAATACCGCAACGAAATCTATTTTGCCGCCGGGGTCTGTCCGTCTCTGTGTATTTGCGGTAATATAACATTACAGTTAAATGAACAGATATCTATGCAGTTGCCAACAACAAAAAAAGTTGGCCGGGGCAGCTAGTATTATACAGAACAAAGTCCTCCGCGGGATCAACGGGAAGGTTATAGGCTATTTTTGATCCCGAAATTCCGACGGAAATTGGCACAATGCGGGTAAAACCGTGGAGCGCTGCTAGTGAAGTGATAAGACTTGCAAATCACGGTCTAGTGTTCCTTATAACAGCTTTGTGATATTATTTCATGAACATCAGGACTGACAATTACTTATTGATAATAACATGATGCTTGATACACAATTGCCATGACGATAAGTTATTTGAAGTGCAATTAAAAAGGAAACAATGGCGTGCTTGAATAATTTATTTAATAGCTCTGTCTAGAGAAGATAAAGAAATGTGTAACTCCGTAAATAAGCAAATGCTTTATAGTTACAAATACAGTCGGTAAAGTAGTACATAATATTATGTACAGTTTGAGCAGATAGTAAATATCGACAAATGTCAAAAACAGATTATACTCAAAATATTAGTAACAAGTAGTGCCAATGTGGCAAAACAAAAATCAGCTTAATTATATTAGTATTGATAGTACCTATACATATTTGTAAGTTTGTTTGTATGCGCGAGCTAATCTCGGGAATTACCAGTCCGAATTGGAAAAAACTTTTTGGTGCTAGATAGCCCCTTTCAAAGGGAAGGTTATAGACTATTTTTCATCCCAAAATTCCCACGGGAACGGGCACAATGCGGATAAAACCGCGGGACGCTGCTAGTAGTGTATAATTCCGAAATGGTTATACATCTCATTAGTCAGTTGATGTTTATCAGTCAGTAGATATTTCTAGATTACAAAGACTCTAACCATACTATAACTTTATTCAGCCTAGCAACTTAAAACTTAAGTTACACTATCTGTACATTTTAGGTCGATGACATTGTCCCGTGCTAAGTGTCACGACTGACGAATGTTTAGCGAGTGTGTGTGTTTGTTTACACTTCTAATTATAACGAGGTCACAATCTAAAAGCGGATGGCTTGTGCCGTTGTATGTAAAAGGACAGTTCGGTCTTATGTCCGTTACGGTAAGCAAAATAGGATTTAAATGAAAAGGTTATATATTTGTGATTGCTAGCAAATTGATGGGTGCATGGATACGACCGATAGTTACATTTCAACCTTACGCTAGCGTGCATAGATAGATACGTCAAACTGTCGGTCCCGATTGTTTCAATCGTTAGATAACTCCGATATCAAAAAAGATGGTTTCAGTTACTATATAAAATATAGGAACATTACTCGAAATGGCTTGCCAGTTTTAATTAACACTCACGACAGAAATATTTACTTATTAATAGGCAATTTTGAGGTATTTCGTATCAGCATATATTTATTTGAAGGTAAGGTGTAATTACAACTTCACAAACTTAATGTTCGGATAGCATTTTCTCTTTTTTCTTGGTCGAGTACAATATTTCCTGTATTTAATTATATTACATTGCAATGATAAAAACCGCGTGGCGCAGCTAGTAAACGATAGAACAAAAATTCGTTCCGCATTGTCATGTGTTTGTTACAGTACTTTAATCTGCTTTTTTTATCGCTAGTCATCAATTACTTTAATGCCACTGTTTGTTCCAATAGCGCTATAAAATAAATCCACTTATGGAGGAGCGAATACGGAAACACTAATTATTTAAGTTCGTTATACCATGTCAAAAAGTTTTAAGGGGTTTAAAATCTCCCTACACTAGGGTTGGCCACTAACCTACCCGAATGTACTTATTAGGATCATTAAAGAACAAATGCCAATAAGCGTATATCCTAAAAAATAATCTACGCGAACGTCCATTTTGGACCGATCCAAATGGATCGCCTACGTAATCCATAATCGAATCGCATTCTCGTTTCTAAAACGGAACGCATTGGATCGCTTGGCTCCTTCTATTATGCACCTGCTGGTAGCGGCAACATGATGTCTGAATTTATTAGTACAGCCAGTTCAACAAAATGTTAAGTACTTTGTCATATTAACAAATTATAAAATCTGGATTATCTCATTTCATGGCCAGACTGTACGATGTATGTATTAAAAACAGATAAGATATATGAATACTGAACTGTCCCTGCAATGTTCTAAATCCATTCAATACTGAACTTACGGAACAATACTGAACTTTTTCAAGCACTCTTATATTAATACTGAACTTACCTTATTCAAATTACAAATAAGCTTCCTCGCCTCCTTACAGTCCGGCGGGTTCTGTAGATGCTTCAGTCTTCTTTGCACCAGATCGCTCACGTTTGCTGCCTCGGTCTGCCTCCACTCGTGGTACCCATCTAGTTCGGGGAGCTTCTCTTGATCCGATAGGAGCGATCTAGAATGTTAAGGTTCATATAAGACAAGCCCGTTGGCACAGTGGCAGTGAGAGCGCTTTCTGTGTCGGTGGTTGCGGGTTTTATTTCCGCCTGGAGTCATCAATATGTGATATATAGACATAGTTGTTGGCGACGACGTCTGGGTGTCAATTATATATTCTTATAAAGTATTTGTGTGGGTATATGTAGTAGTATCCGTGATGCCATAACACAAGCTTAGAGCTTACTTTAATCTAATTAATCGTGTGTGAATTTGTCCGGGTAAATTATATTATATTATTATATATAAGGAATCTTCCAAATTATGCGTTTTAAGCCGGCCTGCTTCATGCGTTTTGTATGAAAACAATGAACAGCCGTATGCGCGACTGGACGCATCTGCGGCGCGGGCGACTAAATACGCTTAAATTGAAAGTGGCCTTAGGGTGACTTTCAAACAGAGACACGCCATGCTAGTTGCTATGTAACGTTTGATACGATTAGTGTGGATAACATCATCGCTATGTTGCGTTATAATGCTATGTTTAATGTCTATGGATTACATCAAACATAGCATAACGAGGTATTCACTATATCAAGTATTGTATCAAAGTATTGTATAGTAAAGTATTAGCCAGTAATGTCCCACGGCTGGGCAAAGGCCTCTCATCTCTCTGAAGATATCAGTACAGTGAGGAGGATTAGGCACAAATATATCAAACGTAACGTAGTAACATAGCATAGTTCTTGAGGAGAGGCATGCCCCTTATGAAAAACATTGTAAGCTAACTTCAAAAGGAAAAAAATTAAATGCTGAAATTCCCTCAAGAATTTATTGACCGTGCCTTCTTTTGCAGTTCTATTTACTTATTTAACAACATTTCACAAGAAACCTAGTTTTAGGGCATGTTGTTATAAAACTTGTATATTCTATGTCATACAATATAGTATCTTATTTATAGACCGGAAAAGTCGATTTTACTAGATGTATAACTTGTATAGCATGTCGTTAAAATAGTTTATTGGGTTTTAGATAGATAACAGATTTGTAACAATTTTATGTATTTTTATTTGGGTTGTGTGTGTGTAGTCTTGAAGTTTGAGGCACATGGCAACAACCAGGTTTATTTTTTATTAATTTAGAAACAGATTGACTTGGATATAATAAATGAATCTAAATGAAAGACAATATGCTATTTCTTCTACGAAAATTCCTTAGGGAAAGAGTAAACGTAGTAGCCATGCCTATAAGTGCTTTATATTAACTTTAGAAATAAAAGATTAAAGTGTTAGTAGCCACTTCTAAGGATGGTATTCCATTTGTCAAATATCTTTGTTCAATTTCGGTGTCCAATACTATATTTGAGGAAAGTTACAAATCTTCCTTTTTCTTTATGTAGCTTTTGGAGACTATTTTTCTAATAAAAATCTTAATTTTTATGGAATTGATTGATTGAAATTAAGTCTCATTTCTATCATAATAATCTTTAGTTATCATAATAATGTGGGACAAAGGTTTCCACCCATTACACCGTATCATACCATGACCGTGCTATGAACGTGTCAGCACCGGCAAAATATTAGGTGAGAATAGTCGACGTTGTTAGTTGGTGACGGAACGGTCTAGTGAGCATAGTCTCATACTTTTCAATACAAAGAATACTTTTTTGCCTGACACGTTCATAGCACGGTCATGGTATGATACGGTGGTACATAATGGGTGGAGGCCTTTATACTAAAAGTTAATAAACAAAAAATGATCTAATGTTTGAACTATGAAATACCTGATTGTATAACAAATTTAGATGAGTTATTAAAGATTCATCGTAACTTACAAAGGTATAAACAGTGAAAAGTATTATCTAACATTCAGGTTAGGTTAGGTTAAGCATAATAATATGTTTGTCCTAGAATATGAACCACATTATCTATTCAACTTCTTTGTTTTGTTTCAAACGGTAGGTTATCGTAACATACGCCTGTTAAAAGGTATACGGTTGTTTAATCTATTAAACGACTGTTAAATACAATGCATTGTTGCATAACTTAAATCTTCTTCTTCATCGAGTGGATGGTCAACCTGACCAATTCTGGTGTCAGAGTTATTGAGCCGCCAAAGGCCTCTGACATGGCTCATGTAACGACTACTATCCGTAGAAAGTAACCGGGACTGACGGCTTAACGTGCTCTCCGAAGCACGGAATCATCTTACTTTTCGGGCAATCAGGTGATTCAGCCTGCAATGCCCATAACTTGAATGACAGTCTGTTTAAGTTGTGGCGCCAGAGGAGCCAGTAGAAAGCCACGGATTTTCGTATTCGTACGTCTGTTGAGACTATTTTGTGTTGACGTTTACTGGTGCTTTAACATAAACTGAAGTATCCCGCCCTTATATTTTGAAGTTTGAGCAATTCGGCAATACCCTTTTTTCCATTCATAAACCTCACACACACTCAAAACAAAGAAAATACAAGCAAAAACTTCACCTTTTCCTATCGCCAATTTGGTCTAAAATCGCTTGTATTCGCCCTGGCTTCGTGTCTTCATTGGCCATCTTTCCCAGCTCATGGTTCACGTAATACCACATCTCCTTAGTGTTGGTGTATATCCTACGGCGAAGGTTTTCATACTCTTCAGTGGGCCCTTGGCCGGAGTCCAGAAGTAAAGACCCGTCTAGGTCTTTTAGGGCGTTGAATCTGGAATAGGAAAGATAATGAGTTGTCCATTCTAAAATACATACTACTGCTCTAAAGTAATTCTTAGATTATCCTATATCTTATATATAAAATTCTCGTGTCACAGTGTTCGTTCGCGTACTCCTCCGAAACGGCTCGACCGATTCTCATGAAATTTTGTGAGCATATTGAGTAGGTCTGAGAATCGGCCAACATCTATTTTTCATCCCGAAATTCCCGCGGGAACGGATACAACGCGGGTGAAACCGCGGGGCGCAGCTAGTAATATTATATAATATTATAAATGCGAAAGTTACTCTGTCTGTCTGTCTGTCTGTTACGCTTTTACGCCAAAACTACTGAACCGATTTGAATGAAATTTGGTGCAGAGTAGGTTATAGGCTATTTTTCATCTCGAAATTCCCTAGGGAACGGGAAAAACGCCAGTAAAACAGCGGGGCGATACTATGTAGTTAGATATAAAAGCGCAGTGTATCCTTAAATGTAGTTTTAATTCAAAATGAGTAGTGTTCGTGTAAACATAAGAAACCAGTAAAAATAACCTGTTATTAAAGCCGGAAAATTTTACATTTACGAGTATTTACGTAGAAATCATGTCAAAACTTGATTTGACAAAGGTTATTGGATCCGGGATATTAAGACTTCCCACCCAGATACGTCGTTTTATTTCACAAAATACCCCACATAGTTCAGTACCAGTGACGTGGTGAACTATCCAAGTTCGTGTCCCTACTCTAGACTGTTTATTGGAGACGTCTGACAACTTGGAGTCACGTACGACCGTCCCGACGACATAAAGTCTCGCATCTAATATACGTACCGAATCAAAATCGATATTTACGAGTTTAAAACGAATTGTATATTCGGAATAATACCGTTTTGATAGACCGTAGTGTGTTCTTTATTCAAATACTAGCCGCGCCCCGCGGTGTTACTCGCGCTGTGTCCGTTCCCGTGGGAATTTTGGTATGAAAAATAGCCCTTAACCTTTCCGTTGAATGTAGCTAATTATTACAAAAATAATTTTACAAATCGGACTGGTAGTTCATGAGATACTTAATACAAGCACGTTAAGATGTCGGTCCCGACTGCCGTTAGTTTCAATCATTGGACCATGTCAGAGGCCTTCAGTCTAATACTCCGACATTAGAGAATGCTGCTGCTAACCTACTCGAAGATTCTTACTTTTTATATAAAACTAGCTAATTTCAACTCTATTATTTTTACATAGGGGTTACAAATTGCGTAATAAAAATTTAATAAGGTTTTTAATAAAAAAATTTTCATTAGTAATGGAATTTGAGTTGCATTATAAGTATAAAGTCATAAATTGTATGTTATATTCTAATCTTCGCCCTTGCACTGTTATTCTAAGATCAATAGATAGCAGTAAGCATGTTCACTTCACAATATGCACTCTTCATAAGTCATACAAAGTATGAACCTTCATAGTATAAATTGTAGGTAATCACTACATAGTATAAAACGAAGTCGCTTTCCGTTGTTTGTCCCTGTATGCTTAGATCTTTAAAACTACGCAACGGATTTTGATGCGGCTTTTTTAAACAGATAAAATGATTCAAGAGGAAGGTTTGTGTGTATAAAAATTCCCGAAATTCTTACGGGAACGGGCACATCGCGGGTAAAACCGCGGGGTGCTGCTAGTTAACTATTAAATCAGATCTAACTGAATGAAAATAATCACAGAGATATATCAGAATATGAGAGGAGATAGGACATTATCCCAAAAATCCCCAATGGGTAGAATGCGGGTGAAACCGCGGGCGATGCTAGTTATAAGTATTATAATTACGTTAAAATTATCTATCGAACGATGATACTCGATATTGTAATCCAGCTTGGTTTACAGAGTACTTTATATGTAGATAGCGGAATCAAATTATAAAGCAATTTGAATCATAATATGTATACATACATAATTATATACATACTTAGATTCAATATAAGATAACAAAATAATTTCAAACAGTTGATGATGATGTGGTTGGATTTAAAGCCTAGCGTAACCGAAGTAATCAACAGCAGATAGATAAACCTATATCTGCCTGCACCCTCTGCTGTTGAAATATGTATGTAGCATGTTTATTAAAAGAACTTACCCCGAAGATTTCCTGATTTGTGAAATAAGATTATTATGTTGGAGCTTCAAGGATTCCAATTGGGATGACACTAGTCGCAATCTCTCTTGGAAATCGGACACTTCGTCGCTGCTACATCTGCAAAGAGGTATCAGGTTAGGACTATTTCAAGCATCCGATGGTTATAGATAGGTTTCTACCCATTACACCGTATCATACCATGACCGTGCTATGAACGTTTCAGCACCGGCAAAATATTAGGTGAGAATAGTCGACGTTGTTGGTTGGTGGAAACGGTCTAGTGAGCATAGTGTCATACTTTTCAATACAAAGAATACTTTTTTGCCGGGCACGTTCATAGCACGGTCATGGTATGATACGGTGTAGTGGGTGGAGGCCTTAACCTCATTCAAATCGAGTAGGTTAGTGGCAAACCCTGGTGTCGGAGTTTGTAGACCAACTAAAGGCCTCCGACAATGTCTAACGATTGAAAAGACCGGAACCGGCTGCTCAACGTGCCCTCCGAAGCACGATAGCGCTCAGATATAAATGCCCCATCCAAGTAGGGGGTGAGCTGCACGTTGCTTAACAATATCAATGAACTGACATCGCTAGGTCAAACCACGAGTGCTACTGACTTTTATAAACCTGTACATTATTATGTTATATCATTATTATGTTTCGGTTCATTATAGGCGGGCCAGTAGGATATTTGGAAAATAGTTATTTAACAGTGAGACAGCCAATCAGACTTCCGTTTCTCAAGTCGTGGACTAACTCTCCCTATGATTCCTTTATGTTACTAATTCGTGTTTGTACAACATACATAGTTCATTTGTAAAATTATTTCATTTTAAAATTAATATTTGTTTAATTTGTTTGTAATTTCTGTTTCGTTTCGTTGAAACACGTCATATTAAGTACATAGTTACATTAAACCGTGTATATGTTACGAATGTTATGGCACCTAGAGAGTGCATTTTGGTGTTAGTTAGTACATAGTTTAATTTATAAGATTTAATGTATGTTTTACTGTTTCACATACACATAAATTTTCAATTTATTTTCAACTAGCAGCGCTCCGCGGTTTTACCCGCGTTGTACCCGTTCCCGCGGGAATTTCGGGATAAAATGTATCTCATGTGTTATTCTGATGTATAACCTATATTACTGTAAAGTTTCATCCAAATCCGTCCAGTAGTTTTTGCGTAAAAGAGCAACAGCAACAGATATACATCTCATAGTCTTTTTTAAACTTACACGATTTGAACACGTAGTAAACGTACTCACACGGGTTTTTTCGCGTTAGAAAGTTAATAAAGCAAGTAATAACTTACATTTTATTTCCCGACGTTTCGAGGGGATTGCACCTCTCGTGGTCGCGGGTGAACTGAGACATACATCCATACATACATCCATCATCACAAACTTTCGCATTTATAATATTAAGTAGGAAGTGGAACTAACAGCTTCATTATTATCAAGCCAAGAGTCCCAGTTCAAATGTGGTGGAAAATCTCCATTACACTGTTGTTATCCAGTGTAAAATCTCTGTCCGTGATTACGTATTCAAAGCGTGGACACTCGTAACTCGTGAATGCTGTAGTAAAGCGATCAAGCCCGGCGTACCTAATTGGCCCATGTGTAGATTTTATCTCAATAACATACAACTTATGTACATATAACACTGGCAGCGAGCTGCGGTTTTACCTGCGTTGTGCCCGTTCCCGGTGGAATTTAGGAAGGAAAATAGCCTATAATATTTCGGTTGAATGTGGCTATCCATTTCAAGAAAAAATATTCAAATCGGAATAGTAATTTCTAAGATTTGCACATTCAAACAAACAAAAAATCTGACCATTCAGCTTTATCTAATATATAAAATTCTCGTGTCACGGGGTGCGTAATTGAACTCCTCTGAAACGGCTCGACCGATTCTCATGAAATTTTGTGTACATATCGGGTAGGCCTGAGAATCGGCCAACATCTATTTTTCATCCCGAAATTCCCGCGGGAACCGGTACCGTGGTTGACCTCCTCTGAATCGGCTCGACCGATTCTCATGAAATTTTGTGTGCATATCGGGTAGGTCTGAGAATGGGACAAAATCTATTTTTCATCCCGAAATTCCCGCGGGAACGGGTACAACGCGGGTGAAACCGCGGGGCGCAGCTAGTTATATTAGTATAGATTGCCGTTTGTGACTGTACCTGGCATGTTTTATCACGAAAATGTATTACATACTTGTTAGCATTGTGTTTAGGCCTAATCTTCACTGTTTTGTTTGGTGAGAAGAGGCTTGGACTCAGCAGTGGGACATTTTATTTAGATTTGGCCCCAAAGAAGCTCTTTTGAATACGACTATCATTTTAACCCGTTTGAAAGAAGAATGGGCAAGAACCTACACTTTTAATTAATGAGACAAGCGAAGGAACTCGTCCCTTTGTTTGAAACCAAAGGTTGGCAAATTATAAAAACATTTCAAATAATTAAATATTTTTTTTTTTTTTATATAAACACTAGTTTCAATAATTTTTTACCTCATTTTTAAGGTAAATATTATCATTATCCTCATCTTCGACACTAAAGTACCTATGATAATATTATTAGTGGTACTAGTAATGTCCTGTTATGCTGGTTAAAGGTCTTTCATCTCCCTCAAAATGTTAGTACAGTAAATTTCTTTCTTCTATATTATAAAAACAAAGTCCCCAAAAGCTGCCTGTCTATGCAATCAATTTATTCAAAAACTACTGAACGAATTTTCATGGGGTTTTCACCAATATAGGTACAGAGTAATTCAAGAGGAAGGTTTGTAACTACTTTTTATGCCAAAATTCACTCAGGAACGGGTACAATGCGGGTAAACCCCACGGGCACTGTTATATAGTACCTATACAGGAGGATGAGGATGAGGATAAAGAACTCATGCGTAATTTTTATTTCCTCTTTTTCTTTTATTCAAACAAATATTTCTATAACATTTACTCATTGCTATGAATCACACCATATTTATTTCTCTTTTATTCACATGTACATTGTACAAACACAACCACAGCTTGCATGATATATATTAGGTATATTGCTAACAAAATATTGATTGTTGTAGCTAACCTTTACTTCACTACATAGTATAAAACAAAGTCGCTATTTTTGTCTGTTTGTTTGTCTTTTTGTCTGTATGCTTAAATCTTTAAAATTACGCAACGGATTTTGATGCGGTTTTGTAATAGGTAGAGTGATTCAAGAGGAAGGTTTTTATGTAAAAAAAATCCCGAAATTCCCACGGGAACGGGCACAACGCGGGTAAAACCGCGGGGCGCTGCTAGTATATAATAAAACTGAAGATTATTTTTGTTTGTTAAAACAAGCTAATCTGAGTAACTACCAATCCGATATGAATAATTGTTATTGTAATGGATAGCCTCATTCAACGGGAAGGTAATAGGCTATTTTTCATCCCAAAATTCCTCCGGGAATGGGCACAACGCTGGTAAAACCGCGGAGCTAACTAATAAGAGTAAAGGTCTTTTACCTGAGCGGTGAAATAACTAAATAAGTAACAACAATCCAGACGACTAGCAGGACTACCGCGACCCGCTTCCATTTCGTCAGGTACATCATAAAGTAATCAGTGTATGTCATGTGACCATTGGAGTAATGTCTCATGGTGCACTCCAAAAGCAACTACCTCGACATCTTCAGATAACTCTGTAACAAAGATAACAAATTAAAGGCATAGATATAAGCGTCCTAGGTTTAAACAAATACTATTCCTGTAAAGGAGACGGAATGTCAGATAAAAAATGTAAAATAGCAAAGATAGCAAAGTGTATCTGTAAACATAGTTTCATTGTCATAGATTCTATTAAACCTATAATATTTTTCACTATTAGGATGGGTTGCCTCAGCTTACGTTCACACACCAGTAAAAGTTAACATAAAATGTCATTCTCAACAGACGTAAGAAAATTAAAAACCATAGCTTTCTACAGGCCGCCTGAATAACTATAGCAGACTGCCATTTAAGTTATGAAACAATGCTTTGTATTTAATAATGTAAATTTCAAGATAATAAGTATCCCTTTCTCCTGAATGTGATTGATTACCTATTATTATATTATTATTATATTAGCCTTGGGTGTCCCATTGTTGGGCAAAGGCCCCATCCTTTCCACTTCTCTCTATTTAAATCGTACTAATAGTTCCGGAAACAAAGATACAAATTCTACTACTTTATTATTGAAGTAAAGATAGCTAAGATAACTGTGTCCAATTACCATGGAAAGCAACTACTATTAATATTTGACCATTACAAAGTTTAAACACTAAGGACCTTATTAATAAACATGGTATAAATAAAACACTGTGTTGTGTTTCTTTTGCTCTTCGGAAAATTGTGTACCTATGTCAGAAAGTGACAAACCTTTTGATAGCTAAAATGTTCTTAATACATGTTTATTAGTATGGCCCTAAGGGTATAAAATAAACCATCAAAAATCTTATTGTTCAAATCTTAGTCATTCCATTAGAACTCTCAATAAAGTCTTATCTTAGTGGGAAAACCTGTAAGAGTTCTAAAAATATAGGTTTTTTCAATCAGGCAGATTGATTCTCTATAAATATACGAATAAAAAAGCTGAAGAGTTTAATGTTTTGTTCGTTTTGATGCACTAATCTTAAGAACTGCCAGTCGGATTCAAACAACTTTTTGTATACAATGGCTGCATTAAAGAGAAAGGTTATATTTTATCCAGAATGGGAATAAACAGAATGTGGCTAAAACCGCAGGAGGCAGCTAGTGCTCAATTAACTTTGATCAACTACATTTTAAATGCTTGTAAGCAGGTACTAAAATAATGATATAAAATAGTGCATTATGTTCATCAGCATTACATTGTGGTTTAAACTATAGTGATTACTTGATACAGTTGAGAGAGCACAGACAAATGAGACGCGTGGTTGGGACACATTGGATAGCTATAAGTATATCGTAGAGTGTTTATTACATGATATTCTACGGCTTCATTTAGTGACAATAAACAGATTTGATGTATTTTAATGGCTTGTTATAATTACCACCTAAATAGGTTTATCCCAACTATGTAGGTACATATTACAATGTTCTGTTAGATTAATTTTAGGTCTTAGTATTGACTTATATTCTATTTAGGTAAATCGAGTTGGAAATACAACTTGTTTATTAATAAATTAATTTTAAATAATTGATTTGTTAAGCAATGTTCAAAATAACTGAACAACAAATGTTGATTCAAAAAGTGATTATAATACCATAAAAATATGAATAAATTGTATGTTTTTGTAAAAGAATTTAAGGAAAACTTGCTACAGACTAATTTGAAATACTAGTATACTGTAAATATAATCGCAGAACAGAACATTACTTTTATTAGTATTACATTAGCTGCCTTATAAATAAGCATCTAGAATCACTTATTTTTATTTCTTTCTACACTTATTGCAAGCTAAATAATGTAGCGGTTACAGCTATAGGTACCTTTAACCTAGCAGATTAGTTGGACACTGTCGCGGATATAGATAATTTAAATTTTAAACTCCCAGACCATTCAACAGAGGCAGAAATCGGGAACACCCTGTATGATATACGGTATAACTTACAAATGGTATTCCAAAGAATTTATGACCACAATCTATTCGACGGTTCTAAGCAAAGATATCAATAAATAATATGATGTTTAGTTCAAATAATCTTGAATACTCGCCTTGATAGAATCAGAGAAAAATCCGCAGATTAACTACCACCAAATTTTGGAACAAATTTTGTTCACAAACAATAACTATTATAGTACGTGAAAAGTCAGCACAGTAAGCAGCATCACCACGCCGGCCGGATCAAAATAAATTTACATCAAAAAGTATAAAGCACTTCGCAAAATTATTATCAACAAAACGCGACTGGACTGGAACTGGAAACGAAACTATTTCTGTCACAGATTTCTGTAGGTTCTGTCTGTTCTGCACAGACCACCAACCAATAGATGTGCCGTCTGCTGCACAGACCAAGAAACCACAGACCAAGAAACTAAAGAAAGTCTGCTGCCGCTGTCTACATTCTACATTGTACATTTGTGAGTGTTTGTGATTGTGATCCATGATTGTGATATGTCCATCCAGCCAGTGCACAGAACACAAATATATCAGTGTCCACACCACACTGTCTTAGTTTCGCGGTCTGTGGTCCACACTAGTCATAATTCATATATGTATATTGCGAATAAAGGTACAATAAAGTCCACTGATTCTTTTAAGTTTTTCTAAGTTATTGGAACGAAGTTCCTTATTGCGCGTTGCGAAAGGGGGCTAGACGGAAAATTGTTCCGTTTTTCCGGGAAAAACTGGTAACGAAATTTTTTAGGCCAGAGAGGGACCTGACTAGGGTTGCAAAATTGCGTAATTGTGCCGAAAACGCTCGTAAAATACGAATAAATTACGGTAAATTACGGTAAAATTGGTAACGCTAACCACCACAGAAGCAAATAGAACAAAAGAAAAAGCTGTCAAAATCAACGTCAGTGACGTTGACTTTGATAGCTTTGCGTAGGATGTTGCCGATTAGTGCAGTTTGCAATAACATTTGCAATAACATTTGCCGTTCCTTAATAGGTAGACTGACGGACGAATAAGGTAGTGTAGCTATTTATTAACCTTTGGTCTGTGTAAACACTACTGCAAACTGCACCCCTCGTCTGTGTGACGTTGACTTTGACAGCTTTTTCTTTTGTTCTATTTGCTTCTGTGGTGGTTAGGTTTACCAATTTTACCGTAATTTACCGTAATTTATTCGTATTTTACTTAAAATATGGTATATTACGTAAGTTTACGAATGTAATATTACCGCTTTACAACCCTAGACCTGACAGACATGGATCAATCAATAAACATTCTGATAGTCTGTGGGTATTCTGTGTCAAGTCTGTGGGTTTGTTTCCTTGTCTGTGGTGGGTATGTAATGAACATGTAATGAACGTTGTGACGTTGAATGATTGCTGAATGAATGATATTCGAGTTCGTGGTTTCCTGGTCTGTGGTTTATGTGGGGGTCTGTGATAGTAACAATCAAATATTAATCAATCAATCAATCTGTGCACCCGTGGTGCACCCTAATCTGTGCAATCAATCAATCAATACCTGCTGAACCACGTGACCCTGAACCAGGAATCCAATCAAAGATACCTACTCAGCCCAGCAGCCAGCACCAGCAATTAGTTTCCTGTCTGTGGTTTCCTGGTCTGTGCAGTGTGCTCGCTCTGTGCTCTGCTCAGGTGGTGCTCAGTGTGGTGCTCAGCATCAGCGTGTGCTCAGCTCAGCAATACTCAATTCAATTCATAGGATAGTGTGGTTTAAAATTTCTAATTTTTGGTGAAACGTTGTATTCATATTTTAAGTAAAATGCCGAAGAAAACGCCAAAGAATTCTTATTACTTCTTCATGCTAGATTTTAGGGAGACGCAAAAAAAGAACGGTATCATCTATGCAAATATGGGAGAAGTCCAAGCGGCGGCCGACCCTTTGTGGAAAGTAGGTCTACCCTAACACATTCTATCGAAATTACTTGGAATCAATTTGATTATACATAATATAATTATGTTAACTACTCAAGACAATTTAATAATTTGCTACCAGATAATTATATTAATAACTGTTTTTTTAGCAACTTTCGCCTCATGAGAAGCAGAAGTATGAAGCCATTGCCAAGAAAGAAAAGGAAAAGAATAATGTACCAGAAAATAAATACACCTCATATGGTGCGTCGTTCGCCGAGATCGACCGCCAATCGAAATTATCCAAAGAAGCTGAAAAAAATGAAGTAACAGATATCAAGAACTTCATCAAATTAAAATCATACAATTCAGGTAAGTTGAATAGACAATTAGAACAAACTAGAATTTACTTCTTCTTATGTTTCAATTATAATCAAAATCTTACTACAATAGGTATTATAAATGCGAAAGTTTGTGAGAATGTATTTGTTACTCTTTCACAAAAATCACTGAACGGATTTGGATGAAACTTTATAGTCATATAATATAGGTTATCAGAATAAGACATGTAATATATTTTATCCTGAAGTTCTTACGGGACCGGGTACAACCGTGGTTGGTTAAACTGTGAGGGGCTTCTAGTATCCTTTAATATATTTTAAATCTAATATCTTCATTACCTCATCATTTTAATAAGCTTACAAGTTTACTAAAGCTTAAAAGTTTGTTTGTATGGAAATATTATTTGGATCTGATAAATGTTTGCGTATGATAGCTTCGATAAGAGAAAGTTATATGCTACTTATTATTTCGAAATTCCCAATATGTAAGTAAAACCATGGGGGCATTGCTAGTTTGTTACTAATTGTACATACAACATCTAATATGTTAGTATCAGCTAAATGTAACAAAGCAATATTCATAAATAACAAATGTTATTCCAGCTCAGTCCTTTGTTTTGACTAGAGATTGTAAAATGTTTATACATATGGTAGGTACTTGATGAAACTGTAAAAATAATGAGTACCTACTTCCTTTTAAATGAGTTCAGATGATAAGTTGAAAATTACTTTAACGAATGGGATCAATGCAGTAGCCTGGGGGTTTGGTCAAGCTTAAACTCACTGTACTGATAATATCAGTGAATTGATAGGCCTTTGCCCAGCTGTGGGTCATTAAAGCCTAAATATTATTACTATTCATAAAAAAGTCAGTATTATTAATGTCTTAATCAAGAGTGCCAGGAGACTGACCCTAAAATGGGATGATACAGGGTAACAGTAATAATAGTATACCGCTATTTTTATCCTAAATGTGCCTATGTCACTGAGCCCTACATAATAGCAATATAAAAATTCTAGCTGCGCCTCTTCGTGTTACCCCGTTCCTCGGGAAATTCGGGATAAAATTTATCCCATGTGTTATTCTGAGTATTACTGAAAAGGTTCATCCAAATCCGTCCAGTAGTTTTTTCGTGAAAGAGTAACAAGCATACATATATACATACATCCTCACAAACTTTCGCATTTATAATATCAGTACGATGATTAAGTACTAATTAACTGCTACCGAAAATTAACACTTGATGTAAACACTCAAATTTGTTACAGAGCTTGTAACGCAACGCTTTTATATCATGGATGTAAACTCATACTGCAAAACCAGTACCGATTATTTGATTGGTGAGGTTTCCATGATCCGGTTCAGTGTTGCTGAAGGAGTTATCGATAACTTCTCATTGATTTTTAACTCAGGTATGTAAAAAAAATGTTTTTCCATTAATTTTACTTAACCTTTGGAGGATGTTTGTTACTTTGTTTGATACTTTAAAATGGTTTAAAATGAAGCATATCATAATGTAGCAATATTTTTTTAATTTTTTGGTATGGCCAATTATCAATGTGACTTTAATATTTTTAACTAGCAGCGCCCCGCGGTTTTACCCGCGTTGTACCCGTTCCCGTGGGAATTTCGGGAATTTTTATACATATAAACCTTCCTCTTGAATCACTCTACCTATTACAAAAAACCGCATCAAAATCCGTTGCGTAATTTTAAAGATTTAAGCATACAGACAAACAAACAGACAAAAGTAGCGACTTTGTTTTATACTATGTAGTGATGAAACTTGTATGTATATAAATAACTAGTTCAAATCAAGTAAGCCAAAATAGAATCACTACTTCACCAACATATTTGAAAGTCAACATTAGCTCATATGTTTTAACCTTTCCAGTTAAAATACCGGTTGGTTATGCATCGGATGTAAAGCTGGGTTGTATCGAGTTTGATCTTAAGATGCCGGATGAGTCTATACCCCCACCTGATTATAAGAGAGTCCTGGCAGATACAATAGATTACTTAACTCAAGATACCAAGAAGAGAGATCTTCAGACCCTGCCCCCAATATATACAATGCCGGAAAAGGTTGAACAAGTGCAGAGCTACATACAAAATTTGTGCTACAATGCAAGTAAGTAATATTTTGTATTTATTTACTTCATGCATTTGTTGCAGTGAACTCGTATTATTGGCTTTTTTAACATAATGGATGATATTTTTTTTACAAACTAGCTTTTTTGCGCGGTTTCCTCGCGTTGTACTCATTCTTGACTGCACAATATTTTTGCCTGTGGTAACCCATTTCAATAAACAAGAAAACATACTCTTCACCTTTAGTCACCTATATAACTGTAGATGGATGTCTTCTCATTTTTACATAAACTTTTTAATACAAAGATCACTTCTACTTCTTCGTGTCGATGGCACAAAAATTAACAATTTAAATGAGCCCGCTCCAGCGCATCGCTAGCGCTACGCCCTTGTCGTTGGCGCACATGAGGTCACTTAGGGTGCAGGTTTGAGGGTTAGAGGGGCAAGAAAATTAAACAGCGAACACTATATTTTTTGCTCTCATAGTTTTAAGTTAACTTTGTTACTATGACTATACCAACGCCTCGGTGGTGTAGTGGTATGTGCGTGCACTCGCCTACTAAGACTGAGTTTCCGGGTTCAATTCCAGGGTCGAGCGAAAACAGTCATGTTTCCTACTTTTCAAACAGGGTTCGGGTGATATATCACCATGGACATAATAGGCTAATATTTTATGACACATTCACATTTATTGTTATTTCCAGGGGAACGCGACATCTACTTCCGCGTCTTCAAGTTGGACACGCTGTTCTTCCACCTGATTAACAACATTAAGTCGAACTCCAATGAAGGGCTGCCTCAGATGTCGCTCGCTACATCCCTGCTGCAGAAGGACTATTTCAAATACACATCGGTTTTGCCTTGTAAGGTAAGGGATTATAGTTTCTTTGTGGCTCTTTATCTTCGAAGTATTACCTAAGTTCATATACAAGGTACGTTTTAGGGTTTGAGGTTAATTTGAAATAAACCAGAGTTTCTGGCCCATTCTTCTGCTAGCAGTTTCTTGCCTGCATTCTTCTCTGCTGGTGTTCTTCCGAATGGGTGGTACGTTCAAAAGAGCCTCTTTGGGGCCTAAGCTGAATAAAAATATTTGACTTTGACTTTGAATGGCCGACCCTGGCGTTGGAGTTGTTAGGCTACCTAAAGGCCAGTATTAAGTACTTCCACTCGGTCTTTGAGGGAAGGTCGGCTAGGTTTTGTTAAATAACTTTAGTGCATGAAGCGTAATGCAATGTGCATAATCAGAAACGCTTATGGATTATTATATTGTATTTCTGTTACCTTTATTTCCGCGAGAACACGCAAAGCGCAGGTAAAACGGCAAAGCCCTCCTAGTTTCAATCTAAAGTTTGTAGGCCTATCGCAATATTCACGAAAAAACAGGGACTTGAACACAATTAAAACTGCAAACTGCTGTTTTAATACAAAATGCATACAATACAAGTTGTAAAACGTTACTCTATTCCACAGGTACACAGAAACAGCGAAAAATGCATGGAATGTACACTGTCCCGGGTGAAACGGTGGGCGTACACGATCTGCGACAACTGTTGCCCAATACTGGGCATCGAGGTCGGGGCCGGGAGACATGTTCCACATGAAGTGGATATTGATGTAAGAGTTGACTTCATGACTACATCCTTGTTTTAGTTGGAACTGGCAGCGCCCCGCGGTTTTACCCGCGCTGTGCCCTTCCCGCGGGAGAATCGGGAAATTTTATACTTATAAACCTTCCTCTTGAATCACTCTATCTAGTTAAAAAACCTGCATCAAAATCTGTTGCGTAATTTTAAAGATCTAAGCATACATAGGGGCAGACAGACAGCGGGAAGCGACTTTGTTTTATACTATGTAGTATAACTAGCAGCGCCCCGCGGTTTTACCCGCGTTGTGCCCGTTCCCGTGGGAATTTCGGGATTTTTTTTTACATAAAAACCTTCCTCTTGAATCACTCTACCTATTACAAAAAACCGCATCAAAATCCGTTGCGTAATTTTAAAGATTTAAGCATACAGACAGACAAACAGTGTGACAGACACGAAAAAGAGACGACTTTATTTTATACTATGTAGTGATGATAACGATGAACAACGTTAGTCATTCACACACGCGAATTCAAATTACTACACCTAACGACTATATAATACCTAACGACTATAAATACAATACTTACTATAACTTACAATCGTAATTGGAAATGTTGTTTGTATTAACGATTTTACAAGCCTTAAAACTAAAACAATATAATAACAAACTTTAATTTAACCGTATTTTGAATGATTTTGATGCTTTAATATGTTTTTTTAGACTGTGATGGCTTGCAAGGCAGCAAAGAAAGAGATAATGAAAGCAGTTGTGGTAAGTACTAACTTCAAGTAGTACAGAAATATAAGTATCCTTGTCACTTGTTCAGACTTCACAAAACCGAAGGAAGAGTATCTCAATTTGATTGTTTTTTCATATGTGTGTGATCTCAAATATCCGTCGTTTATAAACTGATTTCTAAAATTCGTTATATGAAGAAGTATGGTTCGAGAATGGTCCTTAAATTGACAAGCCCGTGGGCATAGTGGCATATATCGAGGGTTGCGGGTTCGATTCCCGCCCGGAGTCAACTTAGATGTTGGTGACAACGTTTGCGTGTTAATTGTATATCCATATAACGTATTTGTGTATGTAATAGTATCAGTTACTTACATTCCATAATACAGCTTAGAGCTTAGTTTGGGACTAAATAACCGTGTGTCCAGATGTATGTATGTTAATAAGCGATTTAAAAACAGGAGGTAGTTCTTGTTAACACATAACGAAGTCGGCTTACTCTTAAAAAGTATGTCATGTTTATTTTTTTGATTATTTATTAAATTATACAGTTGTTTTGGCATGAATGCGTAACAGACAGACAGACAGCATTTATAATATTAGTTAGGATTTAATTGATATTTATAAATATGTATAATCCAATTGTTTCAGTCTCCGATTGTAGATGATGTTGCGTCGTGCAGTTCGTTCGTGGCTGAGGCTAAACCACGTAAGTATTACAATACCCGCGTTTCACCCACCTTATACCCGATCCAGTAGATATTTCGGGATAAAAAATAACATATTAACTTCCTCTTGAATGAAGTTATCCTTTTTTGATCATATTTGTCCTTTTTGCCAGTTGTAGTAATATATAAATGTTTGTTACAGCATCGAAAGTAGAAAGAAAACATATGCCGCTTCGTATGCCACAGAAAGACTGTAAGTATTTATTTATAGTATTACTCACCTGCTAGAGCTAGAAGTAGGTAAAGTGTCTGGTCATTATTCTTACCTATATCCATTCTTAATCTTTATATATAAAAATTAAGTGTCACGTTGTTTGTCCGCGATGTACTCCTAAACTACTGAACCGATTTTAAATTTGATTTGCACACCGTGTGCAATTTGATCCAACTTGAAAGATAGGATAGCTTACATCTCAATTTATAGTGATTAGGGTGATCCACCCCTTAATTTTCAAGTCATCTAGTCTGACCATAATTTTCAGATAATTTCGAATAAGTCCCGAGTCATTTACATACTGTAACAGATTCAGACATGTTAGTCTAATTTGTAACATACCTGCTTTAAAATAACGTTCATTTTCAGTTGCCGCCGAGTTGACACAAGCCACGGCCCAGTTCAGAGTGTCCAATATTGACGATCATAATGAGTTCCCGGCTTTGTCGGGCGGCGGTCGCGGGCGAGGTATGTATAGCTAATAACCTTCAATATGTACTCATTCATGAATGAATGATAAATATCTACTTGGAGGAATTTTACAGCCCGGAGTTTTTACCCGCGTTGTGTCCGTTGTGGTGGTAATTTCGGGATATAAACTAGCCTGCAATCCTCCCCTTGAATGTAGCTATTCGATACAGAAATAATTATTCGAATCATATAAGTATTTTCTGAGATAAGCCCGTTTAAACAAACCAAAACTTTCAACTTTACTATACTAGTACAAATAAATAAAGGGTAAGTTATTAAGTACTTTAGTAGTAGTCTAATAGACTACTACTAAAGTACTTAACAACCATGTATGTATCTGTTAATTACGGTTTGTCTGTTTCCGTGGGAAGTTCGAGATAAAATAGGATTTGGTGTATGTGGTATATGTGTTATGTACGGTCAGCCAAATATGTGGTCTACCACCCTACGGTTGAGATTCATTTGAACGTCATGAAACAACAAGGTCAATTTTAAATGTCATAACATAATTGTGCATAGAAAAGTCAACCTTAGCGATCGTTACATCTCGCAGAAACTTTTGTCAAAATTCTTGGCCGACCGTACACTTGAGAGTTTCAAGATAAAAAGTAACACATGTTTCATTCTGATTCATCAATATCCGTTTTCTTCTACATCTACAGTATAAATAGTTGACTGTTTGTTAAAATAATTAGTTGCTTCAGTTTGTTGAAAGAATAAAAAATAAAACCTTTTTCTTCTTTTTCAGGGAGGAACATGCGTCGCTAAACATTCGTTTTTTTCATTCGTATTGAAGGAAAATACACTACACAGTATTCCATACAATCATATCACAGTAGATTCCAGTTCTGAGTGTTTACATTATAACATGAATGTTTACATAATTACAGTTAGTTTTGTGTCTTTAAAGGATATCCATGTCCAAGTCGTATCGCATTTAATCTGCCGTCATAACAATCCACATTTAGATAAATAGTCAGTTGGTTTCATAAAGCGAGCACTATGCTCAGATCAAATGTTGACATTCTTATTTGTTAATTTATGACAAATTCCATTCCATCAATCATCTTACGTAGCTGGGGTAACGGCAGTGCTAACGCCAAGTCGAACAAAAAGTGGCGCGACCATACCATCCTATTATCGAAGGAATTTAGTCAATTTTCGATGCTCCTAAAACTTCGTTATGGATAAAATTAGAAGCCTGAATTTTCAATGATCGATCAGCTTTATAATACAATGTCCTATCGCCTTCTATTACGTTGGTTGTGCTAAAACGACTGAGGTTACAATAGAAATAGGTTAGTGGGACCGGCCTTTACTAACGATGTACCAACTGGCTATACTCTGTCTGATGAAAAACTTACGTTTATCGAATTAAATAAACTAGTAATGTGTAAAAACTGACCCTTGAATATGTAGTAATAATCTTACAATCTTATAGATTATCTATAGAATCTTACACTTTTCAAACTGACAGTACTTAAATATTCAATGGCGGCAGTATAATTAACGTTTTTCAATTATATGTCTATTGCAATTATTATGAAATAGTAGAAAGTTCACTTGAATGTACCATTTCTCAATCTCTATGTGTTAAATGTCGTGCTTAGCAGTAGTGCAATATAATGTTATAACAAAAACAAACTGTTGTTAGTTTTTAAGTTATTCAAAAAACATTATTATTAATCTTCGAATAATTGTATCCTTCATAACGTGACATATTTTTATATTGTCCATAATTTACTTTTTGAAAGTTGTATCCCTTCCCAAGTGATTTTTGATTGTAATAAGGCTTTGGTTATAAAACTACCTCAGTAATTTATTATTTCCCTTTTCAAAAACTTTGTATATTTTTCAAAGAACTATTTACTAAGCTCAAAGAACTAGTGATCAATTTTGATTTTGATTATAAACTAGTCTTTAGATAGTTGAGAAGTTATTGATCGGTCTAAACCACCGGTGATATTTTGATATTAAAGGTGAAGGCACACCGAAGTACAATCGAAGCGCATCTAAGTCATAATAAAAACTTTACCATAACTTAGATCATATTTTCTAACACAATGAACACATTTTGAAATGTCGATATTGTTCAAGTAAATATTGAAGCCACATCATTGTAGAGACAGTTAAAAAATGTGGAAGTCCGTTAAGTACCTTGTCAGTTATACAATATTAAAATTCTCATTGACACTTTGATATGACAAGGTTCTAACTATGCTCAATATTATCATAGGCCTAGTGTTTGCAATGTAAGACAGTTCAACAACAAGCGGCTAAAGATTCAGAACCTTCACAAACGCTTATTAACACCACTCAAATCAAATGATTTGTCCCTTTCCCACATACGCTATTCAATTGTCAAAGAGTAAAAGAGACAAAACACTAGTTATAGTGCGTTTATGATACAAGGCGTTGGATGTGTTTCGACTCGTGTGTATGGGAACAATTATTATTGAGAGGAAAGTTAGGCATTGATTGTTAAGGTATAAAGGTAGGCACTATTGCACTGACTGAGCTTATGGAACCAAATATATTTTTCTCGGGCTTTACAGAATAATGCCGTCATTGCAATAGGTTAAAAGATCTTACAGTAGTGCTTCACCAGAGGTTTGGTGCTGTCCCAAGTGTTGGCGCGGTATGTTATGCATTTGGCATGAATTTGAAATATCATTAAAAATATTTTATTATATTAGCGTCCTGTGTCCCATTATTGGGCAAAAGCCTCCCCATTGCTTCCCTGAAAATCTATATAGTTTCTAAATAATAAATGAAACCGTTCTTGCTTCAATAGAATCAAGCATATTTCAAACACAAAACAGTCATTATTTAGATTAGTACATTATTAAAATAGGTTCAAAACTTTGAACGTCTATGATTTCCATGCGTGCGTACGTAGTAGATATACGTACGAGGGTTTGATGAGTTTCCAATAAATGTTATAACGAAAAATTATTTGTTTAAAAGTGTTTGCACTGGGACAGCGCTCTTATGCGTGATAACAAACATTTAAATCGTTTTGAAAACAGTCCAAAGCATAGCTTGGCCAAAGATTACGATTTAATGTCAATATGACACAAGTTTCACGATGTGACAAGTTTCCCGATATGACACAAGTACCACGCATTTCTGGTGAAGTAACAGACTAGGCTGTGTAACTAGGTGGATTAACTCAATGTAAATAACCTGTAAGGAAATAAGTATTTAATAATATTCGGTACTACAGGAAGGAGAAAAGAGAATGTAACTGATTGCATATATCTTACTCGTTAAGGCTAATTTCAGTCAATTTTCTTAGATATTATGTTGATTTTCCATTTTTGAACAGCAGCCTTAATTTAAAATTATTCTTGTATTTTTTTATTCACGTATGTTAGAACTTGATTCGTGGTTTCTTAGGGTGTGTTTCCTTTGATTCGGAGCTCAGCGGTGCGTAGCCCGATTCACCAATCACAGCTCATTGGGATTTGTCACTGACGCATTAAGATTGTCAAAATCTTTTTCGTAATGCATTGTGATTGGTCAATTCACTTCAATAGAAACGCACCCATATTTTTTTTAATGGATGAGGCGTGCTATAAAATTTATTTGACGATATTTTGTTTTTGACTTTTCGTGGCAAGCCATAAGTTTGTAATTCTATATTTGTCTGATTATAAATCCCTGAAAATGAATCTCTATTTGTTCAAGTTAAAATGCCATAGATTGTTAGTTTTTTGTTTCGTTTTTTAATTATACTTAAAGTACTTATTGTGATATTTGTACGAAAAAAGATCCGTCGTAGATGGCGTTGCGGAGCTTTAACAAGCCAATACAATTATTTGGCTAAAATTAGTTCGTATTTTCGCCACCAATGGTTCTTTCGAACGAATCATGATCAAAGATCATAAAACTGTTATGTTTAAGTTCTATTTTATAATTACTCTTTTGAATTGTATTACTAAGATTTTTCTAATAAAACATTATATGATTAGTAGTTGATATTCATGCAATGTATTTTTATTTAGCATTTTAAATTCCCTGCTGAAAACATTTTAGGTCCATATTAGGTCCAAACTTCAATCGATTTATTTGATTGGACATCTATTATTAAGTAGTTATGAGAGACACACATTAAACTTTTACCATCGCACTTTTCACCATAAAGGTTAAATGGAACAGTTTCCATTTAATATTAACCTGTAACTTAATTATAATCATTTACTCATTTGTACATACTTCCAACACAAGTCTCAATTCTACTTTCTTCCTCACTTTCTTTATGGTCTTGATTTTGGAGATTACATCCACTTCTATCTTTGTCTATGGTGTCCTTAATATTGTCAGTTTCCACATAAATAACTGATTCATCTTTTTTAGTTTTGTCGACTACAATTTCATGTTGTTTCTCTTGCATTATCGACCTTATTGTCGGCATCGGAAAGTCGTATTGTTTATTTTCATCCTTCATTTCTACTATACCACTTCTGACTAGTAGTAAAACATAGAATTGGTATACTGTAACAAATAGTGTTGGTATCAAAGATAAAAAAAACATGATTCATAATAGATGTGTCCACGAAAGCAATGCACAATGGTATGAGTTTGATAAGATTTTTGGATCCTACCATCGCTATGTTAGTTTAGTACTACATTTACTGCTGCATTTGATATGATTGGAAGATACCAAACGTATACTTTTGGTGGAGAGCCATCCCTGATTTTTATTATGCAAGTTAACGTCATTTGTTTGATTTTTCAGGAACATGTGTATGTTACTCTGTTTTCATACAAGAATGCGTATCCATTTGAGCCATTTGAAGCGGAGATGTGAGCAACAACCAAACGCATTGAAATTGTCAAACAACGCATTGACATTGACAATATTTTTTTCGTTATGCGTTGTGGTCAATTGAGCTCCACCCAGCTCCGCTCCGCTTCTATAGAACCGCATGCTAAACATAATTTATAAAACACTTGAGTTTAAAGAGTTAGTTTAGATATTAAAAGCAATAACTCACCAGTAGAAATCAAGATGGCAACCTGTATGGGCAGTTCAATGGCTGCGATCACAACAGAATACACCAAGATGCTTGTCACTACTGCTGTCACACAGTAGTACATGTACACTCGCATTAAAACTACGTCTTTCTGGGAACAAAAGTACAAACAGTCGCGAAATGACGTGGCAATGTTCAGGCTGCCTAAGATAATATTTAGAAGACGGTACGACAGCCTCGCGGCAAATAAACTCAAATGTTTATTTACTTTAATGTCAATCGTCATCTTTTTATGCATAAATTCACGCGCGAGCGCGGAGTTTGTGCTTTATAAATAAACTACCAGTGCCCCGCGGTTTTACCCGCGTTGTACCCGTTCCCGTGATAATTTCGGGATGAAAAATAGCCTATAACCTTTCCGTTGAATGTGGCTATCCATTACAAAAAAAATATTCAAATCAGACTGATAATTCCTGAGATTACCCCGAACATACAAACAAACTTACAAATTTTACCTCTTTATAATATTAGTATAGATTATTTTCTTACATTTCCAAGGGCTGACCTCACATTGCATAGTACATACACATTGTAATGTCCATCAGAGCTACGTTTAGGATCCACCTATTCAACTCCACATAAGGAGGAGTTTCTCTGTAGTTCGAATTAAAACTATAGATATAACTTACACGATACACAGCGCATAGAAGCAAAACGCTAAATCCCATCTCAGTAGCATACGCGAACAACGGTAGGTATTGTGTGGTATCATTTAATATCATTTGTTGCATCTTTACTATAGTCAGTGGGAAACTCTTGTTTGCAGTCACGATAACAGACATAAACTGGAACAAGTAACGTTTCTTAGAATAAGATAAATGAAGCTACAGTATCTAAGAAGATTCAAAATCCAAGTAAAAAATGTTTAGGTCTTTTGCGTAAAGTTTTTTTATATTCTTAACTCGCAGCGCCCCGCGGTTTTGCGTTGTGCCCGTTCCCGTGGGAATTTCGGGATTTTTTTTACATAAAAACCTTCCTCTTGAATCATTCTACCTATTACAAAAAACCGCATCAAAATCCGTTGCGTAATTTTAAAGATTTAAGCACACAGACAGACAAACAGACAGACACGAAAAAGAGACGACTTTATTTTATACTATGTGTAGTGATTAACGCTCGTAACGTAGTGTAGCTCGGCCAGAACTTGGATGTGTGGCCGATAGTGGCATTTCTATCTGAGCGCTACCGTGCTTTGAACGGCAAGTCAAACTGTCGGTCCCGTTTGTTTAAAACGTTAGACCATTTCGGAAGCCTTGAGGCGGTTTAAAAAACTTTGGAAAGAAAGGTGGCCACTAAGATACTGGAGCTTACTTACTATTATTAATGAATAGCAGTGCCCCGCGGTTTTACCCGCCTTGTACCCGTTCCCGTGGGAATTTTGGGATGAAATAAAGCCTAAACTTTCCCGTTGAATGTGGCTATCTATTACAAAAAGAATTATTCAAATCGAACTGATAATTCCTGAGATTACCTCGAACACACAAACATACAAACTTACAAATATTACCTCTTTATAATATAGTATAGAAGAGGTAATAATATTGCAACTTTGCTCAGATGTGAGATATGAAAGGCTCGTAGTTATTAGCTCGTTATTAATTAATTATTAACACTTACCGCCGTAAACATATTGAAATAACCCGTGATAATCAAACCAATCCTAACAGAGGCAATGCAGCAATAATAATCTAGCTTATAATTAATCGCCACCAACTTAAAATATTCGAAAGATTTATCCATGTTTGTGTATTCACACTTCAAAATAAAATGTTCTTATGCCCAACGGTGGGACACTAATTAAAGGATACTTATTTTATTTATTTCCAGGACACGTTAGGCCATACAAAAGTTTTATTTACTACTGAATTTGTTCAAATTTATTTGAATTAGGATGTTGTGAAAACGGGTCATTTGAAATTCCTAATGCCCAGTTAAATTGCAAGCGTCGATGTAAAATGATAGCTTTGCTCTAATTTTGAGCCAAACTGGGACTCAATTATTCAGCCGCATACCAAACGCACATTTGTCTCAACAAGGTCTTTACTCGCACTATGTGCATTCCCGTGGGAATTTCGGGATGAAAATAGCCTATAACATAAAAAAATACCTTCTCGTTGAATGTGGCTATGCATTACAAAAATATTCAAGTCTGATTGGTAGTTAACTACTTCTTCTTCGAGTGGATGGTCAACCTGACCAATCCTGGTGTCAGAGTTATTGAGCCGCCAAAGGCCTCAATTTAACTACTGACAGACTGACAGTTACTGAGATTAGCGCGTTCAAACAAACAAAAAATCTAAAGGCCTTATCCATAAACGCTTACTAGCAGGATTTTAGCTAGCAAATGGTTTGTCCCTTTCCGACATACGCTGTTTTCCAAAGAGCAAAAGAGACAAAACACTCACTAACAGTCTTTTAGTTAGAGAGCGTTTATGAAGGCTCTTCAGTTTGATTATGATTATACATATTAGTATAACCTAATAACCTTTAACCGCTGTGAAAACAAGGTTGAATTTGCTGTTAACAATTCACTAATTGACCAAATAAAACCAAATAATATAAAAAGAAACAAAACACCTTTATTTAATAATATTTATTTTTGTTATGTGTTGGAATAATCATTGAAAAAATGGTAATATCATAATAATACTTATAAATACAACAATAGGTAGGTACTAAACCAAGAAATATTGGGGAAAATTGTACATCCTAACTGCTTCAGAACATTTTACTGAAAAACTATAAGTTAACTAATTATTATATGATTTGGAATTGTATATGGGTTCATTATGGGTTAAGCCAAATAAGGCGACCACGGGCAGTGAATTTTGCTAAAAGCACAATTTATAAAACTTCTTCAAGGCACTCAAAATATACACCAGGCCAAATGATTCCATCCTCTGTATCCATAACTAATCAGTAAACAATGTGACACAATTTGCGACTCGATAATATATTAATTTTGGTCCTCCATAATATAAATAAATATCAAATATTTCACGTCATATACTTATCGAATTATCTCTAAAAATATTAAACATTCTACCGAAAAAAATATCAAAATAAATCAAATAATATTTACTAACACAATCCCTGTAACAATTAATGTTGGAATAAAAATCAAATTATTAGATAAAATATATGTATTATATTGAGTAACATGTAATTAAAAGTATTATATTTAGCTTAAAACAAAAAGTAAGTGGACAGAAAGGATTTAAAATATATAAACAAACCATTTGTACTAAAAGTAAAGTTTATAGAACTTTTCTTTAACCAAGTATATTCTTATTTAATGTACTTTACAAAATGTTTACATGATATAAGAAATCGGTGAAAATTCATAAAAACACACTGTGCTGAAATTCATAACAAGAGGAGGTGAGTTCAGTGAAAAATAGATTAAAATCATAGCATGCATGCAACACCAAAAATTCACTTGCAACTTAACAGATTCAGAGGCAAAAAACATGAGATTGAATTGTATGTTTACATGATTTATTAGTTCAAAGATCAGAAGAGACAACTTTACAAACAAAAATGCAAAACTAACTGCAAAATAAATTCAAAAATAGAACATTATTGTATGTGACATTTACATCTGTCAAAGTAACAATTGAATTCAAACCATAGAGTTCACTTTCGAATCTTCAGCAAAATGCTTTCACAGGCAAAAAACATTATTAAATTGACATCCTTTCCATCCACTAAAGACAACCTACTTCATCAGCGCGTGTACCACGGCGTTGGCATTTAATGCCTTTAGGTCGGTGTACGTTTGGCCGGTGCCGACAAATACTATCGGTTGTCCGGTGATGTAGGTCATCGATATAGCTGCGCCGACTTTGTCGTCGATCGTGTCGAACTTGGTTAAGACTATGCCGTCGATAACGTGCGGGTTGGTGGACGAGCTGTGGTCCGCGAGTGCTTGGTTGAATTTCACCAGTTGATCGACCGCCTCGTTGCCGACTAGCGCTTCGCCGACGAATAGTACCATGTCCGGTTCGTTAACCTGTGGAGATTGGGTTTATTATAAGCCGTGTCATTAAAGAATAGATCCTTAAATGGCGGCATGTACTTACACAAGAAGCAATACTGTTCGCTAATGCTACTAATATTATAAATGCGAAAGTTTGTGAGGATGGATATATGTATGTATGTCGCATTCATAATATTAGCACGATTTATTTTGTTTGTGGGCGTATTTATCCGGCGAGTATACCTTGATGAGCTTGGCGAGCGCGCGCATGAGCGGCTCGTTGTCCTGCATGCGGCCCGCCGTGTCGATGAGCACCACGTCCGTCTTGGTGTCGTTGGCGAAGCGGATGGCTTCCATCGCGATGCCGGCCGCGTCTTTACCTGAAATTGTAGTGGGAAAGTGGTGTAATTGACTGTTACATTGTATGAAAATGTGTCATTAACTGAACCATTTTCTCACATATCCATTAGATAAAGCTTGTTTTATAATTAGTTGTTATGCTTAGTAAATTGTTTATAAGCTAGTAGCTGTTCCCCGCTGTATAACCCACTCTCTCAATTGATTACTTTAGGATGTAAGTTAGAACATGCTATAGATATTGTTTAAAAAGTGTGATTGTCTCTGCTATTTTGGTTATTCTGAAGAAAATTAAAATTATCAAAAGCTTTTTTTGTGCAGTTTATTTATGTATACTTGGAACACTACAGAGACGCAGAACATTTTTTAGAGTCGCCATTTTATTTTATCGTGGTTCGTATTTCGGACTCCAAAAAAAGCGCTAAGTACACTACCTCATAGGTGGCGTGGAAACGTGTGCATTATTATGCACACGTTGGTCATAATTGACCATTACAACTTTTACAACTTTTTAAATCGTTATATCTCAAAAAGAGTGGTTCGTGGGAAAAAAAGTATAAATACATTTTTGTAGATAATTTTACTATTAACAATTTTGTCTCAGGTATTTTTATGATAAAACTTACCATTTTGCTGAAAATCGTGAAAAACTCATTTTTTAAATCTTTTTCTTTTTAATTTACTGATAGTTTTATTATAAAATGTGAATTACTCAGATGCAGAACCTTAACTGAATATCTCTTCGGATAGTGAATAAATGTATGTAATGAACTTGCAGTGTTTTTAAAGTCCTAATTTCGAATAAAATATGTTTTCTTGTTGTACTAAATAATAAAAACAAGCCTTAAAAGTTCATCATACAGAAATATTTAATATTTTTTATAATTTTTTAATATTATTATTTTTAAATGAAATTACCCGAAGGTTCGACACATCTGACCTTCGGGTAATTTAACATTGACAGTGACAAAATCTTGACATAACTTTGTTTACAAAAATTATCTGGGATTTTGGTACAGATTATAGGAATGTATAGCAGAGCTATTCTACGTAGCATAGTTCATAAATAAATAAAATAATCATTACATTAATACATAGATCTATGATACGTTTTGTATTCATCAACCGTATCAAACTTAGCAACGTAGCAAATCATATCTCTGTTGGAACCTATATGCGAAGCATCTAGAGCTCAATTTACCAATCACAAAACATGGAAATTATCAAAATCTCTTTGGCAATGAATTATTGTTGTTGAGCTGTGCATCGTTCCGCATTACAACAGTTCCACGTACCGTATCCCTTCTCGTAGAGATGCACCATGGTCCGCCCGTGGTGCCGCTGCGGCGGGTGCAGCGCGTTGAGGCGGCGCGCGTGCGTGCGCAGCTGCTCCACCGCGCCGGCGCGGAACGTGTCGCACGCCGCGATCAGCACCGACAGGTCGTTCTCGATCAGCCAGAAGCAAATCTTGGCCAGGTTCGTCGACTTGCCTACGCCGTTCACCTGTGGAATAATGGCTAATTAGTGGCACAGTAAACATGGTAAATGAGTTGTTAAATATCGCCGTACTTAGGTATGTCAGTTTAATTGCGAATTTTAGACACATTAAAGGTCTAAAAGCAGTCATCAACTCTTTAGTAGCTCTTGAATATGGCAGATAGTATTTAAAACAATAACTATTCCAAAACTAGAAAGACTAAAGCCAATATTTAGAAACGTAATGCTTCTTTAATGAATTATTATGACATACATTAATGTATGAAAAATTACGTCAATTAGTTAAGTGTCTCTGGCGTCGCTGAGTGCGACAGTTAATACATTATAATAAAAAATATTCATAAAATTAGTTTAAAAAATATTTTAACCTTTACATCTACAATGGGGTCAAACTTCATCGTTAAACAAAATAAAGCTTATCAAAATAAATAAACAATATTAATACTTTACCCCACAAAACGCCATAACGTAAGGCCTGCCCTGTTGCTTCGCGTGGATACAATCACGCAGGATGTCCACACGTCTCTTAGGTGACAACAACTGCACTAGCGCCTCGTTCAATGTAGACTTCACTGTGCGAGCCACGCTGTCGAATGTGCCAAGTACCTGCAGAAATAATGAGGTTTCAATATTTGTAATGCGTGAACATTAGATATATACAGACCACGATACAGACGGACCATGAAAATGTTATACAATTTTTTTTTTTCTATATTACAGCTGGGCAAAGTATCTCCAAAAAAACAAGCAAGAGTTTATAAGATTAAATCCACTTCAAAATGAATATTGTACAGGTGTTTGCTCTGCAGGGGGCATTACTTTTAGTGCATGAAATGATGTCAAATAATAACTCAAACCCAATATAATGTTATTGGGTAAAATTCAATTGTATTGGACTTTTCATGGGTTTTCATTTAATGGTATTATCATATCACTAACTACATATATCTAAAACATAATATACAAAGCTTAAGAATCGATAACAATATTTATTTGTAACGATAACAAACTAATAATCACAAGTCTTACTTTTAGTTGTAACTGCTTCCATAAAACACACACACAGCTAGTACAAAGTAATAGTTTGTATACTGACCTTTCCTTCAAGTTTGGCAGCAACCGAGTCGCACAGCTTGTTGGAGATATCGGCGGCGACGTTCTTGGCGATGAGATGGTCGCGCAGCTTGTCCAGCACGGGGCGCATCGTGTCTTCCGACAGGGCCTTGGACCCTACCAGACCTGAGCAACATATTACAAATGTTGGTCAAGTGTTATTGCCTTCTCTACGTTCAGCATATACTACTAATTTTAAATTGAAAGTTCTTTTAGGGATACACTTCGCTTCGTAAGCCAAAACTTCAAATAAAATAAAGCGAAGTGTATACGTAAATGTAATTTCAATAAATTATACTGATTGACATACCCTTGAATATGCTGAACATGCCGGTATTCTTCTTGGGCGCGGAGCGTCTCTCTTCGTATTCTTCTTCCTCGTCGCTGCTCTCTTCAGACTCCACCTCGAGGTCGCGGATGGCACCCGTCATTTGACCAACCAACTGGAACAGATAGTTGGGTTTAATATGAGAACGAATGCAATTTCTCTTCTGTAAATTTTCTACTATTTTGTTGACTTAAAACTTTACTGTACAACTACATTATAAGGACTCGAGTTTTTGGAAAGCACAAAATGGACTCTATACTACATTGGTTACCTATATGGTGATATTTCTAAATTTAAGGCACATGTTTTTCATCAAATTCCATCACCATTAATAACAAAAAGGATAATAATGACAAATATGACAAAATGTATTGAGCATCACATTAGTATGTATTAAATTAAGCATTATAATAATGTTTATTCATTGATACCTGCACATCAGCAGTGACTTCAGGATCGTAGTCCCCGGGCTTGTCATTGCCGAAGTCGAGGGTGGGGAGGTCGCGCGAGTCACCCCCCAGCTCCCACACGCGGGGCTGCTTCACGCGCTCAGTCGGCTTCGGGCTTTTGGGGGACTTCCTGAAATTACGTGAGTTTGTAAGTGGTATAATATAAATTAACCTGATGTAATGGTAAGTCATAAATATTGCAACAATTGAAATTAGAAAGTTGTCTTTTATGAACACAAACTTGTCAACATTTTCTAAACGCATTTTATTTTTATAATCTACATCAATTTAACGGAAATGTTTCGTTTGTTTGTACATTATCTGCTTATCTCAAAAAATTGCTTGTTCAAACAAACTGACACATGGCAAGGTTTCACATTTACACTTTTAAAAATTGACAAATCAAAATGGGGAAGTCTCTAGAAGAAATTAAAATCGAGACGTCTAAGAAGAATCCACCTCAATTCAATTAAATATGTACACACTAAATATAATTTGTAAATACTGACAAGGCACAGTTTTACTCGCATTGTACCTGTTTCGGTGAGAATTTCGGGTAAATAAACTTTCTCTTTACTAGCTATCAATAACAAAAAATCTGTGTCAGATTCTATGTCTATTGTTAGTATAGATATCACTAAGAACACTCACTTGACTTCCTTCTTAGTTTTGGTCGCCAATTTCTGAGCGAGTCGCGCTCGGTTAGCTGCTATGAGGTCCTCTTCCATTTCAACCGGTTCCTCCACCTTCCCATTAGTCAGGCTCTTGTTTTCAACGATCTTCACTATAATATTAAATTATATGTGTGTTACTTTAGATTGAGTGAAAGAAAGAGATAGATGGAAAACGATAAAGGATGGCAACAGTTACCATACTTTTTGGTTTAAACTTTAATTTTTAAACTCATTCTGACAGCCTAGCCTCGATTGATGATTGATTAATTGATTATTGAGTATTTTAGGTTAAGCAATCTATTGAATGTGTTTAATTATAGGGACAGAGAAATGCCTTATTCCTGGCCTTAGTAAAGACTAGCAGTACCTTGCGGTTTTACCCGCGTTGTACCCGTTCCTGTGGGAATTTCAGGATGAAGTAGCCTATAAACTTCCCGTTGAATGTGCCTATCCATTACAAAAAGATTTTTTCAAATCGGACCAGTAGTTCGTGAGATTTGCGCATTCAAACAAACTCTGCAGCTTTATAATATTAGTAATGAAGTATAGATGTGTTAGCCAATAACTCACAGACTAGTTTTACTTTTAACTGATTTCCTAGTTAATCATTTTTACAACTTTCTATCTTATCAGACTCAACAGGTTGCACAATTATCATAACATTTATCATTGTTTCTACTAACTATTACAAATAGTGATCTTACTACATTATTCAAACATTTTCCTCCTAGTATCGTAATTAGAACATATTATTTTTATCAAAGAAAATTCTTGCAGTTTTATTAAAAGAGTTCTTACCAGATTTCTTAGTCTTTTCGTCCCCTTTACGCTCGATCATAGAGGCCACAGTTTTCTTTGACTTCAATGAGTCTTCAAATGTCTTCATTTGTCTCGGTATCTTAGCTTGTGACTTTGCTGTAATCATAATATTGTGTTTTTAGTAAATAAGTGTTGCAATTTTCACTGGATTAGTAACCACCAGTCTAACATTAATATACTGAACTAATTAATTGGTAATTAATTATTTTAAGGTCTACTTGTAATATATCTTTATTAATAACTGGCTGATAATATAAAATGTATAATTCATGAATAGTATTATCTACTTACCCCAACTTTCACATCCTCTGAGAACTGCATCAAAAGAAGCTCTGAAATCAAAGTCCCCCATTCGGCTCCCTCCCTGGAGGTCATTCTTGTACTTATCCCTGAACTCGAGGTGCACATCGTTGAGGAACTTGTCTATGTAAGACAACTGTAGTATACGTTGATACGCTACCACAAAAACGAGCTCAAACTCGTTATCAAGCTTATATTGTAAGGTTAACGAATTATGATTATAAGAATTATTGCCAGAACGTTCCTGAAAGTAAACCAAAATGTATAATGTCAACCTTGAAACCAGCTTCGAGTAATTACATTACTTTTACGTGCAACCATACAAATGTGTAGATAATAAAGGGATTTTCCTGGCCATGTACTTACTTGTAATATCACACTACGTATCAGAGCGTTTACCGACGGTGAAAAAATTTCACTTGTGCTCTGGAAACACCAGAGAACTATTCCTCCCTTGCTGAAGATGCTGAATAAGTCCAACATTTTGTTTTAGAGGGTAAAAATTATAAATTGCGTTTTTAAAATATCGAAACAGATGTTTCATTCGCACTCGGCACCACAGACCAGGAAACAAGATAGACCGACAACTCCATACATTCTGAGTGACACGATAGGCGGTGCGGTGATTCGCTAGGCGGCAGATCGTGTTCAATCCAAACAAATCTCACTCACCTTCACTCATCCTTAGGCTGTGGCGAAATTCGTGGTCTGTGGGCGAAACTGTACTAGTGATGCCTAATTCAGTTCATTCATTTAAATCGGTATTAGTGATGTACTTACTTTTTGTATTAAAAAAAACTCATGACTTGTTAAACATGTTTATTATTATAATTAAATAGTACTGTACCTACATCATTTTTTATTTATTCAAATACTACAAGTACAATATTTACACAATAGCAATTCTCCAAAAATTACCGGTTATTTGAGAGCAAATAAAAGTTTACACTGCAAATTTTATTTAATTTAATGACTACAGCAATAACCAGTCTGTCGTCTACAGTTTAATTGCATATATTTTAGTATTTAGTTCACAGTTCATAAGTACCTATTGCTCCTTTTCATGATTTTTTATGTGGTGTAGAAATCAATGCTTTTAATGTTAATAAATAAATAAATAAAATGATCTATTAAAAAGTATTGTGCCTACTACTTCTATATCAATTGCGAAATGTTTACATATTACGCCGCAGTGGCAGCGGCATCGCTGTCACCGTGGCTCTTCTTTAAATCTTTATGCAGAAATTCAAGTCTCTTCGTACAAATTAGCAATGTGAACACTCTTAGAATACAAGAAGTGTGAGGCGCAACATTTCGGTAGCATAAATTCTGCTGTTGCAGTTGGTGCCACACGACGAAGCAAAATGAGTTTGAAATTCAGTTGAAAGTAAAATTAGTGACCGAAAATATACGACTCACAAACTCACAACTCACAAAATTACGCTCGTTTGGTTTCAAGTTAAGTCGTTAAGTATTTATATAATTAAATTAAAAAAATATAGAGAATATCTTTCTTTTTTGTGGTAAGGTTCTGTTCTGGTTTATCAGTGTCTCCCGAACTGTAAACAGGTTTCCTGATTCGTTTTCCAGGATTCTTGAGATGTTTATTGATCTTCTGCTTGTCTCGCTGCCTAGCTGCTTGCTGGAAGCTCTTCAGTTTTTTAATTTCATGTCTGTTTTCCACCTGAAGCAAACATATTATTTTTTGTTTAATGAACACATCTTCTTCTTCATCGAGTGGATGGTCAACCGGACCAATCCTGGTGTCAGAGTTATTGAGCCGCCAAAGGCCTCTGACATGGCTCATGTAACGACTACTATCCATAGAAAGTAACCGGGACCGACGGCTTAACGTGCCCTCCAAAGCACGGAATCATCTTACTTTTCGGGCAATCAGGTGATTCAGCCTGCAAACAAATTAACACAAATACTTATTTGTTATGATTAAGATATTATGTGATTTGTTTTTCCTATGTTCCACATTAGTTATAAACAAATTAATACTACTAATATGCTCACATTGTCCTTTATTTAAATAAATGAATAGTAGTTATTGTGCATACCTGCTTAGACATCATATAGAATATAGTACAGTAGTCCATCGCTGCTTCTTGTTTGGTCTCGAGTACTGCTCTACAATTGACACGAACTTCCACATGGAGAATGTATCTGCAATAAACAACGAATTAACAATTATTTAACCACATACGGTGAATTTGGAGATGCGACTCCCTTATAATTAATATATATGTTAAGAGGTCTTTCATATGATGTATGTTTATGTAATATATATATAAATATATACCTGGACAAATTCACACACGGTTAATTAGACCCAAAGTAAGCTCTAAGCTTGTGTTATGGAATCTAATTAACTGATACTACTACTTATACATACACAAATACTTTTATAATATATAATTGACACCCAGACGTCGTCGCCAACAACTATGTCTGCACATATTGTTGACTCCGGGCGGGAATCGAACCCGCAACCCCCGACACAGTAAGCGCTCTCACTGCCACTGTGCCAACGGGCTTGTCATATTCTTATTGGTGGTGGGCTCATTTATACTTGTCCATTGTCCTTTATTTTTATAAATGTATAGTAGGAATTGTGCATACCTGCATAGACATCATATAGAATAGTAGTACAGTAGTCCATCGCCGCTTCTAGTTTGGTCTCGAGTACTGCTCTACAATTGACACGAACTTCCACATGGAGAATGTATCTGCAATAAACAACGAATTAACAATTATTTAACCACATACGGTGAATTTGGAGATGCGACTCCCTTATAATTAATATATATGTTAAGAGGTCTTTCATATGATGTATGTTTATGTAATATATATATAAATATATACCTGGACAAATTCACACACGGTTAATTAGACCCAAAGTAAGCTCTAAGCTTGTGTTATGGAATCTAATTAACTGATACTACTACTTATACATACACAAATACTTTTAAAATATATAATTGACACCCAGACGTCGTCGCCAACAACTATGTCTGCACATATTGTTGACTCCGGGCGGGAATCGAACCCGCAACCCCCGACACAGTAAGCGCTCTCACTGCCACTGTGCCAACGGGCTTGTCATATTCTTATTGGTGGTGGGCTCATTTATACTTGTCCATTGTCCTCTATTTTTATAAATGTATAGTAGGAATTGTGCATACCTGCATAGACATCATATAGAATAGTAGTACAGTAGTCCATCGCCGCTTCTAGTTTGGTCTCGAGTACTGCTCTACAATTGACACAAACTTCCACATGGAGAATGTATCTGCAATAAACAACGAATTAACAATTATTTAACCACATACGGTGAATTTGGAGATGCGACTCCCTTATAATTAATATATATGTTAAGAGGTCTTTCATATGATGTATGTTTATGTAATATATATATAAATATATACCTGGACAAATTCACACACGGTTAATTAGACCCAAAGTAAGCTCTAAGCTTGTGTTATGGAATCTAATTAACTGATACTACTACTTATACATACACAAATACTTTTATAATATATAATTGACACCCAGACGTCGTCGCCAACAACTATGTCTGCACATATTGTTGACTCCGGGCGGGAATCGAACCCGCAACCCCCGACACAGTAAGCGCTCTCACTGCCACTGTGCCAACGGGCTTGTCATATTCTTATTGGTGGTGGGCTCATTTATACTTGTCCATTGTCCTCTATTTTTATAAATGTATAGTAGGAATTGTGCATACCTGCATAGACATCATATAGAATAGTAGTACAGTAGTCCATCGCCGCTTCTAGTTTGGTCTCGAGTACTGCTCTACAATTGACACAAACTTCCACATGGAGAATGTATCTGCAAAAAATAATAAATGAATAATTAATTAATTAATGAACCCTGAGCAAAACAAAGATTTAAAACGACATTGCAAGTTATCATCAAGTAGCAAATCAGCGTGCGGGGTTTCACCCCCGTTGTAGAAATAGGCGAGGTTTCTCTCGCATTAAAAAAACCGACTTAGCCTAGGCTATCTTTCAAAACTTTATCCATTGTACTAAATAATGTACCAATTTTAATCCAAATCAGTTCAGTTATTATTGGGTGAAAGAGGAACATACATCCATAAAAAAATTAAAATATTACATACCTAATAATTATAACAAAACAGCTATGTACTACGCCTTCGCGTTGATCTGTAGCTCGCTCCCTTAGTGACCTTGTTCTGGATCAACGCCTCCATTTCAGCATCTTTGGGTCTGGAATCAGAATGATGAATTCGTCTATTAAAATTAATGCACCACTGTTTAACTTGCATTCGTATAACAAAAAGCCAAAATGCTTTAAAAAATGTTTCCTTGTGGAGCAAACAATTATACCACGAAGTATCAATTTTTTGCTCCAACGCCTAGATCAAAGGTGGATAAATGTGGACATTACACATGGATGGAAGGGCTCTATCAATAATATAAATGGACTGCCAAACAATCTGGCTTAAAGTACTAGAAGGATAAAATAATCTACGGACATCGGAATCATACTCTCTCAACACTATCAATGAATGGGAAGCGTCTTTTTCAGCAATCAAGGCTTGAAGACATATCTCACAGTCTGAGATACGAAGGTTGGGAATCAAATAGCGACAAATGGCACCAGCAATATATGGAACGGAAAGAAAAAAAGAAATTGAACATGAGAATAATCTCTTAATTTCGGACATACCTTCAACCACTTTACCATTATCGGCTTCGAGTATGGAACACTAAAAAACTTGAACCGGAAGCCCCTGCTGCAGCACCCAGGGACAAAACAGTGGTTAACCATTTTGTAACACTTAATAAAAATAAATACAATAAATATGTTTACGACGGATTTGCAGATTATGCATAGGAAAAAATTCCGACTAGCAAAAAGACCGGCAAAACAGAAGCGTAAAATATTTTCCTTCAACAATGAAAAAATCAAGATGGAGGAATGCCGACAATGAATGAGTTGAATGACGTAAAATTAAAATACCTTCAAATGACCTTCAATGTGATGAGATAGTCGGTGATTCGCTAGGCGGCAGATCTACCACAGATCTACTATATTGAGTTCGTTTACCTACCTCACCTGATACGCACTGCTCGGCACTGCGTTGCTGCGTAAGAAATCACAGATTGTGTCAAACGAATAGTGCCTCTGTCAAACTGACATTCAGCTGACAACTCACCTCACCACAGATGTACTATAGAATACCGGTGCACAGCCAGCACAGATGCACAGATATAATTAACCTATAGGCCCATCGCAGACGACAGACTATTTGTGCGATCGAGTCTGCGGCGGCGCACTAGAGATGGGTCGGTATTCATTTTTGGAATACCGTAACAATGTATTGGTATTGATGGTAATACCAGTTACCATAACTATTTATTTTAATAACTATGTATTCGCCGTTTTCTCTGATAATATATTGTGCGTCATAAATACCTACCTATTTTACGTTACAAGATAGTTAAAGAAAGGTTTAATGAAATAATAACAACAAAATTTAGTTCGTTTGATTATTTACATATTTACACAAAACCAATATTTACATACAGACTATTTACTATAATATCTACATTTAAAATTTTAGTTTTAAATAATTATTGAAAATTGAAATTATAAATATTGAAAATAAATAGTTATATTATTATTGTTAGCAAAGGTGTATCGACTGCGGGAGCGCGACGCTACTAAATTCCGTTATATTCCAATACATAGTTTTTCAGAATAAACAGTTATTGTGTATCGACTGCGGTAGCGCGACGCTACTAAATTCCGTTATATTCCAATACATAGTTTTTCAGAATAAACAGTTATTGTGTATCGACTGCGGTAGCGCGACGCTACTAAATTCCGTTATATTCCAATACATAGTTTTTCAGAATAAACAGTTATTGTAAGACCAATACCGTGTTATAGGTATTATGTAAATAACGCGTTATAGTAACTATTTATAATTTATAACGACCACCACTACGGCGCACAAAAAGTCTGCATGGCGCGCAAAAAGTCGGTCGCGGATTTTTCACACTCAACGCACACGACGCACATCTTCGATCATTCTGTCGGCAGAGCTAACAAGTGTGTGAAAAAGAGACAAGAGATGTTCTTAAATTCAATATAGGTAGGAAATTAAGAAATTGTTGTGCTAAATTACGTGCTATATAAATAATCGTTGTTATACTTTTTGATGCTTTATGATGCTTTGGAATGGGACGAATATTTTTTTTTAATGGATTTTTGCTTGTTATTTTATCTATGGTATAGAAATGTCAAGATAGCAAGCAGGTCAATAAATTGTTCAATTCATTCAATCAATCAAAGAAAAATCGTCAAATCATCAGCGAAGCAGAATTTGTGTGAACTCATCTTGCATTACCTAGTTTGAGAAAAAGTTAATATAAATAATTAAAAAGTTATCCACTTAGTGGTCGTAACAAAACATTCAAAATGAATATCACATCTGCAGCAGGGATTATATCCCTGCTCGACGAGCCTATGTCTGAGGTAAAGGAATTTGCTCTGAAAAGGTTGGACAACATCGTCGACGAATTTTGGCCCGAAATTTCTGAATCTATCGAAAAAATTGAGATCCTGCATGAAGATAAAGTGTTTTCCCAACACCAGCTTGCGGCCTTAGTTGCCAGCAAAGTGTATTATCATTTGGGAGCGTTTGAAGACTCCTTGACTTATGCCTTGGGTGCTGGAGACTTGTTTGATGTGAACGGCCGAAACGAATATGTGGATACGACGATCGCTAAGGCGATTGATTTCTATACTCAAAAGCGGAAGGCTTTGTTCGTGGACAGTGATGCTGAAATTATTGACCCCAGACTGGAGGCTATTGTCAACCGTATGTTCCTAAGGTGTTTGGATGATGGTCAGTACCGACAGGCACTGGGATTGGCGCTTGAAACCCGTCGCATGGACATATTTGAAGAATCCATTATGAAATCTGATGATATTGCAGGTATGAAATAGTAATAACAAGTTTATTTATAAATAACATTTGTACTGTCTTTGTTTTGCCATGTATGTCAAAATCTACATACTTTTTTTTACATATTTTTTTACATTTCAGGTATGCTCCAGTATGCTTTTACTGTGGCCATGAGTCTTCTTCAAAACAGAGGCTTCAGAAGCACAGTTCTCAGGTCATTGGTGGGTCTCTACCGAAATCTGAACATCCCAGACTATGTCAACATGTGCCAGTGTCTTATCTTCCTGGAAGACCCAGAGTCCGTTGCTGAAATCCTTGACAGACTTACCCATGGTCCTCAAGAACAGGTCCTCATGGCATATCAAATTGGTTTTGACCTTTATGACTCGGCTACCCAACAGTTCCTTGGCAGAGTACTACAAGCCCTTAGGACTACAGCCCCTGTACCCAGTGCACTTGGAGGCAAACCACAGCCACAAGGGGGACCTTTCCCTGAATCTTCAATGGAAGTAGACCCTCCTGCTGAAGAATCCAAGAAACCAGAAAGAGATATTGACAGTCTTAATGATGAAGAAAAGGAACATCAAAAGAGGGTAGAAAAACTAATATCAATATTAGGAGGTGAAGTTTCTATTGGGTTACAACTCCAATTCCTAATTCGGTCAAATCATGCAGACATGCTCATATTGAAAAACACAAAAGATGCTATCAGAGTCTCTATCTGCCACACAGCTACAGTTATTGCAAATGCCTTCATGCATGCAGGAACAACAAGTGATCAATTCTTGAGGGATAATCTAGAGTGGCTAGCAAGAGCTACTAACTGGGCCAAATTGACAGTCACAGCTTCTCTTGGAGTCATCCACAGAGGTCATGAGGGTGAATCCCTGGCTCTGATGCAGTCCTACTTGCCCAAAGAAGCAGGGCCGTCATCAGGGTATTCTGAGGGTGGTGGCCTCTATGCTCTTGGTCTCATCCATGCCAACCATGGAGCCAATATTATTGATTACCTCCTCACTCAACTTAAAGATGCTCAGAATGAGATGGTAAGACATGGAGGTTGTCTGGGTCTTGGTTTAGCTGCCATGGGCACACACAGACAAGATGTGTATGAACAACTCAAGTTTAACTTGTACCAAGATGATGCTGTCACTGGTGAGGCTGCCGGTATTGCCATGGGAATGGTGATGCTTGGATCAAAGAATGCAGCTGCCATTGAAGACATGGTGGCATATGCCCAAGAAACTCAGCATGAGAAGATCTTGAGAGGACTTGCTGTTGGTATTGCTTTCACCATGTATGGAAGACTTGAGGAGGCTGATGCTCTAGTGCAGCAATTGTTGAGAGATAAGGATCCATTACTGAGACGTGCTGGATGCTACACCATTGCCACAGCTTACTGCGGTACTGGTAACAATGATTCTATCAGGACTCTACTCCATGTCGCCGTTTCCGACGTCAATGATGATGTGCGTCGCGCCGCTGTCACTGCTCTCGGTTTCCTGCTGTTCAGGACTCCAGAACAATGTCCATCAGTAGTGTCCCTACTTGCAGAGTCGTACAATCCTCACGTACGTTACGGCGCGGCTATGGCGCTCGGAATCGCATGCGCTGGTACTGGCAATCGCGAAGCTATTGGCCTTTTGGAGCCAATGGTGAAATTCGACCCTGTCAATTTCGTCAGACAAGGAGCACTAATTGCATCAGCTATGATTTTGATCCAGCAGACAGAAGCAATGTGCCCGAAAGTAACTTACTTCCGCCAGTTGTACTCCCAGGTGATTTCTAATAAACACGAGGATGTTATGGCCAAGTTTGGCGCCATCGTAGCCCAGGGTATAATCGACGCGGGAGGCCGAAATGTCACTGTTTCCTTACAAAACCGCACTGGCCACATGAACATGCTTGCTGTGGTTGGTATGTTGGTATTCACCCAGTATTGGTACTGGTTCCCTCTTGCCCACTGCTTGTCATTGGCGTTTACACCAACTTGTTTGATTGCTTTGAACTCGGACCTGAAAATGCCTCAGATGGAAATCAAGTCGAACTCGAAACCTTCATTGTACGCGTACCCAGCGCCGCTGGAAGAAAAGAAGCGAGAGGAACGCGAAAGAGTCACCACTGCCGTGCTGAGTATTGCGGCTGCTAAAGCTCGCAGAAAGGCTCACGGTTCAGCTGATAGCTCAGGTAGCTCCAGCATCACATCTTCAACTACATCTAAAATGGATGTTGATGAAGAGGAAAAGAAGCCTTCGAAATCACCCAACCCTAACATTACTGTTCATGGCAAGTCTGAGAAAGATGCTGGAACATCTAAGGACAGTAAGAAAGATGACAAAGATGGTGAAGAGAAAGAAAGCAAGGAGAAGAAAGAGCCTGAACCCAACTTTGAGATCCTCAGCAACCCTGCTAGAGTTATGAGACAGCAGTTGAAGAATATTTTTGTTGTGGAAGGTTCTGGATATGTTCCTCTCAAAGATGTGACTATTGGAGGTATTGTCATGCTGAACCACTCTGGTGACGGCGAACAAGTGTTGGTCGAACCAGTTGCCGCATTCGGACCCAAGACCGAGGAAGAAAAAGAACCGGAGCCCCCGGAACCTTTTGAGTACTTGGATGATTGATGCGTCCTAATGTAAATGTAAATTATTCACTTTCATTGTCCATGTATCAGTATCGTAAAATAAAATGAGTGAGTTAATTTACAACAATATTAAAGTTGGAGTAGACTGTCTTTAATTGAAAATTAATTTTAATTACTAATTGTATTTCTGCCTGAAATAAATTACTATAATGAAATTCGTTATTTATTTGTCTTTCAAAAATAAATTTTGGACCACAAAATAATAACTTCCAACTATCTTCCAACTGAACCTTGTTGGAATATGGTTGGACATAATATCTATCCTCCTTTTGAATGTGGATGTTTGTTCCGGCCGTGTTCCGGCCAATCTTTGAAATGGCTGGACCGATTTAGACGGAACTGGCAGATAACTGACGGATGCAGGTAAACAAGGATTAACTAAGGCGCGTCGCTAACAGAACAAGAGTCGAGGCGGGCGGCGGAGAGCGGGTGCGGCGCGGGCGCGCCTCTTCTAAGAATCTCTTTGTTTTCCATTGTGTTTTATGTAACTGCGCTATATAACAGAACAAGAGTCGAGGCGGGCGCGGCGCGCGCCCGCGCCTCGACGCTTGGTCGCCCGTCCGCCATTTTGTTTCTATCAGAGGAGCGTTTACACCGACTCGCACTCACCCGGTTTTTTATGTAATATGGTATTTCGATAGTATACCTACTCTCTCATAACTTGGTAAATAAGTACTTACCATAAGTAGGTAGATTTTATCCGAGTAGGTATTACGCGAGCGAAGCCGTGAACAGAAGATAAAAAAAAAGTAGTTAGTTAGTTATAACTTTTAATGGTAATCTTAATTGGATATAATTGCAATTCGCGTGTCCATCTAAACGCACAGCCGCTTTTTGTATAAGCGCAAGCACGTCTTCATCTTTCGAAGACGACATGTTGAATACATAATGTAGCGGCGTTTATGCCTCGTTTGAATGTATTATACATTCAAACGAGGCATAAACGCCGCTGCCTCGACGCTTCGAAATTCGCCGCTTCGCCCGCGCCGCGCCGCGCCGCCCGCCCCGCCGCCGCGCGCCTCGACTTTGCTGTTAGCGACCTGCCTTAGGCTACTTTTATCTCCAAATTCCCGGGGGAAAGGGTAACACCGCGGGGCGCGGCTAGTTACAGACAAAACAAACAAAGAGAATAAAATCTACGAACGAACGCCGGAACCCGAACAAGACAAGAATTTAAACATCATTACCATTTTTGAATTATATTTGTACAAAATTGCCACTATAAAAAAAGAAATTTCCTCCATTTAATTTTTTGAAGTCAATGTCAATAATTTGTTCTGTCATTTCATGTTGTCATTTTTCAATTCAATCAACTAACAGAAAAACGTGGTTGGAAATAATAAAAAAATACAAGCCAAATTGGAATTAAGAATAACATTGTATCATATATTATATCAAATTAAATTAAAATGGATTGGGATTTAAAATATGGTGAACTTGCAAAGGACTTGGAATTTATGAATAAATGTGAAAATCTAAAACAAGGACTCATTGATGTGCAAAAAGTATTGGATGAGCTATTACCGCTTAAAAAAGATTACGAAAAGTTATCGTTGCACGCACGAATAGACTTGGATTTACTATTAGTGTTTACTTTAAATTCATTGCACTGGGTTAATCTTCGCATTCAGGGAATAGACCCAACAAAACATCCAATAAAAGGTGAACTTCAGAGAATAAAAGCAACTATGGTTAAATGGCAAGAAGTTAAAGATAGAAATAAGAGACCCAAAGTAAACACCGAAGCAGCGAAACGATTTGTTAGAAGCGGACTATATGACCATAAAAATACCCCACCTAATAAAAAGATGAAATCTCAAGAGGCTAACGATTAGAATCATTAAACATTTTTTGTATTATCATATCATTAAACCAAGTTCCAAGGCTGATTCTCACTACATTTACTAAGCCATACCATGTACTATAATTTTCATACTATCTTATTACTAATTGTTATTGAAACTTTTGTACTCTTATATTAATTGCAGATACAAACAATTTTATTTATTTAATTTGTGTTTATTTTAGTTTTAAGTTGTATGTAGGTGTAATGTGTAAGGCAAGAATCTGTTGTTTGTGTTTTCTTTCAATTATATTCTGCAGTTGTGTTATATAGGTACATTTTAGTTTAAGTATGTAATAATAAGTTTACTTACATTTATAGTAAAGGTTAAATAAAATTAATTAAAGAGGTAATTACAAAATATTTTATTTCAAATCAATATACAAACTTATTCAGGAATGTCAGTGTACTTAAAATTATTAGCATAATGTTAAAACATAAATACAATAATAATATTGAGTCAATGTAAATTATTATCTTGTAAACATTATTCATAAATTATAACCATTATTTTAGTACATATTCTTAAATACATTTTGCTCTACATTGTTAAGCTAAATTCATAGTACATGGATTTGTCTCAACAAATAATATCTCCATTGCTTTTTGATACAGTAAAATGGCAATCATTGACAAGAAAAAATAGACAAAATATTTAAATATTATTACTACCTACAATCAGTAATTTGTGAAATATATTATTTGTCTTTTGAAATAATTAAAAAAAAATGACTTAGAGTTATAATAAATATCATAAGTAATTCCGTAAGTCTGTAATAAACATTACTTCTCTACTTGTAACACTAGACCGGCAGCCGAGATGTTATCTCCCGCTCCGGCAGTTAATTGGGCCTCTGTGCAGATAAGTACTGGGGCAACGCAGATATCAACAGGTATGCCGCCAACATCCTCTTCCCAGCAGGAAACTGGTTTAGTGGGCTCAAAGAACACCCTGTTTTTATCATTAGCAGCAGTTGTCGAGAAGCTGTCGTCTAAGAGCAGTTTACACTTGTCAAGAGCTACATTCTGGTTGTTACACACATATCTGTGTGCTGTCAAGGATGCTTTTGCTGTAGCTGCAGCAGTTCTCTTCCATTGTGAGTCTTTAGCAGTCAGTATAGCTTGATAAGCTAATGTATGGACATGGATTCTTGTTAGTTGTCTCTCACTACCATATTTCTTATTCTGTAGTCTGATTAATTGGAATGTGTCACGCATTTGGTCCAATGCTGTTGCCACTCTCGGGTTTGAGTCTGCAACTACACTTACTTCTCCGTGTACTAAGACACTGTATAAGTTTGTCAACTCTTGTTCATTCATACCTACGGAGTCGACATATGGCAAGACCTTTGTGGTCAAATGTTTCAGAAGTTCGAGATCTACATAACTTGCCATTTCAAAATGAGATAATGTGTTGACTGGTTGTTTCATAATTTGTTCTTTGACTAAGTCCAGTCTTTCAGCTCTTAAATCTGAAAATAATAACAATTTTTTTCATTAATTTTATAAAGTTTTGTAATGTTGACATTCATTTCAATAAAGTAGTATTTTCTTGAGTAGAAGCATTTGGAATATAGATACAAAATATTTGAAGATTTAATTTACCTATTCCATTCTTCTTGAAAGGATAATTGTCCATCATTTGCAGTCCACTAATGACTAGTAAGTTAGGGTTGAAATCTGGCAAGTTATCACCAAACTTCTCCAAGGAACTTAACAGTGGATTATTTTCATCATTATGCATTATGTATCTGTTAGCTCGGGGAGCTTTCAACTCCCCAAATTGTTCATCAGCTTTGTATTCTAATATCATATGGATATCATCCTTAACATCCTCAATTTCATCACCACCAACTATTTTAATTGCTTCTGGAATGTACGATTTCAGTTTCGGACTCATTTTAGCGCCCAAAAGGACTCTCCAGCCCTCTAAGTGGAACCTTTTTGCCATGAGTGGGGCATTCCCTCCGATGGCCCATTTTGTATCGGTCAGTTTTAGTGCTTGTTCAATTAATTCATCATAGAGGTCAGAGTTTGACATGAATCTCCTGCAATGAGAGTGGTAGGTAAATAGGGACAAGGTTCAATGTATAATGATAGTTTTTATACAATGCAATACTTACTCTGCAGCTGCTCCGTGTTTGAAGAAATAGGCAAAACTTTGAAGGAACTCATCTTTATTCGACAACTCATTGTAGTGTTTAGGAGTTCCTTTCAGATCTCTGTAATCTAATAAGGCTGTAGCATTCACAAATAGGTCATGGCAAGCTCCATACCCCAGAGCCACTTTCGGCTGCAAATTACCAACCCCGACACGATTCTGTGTTTCTAAATACAGTAGATGTTCCTTCACGGGCGAAAGCCGGTTATCCTTCACTTCATCTTTACGGTAATACACAGCAAACATAACAATAGAAAAAGTTATAATCGAACCGAATTTCACCGGAGTGCTAGCCATATTTACGAGATTTTATATAATATATTTGGAATGCAGTTGAAGTTATATAGTTTTTATTTGTTCTACGTCATATTATTAGCATAAGGTTTAGTTTATTTTATTGGTTTCAGTGATAAAAGTAATAAATAAGATGAGTTGGAGTTTACTGAAATAAAACTGAAAAAAACATCAGGCTAATCAGTCAGTCCTAACCTTAATGTCAAAAGTGACATTGATTACTGATGCGATAGTCATAGGAACACAATAGCATTGACAGTTTAATATAACTGACAGCTAACCAAGTCGACCATCGAATTACTACCTTTGTATATATCCATAATATGACCAATTCGGTTTTGGCCTGGTCCCTTGGCCCTGGCTGGCTAGGCAAAGGTACGAATAAACTATTGCACGAAACTAAACAAACATAATTTATGTAAAAATATTTCAAAATTTACAAAGGAAATAGAGTTACTTACAAAAATAGCCAATAGCTTCCATTTCATTACCATCTACAGTACTCGGCAAAAAGACTAACCTACAATCCCTACATACCCTCCTGACTGTATTAATCTCATAATAGTACTTGTTATAACTTCTGAATCCGAAGATTTCTGAATCTTACCGGCAACCTGGAAAACAGGAAGAACTTGTTATCTTCGTTAAAAATACCATTTTAGACTATCTACCACTTTGTTCCTCGTGATTTCAACCGTAGCTACATTGGGTATGTAGCTACGGAGCTTTGGGGGTAAACAATAGGACCTTTTTTTACAGCGGATAAGCGGTGTAGGTCGGTGTAGGTGCCCGTAAAAGCGTAAGTAGTGTAGGTTAGTCGTACCTTGCCAGTACTTGGTTGGTGGTACCTACCTAAGTAAGTAGTACCTACTGAGAGCCGGGACTAATTTGCGTATTAGTAGAATACTTCTTTTATTAGGGACACTTATATGGATAATAATTACCTAATTGATTAAAATAGGTAATATTTTTTCCAGTGCAGTGTAAGATAGGTGGTTCGGAGATATAGGCAGAGGCAAAAGATGCACGATGCAGCAAGATTACTTGCAAAATTATGTTTTCGAAAGCCAAAAAACATTCCATACAAGGCAGAACCGGTGGGGACCTCCTAATATGGATGAAAGATGTTAAACTTTAGCGTGTAAATTGTTCCTGTCGGGTGTAATGTAATTAATTTAAGCAAAGATCACGTTTTGTAACGTTTTATATTAGGTTGGGAGATAAAAATAAAATAGTGCCTACTTACCTGCTTTACTTTGATTGTTGTCTTTATTTTTATTGTGGACCAAATTGTGAGATGTGAGAGGGTCTTGGGTTTAATCAGAGATATATTTCGCTTAAAAACACCTTTAGAAAGTTAATTTAAGAAAGGTATGTACGTACTTAACTATAGGCCTTACCTATATCCTAGATTTAATTAGATTAGGTAACTAGGTACCCATCTTTTAGTTAGATAAAAGTAAGTACCTTAGTTCGAGTAGGATAGTGGCCAGGAGTTTTTAGACCGCCTATAGGCCTCCGACACGGTTTGGTATTAGTTAAATGATCTAGGAATATCACCTATATTATGTAGACACTTACTTAGCTATCTTAAAAAGCTACTTATGTTGGTAAATAAATAAAACATAACTACTAAGTTGTATCGTACACCGTTGACATCTACATATTAACTTATATACGTATAGGTAGCTACGCAATCAACGTACTTAGGTACCTATATCTACGAAATCGATGTACCAAAAATATGAAGTGATCAGTCCTTTTAAAAAACTTACATTTAGGTAAATAATTTAAGTACATACTTATCTACCGCACTTGACCTCTATATACCGCGACTCCTCCAGTTAAATTACAAACAGTACTGCTAAGGCAAATTGTAACAATGGTCATTTTAAAGCCATATCGAGCGAATTGATAACGTTAAAGGTAAAAAGTCAAGTTTTTAATGTATAAAAGGAGCCTGATATGGCTCTCACGTATTGTTGCCACCAAAATAATGTGCAGATGAAATCTTTGTATGGTGTAACTGTCTGGCGCCTGTGGCATGACACTACGAAATATAGGGAGTTGGGAACAATTATTTATTCAACTACCATTCATTAATTGTGTCCGGACCTAGAACTTAGTATTTTTTGGAACAATTAAAAATTAATTCTCATATATTTCTCTTTTTTTTAAGAAGATCATAAATATAGTTAGATTGGCAAAGTACGAGTAGATAGGTATTGCAGTCAATTAGGTAACTTAATTAATTCACCTGTTCATATTTACATACACCTAGGTACTAAATAAATGTGTTAATATTTTCCTCATGAAATATAATAATATATATAGTAATTAATATACAAAGTCCGAGTAGATAGGTACCTAGATAATGCAGTCAATGAGGTAACTTAATTAATTCACCTGTTCATATTTACATACACCTACTAAATAAATGTGCTAATAACTTCCTTATTAAGTACCTATAATAATATAGAATATATACTTACCTCCTTTTGTTAAGCATAATAAGTGGGAATTTCAGGATAAAAAGTATCCCATGTGTTATTCTGATGTTTAACCTAAGTATATTACTGTAAAGAGTTTTTTCGTGAAAGAGTAACAAATACATACTACATAGATCCTCACAAACTTTCGCATTTATAATATAAGGTAATTCTAATGATTTATTAAAAATATGTACATTTAAAAATGTTAAAAATACATACACAATACTTATAAAATATATACTTACTATGGACTAAATTGTCCAAGTCCCAAGTGTTCGCAGTACCCGTCGGTGTCGTATCGGGCCGAATGAATCATACGCAGAGGTCAGGATATCCAGTTCGAGTGAAACAAATGAGTAGCCATCTTAACATCACTGTGTCATCAACTTTTGGATAACTTTTTAAACGCAATAATAAATACAGCGTTATTAATAACAATTGTGTTGCGGTGTTTCGTAGAAAAATGTTGTGGTTTGTTTAGTCATAGTAATTATAAGTTTGGTTATTGATAGGCCTCGCTGGTTTAGTGGTAAAGATTATTTTTGTTTGTTTTTTCTTCTTCTCGACTCTTAGTTAGTAGGGCTCCAGCAGGGCTTCCATGCTAGCAAGATAATATGGGTAGTACCAACGTTATGTTTTATGTACCGTAGCTAACTAGGTAGACGCGTATTCAAAGATTTTGTGGGGTCACCGTCATTCCTTTTTCGATTTGATGATGAATACCTACTTTCAACCAATTGAAGGGTGTATGAACACACCAACATTTAATACGTACGGTCCAGCATTTATTTTTTCATGACGACTTTTAACGTTTGGGAGATAAATCCTATCCTTCTGCCTCTTTCCTTTCACCACGTACGCTTTGGCAGGTCTAGACTAGACTTACTACAAAGTCACTTATTGTTATTGTCTAGATATTTAGATAACATCGACGCTAAACGCTGCTCAATTAAGCCAACGCAGGCAGCCTAAACATAACTATGGATACATTGCTCGAGAAAGCAGAGATTATACTTACAGAGCTCATAAACAGTAAAATCTAGTTAAAACAGTGAAACGAATATCAGGTTACTTAGTAACTAGTTATTAATCTGTGTCTCGAGCTAGGTACTAGGTACTCCTACTCAATGATAGCTCGATGGAAACATAATTGGGTCATAGCTGTTGCTTTCATCGATACCAACTGTAATTAATTAATTGGGGACAATAGTTTTACTGGTATTTGTGGGAAGGAAGATGGATTACTTGTTGTCAGGAAATGGGATTGACAATCTATATCTTTTACTACCCAATTTAAGCTTAAGCTCAGTTTGAGTCTAATTAACCGTGTGTATATTTGTTCTGTAATGTAATTACTATCGTGACTATTAGGTACTTAAAGGTAGTTACGAGTACTAAATAATGTTTTGAAGTTTATTTTTTGGATCGTTCTCTCTTTGCCTAAAAGATCCTACTTCAAGAATCTCCTCCGAGATTTTGATAGTTGGTTAAATCCTGTCATCAGTTGGTGTTGTCTGGTGCAGGCGTGCTACGGCGAATAGTCAAAGAGCTAATTCAAGTTCTTTTTTCAAAATCTTTGCTTGTCGCCGTAGCCATCGCTTGCTCCGTGATACCCCAATAGTACAGACTTGAATATGGAACAAATGCGTGTTCTTAAATTTTCTTTTAGATGGATAGTTCGCGCCCTCCGAGATACGCCAAACACCAAATTACCTAACTTTTTCAAAGAACAAACTAAAGAGTACACCCGCTACGTACACCCCTGTCCTAATCGTGAAGCATCCTTTCGATTTATGGGTTATAAAATAATCACTATCAACTAAATTCTTCAGTTATTACAATTCTTCAGTTAATTGATTAAAATTGTAATCCCATAGTTTTAATTAATAGCGGATATCTTCGCTAACAGCCAATTATATTGTTTAACGGAAATAGCAATCAATTAGTTCAGAAACAGATAATGGATGCCACCTACATGAAAATGTATGACTGCGAGAATCAAGATTCGAATAAAAACATCAATGAACACTAGTGTCATTGAGAGTTGAGACTCGAGAAAATGTGATTGGAAAGGCTGGGTTTGCCTGAGGTATTTATAAAAGGATAAAAATGAACTGTATCTAATACTTAACTAAGTGTCTATAGTCAAGTCACAGACACTAGATTCTAGTGTCTACGAATCCAATTAGTGCAAACCTTTCGTAAAAGAAATTAGAAGCTTTTTTCCCGCAACAAGTCCGAGTCTTCATTCATCTTTCATTTATGATTTTAATTAGTCTTACAATGTAGTGTGTACCTAACCTAGCATAAACTTTACCTGTTATGGTTGTAGATTAATTCCTTCCAAACGCAAAAAGGGGTGTTAAGAGTTGATAAGCGGGTACATTGTCTAGTTTAAACTAAACACTGTTAAAAAGTGTTTTGTCTCTTTTGCTCTTTGGAAATATCGCGTATGTCGGAAAGAGACAAACCATTCGATAACTAAAATGCTATTAATAAGTGTTTATGAATAAGGTTCTTTGGGTATAGGGGTGTTTCTGTAAATTGGTTATATAATACAGAAACCAAACTATGAACCAAATAGAGCTTAACGATTGTTTTCAAACTATGATTTAAATAAACATCTCATTAAGAAAATAAGGTTTAATTTACGTTGACAGTCGACTAAACAATTTTAATGATCCCATATAGTTAATAGGCACCTGTAAATGTTGGTACCTAACCGTATATTTTAACGCATTTCATATCCCTTATTCATTTTACAATAAGGTAAATAATCGCGTAGCACGTTGATAGAATGAGTCGCACGTATGATATTGCGAGATAAGGCGGTTTCATCCTTTATATGGAAAATCGGCATAATTCTCATGCATTGGTAGTCAATGCTTGCCCCGAATGTGTATTGATTGACTTTAGAAGCTGGTTGATATGTTTATGTTCTATTATTGGTAGGTATAAGGTGCGTTACTTAGTTCGGTATCTAATAGTATGTAGAATAACTATACTGAAAAGTACCTGCAACTATTGTTGGAGTTGGAAAATCCTACAAATATTATAAATGCAAAAGTTTGTGAGGATACATCCTTGTATGTTTGTTAATCTTTCACGAAAAAACTACTGGACTGATTTGGATGAAACTTTCCAGTAATATAAGTTATACATAAGAATAACATATGGGATACATTTTATCCCGAAATTCTTGCGGGAAAGGGTACAACATGGTAACATAACAACCCAATAGAAAATGACAGCAGAAGATCGACAACACTTTTAAACTTCGAAAACTAAACACAATAAAATGCGTCGTATCGTAGTACTACCGCATTGTAATCTTACAGAATATAAAAATAAGCGTTGTAAGCAGGTGTTATAAATACTAAACATCGAATACAAACATAAAACTAATTATAAAGGAAGCGCGGCCCGTGGCGAATGCGACAGAATAAAAATGTCTATTTTAGGATCTCCCACTTGGTTTGGGGAGGACCGATGCACTTGAATACTGAAATAACCCTCCGCTGCAGATCAAAAGTTAATTTATTTTATTTCTTTTCAAATACTCGGCTTTGAGAATTTCAGATCACTATACACACAAAGAAATGTGGTTACGACTAATCCTCCTGAGGATAAATAGAATTAAATTTCTTCTATTTATCATCAGGAGGATTATATAGGATGGCATAGACAACAAGATTGTGGGGAATACCTACATATTCTATACAGCACTTAGGTAATTACGAAAAAAGAATAGAAAAGCTATTAACTGTCCTCCAGTACCTAATAGGATCAGCGCCTTTATTAGCCTGTTATGTTGTTGCTGTTATGCTGTTATTAGGATAATAGGAGAACATAGGTAAGTGAGGAAGGAACTCAATGCCTCTAATTTTACTGAACCTATTTTTTCTGATATCTTTTTGGCTACCTATTATAGTTCGGAACGCTAAACAAATTTTGACAACACTATCAACTATCTGACGCAATCTGACTCATTGTCACGTCATAATAGTAAGTATAACAAATATTATGATAATGTAGTCAGTGAGTATCTATCTAATTAATTCAATCAAAGTTTTGCAGACGGCACGACCATACCTTACTATAAGCCATACCATATAAGGATTCTACGTAGAGAAGTGTGATATCATAGATCTTCATCTCTATTGACGGATTGGACGTAAACAATAAACATTAACTAATTAGTACTATACAAATAGTACTTTACTTACTATCATAATAATTACAAATTATTCGAATACAAATTTAATCAAAAACTCAAACCTCAAAAAGGAGTAAGTATTTGAAAAATATTTTGTTCGAAAATAGCTGTCAACTGTTTAATTTTGGCATAATTATGTTATCTTTGGTCATCTATATTAAGTTCCACACTGAAATTGTTGTTATTCTTTCGCCGAAAGTGGCTGCCGTACTTATTACAATCTACTTACTTCGGTCACCGAACATCGTCGTCACATCACACTATTGTTTTCGATCACCTAATTAGGTGACAGCGGCTGTCTATCGCCAAATGCGACAGATTGTCGTATACTTTCAAGTTTAAACTATTGCGGTCACCGCGTATCGGGCAAAATGAATTTTTAGGTCGAGACTCATTCCTTCAACTGCTTAATTAGCTTTAATATTAAGTATCCAAAGCATAAAGTTAATGATTTTATTTCGATGCATTTGTACTTAATTAAACGTGAGTGTTAAACATTTATTACCAACTGCCTCATGCGGTGAGTCAGAGATTGAAATCGTCATGTGCTGGTTAAGTTAAATAAACACATAGGTGACATAGGTACTGTAGCAAGGCTGTGTCACCGTTATAAGGTCAATCGATCGTCAGGTCACATAAATAATAAAGTGCAAGTACTTGATAGATCTTATGGGCAAGGTTCGAAAAAGTAGCACATGAAATTAAAATGTGAATCTATAATTTTGTTGGTTTCATTTCAGATGTTATTGGAGGTTAAGCGATTATAACTATAGTGCACCTAGTTAATATTTATATTCACTTACCTAATATTATTAATAGCCTACGTGAAAATCGTAATAGCATCTCTGTAGTAAGTAACAATTCAACATCTAAAATTAATAATAAATCCTTCTTTGACAGTGTTTAACTTTATTTAAGTATTAGATTTTTACTATACCCGGTCTACACCTAACTTAGGTCAACCTTAACTTAGGTAGGTATCGAAATAGGTTAGGTTCAGGCAACCTAGATCACTACTTAGGTATGAAATGACATAGTTTTCTATTCGTCAGCTCCATTTTGGTCTAACGGAGACTTAAATGTAGATAAGTAAGTACTTGCCTAAATTTAGCATTGAATCATAGACTTTTAGGTCTAGGCCTCTACCAAATACACTCAGGATTCCTAAACCGATCAGGTGAACAGATTCTAAGCAGTAAATCTATAAAAATCTAATATAAACTTTAAACCTTCGGAAATAAGGTTACAAAAGTAAACGCAATGAGATAATTATGTCAAATCGTGCGTAAAAGATCACGAACAGTATTGTGTATTTATAAAAGCTAACAAAAATGTACACAGATCCCATATATGTGTTGGTTATTACGATTACCTTATATCAGCGACAAGTGTCATGGCATATCACGTACAAACCGATTTTACGGTACATATTGAAAATTATGGCGAGCTTCTAAGCTTTAGTGGACGTGGGAAAATGCTTGAAAGTTTTTGTGTAAGCTCTCCGTAGAGTATATACTCGTAGATAGATAATTTGTGGCATAGACTGTGGCTTTACTTTAGTGTAGTAACTCTACAAGGACTCTTCAGTTATGAGTCTATTTTGTTTCAAATTTAGAAATGTTTAAGCATTTGTTTTTTTTTTAACTTTCCAAAACGACAGACCATAACATATAGAAGAGTTCTAGTTTTAAAGCTGCAAGACTGTCAGTTTTAGTTATGGAAGCCTTTTCTCCTCTCTGAGGTCTTACATGCCAAATTTATACTTTAGTTGTTAACCACTTGCAAAAACCGAAGGAGGATATAATTTCAACGCATATTTATGATTGTTTTTTTGCCTCTATTTGCTGGAAAAGTTGAACAGTTAACTGCATCTAATGTATCAAGGATTATAAATTGTAATGGCATGCGATGGCGCCTGTTGTCCATGGTATGTAGGTGAGGGCTATGATCTTTTCTCACACTAGATCTTGTCATGAACACCCCGCTAGCTGCCCCCTACTGTTAGTGCTCCTAACAACCAACTAATTGGATTTCATTAAATTAAGTTAAATCAGTAAAAAAAATATATACTTACTAAGTAAAGATACCTACGCACCTACTTCCTAGATTTCTTATTGATATACTGAGCGCTACCGTGCTTCGAAGGGTACTTTAAATTGTCTTTGAATTTTCCCGGTGGTTTCAACCGCTAGAACATATTGGAGGCCTTTGGGCGGTCTAAAATTCCAGTACCAGAGTTAGTCCTATTTGTATAAACGAAGGGAAATCATCAAACACATATTTCTATAACTTGATATTGATGAGTGTTATGAAAGGCTTTTGGCCCACAGTTGCTGTTATACGAGTATATTCCAGGCTCAATTGTCTAGCTAGGGGTAGTGCTTCGGAGGGCACGTTCATCTGTCGGTCCCGGTTGTTTCAATCGTTAGACCATGTCGGAGGCCTTTGGGTGTTCTAAAAACTCAAGACACCAGGGTTGGCCACTAACCTCGAAATGAATGAATGGTCGGTGTGTACTCACCTGGCAACATTGAGGGCCCGGGTTCGGGATAGTACAGGCTAATACCTTTTTTTACTAAGTAAAACTTCTTTCTAGAATAACCAAGACGTCTCTACTTCAGAATCTACTTATACCGAAGTTGTATAATAGGTTAAGTCAATTATCGAGTATTTTATTGATTTAAAATATTCCCAAGAACGGATCGTAGTTTCTTATAAGTTTCAACTGGTCTTTATATGGCGCTAAATATATTAACTCTAGCAATTAACTCGAGCCAAAGTGTCGTTATAATATACTCCAACAGTTGAAAATTGTTAGCTTTTATGGTATCTTACACACCTAGCCGTTATTATTATGTATTACATTCAATATTTTTTGTTCTGAGTAAAATAATATTACACGTATTATTACGAACACTTTAATTTAAACAATCTTGACCTCTTACTCATATTGAGTATGTATGCAATATTTTATTTGTATTTAATTAAAAATTAGACCTTAATTTGACCTTATTATCACAGTGTTTCTCCTTGGAGTCACTGTTCAATCAAGCTCAATCTTTATTTAAGACTAGCAGCGCCCCGCGGTTTTACCCGCGTTGTGCCCGTTCCCGTGGGAATTTCGGGATAAAATGTAGCCTATAGCCTTCCTCGATAAATAGACTATCTAACAGTGAAAGAATTATTCAAATCGGTTCAGTAGTTTCTGAGATTAGCGCGTTTAAACAAACAAACAAACAAACAAAACAAACTCTTCAGCTTTATAATATTAGTATAGATTAGCTGTACCCTGCGGTTTCATCCGCATTTATTCCGTCACTGCTTACTGTTTAAACTTTCCCTGGATTACGACAAACATTTCAAAACCAGAATCAACTAAATCGGTTTATTAGTTCTCTAGTTTTAGCGAGACTAACGAACCATAATTGATTTTTATATATAGAGATAGATAGATAAGAAGCTAAGCTTAGGGATGCATATAGATTAACTTGTAAAGACCCTTTGGAGATGTTGTATGTAATGGGTTACAACTGCAAGGTCCCTTTAATACTTAACGTTAATAGGTACATCATCATGTTGGAGGTCTTAAGGCGGCCTAAAAACTCAACAGGGTTGGCCACTAACCTACTTGAAATTAATGTATGACTATGAATTAATACAAACTCTTATTACCCATACGAATTCCTACTTCAACTGAGTAGATCTCTCTCATCTACCCAACTTACTTACTTCTTCCGAGTGTTAAAAATATAATTTATTTAATACTTACTTAAAAGCCTTTCCAGATTACTGCGCGATGACAAAAGTACAGAACATCACAATCGTATGAAAAGACAATGTAATAAAAAAGCCAAATATCTTGTTTGCCAAAATAAAATGCAAAAACTGCATCCGTATAGGACCACACGAGTTCATCCGCATTTATCAACCAAATATGGCCGAAAGATTCTTATAAAGTGTTTAAAATAAAAAAGTGCTTTGAGTTTAGTTGAAAAAATCAGGTTTCACCCACGTTTGCGCCCGCGCACTTTGCGAAGCTTCGAAATTGTCGCTTTTGCTGCAAGCGTGATGTCAGAAGTTGACCTTGCATAAATAATAGACTCAAATCAACAGGTAGATGAAAAACACCTTCCTACACGGTGATTTGACCTCTATGGTATTAGAAAGGGATGATTTCTTAAACATTTTGGAATAATTTCCAAGAAACTCGGTAGTACCTAAACTTCGTAGATGAGTGATTCACTCATTATCTAACCACTTGTTATTCATCATTGTATTTCCACAAAATTTCTTCCCAACTAAACCATTAATAGACTCATAATTGATTTCTCATGAATTTTATTTATAAAGTGTAAAATGTCTACTTAAGAGTTATTTGTGTCAACGTTTCTAAACTTGATTTATAATTATTTTTTCCTTTAATGACTCATGTAAACTAATTACCAAGTTTAGTCTGCCTACTTAGGACTGCATTTTTAGGAATTTGCTTAACACTTGGTGTATTTTCATCTTTTTATACCTATTTTAGAGGAGTTATATTCCATCTCAACCCTTATGTAGTGACCTTAACTTGGGAATTCTCAAAAATCTACAATTCTACATCTTTACTGTGAAGTGTATGCATCCAACCGCCTCCTCACCTACCAATGTGTCTAACTATGATAACATAATATTTGACTATTTCTTGCCCAGTCCCCAAAAACTACCAGTCTCTAAAAATTTACGAAGTGGCTGACCTTTTTATCTTAACGTTTTAGTTCTTTAATCCACATACCTCTTACCTAAAGATAGTTGGTAACTCTGAGGTGTTATGTGACAACCTCGTGTGAATCTCGATATCTACATAAATTATCTATGGAGTCGAGATGCCAAACTCTATCCAACACGCCTAGTAGAAAAGATTACGCATGCTCCATTCTGATGGACCATTAGATGTAATAAATAGGTAAATACCATTATAATCTTTCAGCCGTTTATGTAATAAGAAGATTGGTCGTAAACTATAATAAATCTGTCCTAGTTTATGTCTATCACATCTCGTCGCAGATAGAGTTAACTGATAAAATGTTATCGTTGAAGGTAACACTTAACTTGATTGAAAATTGCATGTGACCCGTATACCGTAGGCCGTAACTCTGTGGTAAATTGTTACTTCTTATCTTCGGAGTAAAGGATATCTTCTAACGTAGGTATTAGGAGTTGTTTATGGTGAGGTGAGATGAGGTGGTAATTAAAGATATTTAAATGTTTATAATATGTAAGTTTGGGTTTGAAACTAGTACTAGTATATAGAATTTGGAAGATTATTAAAACTGAAAAAGCGGTGTGGACATCACAATCTAAGACGGCTACTTTAATTGGCATTTATAAGTTACGTTTAGGTTCCCCGAAGGGAGATATCTTTTCATTACCAACTATGCAATGAAGTTGCTTATTTTTTTTCCACAGTCTCCCCAGTGAAGCCTTTGATTTGTATTGGGTAAAATGTATTTAACTGTTACTAAGCTCAATGGCTATATCTCTTACCTACATGAACTCGTATAAGTAGTTGTGATACTGTGAAGTTGCTTAGTCGGTTCGGTAGGTACACAATCTCAGGTATCATAATAAAACCCTGATTGACAGTCACTCCAAATGTAATCTGATCCGAAGTTTAGTTTCCAACTAAGGCCTGTACAACATTGTAACGTTCTCAATTTGGCAAAGCCAATAGTTTAATCAAAACCATTCAATTCACAACCGCAAGTGATGGAGGGTTTCAAGACATGACATTACTAAAAATATCATTTGTGATTGTGAGTCGCACTGTCAAGCTTGTCATTTAATCACATACATATCGTATAATTCAGCGAGTGTCAGGGGGTCCCTTATTTGGTGAGAAAGCAATCTGCTCGCCGAAATGGGTATACCGGGACCGCTTCGTTCTTTATTGCATTGCATGATAGTTGCATAAGTTTTGCATTTTTACCTTTATAAATGTTAAATGGTGATGGTATCTAAGGCATCGAGATTAAGGCATAGAGCGAATATTCGAGAGCAAACGAGTAATATGAATGAGACGAGTGTAACGAACCAACTGACTCCATCTAAATATATTCTCCAAAATCCAGGAGGAAAATACTAAGCCCGATTCTCTTCAGTTAATTAGTTATATCGTTCACGTTCAGATATGATAACGTTTTATTACTACTGACAGATAGTGCCATTTGACACCGATAATACTGGTCATGTATAACTCTTTGGTTTACTTTTAATCAGCAACAACCTACAACCCATTAAACCCTTGTTGATTTGTGAATGTATTTGTATAACCTGAAACGCAACTGAAAACCAGCGCCGTGCGGGATCCGTTCCGCACAACAACAGCTGAGTTGCAGCCTTTTGCCAAGTTCCTTGGATTTGAATTCTCTGTATTTATTTTATGTGGAAATCTCTGTGGATTTTTATTCTCTGTAAATCTCGCTGTGTATATTTAAATTTTTTATTTTTACCAATAAATGTATTTTATTCTTATTCTTAACCTCTGTTATCCAAAAATTTGACCTGTACCTATCATCCCTATCAACAAGATGAACATCCTTCAACCGTGTCATGTCTCAAACTTTCGCATTTACAGTAATATCTGCCTACTAAGAATGAAACAGGTCATGGAGAACAAATGATATGATTTTGTCATGACTGCTTGAAAGACACCGACATGTCTACTTAGCATATTATTCATCTATCTAGATTATAATAATGTATTTAAACTAGGCAAGCGACCTTTTGTTTTAATACTTATGCGAGTGTAGGTAACCTGCCTTTTAAGTAAGTAAGTACCTAATCAATATCTTAAACTTTTGGAACCTGATTAGGTAACAGGTCTTTAAGGAGGTACTATTAATTTTGGTTTAGGTAATAAGTATTTTTGAATTGTTGGTGTTGGATTCGGAATAAGTTCGGACGCACACGTGGATCCCTACAATGAGGGTTTTCTGAAATAACACCCACTAGGCGGCAGCACTGAGACGTGAGATCCATAAATATTTCAACAGTGTCATTTTCCTGAAAACCCTCATTCGACTCTTTCCTACTGTGTTCTAAAATCGGCCTAGGCTAACCTAACCATTTCATCCTCTACATCACAAATCGCCCTCACTGTTTAGTTCCTAGATAAACGTAGATGGGTGCTTACGCTGTGTTTTTTCAGGCCAATTCAAATTAAATTCAGATTCTAATAAATCAGCGCAAACTTTCGAAATCACGATCACTTAGAAGGACAGGATTAGAAAACTGTTTTTGTAACTAGACTCCAAAATAACTGACCTATTCAGTTTTTTGTTTAAATATTAGATATATTAATTGGATAGTACCTATCTAACGATCAATAAGTCTTCAATCTCAACAATGAGACGTGAAATTGCGCGTGGGCAAATAAATAAGCAGAAATTACCATAGATTACAGAATAGTACCTAGGCAATGATAAGTAAGGTATAATTAGGTTTTATGTTATGTTTTACAACAGCTAGGTACGGAGTAGGTACCAATCTTTTCTTTTCTACCCTCGGCGCAAAGAGAGAAGGGAGGGGTGTTATAGTATAGGCAACTATGTATAAGTCTGACATGTCTGTGTGATTATGTGTATATATATGCTGTGGCATCGTAGCTTCTGAAAATCTAAACGATTTTTTTTTAAATCTCACTTCTATAAAATTATCAAGAATGTACCTAAAGGAATTATCCCTACGTTTTGCTCGGTTAAGTCTTATACGAATTAGAATGAAGATATAGACGTGTAGTTTTCGACATGATCTTTCCTGGCTATAAATCGGTCGAGCCCACGCTTCCGTGGGCCAGACTAGGTACTTAGCAAATCGATTATTATTCCGCTCCATCGAGCAACTTGGGTAATCGATAAGATCAATAACATATAGGCAGTGTCGAAGGATTTAATATGTGCGTTCATTGTATGGGCAGAGTACACATTTGTGACTGTGGGGCTACTTAGAATAAAATGATTAAAGTGAGTTGCGTCGATTTTCCTTTGGGTCTATGTTTAAATTAACAGCGCAAAGGATAAAATAATATGTACTTAATAAGGGTAGGATGGGCATTATAGTAATAGCCTAGCCTAGGCATAGAATACATATCTAACTAAGCAATAAGTAAGGTATTTAACAGACAAATCTTTCACTTTTTCCTTAGAAATAAACTAAGGAAAAAGTGAAAGATTTGTCTGTTAAATACCTTACTTATGTATTCTATGCCTTGCCTAGGCTAGGCTATTACTATAATGCCCATCTTCCCTTATTAAGTACATACCTACCTATTATTTTATCCTATCAATCGTATTTGTATGACCCAAAATTCTTATTGAAATGTGATGAAAATGATACTCTCCTACTCTCCTATCCTAGCTGGTCTATTTGATCTAGGAATGATAGTTTTTTCACCTATTTTTTCGACTGTTTTTTTATTATTTTGATACGACATAACCGGTGTTGATGTTATGCTGTAACTTGGGTAACTGTAGGTCGGTAATTGATCCTTTCATAGTACTTAGTTACGTTATGTACTAATTAACCAAAGTTGATTCATTGATTGTCCCTTCAGGTTTTGATGTCAAGGACACAAATGAGATAATCCGACAAGATACAGACTAAACTGAACTGAAGATAAAGCTCACATTGTACTATGTATGATCCAATCTTTATCTAAGCGGGATCGGCATTCAGAACATTGATAACATTATCTTCTGTACGAGATCTCAAGTAAACTACGTTTTATGGATAAAAATAGGCATATCAAATATATAAGTAGAGGCGCCTACCCAGCTAATAACTTAAAAATAAATGTGAGTTATCGAACTACTGCGCATTATACATTGGAGATAAAGGTCCTTAAAGGGAAGTCGGAGTATTATTCTCACAAACAACTCACTAGAACGATAACAATTAAAGTTTATTATTAAAATAGTATAAAAATAAATAAATCTCATTAAAATGTCTTAGAAAATAATTAACATTAGTATGGCAATATACGAGTAGTACTAATACCTAATCACAAGAGTCCCGATCACAACACTGCACTGTCAGGCGAATGTCCGTTCGACGTAGTCGCAGTCGAACTCGGCGAAGAAGGAGTCGAACGGCGAGAGAGAGTCCTCGGTGTACTCGGAGGTGTCGCGGTCCAGCGAGAGGTCCGAGAGGTCGGAGCAGGCGGCGGGCGAGGGCCAGCGCTCCGCCGGGCCCGGCTCGCGCAGCGCCGCCGCCAGCGCGCTGATGTAGCGCATCGCCAGCCGCAGCGTCGTGATCTTGGTGAGCTTCTCGCAGGGCACGGGCGTGCCGGTGATCTCGGCAGCGGGCACGGCGCGGCGCAGCGTCTCGAAGGCGCGGTTGATCTCGCGCATGCGGCTGCGCTCGCGCGCGTTGGCCGTCTTCCGGCGGTACTTGCTGAGCGGCTGCGGCGTGCGGCGCGAGCGCGGCTCGCGGGAGCGCGCGGCGCGCGGCCGCAGCTGGTACTTGTCGTGCTCGGGCATGGAGTGAGCCGCCGCCGCCGCGCCGCCGCGCGCGCCACCACGCCGCCCCACGCGCACGCCTGCGCGCACACTCTACTTGTAGAATCACTCCGCCCACTTGCCCCGCTTCGTTCATGTACAATTGTACGGTAAATCGTTTACATTACGATAATCCACTGCATCTCTTGGCGTTTTTGCAAAAGTATCTGTTTTCAATAATTCAGTAATATTATATGTAGGTCTACGCATTTTATTGCAGTTTTATTCTGCCATTATGGGCAGATTTATGTTTATGGAAGTTGGGTAGGTGCTTAATAAATTACTTTCTGAAGTAAACCTCTTTATGATCTTAAATGTATCCGCCTACGCCTACGATATCTGCGCGGCGGCGCTCAACACTTGACCGCACGCATGTACTGTTACAATGAATGAGCAGGCTCTCCACATTATGTCACTAGGTAGTAAACATTTGATACTATTTGCATATTCGACTCTTTATTTCCGTTTCGATAGTCCCCGATGGGTTATTGTTTAATGACCTTCGGAGGGAAGTAATCAGTTGTCCTTTGCCGCGAACGTGGGTCGCGTTAAAATGTCGTGCGTAGGTAGGTGGACCTACAGGCATTTTTGATGTCGCAAACATTTACGTAACCTTTAGAAACTACCTGAGAGAGACCTGACCTGAGCCGAGTGCATTGCTTGATGTTTATCAATGATTTTTAAGTAATAAATACCTACCTACATAGGCACTTCTGCCTACGAAATGTGCACAATGGTATTAACATACCGACTTACTTACATTGAGTTATATACCTATACAACTTACGAGTATATTATGCGCCACTTTTAGTTAGCTAGTTTAAATTACCACCATATTACAAAAAATATTTCTAAGAAGGAATAATCTTATATATTAAAATTCTCGTGTCGCAGTGTTCGTTCGCGTACTCCTCCGAAACGGCTCGACCGATTCTCATGAAATTTTGTGAGCATATTGAGTAGGTCTGAGAATCGGCCAACATCTATTTTTTATCCCGAAATTCCCGCGGGAACGGGTACAACGCGGGTGAAACCGCGGGGCGCAGCTAGTAAATATCTATATTTCACGCTATGATAACCATTCAGTACTTCTCTGGCTGTTCTAAATTCAAATATATTCAGAAACTAAAATAAAATTAAGTGCCATAATTATTGTTTTTTGTAAAGAATGAAGCCAGAACATAGCAACTAGCATGTTCTTTTTTCAACTTGGCATTAAAAAGGCTCGTTTATTATGATCTTAGTTAATTATAATTCAAGTTAGATGATAAGCCTATGAGTTTTATCGGTTTTATCTATGCCCGGGCGCGGCAAAAAAATTGCAATGCAATGCACAAAATGCATTTTGAAGAATGTTTGTGAGTACCGAGTTCGTGTCTCGTATACCAAATTGTTAAGACCAAAAATAACAAAGGAAACCAGATGGAGTTAATGTGTGAATTATTGCTATTTATAGATAGCAAGCGGTATTTGTATCACATGAAATTAGAATGCGAGAAATTCATAGGAGAATTGAATGAAAAGACTATAACTAAGTACCCTCCGATGCGGTACCATTTAGATATAGATGTTATGGAGCTTCTAGATTGGAACGGTGATGTTGGATTGTTTTTACTAAAGGAACCGTTAAAATTTCAGCGTTATTGCAATTATATTCTTCACTCATGTTTGATTGCAACGGATAGTGAAATAGTAAGACCGATTCAACAAGATCAATGTGTTGTTCTAATAAGACTGAAAAGCGTTTCGAATCTTCTGATAAGTACAAATAGTAATTATTGTAATGGATTATCAATGTATGAAGGAGTGCTTGTATCAATAGCAAAGCCAAATAGCTATGTTTACCATACAGTATGGTCTTGTCCGGAAGAATGTGAAGGGGCTGAAGTTATCTTCAGCTATATACCAAAAAACTCGCCGCGATGTTACGTTTGTAGAAGTATTCTGTTTGAAAATAGTAGCATGAGAAGATGCGGAGACCAAGTCAATGCTACATTCAAATTGAAAGGCAGCGATACAAGCAAAAGCTTTCAAATAAACGATGATCTAATATCAAAATTACGCCTGGGGTCAAAGTATGTAATCCACTCTATTGTTTTTAAGAAAAGAACTATAGTATGGTCACTAGAAGAACTTTTGTCAATAGCTGCACCCTTAACAACTCCTATACCGAATGATATCAGTGATTTATATGAACAGTGTAATAGAAAACCGTGGAAGTTTATTTACTGTCTTGCATCTACCATTGGAGCTAATATTTGTCCTTTGCACTGCTTTTTGCATCTCAAGATGAGTCTTCTAATGAGCCTCAGCAGCGTCAAAGCAAATCCATTGACAGGATCAGATTTAGTGCATGTTTTAGTCGCTGGATATGACACTAGATTTGTAGGGGAAATCATGAGAGCAGCAGGGAGTTTGGCTTCTGCGTCAGCACCTATAGGCCCTTGCTCATCTGTGCCTCTTTCGCTATTGGCTTGTTCCGGAGGCGTTTGCCTCATGCATCTACCTCTTCACACCTACAACCAAAAACAGATTCAAACTGTCCTATGCGCTGTAGAAAGCTGTGAAGTCACACAAGATGCATGGAAAACGAAACTTCGTTGCGCAGTATGGGCACAAGGAATGGACTTCAAAAAGATAATTCTTCACAACATAGCCGGTATATTCGGGACTGTCACTCGAGGCGATTTCTGCGAAGATACTGATGATATCATCGATTTTGTTCTGCAAAGATCTATGGAGCCTTCGGGAACAACAGCTGAAGAAATACAAGCAATGAGAGATGTGGCTATTTACCTGGATTTAACAGCAGGTATTGAAGTTAGACTGGATTATGCAGCTGAGCAGCTTATTCAGTCATATTTTCTTGCTGCTCGAAAAGAAGGGGCAAGAGGCGTGGCTGTAGGAAGTATCAAGGCTTTGGTGGCGATGTGCGTTGCTTCAGCAAGACTATGTCGACGTGCTATTGCCAACACCGACGACGCAATCCTGGCTATCTGGCTTCACGCTAGCGGTTGTCCCGAACCCAGATTTGTTCCACAAGAATACCTTCAAACACCTGATAATATAAAGAAGTTAGAAACAATGATCAAAAATTTTAAGGATTGGTTGCAACAATTTACAGGTTGTTCTATTTAAAAAGTAGAATATGATCTCATTGAATTTTAAAACATTAACCGTAGTTAAACATCGGCTTCAATAAAAATACCTTTTTATTAAAAAACAATGTTTTATTGCACAAAACAATGACTAGACACAATTACGCCTAAAAAATCAAACAATAAAAAAAAGTACAAGTAGGCAATTTGGATAAAACAATTTAGTAGAAAAACAGTCATTATTTAATTACAATAACATTAGATAATAACAATATACTTATACCACATATTTGAGTAACAACATAATCTCTATAATTAGTAGCACCATACATTATTGTTAATTGAAGGCATAACAAATTTTTAATTAAATATTTTATAATGATTAACATCAATACTACCCTACATATCATAAGTACAAACATACATTAATAGTTAATTAATAGCCAACCGAGAAGTGTTAAAATATTAATATGTAATACAATAATACCTTAACTTTGTCTATTCTAAGAAACTAAAATCAAAAATAGATTTATTCAGTAACTCTTTCTGAGCATTCAGCTTTTGAGTTATATTCAAATGACTTTTCCTTATTTTGATACTGTCCTCAATCAGGGACTTTAGTTTATCATCCTCTTCTACTTTGTTAGCCACTTTGATGCAATGGTTTGATACAGATTCTCCTATTTTAAATGTAGCTTTATTAGCAGGAACTTCGGGGATATTGTCTGGATCCTTCAATACTAAGCTTATGGTAGACCAAGTGTAGTTGGTAAGCTCTTCAAATAACTTCTCCAAGTCAACAATTAGTTTGTCAGTGTGAGTGGAAACATTTACAACAATATCACCAATTTTAGCAAATTCAGTACTCAAATCCATAAGCTTCAGAGCGAAAGGCTGGTGGCGTATTTCTGTCAGGATTTTGGTTCTTATTTTAAGACAATCGTAACATACCTTCATCATATCATGACACTGCCTGTCTTTGCCTTTGAATTCATTTATACATTTCTTGTAAAAAACAAAAGCTTTGTAAGCATTGCTGTATATTGCCTGGAAGTTGTATTTAGAAATAAAACTTTGTAGATCATTAGATATAGGTTCATTGCATCTTCTAGTAGCAGACTGTAATCTGATAGTTACTTGTGACCATGCACTCTTAAGTTTACATATTTTATCAGAGATTTCAATGGAATTCTTGAAAAGCTTTTGAAAGCCATCTAATATCTTATTTTTGTTAGACTTTTCATTCAATTCAGCGATATGTTTCTGACCAATTTCAACCATTTTTTTAACAATTTCCTCTTGAGTCATGAGGTTACCAATATTTTTGTCAATAGAGTTGTGTTTCAGTAGCATCTGGTTTCCTTCATATTTCAAAGACTCTGCTCTTATAAACAAACCTTTTATTAATAGGTCAAATATTTCCATTTGAGTTTGAACAAAGTATAAACCATCGTGGTATAAATTGTGGCTATTCTTGAAGTTGTAGAGTGCTTTAGGATGTTCCAAGCACCTTCGGACTGACTTTGGTACAACAGGCTCCAAATTTTCATACAATATTTGGTTTTTACTGTACAGAGACAGCATGTGTTCATTGTTTTCATTCCAATATTTTATCAATGGCTCATCATCGGTAAGTACATTGTAATTACTTTGTGCTATCAATATTTGTTCATTAGTCATTATATTTGCATCTTTTTGGATCCAAGATTTTAGCAAAGATACTGTAGTGTTGTTATTAATTTCATAAGCAAGTGTACTGCAAGAGGCTACTGAGAATATCTTGATAATCTTCTTTGATATTATTGATTCCAGTTTTTCAAAGATCACCACTTTACTGGCAGCTTCCTTGTCCTCTTGAGGGATATTGAATGTGACTCTAGATGGAGTATCTCTCCCTCTTAGCTTAGGATCCCATTCAAGAGCAATTCTTAACCATTCTTCCAACAGCTTCTTTAAAGGTTTTGATATGTTATTCTCAGCAAATATCTCATCAGAATATTCAATATCAGCATGAAATGTTTCAAACACTGAAATATTTGAGTGGCTTTTCTTCTTAACATGAGGCATCCATTGCACAGGGGCCATGAAAGGTAAAAATGGCCGTTTACCACATATAATTTCATATGCGACTAGTCCGAGAGACCAATAATCTACAGAGTTGCTGTAAGTCTTACTGTACAAGATTTCAGGTGCTAAATACTGGAGTGTGCCAACAAAACTAGCACATATTGAATTTGAATCAATTTCTTTGGCATATCCGAGATCTATCAGTTTGTAGACAACTTTCATTTGTGCTGGTGAGGTGATGTTACTTTCATTTTCTACAATATGCATGACTATGTTTTCTGGTTTAAGATCTCGATGTGTGATTCTGTTTTGGTGAAGAAATTGCATCGCATTGCCGACGTCACTTAATATCTGCCTCACTTCCTGTTCTTTGAGTCCCCCGCAAGACTCTGGTTTATGCAACACTTGTCTCAAATCACCCCCACAGCAGTACTCCATGCAAAGTATTGGTAATCCTGAAGGATTAGCGCGCTGTAACCCAGTTATGAACTCTGGTGGCAATTCCTTTGTTCCCACAATGTTTGGGTTCCTGCAGTTTTGTAGCATTTCGACCTCCTTGGACCATCTTTCTTTATGTTTGGGCGTTAGTTCATCGCCCCACTTACAAGTTTTTATAGCGAGTTTCTCATCGGTTCTTTTATGCTTCCATAGCACAACAACTCCGAAACTTCCTGATCCCAACACTCGGTCTTTCACCCAATCCCCAATAAAAACTATATCGTCCATTTCTGAGTTTTAGAACTTTTGGACCACTAAACAGATAGTTCTTCAGCGGTAGTTTAATTTATACATGAACCGCTTACCGCACGCACTGAACACAGTGAAGTTATTTTGATATCTTGGCAAGACTGTATCTATGTGTGCATAGTTTGCGTAGATAGAATTTGATAAAAATAAAACCACAACACAGACTTTTCAATGAAATTCTCCAGCAGCCGAATTGACTTGATTGACAGTTCACAGTGCAACATACAACAGTCTGTCAGCTGAAAAGGTCAGCTGATACAAAATGAATTTGATTGGATAACGATGATTCGACTTGATAAAATTTTTGTCAATGTCACTGTTACTTCGATTATTTTGTCAAGCAAGTGTCATTTGTCAATCCATCAGTCGTTCGTGGCTGTGCTGTGCTTTCGATTGATGCACTTTTTTTGTTTGTATTCTGGTTTGTATCGAGTTGAATCAAAGATAATTATTAAAATGCAATATCAACCGCGGTTTTCTAACAAATGAGAAACCAGGTCTAAAGAAACAAACTATTTATTTAGCTTTTTGGTATTTCGTGAATACTATCTGGTGTTTAATATTAATTTCTTGCTATAAAATGCTGGACTTTGGATCATCGTGTAGGACTTGTATGAAGACGAATGAAATTAATTTGTTACATTTGACCGACACTGCAGAAATTGAGAACACTAATGTTCAGATAATTAAGTTGTTGCTGGAGTGCACAACTTTAAATGTGAGTAATCGAAGTAATACTTGACCTGATATGTCATAAGGTATATAAATATTTAAGGACTTATAATTCAATGCATTATTTTATTACTTATATTATTAGTGAAATTAAACTGTCTCGGCACTTTCTCTAATCAAAGTGTAATGCCTAAATAATGTAGATACAACTTTATTTTACCTTCAACATTTGTTTGTATTTTTGCAGATTAATGAAGGGGATGGTTTACCACAAAATCTATGTGGGGAATGCTTGAAAGCGTTACAGATATCATTTTCATTCCGTTGCCAAGCTGCTAAATCAGAAGATGCATTCAAAAAGCTTCTGCAAGATGATATTAAAGTGGAAGTCAAATGTGAAGGTTTATTTGATTTTGAATCCAACTTTAATGCTTCAACAGGTTTTGAACAAATTAGCGACACACTCAAAACCGAACCAGCAGAGCTCTGCTGCTTAAAATGCAACAAGAGTTTTAGCAAAGAGAAGAAATACCTCAAACACTTAGAATCTCATAATGCAGATCTTTTCTGTACTGTATGCAGTAAATCATTTCACAAAAAGTCCACATATGAGAAACACATAGCTAAACATAATTTAGAGTGCAACAATCAAATCTGTGATGAAATCTATGACAGCGGAAATCCTTTGGACGAAATAATTGATGATAAAGAGTTGGAAATTCCCATTAAGACTGAAGCAGTGGAAGAAAGGTTTGATTGCCTACATTGTGACATGTGGTTTACCAAACACAGGTCACTCATTTTACACATGAAGAAACATGACAGAATAAATGATCCCTGTGTCTGTGATACTTGTGGGAAGGAATTCACATCGAAATCTATGTTAAAAAGACATCTAAAGATACATGAAGAGGTAAAGCCGTACAAGTGTACAAAATGCGATAAAAGTTACTCAAGACTGGATCAGTACAAAATTCACTTGAATACTCATAATGGGAAAAAACCTAATGTTTGCCCTTATTGTAATAAAGGTATAGTATTTTAACATCTACCTAATTCTAAGCATTTCTTTTAAACTGAGCCAGTCAAGGATTATCAATGTGAATTTATTATAAAACTAATTCTGTTGCGGAAAATCAATTTGAAAACGGAAATAATTTAATTTAACCCATACATAATTTTTTCATAGCAAAATTTATTGATTCACCTTCACAAGACGCTAAATCAATTTCCTTGGCAATTTTTGCACAAATTATTCAAACTGTGACTTATCAAGTCAATAATTTCATGGATAATTATACTATAGTGACTATGGTATGGTATGTGATTTGACAACCAAAATATGATGATATGCCATAGTCAATTATTTTGGTCCTTAAATCACAGACTGCTTACAGATGTTATAGGTACAATACAACAAAGGCACTGCTTACCCAAATATACAGTAACCATTTGCTTCTAACCTGTTCTTTCCCAGTGCTGGGAAAAAGTCTCCTCCAAATGTTTCCAAACTTCCGTTTCTTGCTCCCATTAATCATACTTACTATGAAAAATAAAATATTACCATTATTATACTTATTTCCAGCATTCAACCAAGTATGCAGCCTCAAAGACCATATCCGGACTCACACGGGTGAAACACCATACCTCTGTTCTCAGTGTGGTCGAGGATTCGCCAACAGCTCCAATCTGAGGCAGCATATGATCAGACACACCGGAGTCAAGCCACATGCCTGCAAACTATGCCCAAAGACGTTTAGTACTAAAGGTTTGTGGACGGAATTATAATTGATAAACTTTTTGACAACTTTGTGACAGATGTTCATGACACTAAATCTGAATTAATTTGGATAGAAATTGGCCCAGAGAGGTGTTTGAGTCTGGAAGAACACATTGGCTTCTTTTTATCCCACAATTCCCACGGGAATAACTTGGGTACAACTGCGGGGTATAGTTAGTCCTACTCTATAGATTAAATAACTGCTGTAACCTAAAAAATGTCTACATAGTATTCAGTTTAACTTTAACTTATTAATTTAAAAAAAAAATTTATAGACCGCATTCGTAACTAGAGCTTCGTAACCGGTTGCGAACGAATTTAATTTACCTTTTACTACACCAGTTACGAACGAATGCTCTATAGTTATAGTGTAAAACTTGTGAAGAAGGAAAAGTAACTTGTGATGTTATAATTTGCGATCCAATCTCATTACATTCCAGGTCAAATGACGAACCACATGTCGACTCACTCGGGCGCTCACCCCTACAAGTGCGACAAGTGTGGCGCAGCCTTCACTAAGCTGTGCTCACTGAAGAAACACGCGCTAGTACATACAGGAGACAGGCCGTACGGTTGCGATACTTGTATGATGAGGTAAGCAAGTTCGTGTAGGTCAGTGGCCACCTCTCTGGTGTCAAATATTTATGACCGCCTAAATCGGTCTGCCAAATTGGTGTATCGATTGACGACTCCCAGTATAATGAAAGTAATGCTCCACTGCTGGGCAAAGTCCTCTCATCGCACTAAATATATCACTACAGGGAGAAGAATATAGTTATTAGTATATGACTCCCAGTATAACTATTAAGTTTTTAGTTAAGCTAATTATCATTAATGTTTTCTTCTCCCCAGATTCACTAGTAAGGACCACCTGAAGCGCCACTACCGCATCCACACCGGCGAGAAGCCGTACAAGTGCCGCTACTGCGAGCGCGCCTTCACGCAGAGCAATGACCTCGTCAAGCACATGCGCTCGCATCTCGGGCAGAACATTTACGAGTCAGTTACAATACTGTTTACATAGCTCAGCCTAGTGTATAATACTTGTAGAGTACGAAAATCACCAAAAAAATCAGATTCAGATGATAATAATTTGGGGAGACCTTTGTTCAGCTGTGGGACATAACAGAGTTATTAGGCGTCTCGCAATGTCCAAACCTAAAATGATGGAGTTTTTGCGTTCACTTTTGGACGTTGAATTTTCCAAAAAGAGAAGTCATTACTGTCTGGTTTAATTAAAATTTTGAAAGTATTATTTAAGTTAGTACTTACATATTTATATAATCTCGTTAGTTTTATATTTTCCAACCCACAGTTGCACAGTATGCGGTCTCCGATTCAGACTGAAAAGCGAGCTCAAAGAACACTACCCAATCCATTTCTGTGACGAACAAACGGCCAAGCTCCTCAACATCAACACCAAGAAACCAGAAGAAATCACCAAGTTCCCAGACACGCAGACCAACGAAGTAAAACAAGTTAAAGATATAGAAACCTACATGATTACTATCAATGAAGTGAATAACGGTATAGTCACGATAAATGTAGACTTGGGAGCGAATCAGTGTAATCAACCTGATATAATAACGTTAAAAAATTCAAAGTACTGAAGTTCGTAGCATTTTAATTTACCGACTGTACAGTCAAATGCAAAAGTTGATGAACACTTTCAATATTACGCGACACTTGAACACACATATTTATGAAATCTTTTAGAGTTGAAGTGTTTTGTTATATTGAAAGTGTTCATCAGCTTTTGTTGTTGACTGTACGTACATACGTACAGAGCTTCCCAACCTTTTGGACGCCTTAAAGCCATCTAATTTCGCAGACTCCTTAATTAAATTAGCCGAAAATATTAGAAGCTTTTCTTTTAATGATCTTTTTAAAAGTCAAACTGAGTAGCTTTTGTTAAGGCAAACGTTGAGTCAGTAGCTACCCTTTATTAGTTATGATAAAAAATATGTGAGAGTGGGAAAATCAATACTAATATAATAAACGTAAAGAGTTTGTTTTTTGATTGTTTTGACGCGCTAATCACAGGAACTACCAAGCGATTTCATTAGTTTCAAGAAATTCCCATGGGAAAGGGTAAAACTGTGGGGCGCTGTTAGTATTAATATAAAAAATAATATAATTTTATTTTATCCGCGGACCCTCTAGGAGTTCCGGTTGGGAAACCCTGACCTATGTACACTCTATTTTTTCTTGATTGTCCCAAAATGTGGACCAATGTCGTCAATTTTCATCTGGAAGACGACTTATACTCCTGAAGAGGAAAAAGGTTTAGAGATAGCAAATTGACGACATTGGTCTACATTTTGGGACAATCAAGAAAACATAGAGTATAGTGTTGAGGTGCGTAGTTTTAGTTCCAAACTATAATTGTATACTCCTTCATTAATTATTCAGTATTATTTTCCATTGTTGTTATTTGTTGTGTAATCCTGGCTTTTAATTGTAAGTTGGTTACTTAGTATAGATCTAGTATAGACTTATTTTAATACCCAGTTTTGGAGTTAGTTAGTATTAGAATGGGTTTCTGCACTGAACACCTGAGAGTTGTTGTAAATCAAACTTTAAAGCAAGTGTGGAGTTTTGTTTCGTAGGCTCACTATAATTTAAGTTAGTAAATAAAAATATTAAGTAACAGTGATATTATTCCTTAAGAAACTGCCTTATTAGTATAGATTTTAAGATTAATGTGAATGAGGCTCTACTAATAAGTAGGTATTATTTTTAAGGTGCTTTTCCATAAGAAAAGTTTAAAATAACGAAGCGACAATTTCTGATAACGTAAAGAAAAAATCCTCCGACCGCTATAAAATTCACGAACATTCGCGCCTTTTTATACATGCTCTTTACCATGTGGAGATAAGGTTGAATTTACTATGTTATGGTTCAAATTGACTATGTGTCTCAGTTGGCCCTTAAGGTAAGACTGAAAACCTGTTTTACTACAAAATTGTGTAAAGTGCGCTCGCAAAATTGGAAGAATTTCGTACAATGACCTTTTACTTGTATCTCTATCACTAGTGCGCAATAGTATTGCCGTTTCACCGGCCGCCAAAGTATTGTGCGAGCGAGATAGTTATATTACTGTATGGTAGTCGTGGAGATAGATAGTAAAATGTTAATGGCACGAAATTCTTAATGCTTATGACGTTCTATTTATGAAAGTTACGGTCTTTAAGATCTCTTGGCAGGGCAAATGCCTTTCTTTGAAGTTATCAGTATAGTGAGGAGGATATCGTAATCACCACGCTCGCCTACTGCGGATTGAGAGTGATCATCAGCAACCTGAACAATGTTTGAAAAGTGTTAACTAACACATGGGTAATTCCAGTTAAAAGTTGGTTCAAGCAATGATTTTTAGATCTGAGGTGTATTCACTGTAATAATAGTTATTTTGTTCAAACAGCAAAAACGATTTGAAAAATTTAGTTTATTTCTTTAAATTGCTTCTTTTTATAATAATTTGTAAATAATATGTACTAATAATAAATATCTTATACTAGCCCTGCGGTTTTACCCGCGTTGTGCCCGTTCCCGTGACTATTTCGGGAAGCAAAATAACCTATAATCTAACCTATCCATTACAAAAAGAATTATTCCAATCGGATATATTGGTATATTGAGATTAGTGTGTTCAAACAAACAAACAAAAAAACAAATTATCAATATAACAAATACATAATCGAACTCTCCAGTTTTATTATGGTTTAGATTTTCTTTTCTCCACTTAAAGATTGCGGTAATGTGACATTGCTTTAATGAATTTGAAAGTTTTGTTCTATTCAAGCAATTATTAATTAGAACGTGAGAAATGTATGAACAAATATTTGAATAAATAATGTCAATCAAACATAACGTTGATAAACTTATGTAATGAATTTAAGTAAACCTATGTAATGAATTTAAGTATTTATGAAATATAATTAAATTTTAAGGCGTATTTTGGCTTTTACTGACACCTTTTATGATACCAACGGATTTTATACGAATAAGTGGCTCGCGGAAATAGTACAATTTAAAGAATTGTCATTTTTAAACTTACGCGATTTGAGCACATAGTAAATGTACTCACACGGGTTTTTTGCGGTAGTATATTTTAAAGCAATTAAACTCCACAGACAGGAGTCTTCTGTGACCACGGTTTCTATAAAGGAGCCGACAGATTACAATGTAGAATAAAAGCGAAGTGATTCTGCAAACGTAATTTCAGATCAAAATGTAGTATTCGCTTAAAGCTAAGAAATCAGTAAGTATGTAAACTACTTACTTTTTTTCTGTCTATAGTTTTTCTACCGTGAAAAAACGCGTGTGAGTACGTTTGCAATTTTAAAGAATTATGAAAAATGGACTTGTAGTTCCTGAGATTAGCCCGTTCTGGTTCTCTCTCGGTTGGAGACTCATCAGCTCTATTATTTTAGTTTACAATATAGATAGATTAGGCATGTATAAACTAAAATAACCCTTTGTAACGAATCTATTAAACCGATCCTTCCTAAAGAAATCCCGTGTCACGGTGCGTCAATCAATCATAAGCATAAATGTGCGACGCAGTAGTTCCTAACGCTCTAGTCTAGTAGATATAAATGCATTTTGTCGGACGTCGCGTCGATAACATCTACGTTCCAAAGAGTAGTATTGGTTAGTGTACAGATGGGACACTCAGATTTTAGGTGATTTTGTTGTATAAATATTGTCAGGTTGTGTAGTGACCGTGTAAATATTATATTTTTTATGGCTTTATGTACAAGTACATAGGTTTCCTCCCAGCCGGGCCGTGAGATATTATTGGCTTATTATTTACTTACTTTTAACATGTAAATTGTTACAGACAGACAAGCTATTTCATTTTTTAAATGAGACTTGTTCGAATTATTTAGTTAGGTACGATTCGTAAAAGGTTGATGGAGGCTCCAGATTTTGGGACTTTTAATAAGTTGGACTATTTCTGAAATAACTTTCATAAACAATAGAAAAATCTGAAAATGAAAACCTTTTAGAAGTCGATTAAGATCAGTTTTGTCAAATGTTTGTCAAATGTTAATACTTACCATGTATTCAACAGGTACATACAAAGTAGGTATTTTTTGTATCCTTTCTGTAAGTTGTTGCTCTTTGGTGTAGGGCGGGCGGGAGCTTGCCCGGGCTTCGTTATCAGTGCGCACTGGGCGGCTCTGGGCGGCGCACTTGGTAAGCACTTAACACTTTGTAGTAATAATAATTTCTTTATCAAATAACTGTTATTTTATATAACGTTTGATTACAAGGCTTTATGTTTTTGTTGCTATGTTAAAGGAATTTTAGTTATTTTGCCGTAGCATATGTTTCGTTGTTTTTTCATGTTTATTTGTACTTTTTGTTGTTTTTTATGAGTAGTTTGTTGATTTTTTGCTTCGTAAGTTCGTAGTTGAGTGGTTTTTATTCTATTTTTTATGTTGCAGCGTAGTACCTACTTAAAATATTTCTTACTTGAGTATTTTTTAAACAAATTATAGGGAGCAGGTATTCCTATTATATTATCGAGGCAAGTAAACATATACAAAACCATTTTATATAACTAAAACAGCAAGAATATCAAGAGTAGGTATTGCTCAAATAATTCCTCAAATATTAAAAGCTGTCTGGAGGCAGAAGCTTTGTTTGTCCTCTTAGTCACCTTTGTCAACAATAGCTAAATAAATATTCGAGCTTTTAGAATCAACTAGTAGCTTATAGAGCGGGGTAATCCTTTGATGGCGGACTCGTAGAAAAAAAATGTTTCATATATTTATTAGGTACTAGCAGGGCCCCGCGGTTTTACCCGCGTTATACCCGCTTCAGAAGGATTATCGGGATGAAAAATAGCCTATAACCTTCCCGTTTAATATAAAATTCCCTATTACAATAAGAATAATTCGAATCGGATAGGTAGTTTCGGAGATTCGCGCGATTCATTTTTATAATATATAGATATCTGTAAAATGAAATCAATTGCCGTCCAAAGTATTTAACGCGAAAGAACAACAAACTATGATTAGTATTATCTTTCAAAGTCTTAACATACTCGTATAACTCTGTCACCACCCTAATCTTTGTTCCTAACTGCAATTAAACTCGAAGACCGTAATGAATTCCTAACAGAAAAGCAATTAACACATCCTTGCTATAAAACGTTAATATTAATTCATAGGCAAGTTCAATCTAGCTTAACTTAAACCTAGGTCTCTATTATAGAACCTAGACTACCTAGGTATCAGACAACTTGTATTTACGATAAAAACCGAGCGCAATCGATATCAAAGTTCATTAGCTGTCGGAAATGTTGCTATTTCATCTCGCGCTGCTCTCCGAACATTCTGCTCTATGAAAGCACAGGTAGAGCTTTTATTCCGACGACGGTAGTTTCATAAGGGTTTTACACGTGTTGCGTTTATTTATATATCAAGTTCATAGTGTGCGATGTTCGAATGGCTATATAATACTAGCTATTGGTTTATCTTAGCGTACCTCTTGTATAATGGATATAATTATTGGTTTAATGCATGCTTAGTGCATTGTAAAGGTAAATTTTAAAATTGATTGAGGTGATTCTTAATTTTGTTTGCTTTGATCAGATTATGATTCAACGAAATATTATACGTTAAACTGTAAATGGTTCACAATCTGTTGATAGATTATAATCTTACTAGTTTGATAATAAACCAACAGCGTCCAATCTTCCAGTGATAAATATATTTCATCCTTTTGATACAATACGGTATGATGATGTAACAAATTTTCAAAGATTTTTGATTGGTTAAGTAAGTCGTATACCAGGTTACCCGTTACTTGCCTACCTTAAAGAGTACCTAATAATTTAGTAAACTCCAAGCCATTACATTTCTGTCATCACAACAAAAAAATAGCAAATTTCCCTATTAGTACTTTTCATTATCATCAGGATAATGTCTACCTATAAAAAGTAATTCTTAAAGCCTATCACTACATAGTCTATACTAATATTATAAAGCTGAAGAGTTTGTTTTGTTTGTATGTTTGTTTGTTTGTTTGTTTGTTTGTTTGTTTGTTTGTTTAAACGCGCTAATCCCAGAAACTACTGAACCGATTTGAATAATTCTTTCACTGTTAGATAGTCTATTTATCGAGGAAGGCTATAGGCTACATTTTATCCCGAAATTCCCACGGGAACGGGCACAACGCGGGTAAAACCGCGGGGCGCTGCTAGTATAAAATAAAGTCGCGAGCGCTTCACCCACCTCCTGATGAAGGCCACCGTATGTGGCCGAAACGTGTCGAGGAACTCTCGACAGTAGTCTCCGTCGTACGTAAGTTCCCGTTTAAATAAATAGTAATAATAAAATAAAGTCGTCTCTTTTTCGTGTCTTGTCACACTGTTTGTCTGTCTGTATGCTTAAATCTTTAAAATTACGCAACGGATTTTGATGCGGTTTTTTGTAATAGGTACAGTGATTCAAGAGGAAGGTTTTTATGTAAAAAAAATCCCGAAATTCCCACGGGAACGGGCACAACGCAGGTAAAACCGCGGGGCGCTGCTAGTTAGCTAATAAAAACAGAAAAAAAGTAGACCTAAGTTAACCCGATATCATTCTTACCCTAATTGGGACTAATATCAAGCATTTTATAAATACCTATAGAAAGGTCGCACGTACTATGTATACTATACTTATAAATAAGTAGTAGGTACGTAACTTTCATAAAATATCTAGAAAATTCCTATGTTTCCAAACCAAGAAACATTGTTTGTACTTACCTATAAAAAGATTGAGCATAACTATAATCTCTATATATAAAAACCAATGCCACTTTTCGTTGTAATTTTATAACTCAAGAACGGGCTCACCTATCCAAACCAAATGTTTAGGCTTTGTTCGGACTATTTAGTAGATGGTTTATGTGAAGTTTGTACGAAATCGGTCGAGCGGTTCTTAAATACCCACGGGAACGGGTACAACGCGTGTAAAACCGCGGGGCGCAGCTAGTATGCTTATAGATAAGTTGTAGGACTTTAATATATAATTTCTCATCCGTGAAAAAATTCCAATATCCAAACCGATCAACCTAGATCCACATACCTAAACCTAGCCAGTTTAATTATTACACCAATTGGGATTCTTGTTAAAAAATTCAGAGGCTAATGGTCCGTAATATCGTACGGCGTGTCCTAGGAGAGAATTCTACCCCCTTCACCACCCCCACCCCCTGTCAGCGAGCTCTACAAAGCCTCTCAAATAACGAGCTTCCCCGAGTTACGAAACTACATTAAATTGGATGTGCCTTTGTAGTACTCGTACAAGTTGGACTTTTAAATTTTCGTTTTGTGTTGGACATGTTTTTGATTTGATGTAAAGTTTTGTTTTAAATCATTTTTGTGATGAGTTTTCACTTTCTGTTATATGTAAAAAGGTAGTTGTACTTAGGGTATAAAGATAGGTACTAGTTAATTTTAAGTTTATGAGGATAAATGGTTGGATTGTTGATTGTTACTCTTTCACGCAAAACTTGTGAACATTGCCACATACTCGTATATATAGGGTTAAGGAAACGTTAAGTAATCTCACTCGATTATTTATAAGGTGAAGAACTGATTACTGTTTCTGATAGTGCTTCAAGCGCTTTATCCCATTATCCCATTAATACAATTTAAGCGCTTTATCCAAGCGGTATCAATAAATGTTTAAAAAAGAAACGGGATCTATCCGGAATATCGATATTTCCACCAAATTTCCAAGGGCAACGCGAGTAAAACTTCGGAGCTCTGCAAATAGGTGTATTAATACAATAAGCTATTTATATGATTATTTTACAGGTAATTGGAGGTAACGACTATTGCTGATCATCATGGATAGTCCGGGGCCACGTAAGTATTTCAAATCCTTTTCAAAACGCAGAAGTAAATCCTGTTATCCTACTATCCTACTTGCCTACTAATCCTATCCTACAAATATTATAAATGTGAAAGTTTGTGAGGATGGATGTATGTATGTTTGTTACTCTTTCACGCAAAATCACTGAACGGATTTAGATGAAACTTTACAATAATATAGGTTATACATCAGAATAACACATGTCATACATTTTATCCCGAAATTCCCGCTGGAACGGGTACAACGCGGGTACCACCGCGAGGCGCGGCTAGTTCTGTATAAATTAATCTTATGAACGTTGTTACCTAACAACATTAGCTAGGTAACGACAGGCTTATACTTATACATATAGGGTAGGGCAAACCATAAATAGATGTCTCAGCTGAGCACACACCGTTTTGATTCCTTGTCCAAGATTAAACTGTCAATTTGCTAACTTAAAGGACACATAGGGCTGGGCAAACCTTTAATAGAGTCTAAGCTTAGCACACACTGTGTTGATGCCTTGTCCAAGATTAATTTGTAAATTACTCTGTGGCGGCGTCCTTACCAAGCGTGGAACTTGATTAATTATCCTCCACAGAGAAATTATTTGTGTCAGTGTGCGCTCTCTCTTGCTCTCCTATTGGGCTTGTGTAGACCAGGGACTTGAACCCGTAGAGGACAAAAGTGAACCGGACAAAACGTTTTTTCTTGTGTATTACGAGTTTTACTTTTGGTCCTTACAATGACCACGCTATGACTAAAGGTATCAGAGTTCGACCGCAGAGGACCACCGCAGGCGAATCGTATTTGGTAGTTGAATCCAATATTATTGGTACAGTTTGCAGTCGCGGCAATGTTCGCGAACCGCCTGCGGTTGCGTTTGCGGTTTGTCAAACATGAACTGCAAGCTTTTCGCACACAAACTTAAAGTCCCACTATGTCCCTTATCGGATTATCTTGAACAGGATTCTATTTTTAAATGGCTTTAAAAGAGTAAAGAGGTTCTTCTTCTTTCAGAATCTTGTCTGACAAAAATATCCCTACGGTCTGGCGGACAAAAAGTTCTAAAGTTTCACCGACAAAAAGTCCCCGCGGTCCAACAGACTGAAGTCCTTCAGCTACGTAGGCTTTGTTTGCTCCTCTGCGATTTGACCCATTTTATTACAATTTAATGAAGGAATTTACGTAGAGAGTCGGACAATAGAGCCAGTGCTCGTATTCGAGTGAAGTTCTTAATCGGATTGTGCTCTCCACTTCACATTCTACGCAGTTGAGGTACCTACTTGTTCTATTACAACTATTCAGTTTTCCTTTACAAAGCTCGATGCTGAATGTTTTGCTGTGATTCAACAATTGAGGTTACGTAACTATGATTTTTGTATCTTTGAAAGAAACACACCCTTGCGTCGCAGTTACAATGTACACAACTGTAGATAAACCTTTTCCAATTGTTATATCTATTCTATGCAATATTTAATATGATTGGTGGATACTACGTAGCAAAGCGGCGTAGCTATCTAACCTTGAGAATAGTTTCTTTCATAGGTACCCGTAAAGTAAAGTACCTATTGGCCTTATTCATTTTACCTATCAAATGGTTTGTCCCTTTCCGACATACGCTATTTGCCAAAGAGCGAAAGAGACAAAACACTTCATAATAGTGTTTTAGTTATAGAGCATTTATGCATTAATGTCCCACTGTTGTACAAAGGCACATAACATTAAATATTAAATACCTCTTTAGTGAATACTTTAAAATGGACCTTATGTTATATACCACATCCAAAAGCCACCCAAAATGTCTTAACAGTACTTATACATCAAAAGTAACATGTTAAGTGAAATATCGTTGTGCGAGCCGAGCTGTGGATTTGTAAAAGATTTCTCCAACATTTTCCTTGAGATAAAACATTCATTGCGAATGCTTACTCGCGTATATCCTTAATATGGGTTTGGTTTATCTAAATTACATCTTTGCTAGGGTTGCTACGTCGCTTTAGGTGGGCTGTTTCAAACGGTTGGCTATCGTAACGTACGTACGTTAAACTGTTATATAGACATTTACGCTGTTAAATGTTTTGTTTCATAGCTGAAATGACAGTCTGTTAAAAGTTATTTGGGCTGCCAGTAGAAAGTCATGATTTTTCATTTTCTTACGTCTGTTGAGACTTGACATTTGTGTTAAAATTTTCTGTTGCATGAGCAAATTCAGGTTACTCATCATAAATGTAGTCTGGCCAAAATGTTTGTTTCCTCTTATTGGCTTTTGGATACGGATTATAATCGGGTGTCGCAGAGACAAAATCGTAGTGAACAAAATTGCTGGTCTCTATATATTATGTGCTAGCTGCTCCCCGCGGTTTTGTCTGCGTTGTGACCGTTCCCGTAGAAATTTCGGGATAAAACAAAGCTCGTATATAACCTTACTCTTGAGTACAGCTACCTAACTGGTAGTGTCCAAGATTAGCCGGAACATATAAACAAACAAATTTACAAATTTACCTGATTTTAATTTAGAAGATATAGAGAGAAGAGAGAGAGAGAGTATAAACGATCTCACTGTACGGGCATGAGGCGAAGATCGAGCTGCTCGATGTGTTACTCGTATTTCACCTTTTACAAGAAACGTGACTTCTAGACAAGTTTAAGATTTAGTAACTTGATAATTTACTATCTTCGACTTGAGTGGTGGCTCTTGTTCCCAAAGCCACGTTTTCTTAAGTTCTTAGAATTCTAACCTGTCCTGAGCTTGCGATCGATATTTCTTGTAGGTAAATGTTAACATTTTAGAAAGCGAACATATTTGTTCAGTGAAGACACAAAATATGTGATAATATTTTGTGGTGTAGATAGATTGGGAGCAAATATTATTGTTTGCTTTATTACAAGCTTGTATTTAACTGTGAACTGTAATCTGTTCGGTCATAAATTTGTTTGTGTGAAACCTTGGAACTGCATTTTTAACCAACTGTAGCGATACAAGCTTAGAGCTTAGTTTGGGTCTAATTAACCGTGAGTGAATTTGTCCGGGTATATTTAATACTTTAATACTTTAATACAGTAATGCATTCTTGCATAAATGATGTAGCCAGACTTCAGTCACTGTTACGACCGACCGGTGGACGCATGCTTTAATTAAAATGGCCCATAATTAATCATGAAGAGTCATTTATCCACCTACACACTATCACCTCAGAACCATCTTACACAGCAAGCTTCAATCGATTGAGCTGAGAGAAACACAATTCCAATGACAAAACAATTTCACATAAACAGAAAGCTGGTTGCTAGCTAGATTTTTTCTCCGTTGTTCCTTTGTTTAGTCTCACAATCTTTAGCCCAATCCAATCACAGTCTATAACAACAGTCTGTTATTTCTTCACACCCCTGTTTCATTCGACCTTGACCCCGGTTACCGGAGACCGAAGTCCGGGCCTCTATTTCACCCGCGGGAGCTTCCCATCCCATACAAAGCATTCCGATATCGATTTATTGTCCGGAATTATGGATGACGCCATTTTATTGACTCATAACTTGAAATGAGAGCTTTGTATTGCGATGTGGTGTCGATTATTGATATAGTTTTAAAGATGTTCTTTATAAAAAAATTATGTTATAGAAAATGGATTGTGTGGTGCAAATTGTTTTTAACTAACTAGCGTTATAGAAAACGAATTGTGAAGCAAATTCAAGTGAATTGACGGCTAATAAATTGGCGATAGTTTTCATTTGTCTGTAGATCTCTGACGTCTATAGATGATTACCTATTACTTTAGGCTTTCCGTGACTATTTTCCATGTAATGGCTACGCTTACCTTCAGATTAAAATGCAAAAATGATTGTGACAAATTGAGTTCTTCCTTTTTTGAAATCAATTCAATAACGCCTAGTGTTTGCTCAAATCTAAGAAACCATTAGTTGTAAAAGTTCAAACGTGAGACCCGATCTCAAAAAGGTTTTCGTCTAGGAGCTTCGACGGGAATAAGAGCGTTTCCACATTATCCGATCCGATATCGGTGTCGGACGCCGATCCGATATCGGGGTAAGTCAAATGTATGAAATATGTTCCGATATCGGGCCGGACAATATGAAAGACTACTTATTTCATACATTTTACTTAACCCCGATATCAGATCGGCGTCCGATACCGATATCGGATCGGATAATGTGGAAACGCTCTTAAGGTCACAGAATCGAATGAAACTACAACACGGTTGCCTAGCAACGCTACCGGGGGCTCTCAACTCAACCAAAAACAAAGGAAGGTCACAACCTACTTTCATTATCAAAATCAAGATAAAGACACCTTTGTGCTCATGGTATTAACAAATGACAATTAAGAAATTACTTACGTATTATTAACGTAGCTCATGTACCTAAACCAATCTGACAATTAATAAAATACCTAAGTATTAATATTAATACGGGTACGGGGATTTTCCGCGGCACAGAAGGTTGTTTTAGTAAGTGAAAACACTTACTTTGATTTCCCGACGTTTCGAGTGGATTGCATTACCTAAGTATCAGACGACGTGTTTTGCCCTGTTACACTTAACGCCCATAAAAGTATATTTTAATGTTATACGTACTATAAACGCCTCAGATCAAGTAGGTGCATTATGACCCTTTAGTGCTTGTCCACGTTGAAAGCGCCGGCGCGGGCGCGGTGGAGGGCGCGGGAAACGTTGCGAGCTCGTGTTCACGTTAACCGCCAGGCGTTCGCGCGAGTGTGACGTATTGTCAGAGGTCGTTAACATATCAGGAAACATTATACTAAATGAAACGGGTCTGTATCGCGTTAGATTATTTAGCGTATTTTACTAAAATACGTACCCGACGTTTCGAGCGGATTACACCGCTCGTGGTCACGGGATAACTCTCCAGCAATTTCCTTCCATAGCCTTATTAAAAACATTTCTATTCATATGATGACTGTGTTTACTTTGCCAAACAGGAGTTCTAGCCTGAACAGCACTAATAAACTCTTCTGTATTGAACGACATGATAAAAACGCGCTATCGTTTCTAGCGGCAAGTTCAAACTGGTTGAACTTACCTGACGTCGCGAGTAAATCGCGCGCGCCACCGCTAGTTTGACGTGAACACACACAAACGTCTCAAGCGTTTGAAATTGGAGCGAGCGCACCGCACGCGCTAGTCGCTAGTTAGCTCGCTACTTACACCGCACGTGCGTTTTGAACGTGAACACTTGGAAATCACGTCATATGTTTGATATTTCGTGACCGCGCCCGCCACCGCGCCCGCGAGTCAACGTGGGCAAGCACTTACGATTGAAGTATCGAAGCGGGCAACTGAAATTACCCAATATCGCGTTTCAAGTATTCGGTAGATACTTATCCCCGATAAAGCAAATTAAAAATACAGTAGCAACATTATAATTAGTGTTTCTGTTTGTTAGTTGTGTTAAAATGGTTTTGATGTTTTGATACTTTTGATAAACTATCTCTACCGTACTAAGAGACATCAATTTAAAGACAATTAAAATTTTTTTTAAACACACTCCTTCTCATTAACCCGTCTTAAGGAATCATTTGACGATTACTTTACAGCAGCGGTTACTATACATAACTTGGCAGGGCTAAGATACAAGTCAAGACAAAGGTTTAGTCTTCGTTATTACCTTTTTAAGACCCTCTCGCTCTATTTCAATATGACGAAAAGAAAAAAAGTCTTAGATGTGCTTCTTAAGCTTGCAGGAATTCTAAAGTGTCGAATGCCCACAGCAATGGCACGGTTCATGGTCGTGACGCCCGACCTGACGGACCCGGTGATCCTGCACCTCCGGGAGTACTTCTTCGCTGACGAGCCCCTCAACAAGGCGGTAGGACTCTGCCGCCGCGGCGAGCCTCATGAGGAGCTCGAGAAGATGTGCACCGCCACCATGGCTGATGGACTCTCGATTGCTGCTATTGAGAACAATCAGGTACTTCCTTTCGTATTATGAAATTAGCTAAAAAATCTGCTTGTTGAGTTGTGTGACTGCGATTAAGCTGCATTTCTATCGAAGTGGAACGGACCTGTGCAGAGACAACGCATTGATATTATCAACCGAGGCATTGACATTGTCAAAATCATTTCATATTGCGTTGGATTGAGCTCCGCTACACATTAATGGAAATGCATCTTAACAATGGTTAAGCAACGTGAAGCCCTTCCTTGGGTGGGTGGCCGATAGAGTTATTTCTATTTGGAATGCTACCCTGTTTCGAATGGCAAAAGTATGCAATTGTCTGTACCGGTTGTTCCAATCATTAGACCATGTTGGAGGCCTTAAAGCTATTTAAGATACTCTGACACCCTTAAAACTATTCAAGATACTCTGACAACCTACTCGAACTTACAAGCTATTTTCTCGTAGCGTTAAATAGTTGGCACTAGGATGTTTGTTAGAACACGCCACCGTTATCTTATCTGGATTTTTGAGATTATACATTATGTGGCCAGATATTTTTCATTATAAAAATAATAGCATATTTAGTTAAAAACACAATGTTTATCTATTCACCAAAACTACCTAGGTTTTGGTCCAGTTCTATCCTAATATAGCAGCGCCCTGCGGTTTCACCCCCATTGTGCCCGTTCCCGTAGGAATTTCGGGATGATAAATAGCCTATAGCCTTCCTCGATAAGTGGACTATCCAACACTGAAAAAATTTTTCAAATCGGACTGAAGTTTATGAGATTAGCACGTTCAAACAAACAAACAAACAAACTCTGCAGCTCTATAACATTAGTATGGATTTCGATGTGAACTGAAAGATCGATACCTCGTTTGCAGGTGGTGGGCGTGGCCTTGAACGGGTTGTTATGACCCGGCGACATCGAGGAGTCCCTGGACAAGATACAGCAATCCACCGACGACAAGTACAACAAGATATTCACCATCCTCTACTCCGTCAGCCGCGATCTCGACCTCTTCAATAACTTCCGGGTGAGTACCCATAGGTAGAGCATCAGTACTTAGGAAAAAGTTAAGTATTAGCCGGAATCTAATGAAGGTATTAAAGTGAATTATGTATGTATATGAAAGCCCCTTTATAAGAGACTAGCTGTGGCGGGTTTGCCCGCGTTGAGCCCGTTCCCGTAGAAATTTCGGGATAAAACATAACCTATAACCTTCCTCCAGAACGTAGGTATCCAATACAAAAGAAATATTTGAATCGGACTTATCGGACGTTAAATTGTCGGTCCTGGTTGTTTCAATCTTTAGACCATGTCGGAGGCTTTAAAGCGGTCTTAAAAATCCGACACCAGGGTTGACCACTAGCCTACTCGAAATGAATGTTCCCCTGCTTGTATTCCAGGTGGACTGTATAATGGAGTGCCGCATAGTGTCCGTGGCGTCCGAGGCGCGCGGCCGCGGCATGGCCAAGGAGCTCATCGCGCGCAGTCTCGAGCTGGCTCGCCAGCACGGCTTCAGGGTACGTACAAGTCATGTTCAACATCATGCCTCGGTGGTCTAGTGGTATGTGCACTCGCCTGACAAGCCTGAGGTTCCAGGTTCAATTCCCGGGTCGAGCGAAAAGCACTCTAACCTAATTATTTTACTTTTGAATTGGAACTTCGTTTACGGATACACTTCGCTTTTATTTTACATTTTTATCTGACGTTTCGGTCCCTTTACAAGAACGTAGAACGTTGTTTCAATTCAAAATGACAAGTGTTCGGTGAAACTTAAGAAACCAGTATATTTTACTTTTGTTATTGACTCCACAGCTATTCAAAGTAGACGCAACTGGCGCGTTCTCCCAACGCATATGCCGCAGTCTGGGCATGTCGGAAGCCCGCCGCGTGAAGTACTCCGACTACCGCGACGAGGCGGGCCGCGCGGTGTTCGAGGTGCCGCCGCCGCACCACGCGCTCGCCATCATGATCATGGAGCTACCCTGACAAGGCACTGACAGGTTCACGCTCTGGTTCTAAACACATAGGCTGAACGCAAAGCTAATGTTGTCTCGTCAGTGGCTACAGCTTCGTATGTAGTAGGAAACAATTGACGCGCAACAGTTTTATTTATTTTATTTAGTGTTAGGAGGTCCAACAGCTTGACCACTTATTCTAAAAAAGTACAGCATATCTTAACAGAAAGCCAATTATAGGTCCTCAGTCCTCACGGATAGAAAACAGTTTTAAAGGAACAATACAAGATCTTGAACATTAAATTACAAAAATTACGTTAAACTTATACATTAAACTGATCATCAACGATAATACACTATTGAGAAAAAAAAAAGTTTTTAAGAGATTGCCCATTCTTCTCTGCTTATTCTATGGGTTCACTTAAAAGAGCCTCTTGGGGCGGTAATTGAACACGAATATGTGGGCGTTATTGAGTCGTTTAGCAAAAAGAGTAAAAAATAAATTGTACATGATCTTGCAATTGTATGTCCTCACGACTTAGTTTATAAAGAACGCTCAAAATGCTCAAATGCAGTGTGCAACGTTTGTTTATCAATATTTTCTATCTAAGGTTGCGTACTATGGCGTTCTATCTATGTTGTACTTTTGCTGCATAACAACGTCTACAATATTAAAAATCCTTGCAAGTATAACATTAATCAACATTAAGGAAAAAGTTACGCAACAATATTTATAACATGTTTTGTTACATAGTCTGTCCGCACCCTTGAAACAAGCCACGCGTCTTCTTTCACGTCAATTTATTATTGGCAACATTGCGCACTGTTGCGCAACTATCGAACATCTTAAGCGTCAGGTGTTGCTCGTCAATTGTTGTCTAGTACATACGGGACTTATCATTTGTATGTGCATGCTATGCTCGTGTAGGGTTACCCACTCGATTAAAGGTTCTGGTAGGAAATACATACATCGGCTGTGCAAATAAATTGCTCCGAAAGTTACAAAATGTCATGTTCAATTCATTTTGTACTATAGCTCAGTTTTTTGCAGCAGCCTTAATTCTATCACCAGAGTTATCTACGAAAGTACGAACCTACTCCAAGAAAAAAAACCTTTAACTTGGAACTTGGTAAATTATTTACCTCAATGTACCAGGAGATGGATCACATTCTGCAAGCTACAGCTGCAAACTGCAGCCGATACCATAGGTTACTAAGAGACTCTATAAAATTCGTACTGTAGTCTGCAGTCGCTAGAAGCAAAATTGGTACTGCAGTCACGCTTGGAATTAATTTCATAGAGATTATTAAAACCATTGCAGTTTGCAGCTGCAGATTGCAGCCTGCGGTCCGTCTTTGACTAATATGTAATTCGAGTACTTTTATTGACACCTTGCGAGCATAGTGTGCACTAGTGAGACAACTTTACTATCTACGACTTCTACTCTCTTTGTTGCCTGCAAATGGATTCGACTATACGTAAGGAAAACAAAATTTTTCATAAATATTCAGGTTTTTGCTTCTATCTGCTGCCTATTGCCTATAATGATAAGTAACACAAGGGAAAGATAGCATAGCACCAAGAAGATAGTATTAAATAGTTGAAAACTATTGCATGGCATGTATGACATGTATGAAACAAAATGGAAAGAAAACCTATGGCATGTATGTGAACCTACCGCAGTTTACAGGTAAAAACGTAAATATATTTCAAAAAACTATCGACGCAATGAAAATCTTCTCAATCCACCTCAAATATATTTTTTACAATTCCATTCGCAGACAACAAAGTACAGTGACCACTCAAGTCACATAGCTTTGCGATACTTCAAAAGCGATAGAGTTTTCCAGGACACAGACCGCAGTACAGGCTGAATAGATTACAAAGATTGTTACAAATATTCTTCAATTGTGCATTAACTTTCTTAAAAAGCCTGTAAAGTACAACATTTTTAGCCTGTATGATTTCACTGTGTGGCAAAGAAGTGAAATATGCCAACTACGAGTAGAATATTTGTCCAAATGACAAAGTGAAAGGCAAAATAAAATCACAGCCTGTTGACAAAAAACAATGGGCTGTTTACAGGACAAAGGCCTTAAGAATATTCGTGCATAATTGAAGAGTTTACCCAAAATAGAAAAATTGAAGAGATAACATCAGTAAGTGAGAATATAATCTATATGTAACGTAAGCTTAGCTTAGCTGTAACGTAAGGTAAGCTTTGTCGATGTAAGCTAACGTTTTGTTGGTAAATGTTGCATTTTGTGTTCGGAAAAATGGAATGATAGCCTCTTCGAATGATTGTGAAACCTGTCAACAAAAACTCGGTATAATTATACATAATCTATGTGAAATCTCTATATTGTACTAAAATTAATAGATTTTATTGTTATCGATGTCTAACTACAGGATTTTTTATCAGTAGAATTTTTGTCTTTTACAGTTTTACCCAAGTATTACTAAAGTATAATTCGTAATATAAACATACAAACATATATATTTTCGAAAATATTTAGAAAACTAAAAGGTTTGATCCCTTTAAAGACGCACGTTTAGCTCAAAGAATTAAGTATTGATCTAATCATTATAAAAAGATAGAAGTATGGTTGGATATTTCCCAAATAACTTTTAAAAACTTACTAAAAGTATTAAATATATACCTCTTATACTTACGCAACTATTTAAAACTATACAATGTAGTATGAAACTTATTTTAATGCAACTATACACGTCTCCTTACTAGTAGAAGTTAATGTAGCTGTAGAGCTCTAATAAATGTTAAACTTTTGATATTTATGGATACTATATATTTTATCGTATACTGTTTATTAAAAGTTTATTTATTGATATTCAAAGTGTATACTAACAATATATATTTTTCAAATAACCTTCGATTAATGATTATTTGATTATATTAATGTTATATAACATTGTTTGCACAATAAATGTGATATTTATATAAAAATATATATTTTATTTTACTTAAGTATATAAAGTAACATTAAGCTCATATATATTTAAATGTGAAACTATATACAACTAAATGTAGGTAGTGTCACTATTATATTTCTGTGTTAACTAAATGTTGTAGTCATAGCGCAATTTGTATTCCAGAATATATATTGTTGTATTAAATAAACAATGTTTACGTTATGTAGAAAATGTTGTTTTATTTATATACTAATTATCATCATCAGCATAATATTGTGATCAGAGTTAATAGAAAAAAATATTAAGTTGAAGGCAAGTATGGTGTGGTGCATATAATTTTGTGTCATGAGTAGTAGATGATATTATATACTGTAACATTTACTGGCTGTTCTAAATAAATATTTTAAGAAGAGTGAATTATAAAAAACATAGAGTACTACGTTACCACGCTATGCTTAGCTTCATATCCACTTTTTTAACCGTTTTATATAGCATAGCGTAGCTACGCAATGATAAAGTCTGCGCTACCGCAAGCAATACGATACAGTTACAATACAGTTTCTTTCGCCGTTTAATCGTATCGCATGCGGAAGCGGTCTTCTTCTTCATCGAGTGGATGGTCAACCTGACCAATCCTGGTGTCAGAGTTATTGAGCCGCCAAAGGCCTCTGACATGGCTCATGTAACGACTACTATCCGTAGAAAGTAACCGGGACCGACGGCTTAACGTGCCCTCCGAAGCACGGAATCATCTTACTTTTTGGGCAATCAGGTGATTCAGCCTGCAATGGCCTAGCCAAACTGATGACAGTCCCACAAAGAGATTTTTGTGAGATATTGTTGTCCCTACCGGGAATCGAACCTGGAACCTCCGGATCGTGAGCCGGGCGTTCAAACCACAAGACCACGGAGACTGTTGCGGAAGCGGTAAGATAACAAAATGATGGGTAGAGGCAGACCGCAAACGCATGCGGTTACTGATAAAAGTAAGTTCAAGTTGGTTAGTGGCCAACCAGTGTTAGGGATTTTAGACCGCCTCCTATGATGATATGACTGCAGTAGGTACTGGTTCTGGAACAGTCTGTAGATGCTGTCTATAATTTATTTCGGATACCTTTCGTTTTAATGATCATTAGTGTTTAGTAATATCTATCGGAACTATACTATTCAAAACACTTTATTAGATACACTTTTTTAATCTATAATTCTTTAGGTACTTCTACCCCAGCAAGGCATGCCAGCCCCATAATGCTCCGTCCCTTAAAAAAGCAATGAAAATATAAAACACAAACACAAACAATATACTTAAAATTTTAACTCCAAATTAAACAATAACCCTACTTAAATTAAATATTCAGAGCTAGCGGATCTATTACATAACAGAGAGTAAGTATAAATATCTATGTTAAGTTTTAATATCTACTAGCTGTGCCCTGCGGTTGCACCTTCATTTATTCCGTCACTGTCACTGCTTACCGTTTAAACCTTCCCTGGACTTTCATGAATATTTCAAGACCAAAATTAGCCAAATCGGTTCAGCCGTTCTCGAGTTTTAAGCAGACTAACGAACAGCAATTCATTTTTATTATAAAGATAATAAGTAATAATAACTTCTATACTAACTACTATAATATAGAGGTAACATTAATAATTTTGTTTGTTTATATGTTCGGGCTTATCACAGAAACTATCCATTCAATTTGAATAATTCTTTTTGTAATGGATAGCCACATTCAACGGGAAGATTATAGATATTTCGCACTGGAATGGGCACAACACGAATGAAACCGCGGGGCATTGCTAGTATGTTGTATATTTATTAGATCAAGTTTGTATAAATGCTGTGTCAACTGAACAGACATTGGGGAAAACAATAAAACCCGCGGCGCCATCCCGGCGGCCAAATAAAAACTCGCAGAGAGTAAGGGGAAACAGTATGTGTACAGAGTACCTTCTTTATCGTAAATCTGGTAGCAGGCCCAAGGGACAAACACGATGGCACAGTGGCATGTGAGAGCGCTTACTGTGTAGGGGAGGCGGGTTTGATTTCCGCCCGGAGTCAACTATATGTGCAGACATACGAGTATGTAGTTTCTGGCGAGTAAGTATTTGTGTAGGTTTATGTAAGTCATAGTTATGTATTATCAGTAAGTAAGATTCCATAATACAAGCTTAGAGCTTAGTTTAAGTCTAACTATCCGTGTGTGAATTTGTCAGGGAATATTTATACTAGAACTAGCAGCACCCCGCGGTTTTACATTGTATCCATTCATTCTAACGCCACGCGGATTTGCCTACATTTCACCCGTTTCTATGAATTTGACTGATTGCTTATCGTATAGGTATTGAAATATCATTTCAATTCTGAGGGATGAAATAAACGATATATACCTGAACTCAATAAAATAAAGTAGGTAATAAAATACAATCAACTAGAGTAGTGTCCTATCTGTGTGGGCGACTGGGAGGCTGCCAGGAATTGATTGAGACGCACTCCCGAATGTTCCAGAGCTGTCCCGTGCATACAACACTCTTACATGAATAGGATTCAATGTGAACGCCAAATTTAAGATAATTGAACTATGTAGTATCTATATACTGATATAATAAAGCTGAAGAATCTGTTTTTTGTTTCAACGCGCTAATCTCAGAAACTACTAATGCGGTTTGAATAATTATTTTTGTAATAGATAGCCATATTCAACGTGAAGCTTATAGGCTATTTTTCATACCGATATTCCGTTGGGGTTTTATACCCACGCGGGTAAAACCGCGGCGCTGCTGGTAAAGTATATAGTAGTAAGTTTTAATAAGAAGGTGAATAAACTCTTGTAGGTTAGTGGCCCCAAAACCTCCAACATGGTTTTACAGTTGAAACAATCGGATCCAAGTCCGTTCAAGTACTAGCCGACCTGCATATTGATTTACAATAGCTATGTACCTAACCTACTAGATTTTAATCTAGTAAATTAAGTGTAAGGAAACTTTAACTTATTGAAGGGCGGGTTGGTTATGCTTCGTTTACGCACTAGTAAACGTTAACTCAAAAGTCTTAACGTACGTAAGAAAATAAAAGATATGGCTAACTACTGGCAGCCCGAACAATTTTAACAGTCTGTCATTAATGGGATGAAATAACGCTTTGTATTTAACGGATATTTAACAGTCTTCGTCGTCTGAACATTTGACGAAAGTATGTTACGATTACGACCTTCCGTCATACAACCGATCGGTGATCGTTTGACACCACCTATCCTAAGTAACGTATTCAGACATATAATCGTTACAAAAGAAACACATATGAAGATGGGACAAAAATGTAATGTTTCTGAATTGTTTGAATATTTATTAAAATTTCATGTGAATTTTCAATCAATCTTTTCAGCAATACTCGGAATACGAATATAGTCAGGGTCACTCAATATTCGGTTCAGCTATGTTGCTGAAAAGGAATCTATTTTCGACTTTATACTGATTTGAATTAAGACCTTTTCAGAAAATACGTGACATCTATTTAAAGACACTGAATTTGCATGGTACAAATAAAAAATAAATTACCAATTTTCAATGCAGTGCTACAAAAATCTGTAGCGTGCTACGTGCTACGCGTCTACGAGATGAGCTACGAATGTGCTACAAAACACTACAAACTACAAACAAACAAGGAAATATAAACTTTGATTATTATAATACTTATTCCTAAAATGTTTAGTTGTGTCACAAGTTCTATTGTGTATTGTCATCGGAAAAAAACATCAGATATTTAGTTGATACACTTTCGCTCTCGTCTAGAAATTATATCTATATCTAGAAATTATACTATTCCAACTCACAAGATCCAACTAAGACACAATTAATTTAAAGTAGCAACAAATTATTATCATGTCATCATGTTAAATATATCCCAAATAGTATATTAATAGAATAAATTGACTACACCGCAGTTCAGTAAACTTTCATTGAAATAACCTTTTATCTAATGAATGAAATACTGTGTTTTGTCTCTTTTGCTCTTCGGAAAATTGCGTATGTAAGAAAGTGACCATTTGATAGCTAAACTGTTAATACGCGTTATTAATATGGCCCTAAGAATTTTACCTACATTTGGTGATCAACCAATTATAGTTTTTTATTTGAGTGAAGAATTGTTTGACAATTTTAATGGATGTTTCATGTAAAACTACTGATCGGATCTAAATGAAAATTATCACAGAGATGGAAAGTCTATATAAACAATTAGGCTACTTTTTATTCAAATACTAGCTGTGCCCCGCGGTTTCACCCACAGCGCACCCGTTCCCGTAGGAAATATGGGATAAATAGTATCCTATATCCGTCTCCTGGTTCTAAGCTACCTCCCCACCAATTTTCAGCCAAATCAATTCAGCCGTTCTCGAGTTATAAATAGTGTAACAAACACGACTTTCTTTTATATATATAGATATATATTTATATATGCATATAGAATATAGATTCCCACTTGTGTAAAAAAAATGAGACTGCTAGTAGAAATATAAATTGCTTGAGTGATGTTTACGATAAGTCCAATAATTGATAGCTGTTGCTGATAACCTCCGAAGGGCGACCGGGACGTCCTAGGGTTCATCCCAAAGACACTAGGTCGTGAGAGCACGCACTCCAGCAATCACATTAACAGAGAGTTCATTAAATTAGGAACTTCATGTAACTTTTTCTTACCATTTCGTATTTGAAAAGTAATTAAGTAGGTAGTAAGTAGCTCTTGTGGCGTAGTTTGACTAAGCGATGTCAGCTGATTGCGATTGTTAAGCAACGTGGACCTCGGCCCCTACTTGGATGGGTGGCCGATAGTGGCATTTATATTTGAGAGCTACCGTGCTTCTCCGAGGATAAGCAGTCGGTCCGGTTGTTTAAATCGATAGACCATGTCTAAGGTCTTTAGGCGGGCTAAATACTCCGACACCAGGATTGGACACTTATACGTACTTACTTGAGTTTCAGTAGTAGTTAACTATTAAGAAATTCACTCGGAAATCATTTTAATCCATCCGAACAACATATTGTTATTTCCCTTGATAAAACCTACCCTTACTAACATCACCTCCTCCAAATCAAAATCCACCCCAGTATTTTACGCATTACCTACAAACAATTTATACCCCGAACGGTATCTACAAAATTAATTTGAAATTATTCAAAACGATTTCGACGCGGAAAAGCATGGAGTATTATATGTAACTAGCAGCGCCCCGCGGTATTACCCGCATCGTACCCTTTCCCGCAGGAATTTCGGGATAAAAGGTGTCCCATTTGTATTCTAATAACCTGTAAAGTTACATCCAAATCCGTCTAGTAGTTTTTTCGAGAAAGAGTAACAAACATACATACATCCTCACAAACTTTCGCATTTGTAATATTTGTAGGATAGGATGTAATTTCCTACTAATTTTCATAAAATATCTGATATTTAATAAATTCTCTATTAGTTAATTCACACCATCATAATCACCTACGCTAAGAATACTTTAAAGGGGCGGTCTCACTGAGGACAAGACTGTTGGAGAATCATCAAAATTAAATAACTTTTCCAAACTAAAAACAGACTTCAAACAACTGGTATTTGTGAGAACTTACATTTTTTCAATCGGTTAAAAACAGAACCAAGCAATCATGCCCTTTATATATATAAAACTTAACTTTAACTTATTATTTTAAGGTTTTTAATCTAAATAACTTTAGAATTTTCAAAATCGGTTCACGAATAAGAGCGATATTGTAAACATACAGTCGAATTGAGAAACTCATTTGTTGAAGGCGGATGTCCTCATAAGTCAAATGTTCGACGCCGAATGTTAATTTAAATACATTACGTGTGAATGCTCAATGTGGACGCTCCTTAACGTGGGAGTCGAATTTTGGTGTGTAAATAAGTATAATATTATCTCTGACCGTCACACGCAGCATCAAAGAACATGTATTTGTATTAATTTACGTCAGGATCTGAATATTTGATCACTTTTTCTGCGGAATCTTAACGTAGATTCTATGTTTAACCATGGACCAACTTATAACAAGGTTTTCTCAAGAAAAGTTTAATTTTGGTCATCTATAGATATATAAAAGAAAGTCGTGTTAGTTACACTATTATAACTCGAGAACGGCTGGACAGGTTATTATTTTATGATATTTATCTTGGTCAGGAAAAGGACAAAGTATCCCGACATTCCCACGGGAACGGGCGCGCTGCAGGTGAAACCGCGGGGCACAGCTATTAATACTTATTAAGAACATAGGCCATAACAGCATACTACAGGTAACATGTAATATAGATCATAGGTCCCTTATTTATACACTAACTACCCAATTCCACTCCCCCTATCCTAAGTGAAATGTGTTTATACTTTGTTGATTTTTGAAACCGTCACCCGATTCATTTCATTTAAATATTTTTTTAAGATTATTAAAATGAAAACAGAAAAAATATGTTTTTTGACAACAGCCCCAACCAATCCAGTTTTCAATTAAAAACCCGAAATCAAAATACCTTTCTTGGATTTAGAGCATTTTACTTTAACCTCCTTTTACCTCCTTTTGGGATCCTCCTTTTTTACCTCCTTTTGGGCTACGCCGCAGTAGGGTAAAACAAAAGAACGTATAGGCTCATTGATCGCTAATTTCATACCCTGTATACTAACTATACTTACCAAGTCTGGACGCTAGAACAACCCTTAGGTCCTGAACATCTAGTATGGCTGTTGGCTAATCAAACTCGCCCACTCGATGCGTGGTCGTGGCCAGTTATCACAGACTTTATTATCAATATCTCGAACGTCATTCAAGAAATAGTAAAGAAAGAAATCTCAGTCAATGGGAGCAAATATCATTAAGTTTATAGATCATTTTCTACCTATACAATGTGACAAAATATGTACATAATATAGATAGTCTATAGCACACCGAAAGTTAATGACATCTATGTGCCGAGTTTTTTTTAATTGGAAGCATAGTAAGATTACCCAATAAATGTACTATTAATAAGCCTCACAAACTTTACCTCTTTATAAAATTTGCATAGTAACTTTTTAACTAACGTTTGTTACGAAAACTAACCGTTGAAACAACCCCTAAGGGTTGGTTATTTCGTATTAAAGATATTATAGTCTATAGATATAAGTAAAATATATCACACTTTATTGATGATAATAGTCGTAGTTCAATCATAAATAAGCAGCTACACCCCACAAAGTATTCTATAAACAATACAATGTATTTCAATCCAATTGGAATGTTATAAATCTCATGCAGCCTGGATTTGATCGCATGAATCACCCACGCGCCAGCGGGGTATAAAAGCACAGGGGTTTCCCAAGGCTGGCCAGTTAGCCGGCAACCCTCGAGGAACAGGGTCGCGTCATGAATAACACCAACTTTTTACGTATATACTCCCAGACCAGAATTTTCCCGTTTGACAAAAAGGTAAGTGCTGTGAAGCTTGAATATTTTTAAAGTATTTGTAGTGAATAATATCCATATTTAATTATTTCAACTGTATAATGCCGTGTAGTGGGATGATTTTTATAAATATTAAAAGAAAATTAAGTTCGCATTTGTATTGCTTGCAGTAAAACTTATAAGCGCAATATTAAATATTCAAAATAATATAACTAGTGAATTTCCTTGAATATAATATTTTTATGAAGTGTTTTATCATAAAATCGATATCTAGGTACTTAATTGATTTAATTAGTAACTTCGTAACATTTCGTAAGATTGGACTGTGTACCTTGCACGAATAATTAAAAAAAATATAAATTATTTTTGTAGATTTTCAAACCTAATAACAGCCCAACTTAACGAATTTCTAGAGCCACTATTATCATAATATCAGAGTCAAGAATATTTTGTCGTAATTTTGTCATTATTTCGTGTTAAATAGCAGTTTCTACTGCTATGCTACTAGAGACTAATGCTGTTTCCATACTTCAAATAAACATGGTCAATTCTTCATCAATCATCGATACAATTAATGAATCCAAAGGTCTTTAAACTTACACTCGTTGGAATATAAAAATCAATCGCAGAATATGAATCAAAATGTCGTTAGAAAGGCGATGAGTGGAGAGGTATCAATTATATTGATTAGTTTACAATAGTGAAAAGGAAAAGAAAAAGCAGTAATTTAAATCCTTGTGTTGGTGAAGGATATGTACTTTAGGTACCAAAATTATAGTGGTTTCACAAAGTGTAATAAATAATGATTAAATTCTATTTTAGTTAATCGTATAGAAAGGTAAAAAAATAACTGTTATATTGGTTCAGTGTCCAACTTTCTTGATTGACCGTATATTGAAGGTATTAATTTAATACTTATTCTTACTTACAAATCAAAATAATTGTTAACAGAATACCTAATACCGTCCGGCGTCCACTCCATAAATTTATTACCTACTAGCCGCGCCCCGCGATGGTATCCCGTGGGAATTTCAGGACAAAATGTATCCCATGTGTTATACTGATGTATAACCTATACTACTATAAAGTTTCATCCAAATCCGTCCACTAGTTTTTCATCATCCATCCATCCTCACAAACTTTCGCATTTATAATATTAAGTAGTACATAAATGTAGTTAACAAAAGCCTTTAAAATCAAGGTCTTACAAAAATCAGTCAAAAAAATATAGCGAATATGCAGAGAAAATACCAAATACGGTACAATAAATATTTGCACTGAAAACTAATATATCAAGTGTAGAATCACGCGACGCGATTACTCTGTTCGCAAAACTTGGCTACTTAATCTACACTTCATATTGTGGACTAGTGTTGTTACTCAACATTTTTTGGTAGAAAACTCAACGATTACTCCTTTAACGTCTTTGCGACACGATTAGGGTCTTCATCCAATAGGACTCCAACTAAAATTATTGTTATGACGAAAGTTTGTTATGAGGCATGTTGGTTACGATTTTTCAGTTAAAACGACAGTTTATGACTATTATTTTTGTATATTGAATGAATCCGAGTAAAACCGAATAGGGCCTCTGTTAGTATATTTATTTGTGACCTCCTCCTGATGACCTCTCACTTCACTTACCTCCTGATGTAGGTCGCCGAACGTGACCTAAAGTTAAGGACCTCTTAACAGTAACAGTCAAATGTAAGTCCCCGTTTTGACAAATAGTGAAAAGTAACTTCGCCTAAGTCCGTTTCAAACCGATTGAAACAACCGAGAACGACCATGCAACTGTACCAAAGTTACTTTAGTTATCGTTAGACCTTGTCGCAGGCCTTTGGCGGTCTAAAAACACCAGAGTTTCTACTGACCTACCCGTACTTACTTCAGCTACTTTTCTACAGAATTTCTGGTTTATTCGTAACGTTTTTTTCCACCACTCTTATGTTAATGTTCAAATAACGTATGCAAAGGGGTCAGGCCAGCACTAACATATCTTATCGAATTAGTTTACCTATTAATGTCCAAGGTATAAAATTACACGGAATGTATTTTAACTAGGTTTGTAGATTGATCTTGTTAATGTAAATATTGTTTTGGATATCTTACATAAGTGTCAGATAGATCGGCACTGATAGGAGAACCTAATTTTCATCGCAATGAAAAAGGCTGAGCATAATGTAGGCACTTAGGAATTCTCATTAAAAAGAAGTGTAATGAAAAATGTACCTAATATAGATGATCCATCCTTCAAAAACACGATGAAAATTTACTCCGATCTGATCAGGTCTGTCTGGAAAATACTAAGAACTTAAGTAGACACTGAATTAATATCAGCCTTGTTCCTCGTAAGGTCAATAGGTATACCAATATCTTTCTCATGTTTGATGTTAGATACTTTCATTCACTTATTATGTATTCTATAAAAAGCTTCTTCAGCAATATAATAATCTCATTCACTAAAATTATTATTTGAATAGTAAAGTAAGCGGATAAACAGAAGTTCTAATCTTGTTCTTAAATTAAAATGATTCTTTAGATATTTAGAGGTTGAAAGAGTTGATTTTAAGATACAGATTACCATTTTTCTCAAAATAAACTCATGAATGAAACGACCCACGAATACAGAATAATGTCCCTTTGATTTCAAACCTCAAAAACTATAAGGAAGAATACATAAAATATGACATTAGCTCAGTATTACTTACGGTATCGTGTAAGTAAAACATTTCTTTTTATTACTTTTTCTCTAGTTTATATTACATTTACGTGTCGACCGATTCTTACGAAATAATCCTGTTTTTACATCCAATCGTCATTGCTTCATGAAACATAATGTTGTTGTAAAAAAGTTTGTTCACATTTTTTTATTACAAAGAAAATAATATGAATGAATGGCATATTTACGAACATTTTATCATGTAGCTAAAGAAAGAAGGTTCCAAAAATCCCTAGAAGTGTTAGTCATAGGTACAGTCAACTACAAAAGTTGATTAACACTTTCATTATTACAAGTTAGTCATAGGTACAGTCAACTACAAAAGTTAATTAACACTTTCAATATTACAAGTTAGTCATAGGCACAGTTAACTACAAAAGTTGATTAACACTTTCAATATTACAAAACACATCGTTTAATATTGAATGTTCTCATTAACTTTTGTAGTTGACTGTATATGGTTTAAGCCGTAGTTTTAAGTCTCGGCTAAAGGGGTGTTAATAAGTTTGACGGTGAGTGTACTTTTTTAAGGTTTGAGACTCCTAGAATGAGACTTTTGAACTAAATATGTTTTCTGATAGGGCTAAAAGTTCCAAAATTATTTAAATAGAGTTCAATAAAATCCAGATCAAGTATAAGTTAAAGTAGAGAGATGAATTTGGAATCTCACTCACTCTTAAAAGATGAATTAGGTAGAGTTAATGAACGGAAATCTTTACTATTCCTCTTAGTTCCACATACCCACTAGACAACACTAATTTAATCGCCCCTAGATATCATCAGAACACACTTGAAACCATTAACAAGTATAAGTGAAAAGAGGTTGAATCGATATATCAGTTGCATAACAGTGCATATGGTGACGGCCGGTCGATCCACCGCAGTAAATAATTCACCACCACCATGCCGGGCTAATTTTAAACCATGGCCAAGAAGCATGCAACACCGCCTTTAGTGAAGAAAAGATTGATGGCAGCGGTCGTACTTCACTGGTACGGTTTATACGTAGTACGATTTTTGTTTTCGGGTGCGGATGTGGTTTTTATTGCAATTGGCTTGGGCAGATGTTGTCGTCGGCAAGGTGTTGAGTTCAAAAATCTTTAGATTTTCGTGAAGATTTTTAAGTAGGCTGTGTTATGTGAAATCTGACGTTTGTTATGTGTGATTAAGTATAGGTAAGTTGACTCGTAGCAGAACTAAGGGTGCGTTTACATTAAAGTGGAACTCGATCAATGCGGAAAAGATTTTGACAAAGTCGCTGTGTTATTTGACAATTTCAATGCGTTGTGAAATGCGCTAAGTATTCGAAATAATTGGATTGAATTGAATTCTTAATAACACTCAAAGTTAAAGTAAGAGTGTTTTTTTTCAGTTTTGTTATTTTTTTAACTACCCGTATAATTGCGTTCAATTCAGTTTTGGCAGTTACTTGCCGTTAACTCAATTGTTTCCTTTTATTGCATTAACTCAATTTTCGAATGTCACTCCCACTAAATAGCAATTTGGCATGGTGCCTTAACTTAACATTATAATTAAAGTTGGCTGCCAAACTACAAAATGCATTTAAGCTTACGTGTTTATTTTTGAGGCAAATCTAGGAATGTTAAACCAGTTATACTGGACGTATTTGATTCATAGCTACATAGGTATAGTATGTTTGGTTGAATAAATACGCTTTGATCGCAGGCGATGAAACGATACCTTTGATTCCATTGTGTGGAGCATCGACTAGCATTCAGCTATCAATGATCTAAGTAGCTAGATTTCTCCATGAGTCCGACATAACATTATATGTAATTAGTTTGTCGTTATTAACAAATGGTTTTGTTTCAGATGCTACTGGATGACGTGAACAAGTACGAGGTGCATTCAGAGGACGGTATTCAACGAGGGAACACCAGACTCAGATTTTGATATATACTTCTTTAGTTCTAATTAGGGCGGTGTTAGTGTGTGCAATATACGAGTATATATTCTTACAGTAACAGATACCATTCCTGGATAGGTAGTTGTATATTATTATCAGTATGTGGGGGAGGCTAGCGCGAACCCTACTCGGCGAGGACGCTTGGCCCCAGAGCCAGGCGTCTTCGACGACAGGGCCAGTGCAGTCTACAGCCATGGGCGACCACCGCTCCCACTCTGAACATACCCTAACCCTTTCCCTTCCGATTGCAAACACTGCACTGAGAGATGGGTCATTAGTTAGGATTATATTTAGATAATAAGTCCAACTGCCGTAGTCAGACATGTCAATCAAATCGATAACTAATTGACGTTTTTTTTACATGACATGCAAAAATAAATTGATTAACCTCTCCCTCCAATTTGATGTCTTTGATTGCGGCGGTTAATGTAGGTAGTGGATAAGTGTAGGAGATCCAGTAGGTGAATTCTTGTGTACGAAGTATGTTTTCGTCTATCCAGGAGAGATGCTGAACGGTCAGCGGTTGATAGAGTTCAGGCTCGGGCAGGAGGCGGAGTCTGAGCAGGGCACGGGGCTCGCCGTCGCCTCCGCCGAGCTGTTGGTGCGCGCCGAGACCTCAGCGTCCATGCGCGCGCGCCGCCTGCGGTACACGCTGTGGGCGTTTACGGTACGGATACAACAAGATTAGGACATGTGGCAATATGTGACATGTGGGGAAGTGCAAAGCAAAGTTTGTTGATTTTGTTACTTAGTTTAACAATGACAAACTTCGCTGTACTTCGCCGGGAACGGGCACAACGCGGGTAAAACCAGCGCCCTACGCCGACCCTTGGTGGATGCTAAAGTTAAATTTAAGATATTGATGATAATCTTATTTATAAAATGGTGCAGGTAAAGGAGAACTCGACGGTCGGCGAGTTGGCGGGCGCGACGAGGCGCGACGTGTCGAGCGTGTGGCAGCGCATAGACGTGAGCGGCGCGGCGGCGCGGTGGGCGCGGGGCGGCGGGCGCGCGCCGCTCCGGCTGCTGCTGGACTGCAGCGGGTGCGGCGGGCGCGTGCGCCTGCGGCTCGGCGGCGGCCAGCTGCAGCGCCCGCTGCTGCGGCTACGGCTGGCGCCCGCCGCCACGCGCCGCCGCCGCGCGCTAGACTGCGACACCGCCGCCTCGGGCCGCTGCTGCCGCGAGACCTACTACGTGAGCTTCCGCGCCCTCGGCTGGGACGACTGGATCGTGGCGCCCGAGGGGTACTACGCGAACTACTGCCGCGGCGCGTGCGCCCCCTACCTCAACTACCACTCCCAGGTGGTGGAGGCGGCGCGGCTGGAGCGCGCCGCGTGCTGCGCGCCCGTCCGCTTCTCGGCGCTCTCGCTCATCTACTTCGGCGCCGACTCCAACATCATCAAGCGCGACCTGCCCGAGATGGTGGTCGAGGAGTGCGACTGCCCCTAGCGGCGCATGTACATAGCCTGCCGCCCGCCCCCGCGCGCCGCCCGCGCGCCGCCGCGCCGCCCCGCTCCCAGCTCGCTTCCGCCGCTCTCGAATCCGATTTCATCCGAATCGATTATAAATGATATTCTCGACTTGTGTAACGTTTTGTTCCTCGCGTTCGAAAGACTATATCCTAAATCAAATAAATAAATAAATAAATTAATTAATTAATATCTGTCTAGACAGGGCGGGCTGCGCCGGCCGCGCGCTGCGCGGTGTTGAGTGTTGCGAGCGTCGCGTCGCGTCGCGTCGCTTACTGTATCTTGGCTCGCAGTTATTTTTGTAAAGTTATTGGGATGTGGTTGTTGTCTGCGATGGGATGGGATGAGACTGGACTATGGGATGCTTCCAGTGCATGGGATGGTATGAGTGAGGGACGCGCAGCGCGCGGCGCGGCCCGCTCGCCCTCTATAGACCTAACTAACTAAATAATTTAATACTATGCCGTTTTCATTCACCCCGTTTGGTGATCGCTTGTAATTATTGTAAACTGTATTATAATAATTATTATATTATAATTAATTATAATAAATCAACTTTTTCATAATTATTACAAATTATTTAATTTCATACTTCTTCCTATTTCTCCCTGACACCTCATTTATCCTAAATTCACGTTATGCCAAAACTCATTAAAATCAGTACAGTAGTTTAGGCGAGAAAGCGTAACAAACTCATAAATAAAAGTTCATTTGTATGGCTAATGAGGAAATGAATCCTACTATCCTATCCGATCCTACTAATATTATAAATGCGAAAGTTTGTGAGGATGGATGTATGGATGTATGTTTGTTGCTCTTTCACGCAAAAACTACTGAACGGATTTGGATGAAACTTTACAGTAATATAGGTTATACATCAGAATAACATATGGGATACATTTTATCCCGAAATCCCTGCGGGAACGGGTACAAGGCGGGTAACACCGCGGGGCGCAGCTAGTAATACATATACCTTCTACCTCGTATAAGCATCAGTAGCTTCATAAAGATTTCAGAAACGAATCTAGGTAACCTAACCCAGTTCAAACAATCAATACAAAAGCTTTATAAAATTAAAATCATAAGATACAGAAACGGAACCAATATTGTGTTTTAGAGAGACTTTCTTTTATCCTAAATGTAAGTTGCATAATGTAACCTTAATAAGAAGGAATGCCTGTTTGATACAACGGAACTAAAGGTGCGTCTAGCCTATCAAAAATAAACATAAAACTCAAGACTATGTAAAAAACATATAATAAAAATATATTGCATAACTTAATTTATATTAAACTTCTAGCCGCGCCCCGCGGTGTTATCCGCGTTGAATCGGTTCCCGTAGGAATTTCGGGATACAATGTATCCCATGTGTTATTTTGATGTATGTAACTTTACAGTAATATAGATTATATTACTGTAAAGTTTCATCCAAATCCTTTGAGTAGTTTTTACGTGAAAGAGAAACAAACATACATCCTCACAAACTTTCGCATTTATAATATTAGTAGGAAGTAGGATAGGATCCATCCGCCCTCGATTCGCTTCGATTAATCAAGATTTCATGTGGGAAATTCGGGATAAAAAAGTACATCCTAGTCCTACATATTAATATTAACAGCCTCCGTGGTCTTGTGGTTTGAGCGCCTGGCTCACGACCCGGAGGTTCCGGGTTCGATTCCCGGTGGGGATATCTCACAAAAATCTCTTTGTGAGACTTTCCTCAGTTTGGTTAGGGCATTGCAGGCTGAATCACCTGATTGCTCGAAAAGTAAGACGATTCTGTGCTTCGGAGGGCACGTTAAGCCGTCGGTCCCGGTTAATGTCTACGGATAGTAGTCGTTACTTGAGCCATGTCAGAGGCCTTTGGCGGCTCAATAATCAATAACTCTGACACCAGGATTGGTCAGGTTGGCCATCCACTCGATGAAGAAGAAGAAGATATTAATATTGATAGTTACGTCTCCTTGTCAATATGTACGGGATATTACTTACCCACACAATGTAGTACAGCCCGCCGGCGCCCGTAAATTATTTTGTGTACCTATTTCCCATCATATCTCCGAAATGAAATGTCCAACTTTAATCATTTTAAGTGGTATTCAGAGTTTAATAATTACCCTTGACTTAAAAACCATTTATTTTGATATAAGTAGATTAATATCATCATATGATATTATCATAATATTAATCTATATCATATCATCAACTTCAAAATAATTTTAACAAAAAGCGATTATTGTTCTTTACTATAATAGTTAGACATAATATTCCCTCGCTGTACTTTTTGTAGGTAATAAATTAGTACTTTAAATAGACTTTTAAAAATTATGCTGTCCTATCCGGTGTGTGTGTCTATATGTCTGAACGTTATACAATTATCTGGATGGACCATATGCCCAAACAAGTTTAGTAGATACTTAGTACAGAAATATGAAAACCAACGAACTGTACCATTAAAACAGTAGAGCTTTACCTACACTAGTTCTAAATATGTAGTAGTTGGGCTAGGTACGTTACATTAGTAGAGAAAAAACTATAACTTAAATACCTTTTACAATATTTTACTTCCAACCATAGCCTAACATGGTTTTGATTAGAATTTACAAACAGCGTAATATTTGTTCTATTTAAAACACCAGCTCGAGGCTAGTACAAGAACAAGACCTCGCTACCGTACTCAGAGAAATCAATTAAATTGACAATTAACTAACTGGCGTCATTTTCATACATTTCAATAATCACTCATTAACTTAGATTAGAGCGAAAACATATATTTCCTTCTTTTCAAACATGGCTCGGGTTTGAGATCACCAACACTTATTTGGCAAGCGTGGTGATTACGCCTAATCCTCCTCACTGTACTGATATCTTCAGTGAGATGAGAGACTTCTGCCCAGCAGTGGTACTTTACTGTACTTTTATTTAGATAATTATTTACTCTGATTGAACTAACTTAACCAAAATGAACTAGAAAGTTATCATATCGCACGGTTTGCCAAAGTTTCAGACTTCTTGAATGGACCGGCGCCGCTGCGTCGAGGCTTCCCCTCAGGATGTTATTGTGTTTCATCCGATCGATGGTACACCAGACTCGACGGCGCCAGAAGCTTATGGTGTTTATACGGTAGTTTATGGAGGAATAATAAAAAGATTGTGTTGTACATTGTAGCTTAGAGAGGTTAGTCTTTGGTTTTAATGATTGTCAATGAATATTGTGACTACTAACTTCTTCCTTTTCTTCTGGAAATAAGTTCTTAGTACATTGTAGGTAACGTAATTATTGCTAACAAGCAGCGCCCCGCGGTTTTACCCGCCTTGTGCCCGCTCCCGTAGGAATTCCGGGATGAAAAATAGCCTATGACCTTACCGTTAATGTGGCTATCTATAACAAAAAGAATTATTCAAATTGGACTGATAATTCCTGAGAATACCTCAAACATACAAACAAACAAACAAACTTACAAACTTACAAATTTTACCTCTTTTTATAATAAAAAAAATAAAAATTGAAATTAAAAATTAAAAAGATCAAAGATGTCCTATACTTCTTTACACGTGTTTTGCGTTATTCTTTTGTAATTTAAAGTACGACTACAAAAATAATGTCATTATCACTAAGTAGAAAGGACAATTACAATACAATTAGGTAATTATAATTGGTCGATGGTAATGATATGACTATGAAAAGCTACTACTTATATTGAGCAGCTATACCTTGATTTACAAGAAAACACCTAATGTTATGCGATATTAAATCATTACTATTGTTAAGCAACGTGCAGCTCGGCCCCTACTTGGATGGGTGATCGAGTGTTTCGGATGGCACGTGAAATAGTCAATCCGGGTTGTTTCAATCGCCATGTTAATGAGATTATGCAAATAATATAAACTGGAAATAAAAAAGGCTCAATATATTCGTGGGGTGACTGTACCTACAATCACCTTCACTTATTGCTTTATTAATATACTAGCTGTGCCCGCGACTTCGTTCGCGTGGAATAGTGACTATGAGCAGCGTTTTTTTTTTAAATATATACTTATTTTTATTTTGGATCATAATCACAGTCATTTTGGGTAGCTAAAAACCTACTTTACTGTAATGCTTCTCTATATACAATATTAGACGTATGGCCATCGGGGGTGAAAGCATACAGGCTGCTGGGATTGCTAACACGGGACAGAGCCACATACAATTGACCGTGCGAAAAACAGCTGATACTTAGATCTACACCCACAACTTTTAGAGTCTGACCTTGAGCTTTATTAATTGTCATGGCGAAACATAGGCTCACTGGAAACTGAATTCGTTTAAAACTAAACGGAAAATTGTTTGGAATGAGAGGAATCCGAGGAATAAAAACACTATCACCTTTTCCGCACCCTGTTAAAATCTCTGCTTCTATCAGATTTCGTTGTAAATTAATTAATTAATTAATTATTAAATTAAAATTATTATAAAGTTTCAGTAAATTCTACTAACAGAGAAAAAAAGTAGTTATTCATAATAGAATTAACTCTTACTAATAATATAAACGCGAAACTTTGTATAGACGCATATTTGTTAGTCTTTCTCGCAAAAACTACTGAACGGATATGGATGAAATTTGGCAAACAGTTAGTTTAGGCTTGGAAATAACAACACTTATGTTACTTTTTACCGCGGGATAACATCTCAGACCCACGGGAAACTGGAAGGAATCTGTTCGACATTATTCTTAAAATTCAACAGCTTACAAACTACCTTCAGCCGTAAAAGAACAATGTTTTTTCATTCCCATGGGAGTACTATGATTTCCCTCGGTAAATTATTCTTATAGTTTATGATATCAGCCTAAACTAACTTAAGTAGAAAGAATTTAGATGAGCCCTTTTAATTTTTTTCCCATGGTAATCCAGTCAATTCCAAGGTAATAAGTAGCTATAACATATTCTATTAATGATTGTAATTTACCTATCTAGTAACAATGATCGACGTCGTTCGTTGACCGGAACAGGCGTTAAAAAAACAATAAACTACCGATTCCCATGGGAAACGGATGTTTTCCCGCGGTAAAAAGTAGTATTTATGTTGCGCCAGGCTCTAAAATATGTCGGTACAAAATTTCAACCAAATCCGTCAAATAGTTGCGGAGATTAATGGTGCCTATGTATAAGCATAGAATAGTGTTCGACGTGATTCTTTAATTTGACATAACTTTTTTATTTATGAACCGATTGACATGAAACAAACACTAAAGCATAACTGAAGCATACCACAATATATTCGTGAAAACCGCATCCAACTCGGATCAGCCGTTTCTGAGATTAGCGTGAACAGACAAACAGACAAACAGACAAACAGACAAAAAAAAAGTTGATTACATTTTTGGGTTCGACATCGACATAACAATAACCCCTGCTATTTTTTTTATTTTTATTTTCAATGTACAGACAGCACTTTTCTACAATTTTATTATATGTATAGATATAGATTTATAAAGATGTATCATTCAACGCAATTTCTTGTTGTATAGCGATAAGTATGCGAACTTCGTTGCGGGTTGAACTCCCAACTGTCAAAGGAAAGTGAAATGAAACTTATTTTGTCATAATATATTCTTAAACCCAATTAACTACCTACCTACTTTCCGCCAAAAATTAAATATGTAAGTACCAAAAAAGTTAAAAAAAAAGGTACTTAAGTACTTGACCGACTATTTTATTTTTAGGTGCCTATTAAAAATAATAAGTTTAACAATGTCACATGCAAATTTAGTGCACAGCTTAATTTAAGGTGTACACAATAACACATACCAAAATATTGCGGTCGACTATTAGGCGCATTGCATTCCAATCATAAGTCGTCGGTTAGAATGCCTAGAATAATGAGAATTCTGTACACAGACTTAGGTATAAAACATCAGTCATACTGGTTTCTTATGTTTAAGCGAACACTACTCATCTTAAATTGAGACTAAGTTTACACACTTCGCTTTCATTTAAAAAAAATATCTGACGTTTCGGCCCCTTTACAGGAACCGTGGTCGCAGAAGACTGACTTGATTGTCTTTTGTCTTCTGTGACCACGGTTCCTGTATAGGGGCAAAATAATAAAAGTGTATCCGTAAACGTATTCTCCATTTAAAATCAGACGTTACGTCAAAAGTCTAGAATATTTTGGTCTATACATATCTATTTATCTACTTAGAGATATTATCAAAACATTAATGAGCTCATCCCAAATGATCAATTAGGGGAAATTTTGATAGTATTTTTTGAAAATGTACTTATCGCAGAAAGTACCTAATCAGTTAATAAGCATAAATGTATACCCTACATCATCTTTTAACTATTCTACTTTGGTTTCTTTCGTGAAACCGCTACGTCACCTGCTGAAACGATGTAGAGTGGAAATGAAAGAAATAATTAATCTTATTGACCTTATTGTCAGAATCCGGAATGCTTGTTTGTTGGTTGTTTCAATGTTTACTGTCGCAGCCAGCCCGGCCGGCGCCACTGATTGTGCGACTACATATTTGGAGTTTTTTAGTCCACGTAGATTAGTTTAGTTTTGTTTTTAGTCACCTAAAATAAAATGTTGTCGATTGTGGTAAAAAGTACCCATTTTTCGAAGTAAAATAAACTGTAAGGGCCATTTAAGAACATTTTAGCTACCATCAAATAGTTTATCACTTTCTGACATACGCAATTTTCCGAAGAGCAAAAGAGACAAAACATTTTATAACAGTGTTTTTGTTACAAAGCGTTTATCTATCTATACATATAATAAAATTGTAGAAAAGTGCTGTCTGTACATTGAAAATAAAAATAAAAAAAATAGCAGGGGTTATTGTTATGTCGATGTCGAACCCAAAAATGTAATCAACTTTTTTTTTGTCTGTTTGTCTGTTTGTCTGTTTGTCTGTTCACGCTAATCTCAGAAACGGCTGATCCGAGTTGGATGCGGTTTTCACGAATATATTGTGGTATGCTTCAGTTATGCTTTAGTGTTTGTTTCATGTCAATCGGTTCATAAATAAAAAAGTTATGTCAAATTAAAGAATCACGTCGAACACTATTCTATGCTTATACATAGGCACCATTAATCTCCGCAACTATTTGACGGATTTGGTTGAAATTTTGTACCGACATATTTTAGAGCCTGGCGCAACATAAATACTACTTTTTACCGCGGGAAAACATCCGTTTCCCATGGGAATCGGTAGTTTATTGTTTTTTTAACGCCTGTTCCGGTCAACGAACGACGTCGATCATTGTTACTAGATAGGTAAATTACAATCATTAATAGAATATGTTATAGCTACTTATTACCTTGGAATTGACTGGATTACCATGGGAAAAAAATTAAAAGGGCTCATCTAAATTCTTTCTACTTAAGTTAGTTTAGGCTGATATCATAAACTATAAGAATAATTTACCGAGGGAAATCATAGTACTCCCATGGGAATGAAAAAACATTGTTCTTTTACGGCTGAAGGTAGTTTGTAAGCTGTTGAATTTTAAGAATAATGTCGAACAGATTCCTTCCAGTTTCCCGTGGGTCTGAGATGTTATCCCGCGGTAAAAAGTAACATAAGTGTTGTTATTTCCAAGCCTAAACTAACTGTTTGCCAAATTTCATCCATATCCGTTCAGTAGTTTTTGCGAGAAAGACTAACAAATATGCGTCTATACAAAGTTTCGCGTTTATATTATTAGTAAGAGTTAATTCTATTATGAATAACTACTTTTTTTCTCTGTTAGTAGAATTTACTGAAACTTTATAATAATTTTAATTTAATAATTAATTAATTAATTAATTTACAACGAAATCTGATAGAAGCAGAGATTTTAACAGGGTGCGGAAAAGGTGATAGTGTTTTTATTCCTCGGATTCCTCTCATTCCAAACAATTTTCCGTTTAGTTTTAAACGAATTCAGTTTCCAGTGAGCCTATGTTTCGCCATGACAATTAATAAAGCTCAAGGTCAGACTCTAAAAGTTGTGGGTGTAGATCTAAGTATCAGCTGTTTTTCGCACGGTCAATTGTATGTGGCTCTGTCCCGTGTTAGCAATCCCAGCAGCCTGTATGCTTTCACCCCCGATGGCCATACGTCTAATATTGTATATAGAGAAGCATTACAGTAAAGTAGGTTTTTAGCTACCCAAAATGACTGTGATTATGATCCAAAATAAAAATAAGTATATATTTAAAAAAAAAACGCTGCTCATAGTCACTATTCCACGCGAACGAAGTCGCGGGCACAGCTAGTGTTTAAATAAGGTAGGTAGATCCGTGACTAATCTATAGGTAAGTAGTTAGTTACATGATAATGGAATTATGTTTACTTTACTTACATAAAAATAGGTCCATACAATTTATTAGCGTAAGTCAATATATGACAAGAATAAATACAGTTTGCAAACATATATATCAGCTTGTATGGGCATAAACATATTTTTTTCGGAATATTTATTGCATTGTTTTATAAGCACTAATAACTATCATGTATTCCATGGATATATGTTGATGTGACCTTAAAAGTAAAGAAGGTACTAGTTTACGGTGTTTTTAGAAAGTATACGCCATCTCTGTCACACATATGTCAGTGTGGTGTCCTTTGTCTCTGTCTGTCGTAGTATGAGAAAAGACCAACCCAGTCACATAGAGATCTTATGTTTGCGCGAACGCGCAAACTGTTGTGTAAATAAGAACAAGTAAAACGCGATATTTGATCGCGTAAAGAATAGTTTTTTTTTATAATTTTGCAATGAAAGGGAAAGGTGAAAAAAGTGGAAATGTAAGTAATGTTTTATATAATTTTGTGGAGAAAATTGACAAGTTTCGAACACTGTATCGTTCAAAAACAATGTGTTCTAATATAATTTTGTGTATTTATTCGTCCATTTTATGTCGGTACTTATCCTTATATAAGTAATTAGACTTATTAAAGCATAAATAGGCATTAATATTCAAAACCGTGCAATATTTTGTAATAAAACTAAACTTTCTACTTAATTAAGGGCAAAATAAATAAAGGTTTATTTATAATAGCAAATAGGTAAGAAAATGACTAAGTGTTGCAGTTATGTTGTAAAGTGCTACTTTTCTGAGCTTTTATAATGTGCTTATTCTAGGAGCTTTTATAATGTACTTATTCTAGGAGCCTAATCATGTTGTGGAGACCACAACAAAGGGCAAATTATTATAGGTACAGAATTGTTGGTAGGTAGTAACCTTATTGTCTGGGAACTTAGTACCTAGCTTTTAGGTTTCTTTTTAGACCGACTAACACAACAATAGACTCATCAATCATAAAAGGAACCTTTATACCTTAGTTCTGTAGTTGTTATTAATAACCTTTGAAATGCCTTGGCTCCAAGAATATTGCGTAACTATAAGGTATAATTTGTATACTTTTAATAATGAAATACAGTTAGATAGGTACTCAAATTTACTATAATAACTATATTCTATGGATGTAAAGATGCGATGAATTAATCGAACCGTAAGTTTATCCCTATCATACTATTATTAAATATGTTTTTCTAATTATATTTCAGGAAGGTACCAAAAACGTAAGAAAAGATGAAAACGAAAATATATCCGAGAACACAATTAAAGAAATATCAGTGAAGAAATCCAAAATAAAATCCGATACCGAAAAAGGCTCGGATAAGAATATATTTTTAGTGATTTGTATAATTGGCGTAACGCTGGCCATTGCGCTGGAAATCATTAACTCGCAGAATAGACCTCGAAAGGATGGAGCGAGGAGGTACTGGGTGTACTCCGCGCACTCCGACGTGGACAGCCGGCAGGGCATCATGAAACACGTCCACAACGTGTTAGAGAACGTCGCCTTCGAGAAAAGCACCAACAAAACCCCCTGGCACCTCCTCTGGTCCCACGACTACCCCTTCCGAGTACTCTACCCCTCTCTGCACCGATTGAAACCGCACCAAAGGGTCAACCACTTCCCCGGCACAGGATTCATAACAAACAAAGTGGATCTAGCCACATCCAACTCTAAATACATACCGAAAGCGTTCAAACTACCTAAAAGTAAAGAGGAGTTCCTGAAATATGCATCCGAAAATAAAAACGCTTTGTTTTTGGAGAAGCACAATCAACATCGGGGCATTCATATGAGGAACGTGAGCGAAATAGATCTGTCGAGCGGGGAAAGTTTCGTGCAAGAGTACATTCAGAATCCTTTCTTAGTGGATGGACATAAGTTCGATATTGGAGTGTACGTGGTGGTCACATCGGTCAACCCCTTAAGAGTTTATTGGTATAAAGGAGACGTGTTGTTCAGGTATGATTATGTTGTTTATCTGGACTAATTGAATACGCATTGTACGTCCCGCCCACTTGGTTCTCGTTTTGTAACCTAGATACTGAGTAGGTACTCAGACGGTATGCGGAATTTCGAAACTGCAACATAATAATTTTAGTATCCATAAGTATATAATGTTACTACCAGCGCACCGCGGTTTTACCCGCGTCTTGCGGGGTCTCATGGGACCACGGGGATGAAAAATAGCCTTAACCTGCCCATTGAATGTGGCTATCTATTTCGAAATAATCATTCAAATCGGGTTGGTGGTTTCTGCGCGGTCAAACAAACAAAATATTTAAAAAAGCAAACTCTTCAGCTTCATTTTATTATAGAATAGATGTTACTTTGGTTAATACAACGCTCGTTACCGTTATAAAATGTTAACAAAATTAAACTTAAATTTTCAGGTACTGTCCCGCCAAGTACCATCCGTTTGATCCTCGGAATTTGGACAAATATGTGATAGGGGACGACTACTTGCCCACCTGGGAAGTGCCTTCGCTGGCTCTGCCCTACACCTCGCTGGGATTCAGCATGAAGGATTCCTTTGATATCTACGCGGCCTCACAGGTAATGAAATCTAATTTTAGACCATAGAGGTAAACCACTTTAATCAGGAATTTAATTAAACATTTTTGAAGGACTAAAAGTGTCAAAGATTGGAGGTAATTATAGAACGCCTGAATATAAAGTGAAATCAATTTTAACGTACCTAACAATGTAATTATATTTTTCACTGTCATTGCTGCCCTAATAACTAAAATGTTCTGAAGTTATATACCTACCTATTGCCTGTATTTAAGAAAGAAATATCCGATAGTATGAGTACATCATACATGTTTGATACATACACATCACTACATATTATAAAATAAAGTCCCCGACCGCGTCTGTCTGTTCGCTATAAACTCAAATACTACTGCAAGGATTTTGCCGCGGTTTTTTTAAAATAGATATAGTGATTTAAGAGGAAGGTTTATATGTATAATCATTCCCAAAATTCCCACGGGAACGGGCACAACGCGGGTAAAACCTATATTATCGGGGCACTTACTATAGGTAATACTGAACTTCTAGGTACGGTCAGCCAAATATGTGGTCTACCACCCTACGGTTGAGATTCATTTGAACGTCATGAAACAACAAGGTCAATTTTAAACGTCATAACATAATTGTGCATAGAAAAGTCAACCTTAGCGATCGTTACATCTCGCAGAAACTTTTGTCAAAAGTGGTAGACCACTTTCTTGGCCGACCGTACGGTAATAAAACTATACTTCTAGGTACTATACGAAGATATCAATTGTATTTGTATACGTTTTCGTTGAAATAATGAATGTTGAAATAGAATACCAAAGTGGACTTTTTGCTAATAGATAGTCTGGATATCTACCTAGTATTCTACTAAAAATAACAAAGGTATTATCTAGACATGTGGTAGTTACCTAGGACCTAGTTACTGTACAAATACGACCTAATAAACTTTGAACTAAATATTTATTGTTATTCGTATTCAATATCGATAGGTTATAGTTATGTAAATTAAATACAAAATCTAAACTAATATTAGGCAACCTAGATTCTATAAAAGCTTTCAGTTAAATCAAAGACCTCAGGGATTTAGGCACAAACGAAATAACTTGGTAAGCCCTTAGGCAAGATTATGGTACAATTGAATTGTTTAGAAATTGTGATTATGTATGTGATATGTGGCGTGAATTAAACCTAAAAATAACTTGGTTGGGTTCGTGGAAACAAGTGTTGTCACTCTTACCTGTTATTTCTTGGTAAATAACAATTTGTAAGAAAACCTAAGTTACTCAGCGTAAGGCTCTTTCTAATTAAGCGTTTTCAGTCATCCTGCTAGGCTGCTACGTGAGTTTTGTATGAAAAACAAATGAACATTCGAGCGCGCGGACGACTGCGTCTTACTGCGGAGCGTGGACGACTTAAAATGCTTAAATTGAAACAGATCTTCAGTGAAGTTATTAATTTTATGATTTCAGGGAAAAGATACGAAACAAATGTGGGCTGAAATAGAAAAAGCCATAGCCGAGGTTTTCCTGATGAAAGAACATCACATTGTCGATAGCGTGAGTTTGAAATGAATGAATGTTATTAAATATATTGTTATAATGAAATAGATAGTGAAGGATCCAGAATTTGGAATGGGGAACGGCGGGGGCAGGAGTGCTTGATTCTATTAGGGGAGATTTATTATTAGTATATTATAGGAATATGTTAATATGGAAAGCGTTGAAAGAGTCTGGGCGGGGCTTGAAAATCAAGCCCATTGACTTCCTAGTCAAGCCCCTACTACTTGGATACGCCACTGGGAATATAAATAATTTCTTAAACAAGTACCTAGGCTTGCACAAGAAAAGCTTCGGTTCCAGTCATAGGTATTTTAAGTAAGAGTAAGAATAATAAATTAATGCCCAAAATAGAAATTATTAAATTATTTTGTCTCTTCTCAGTTGAAACACTACCCTTCACCCGACAACTTCTTCGAAATGATGCGTTTCGATCTGATGGTCGACGAGGATCTCAAGGTATACCTGCTAGAAGCCAATATGTCGCCCAACTTGAGCTCAGCACACTACCCACCTAACCAACTGCTTTACGAACAAGTTTTGTACAATCTGTTCTCAATCACGGGGGTTTCAAATGATATTAAACAGAGGTATGTATGTGTGTGTATCTAACTAGGAAGCAGGTATACCTAAACAACAGTTGAAAATTCTGGAGGAAGTTGAAAGAAAGTTTTGCCCATGACCTTAGGAACAAGGTTGACCTGTTACGCTAGCTAAGTTACGCCGAACTCTAATAATCAGTGTGAAATTTTGTCATTCTGTCAAGACTGCCGACCATAAACAAAAGGTCGATGGGTTACACATTCTTCCTGAGACAGTTAGTTTTTGGTTAGGTAAGTCCCAAGTTACCAGGGAAGTAGAAGTTTATGTCGAATACCTACCTACTGCATAATTACGAATACGTAATTACTTTACTTAATGATTGAATGAAATGTTAATTAATGAAATGTAATTACAAAAATCTTTTTTTTTTTAATCCTTATCTAAATAAGCCTAGGTACTTATATTAAACAATTATGTGTACTTATTAATCTTATTATAGATAGGGATGAACTAAGTCTTATCTACAGACCCAAAAATGTTATCTGTGTCTGGCCTATACTGAGATAAAGGGTATCGGATGGGTACATTTACCTCTTGTGGTGATTGCGGAATAATAACCAGAGACCGCACAAATTTGCGACATTGTTCGCAATAGTGTGGACATGACTTCAAAATTAATTAAAATGTTAGGTATTCAATTAATAAATAACTTACATGACATATATTTCATTGCTAGTCAGTAAGTACAACATTTTGTTAAAGTATATTTATTAAGGCAAACGGTCAGTATTTTTTTCTACATTTTCGGCAGACAGTCGTTTTTTCTTTCTTTTACGTTCGTGTTTAAAATAAGTATCGTTTTCGTAAATATTTATATACAATAAATAAATAAATAATAGACTGACAGCAGAAAATTTGGAAAAAATACTGACCATTTTTTTTAATAAACCTATACTTTATCAAACTTTTGTATTTATTGACTAGGAATCAAATTATATGTCAAGTAAGAAATTAATTAATGAATAATATTTTGATTGATTTTGAAGTCATGTCCACACTATTGCGAACAATGTCGCAAATTTTTGCGGTCTCTGATAATAACAGAAATGATGATAAATGAGGTGAAAGTGAAGTGAAACCCCGACATGTATAGTTTGAAATAGGTACCATTGTTAGACCTCTATAGGATACACACCTAGTAAAACCTAATTCTACTCTAATATAAGATCATAGATACCTGCTTATAGGTAAGTAGACTTTTTCATTCAAGGTTAAGACATGCTTCTTCTTATTCTTTCAGTTACTCTACAGCCAATAAAATGGTATCATCCCAGAAGAACATAGCCGTATACGGTGACAAGTGTTCTACCACCTGCAAGAGCGATTGCAATGAAACCATTTGCGAGCTTTGTACGCATTGTATGAGTGGCAAGTTCAGAAATGGCCTACTGCGGGCTCATAGAGAGTTCTTGCATAAAGGAGATTTTAAAAGACTGTTCCCTCCGCCGTTGGTGAGACAATTTATACTTAGGGCTTTATTCATAAATGCTTTATATCAGCACTTTAGCTATCAAATGGTTTGTCACTTCACGCTATTTGCCAAAGAGCGATAGGGACAAACACTTTAAAACCGTGTTTAAGTTAAATATCGTTTCTAAATAAGGCGGTTATACTAGCAATGCCCCGTGGGTTTATCCGTGTTGTGTCCATAACCTGCCCGTTAAATGTACACTACAAAAAGAATTATTCAAATCGGAATTATAGTTTTTGTGATTAGCCCTTACAAATAAACAAAGTTAAAAAAATTATTAGTTTCTTTGTTACATCGTCTGCTTGTATTGATCTCAGGATGTATCAGTCATATTTAAATCATTCTTTTTGTATTGGATGGCTACATTCAACGTTATTATCATGCCCAAAGCATACAACGCGGAAAACCATAGAGCGCTGCTAGTTCCTTCAAAAACTAGTAGGAGAGTCTTAATTCGATATCGAGTGTTTTTGCTAGTCTATTTCATGAAAGAGTGCTCACGTTCTTGATAATGATAAGGATTTACTAAAGTCGGACTCATATTTGCATAGTATAAAACCAAGTCCCCCATGACATCTACGCGTCTGTGTGCTTCGCAAAAACTACTGAATCTTAACTATGATATTATAAATGCGAAAGTTACTCTCGTCTGTTACGCTTTCATGCCAAAACTATTAAACCGATTTGAATGAAATTTGGTACACTGTTAGTCCAGAGCCTGAAAAAGGACATGGACATTTTTATCCCGAAATTCCCGCGGGAACAGGTACATCGCGGGTGGAACCGCGGGGCGCGGCTAGTTTATTTATAAATAAAAATCCACTGAAAGATTCTGATGCGGTTTTCACCTATACTTAGAGAAAGGTGTTAACTACTTTTTATTACGGATAATAAACCAAAACGAAGAGAGAGTGGGTCACTAGCATTATTTATATAACAATATTTTTCAATTAATATTTCAGAGACCAGGAAGTTTATCTCATGAAGACTTGAAAAACCTAACCAAAGCAAACCAACTCCAATACTTATGGTACCAGGGAAAATGCAATCTAGATTCTACTTGGTGTTATTAATAAGACAATGTAAACTCAACTTATTTATTCAATTAAAACATGTACAAAAATACATCTTAGGCTACGTTTACTTATAGGAATGGTATTTTAGGATTTACATTCATTGAGTACTTTAAGTAATTTAGTTTAACAACCTTAAATGAATGAACATTATTATGATTAATGGCTGCATATGAGGTACTGAAAACAAAATATTACATGGCTATTGTACCATAGTTTGGAGTAATCCTAAAATGTAACTACCCAAATCCTCATCCTGGTTAGTCCAGGAAACATAAATATTTTTAGTACTATCACTATCATCTCCTTCTACCTTTATTAGGACTGATTCTACAGATATGTTTCCATCTGATATAGTTATAGTCCATCCTTCCAACTTCTCTGCTAGCAAGGCCTTAAGTTTCTCTGCAGTTTTTATGCCCGGTCCAGGGTCTTCGAAACGAACTGTGCTTGTGAACCTGATAACATGTCTGTTTATACCAATCTCATCACAGACTTCATCCATATCTAGAAGAGATAGTCTATTGTCTCTGACACAGAGTAGCCCGTTGATGACTCTACGTCTCTTAGGGTCTGGAGGTAGAGCATTGTATCTGACAGCCTCTGCCTTTAATAGTCTAAGAGACACATCAATTGGAATCTTCACTGGAGTAGTTATAGTACAAGTTTCCCCATTAGCGGGCATGTAACAATCTATCTTAAATTCTTTCTCAATTTTATCCTTCAAAAACTCCATCTTCTGTGCTTCTCCATGTACTAGTAGCACATTCTTAGGCTCACAGTACTGTATTAGTTGCATGATCCCTTTAGCATCAGCATGGGCAGAAAATGACATGTATTCCACAGCCATCTTAACTTCTACAACTTGGCGGTTTTCAAATTCCACCTTCTTGGCTCCATTCAATATTTTGTGACCAACCGTTCCTTGTACACAGAAACCTGGCATTATTACCATGTTTTGCTCATATGGAGCCCATTTCTTGAATATATTTAGAGATAACCCTGCATGCAACATGCCTGGGGTGGCAAACACAACCATTGCTCCTGGGTTTTCAATGTAAGATTTGTCAAATGGCTTGATATGTTTGAAATCAAACATGTTTCTTTGTACAAAAGTCTTCCTAATCTTTTGATTGGTCCAAGTGATGAACATTTTGTAATAGTTGTTTGCTTTCTCTGTTAATCCCAGTGCAAAGTAGACTGGATACTTCAAGTTCATTCTTTCCCAGTATGTTTCCAGTAGTATACAAAGCTCTTGAGCCCTGCCCAAAGCAAACACTGGTATAAGTACTTTTCCACCTTTTTCTACACATTCATGGACTTTTTTAAGAAAATCTCGTTCCCTGCAGCGCTTTGAATCTCTTATAGTAGTTGCATAAGTTGATTCTGTGATAAGAAGGTCAGGTCTGCATTTATCAATCCAAGCTGCTCCCAAGTGTCGGTCCGGAGTCATGTTGTAGTCTCCAGTGTACACAACCGACTGTGATCCAACTTTGATCCAAAACATAGCTGCTCCAAGCACATGACCAGCATAGTATGCTTTGATCTCCAAATCATTATCAACCATCACAGATTGGTGAAGAGTTACTGCAGTGACCTTCTTCATGCAGTCTTTGATCATTTGAGAGGTAAAAAAGTTTGATTCACCCTTCCTTTCAACAGCAACTTTACGCATATCTTCAAGCAGAATTGGTGCTATAGCTTTAGTGGGATGGGTCATGTAGATAGGGCCTGTGTATCCAATCATTTCAGACATGTATGGGAGAGCTCCACAATGGTCCAAGTGGAAATGCGAAATAATGACACAATCGATTTGGCTCGTAATCGGTCCTTCAGGCACAATGTAGGAGAAGTCAGGAAACCTCCGTTCGTCGTTGTAGCCCATGTGCATTCCACAATCCAGCATAATGTTTTTACCTCCCATAGTGAGAAGGATGCAGCTTCTGCCCACATCCTGGCCCGCTCCCAACGGGGTTATCTTTATTTCCGGCATGGTACCTACGGAGATTCCAAGATCCTTTCAGTGACTTGATAAACAAGTACGATTTACGGTTTGTTTGGTTATCTTTTACTAATAACTTATTAAGTTTCACATGATATTTTGGCTTTGAATAACAATATTTTATGTTAAGTGATTGCACAGTACACATTAATTTATGGAATACTATTATTTAGACAACTTCACAGATCATTAATCTCCTATAATCTCAATTACGTCGATACTCAATTAATATTTTTTAGTAAAATTAGAAAAAATAGCACTTTGTTTGCTCAACTACTGTCAGACACAGACCGACCAGTGCAGACCAGGAAACAAAGCTGTCAGCACAGACCAGGAAATGTCAGAACCACAGCAGGCAGACCAGAACTCAGACCCACAGCTCAGACCGTCAGACAGTCAGAAGTGAGTGACAGATAGCAAATGTCAATGTTTATTCTTTAGAAAAATAATAACATCAATGTCACTATTTTCAGTTACGTCTCCGTCAGGTGCCAATTGATAATGATTGTCACTTTCAAAGTCACGCCACACGTATTGTTTGCTTTGCTTTTCCTTCTCCTCCCTCCCTCTTCTCTCGACTCGACGACTCTCCTCAATTCAACTCGAAAAATTGTTCTTGCTGTCCCTTGTGGAATTGTTTAAAATTGTGAATAGTTCTGTGATTTAAATAAAAATTCGATTAAATTATAAATCGAAGACTAGTCCCAATCTGCCCAGTAGTTGCACATCTTTATAATATTTCGTTCAGCGATAGATCCTGCCGGCTGCTATAACATCGTTATTGTTATTTGCCATGAAATGATAAGCTTATCGCACCGGCAGTGCCAGCGTTAGCCGGCTAAGTGATAAGACGTGTACTAGCATCTATTTCACTAGTTAGGTTGAATTATAATTTAACTATTACTCGCTAAAATGTCTGGCGAAGGTTCCAGTACCGGTCAAAACAGTAAAGTGGCGTTGATTACAGGAATAACAGGACAGGTACGTGATTTTATCAACTATTGTAATAATTTCATGATTAATTAATCGAATGGCTAGTTACCGACACTAAATACTTACCTACTCAAAGCTATAAAAACCAATTTTCCAATAGGAACAATGCAATCATTGTTTGTTTTATTGAAGCATTTTATCTGATGGAAAACAGTTTTTATAATCCAATTTCATAGAATAATAAATGTTTATAGAACTTCAATATATGTTTAAACAAAATGGGACAATGTCACCATAAAAATATTTATTTATGCATTATGAATTAGTTGAGGACTCATATTTTATTTTCGAACTTTGACAAATAAATGTAATATGTGTGGATAAAATGTTACTCAATAATTAAATATTATTAGATAGTTAATTTCCTATTTAGATAAAATATGATAGAAACCCATATTTCAAACAGGATGGATCATATCTCGCCGAGTTCCTCATTGAAAAAGGGTATGAAGTACACGGGGTGCTTCGGCGCTCGTCCTCCTTCAACACAGGCCGTATTCAACACTTGTACGGAGAGCCAGCATGCCACACCGGAGGTCACATGCATTTACACTATGGAGATCTGACTGACACAACATGTCTTATTAGCATAATAAGTAGGGTAAGGATTTTGCAATATACTGACATTATGTAAATGTTTAAAAAAATACTTGTAGATATGTAAATAGCTTGTAGATAAGGGATTGGTCAAAGCGGAATATGAAAGAATTTTATGAACCGCTAATCTCAGAAACTACCAATCCGATTTGAATAATTCTTTTCGTAATGGATAGCCACATTCAATGGGAAGGTTAAAGGAAATTTGTATCCTGAAATTCCCAGGGGAAAAGCTACAGCGCGGGTAAAACCTCGGAACGCTACTAATAATTTTGATAAGTCATTTAAGTTGTACTGAATAGGAAATCTTTGTAATTTATTATCTACTTCATTACGGGAATTCCTACCGATAAAAGTTCAATGAAGAATATTAATCGCAAAAATCTATGCAGTCATTTGAGTTTCCGTTTATTTACTTACACACATCAAGGTTATTATAAGAATAAGTCCAAGTACTAGTTTGAAAGTAAAATAATATGGCCGATTATTTAACCCAAGGAATATAATACTCTCTGCCGAGAGAAGAACTGTAACTCTATAGTAAAAAAAAGCAACCATAGCGTTACACATCTACACTGCTAGCGCCATTGCGGAATAGCAAGAAACAAATTTGCGAGGGAATATTCGAAATTTACAGTAGAATATTGTACCACAAAATAAATATGGCATTAAGAGGATTGTTATTTGTATGAAGTAATACGTTAATAATAATTATTATTGTATTACTTCATACAAATAATATCCTCTTCATGATGAAGTTATACTTAATGGAGTTTTATATTAAATGGTATTAAATTATCGTGCGACATTTTAATATTCACAATAACAAATTTAATGTAGTCCGGAATGGATAAGAATTATTTTCAATAAAATTTTATTAAATTCTGTAACACAATCAAAACAACCAGTCAGTATTAGTTTAATCATTTATTTCTTAAAATCCTCATTTTCCTTTCCATGGCTTTTCTTTTCTCTTCTTCTTCCAATTCTCTGTTTTTGTGGTAACTATAATATATAAGTTCTAGATATATAAAAGTCCTTTCACAAAGAATAATATGTAACACAACAAAAATGGAATCTGGAAAGAAACTAAATTATCAAACAACAGCAAATTCTTTCTTTGATTTGAAGTAATAACATAGAGGAAATAAAATAATCACTACGTTTGTAATAATTTCAAAGAAACTGTAATGGCGGCCGGCCGGCCGGCGCGGCGGCGGCAAGTCATGACAGTGTGGCCAGTCACCCAATGTTTTAATTTTTGACGTCTCATCTTTTTTTTTAAAGTGGTATACATTAGCAACAAATACATAGAAAAGATCGATGTGTGCAACCGCAAAAACACAATTAGAAAGACAACAGACCCTGATTTAACCACAATTAATTCTGTAGGGAAAAGAGTAGGTAATTTGATTTCATTCTTACCCCATTACTTTTTTCTCTATAGAAGGAATTATCTGTGGTCGGAAAATCATCGATATTGTTTACATTTTTGAACTAATAGCATGAATAGGGAATACTATGTACCAATATTAGATTAACAAACAACAACAACCCATTGTTCGATATTTCTATTTTCCTCCGCATCCAGTTTGTTATCATATCACTATATCAAGCAATTAACTATACTTCTTGACATGAATTAGTGAAGCATACTTGAAATAAACCAATCAAATTTATGGCTTTATGGTGGATTTGATAAATCTTCAATGCAATTTAACTTTACTATCATAAATCTTTCATATGATAAGCTAAATTGTACAACATATTAGGCTATGTTCACATGTAACGCGCGTTAACGCGCGTCAACGCGCTATCAAATTTGAAGAGAGTTCAGATGATGAGCGCTAATGCGCGGTGCGAGAGTACTCGTCAGTCTAGCGCTAGTATCAAAGCGCGAGTCAACGCGCGATTGTCTGCGTCTAGAAACTTTTTCTCTGAGCGCCGCGTTGACGCTCGTTAACGCGCGCGCATGTGAACGGTTGCTAGGTATATATTAGGATGTCTAAGCGCGCGATTTGAAAACGCGCGTCACAATTCAGCCATCTGAACATAGCTCTCTTCAAATTTGATCGCGCGTTGACGCGCGTTAACGCGCGTTACATGTGAACGTAGCCTTAAGAGTGGCTCTTCAGAGATATGCTATGTTTGAAATGAATAGTGCATAGCGACATGGATAGCATAGTACTGGTAGAAACACACTTAAAGTTAACTAGCATCGTCCGTCGGTTTTACCCGCGATGTTCACGTTCCCGAGGGAATTTCTGAAATTTTTATACGTATAAACCTTCATCTTGAATCACTCTATCTATTTAAAAAAACACGTCAAAATCCATGCAGTAGTATTTGAGTTTATCGCGAACAAACAGACAGACGCGGCCGGGGACTTTGTTTTATATGTAATATGTAGTGATGATAAAATCGCAAGGTATATAAGCTTCGTGTTCTGTGAGTTGTCTAGGTAAAAAAACTAGACTATGGTTGATAAATATATCTGACTAGCAGCGCCTCGCGGTTTTACCCGCGTTGTGCCCTTTCCCGTGGAAATTTCGGGATGAAAAATAGTATATAACCTTACCGTTGAATATGTCTATCCGTTACAAAAATAATTATTCAAATCGGTCAAGTAGTTTTTGAGTTTATTCATTACAAACATACACACAAAAATACAAATCTTTCCTCTTTATAAATGTAGAAAATGTAGTTAATGGGATAGAAAAAAACGTTTTTATATATGTATTAAAGTTATTTAGACAGACCCCTATATTAGAAACACTATTTCCTGTGTTGTAATGCGGGTAATTAGCCCGGAGTTCGTCACCTACATATAGATAAAGCTATCGAAAATTCAAAAAAAATAAGGAAAAGCAACTTTAAATTAATCAGAAGTAAGTCACTTCATTCGTACATACATTTTAGATAAGTTTATTTAATACTGGCAGCGCTCCGCGGTTTTACCCGCGTTGTGCCGTTTCCCGCGTCAATTTCGGGATGAAAAATCGCCTATTACGATCCCGTTGAATGCTGCTATCCATTACAAAAATAATTATTCAAATGTGATTGATGTTTTATGATTACCCCTTACAAATAAACAAACAGAGTGAGAAACTTTACCTCTTCATAATATTATTATTGATTTTCCTGTAAGCACAACTTTTCAATTGTTACTTTTAATCACGATTTATGAAGTAATATACCTTTATTTGAATACTTACATATTTATTAATCAATACATAATTTATTAATAAGCCCCATCGCAGACGACAGACTATCCGTGACGCACTTTTTAGTCTGTGAAAATAGAACCTATGTAATTATATGCAGTAACGCACACGACGCACAAAAATCCGCGACAACCCGCGACCGAATTTTTGTGCGCCGCAGACTCGATCGCACAAAAAGTCTGTCGTCTGCGATGGGCCTAAATATGTTATTAGTGAGAGCGCTTAATGTGTCGGGGGTTGCGGGTTCGATTCCCGCCCGGAGTCAACAATATGTGCAGACATAGTTGTTGGCGACGACGTCTGGGTGTCAATTATATATTCTTATAAAGTATTTGTGTATGTATATGTGGTAGTATGAGTTAGTTAGATTCCATAACACAAGCTTAGAGCTTACTTTGGGTCTAATTAACCGTGTGGGAATTTGTCCAGGTATATTTATTTATTTTATTTTATTTTATTTATTAAGGTAACTCGGGAATCTTACTAATATGAAATATTATAGAATTAACTTACTGAGGAAATGAGCCTAAGCATCATACCACTATTAGATTAGCTTTACAATTTGATAGCTTTCGAAGTCAAGTGGGTATTTATTTGAGTGTGTAAAATAATTTTGGATTGAGATGCGGTCTTTTTTTGAGATGGAGGTTTCTCAATTCGACCGTATGTTTGTATATTTTTTAATTACATGTAACATGCTGGATTAGTCTATAAGTCTTCCTTATTCTAGGTACTGGCTATTCATTCGTACAACGTACATACAATTACTTTTTCACCTACTAATTTGTCAAAACCCTAAACTTTTCAATAATCTTTTGCAGATACGCCCAAAAGAGATATACAATTTAGGAGCGCAGTCTCACGTGAAGATTTCCTTTGAACTGAGCGAGTATACCGCTCAAGTAGACGCTATAGGTACCCTTAGATTGCTGGAGGCTGTCAGAGTGACAGGTCTAGAGAAATACACTAAGATATATCAAGCATCTACTTCAGAACTTTACGGAAAGGTCGTGGAAGTTCCGCAAACTGAAAAAACTCCCTTCTATCCTCGATCCCCTTATGGTAAGAAAAGTAAAGTATAAGGGCCTTATTTATAAACGCTTATTAACCCCTCCTATGCCGGAACGCGGATCCAAGCCAGACACAATTGATTTTCTATTGTGTTTCTAATCCCGGCAAACAAAAGGTTAACAGCACTTTAGCTATCAAATGGTTTGTCCCTATCCAACATACGCTATTTGTCAAAGACCGAAAGAGACAAAACACTTTAAAACACTGTTTAAGTTAATTATCGTTTATGAATAAGCCTGTAATGTTGCACTGATGAGCCTCTCATCTCATCATCACATTATAATGTGAAGTATTTTAAAGAAGAACAAAGATTTCTGCCTAAACCCAATTTCGCCGTTACAAGTGAACCCGATCAATCAACTTAATCCTAGTTCACGAGCTAAATGAGATCAAAACTTCAAAATTGTACTCATTAAACCCGAGTTCAGAGGGTCGTGGTTCGAGAAACAGCACACAAGAAACGAAAACAGAAACGGTGAATTTGGACCCAAGGATGGGTTTTTACAATCGTTTGGTTATCATAATGAGTCTAGTTGTCGAAAAAATATGTTTCTGTTCAGTCTGTTCAGTTTCACCCTTAAACGATGTTTGACCGTTACGGTCCCGTCATTCAAGTATTCTTAATCGATTTTCATGCTACCATTTTGATTTATTTGTATAATCACTAAAAAATCTTAATTAACCGCAACGAACCAAGCTATTGTCCTACTAATATTATAAATACGAAAATTTGTGAGGATGTATGTATGTATGTGTGTTTGTTACTTATTACGCAAAAACCACTGAACGGTTTTGGATGAAACTTTACAGTAATATAGGTTATATATCAGAATAATACATGGAATACATTTTATACCGAAATTCCCGCGGGAACGGGTAACACGCGCGGCTAGTTATATATAAAAACATAATACATTATCATACATCAATCATACATTTATTAAGTCAGTCTGTCTAATTACAAATTAACTTACAGCATGCGCGAAACTATACGGTTACTGGATCGTAGTCAATTATCGAGAAGCATACGGCATGTTCGCATGCAATGGACTTCTGTTCAACCATGAGAGTCCACGCAGGGGAGAGAACTTTGTCACGAGGAAAATAACGCGAGGGGTGGCCAAAATCACCCTGGGACTGATGTCGCATATTGAACTGGGTAACCTGGACAGTAAAAGAGATTGGGGACACGCTAAGGATTATGTTGAGGTTAGTTTAACAAGTAAAGCCTAAAACGCCTTCTCTTCATAAAAAAGTATCAGCCTATTTGCACTGTTGGGCAAAAGCCTCTCATTTCACTGAAGACACCAGTCGCAGTGAGGAAGATTAAGCGTAATCTCAACGCTTGCCTAAAACAAGTTGCTGAACTCAAATCCGAGCCATGTTTGAAAAGTAGGAAACATGTATTTGCTCGACCCGGAAATTAACCCGGGACCTCAGTCTTGTCAGGCGAGCACGATTCATCGTAATCGATAATAATGATGATAATCATTACTTATGAGTAAATTATTATCGAGTCATTATCACCGATGCGATGATTGTTACATTATGATAATCTGTCATAATCATGATACACGATCGTGCCCTCTTGTGGTCGTCTGTAATTGGCTATTGTGAAGAGAATATTTTCCCGTAGAGATATTGATTTTGACAGAAAAGTAGTTGTCATTATTTCAGAATGATATACGAGTATATCTACCTAACACTTCCTAATATTATGGGTGTGAGTGACATCGACTTTATGATCACCTTATATAGTTCAGGTTTTTAGCGAATTATATTCAACGTTGTGCACTGTAAAGTGTCCCCTTGGGATACACTTTGTATACATAAAAAGTTAGATAAAAATGTAAATTAAACGAAGTTTATCCGTAAACGTAGTTTAATTCAATAGGACACAGTTTTTTTCTATTTATTGGAGCAAATGTACAATTTTAGAAAACTTCAAGTATTTACAGTTTTATCTATAATCTATTTCTTTTGGATTGGCACAAAATGTGGTTAAATGTCGTCAATTTTCCAGCCGAAGACGATTGCTTCTGAAGAGGAAAAAGGTTTAGAGATAGGGTAATAATGAAATAAAATTACTAAACCTTTTTCCTCTTCAGGAGCAATCGTCTTCGGCTGGAAAATTGACGACATTGGTCCACATTTTGTTCCAATCCAAAAGAAATAGAGTATAAGTAAGTTCTTGTAGGTTAGTCGTCAACCTTGGTGTCTTAGTTTTTAGACCGCCTCGAGGCCTTCGACATGGTCTGACGATTGAAACAACCGGGACAGACAACTTTAATTTAATGTGCTCTCCGAAGCACGGTAGCGCTCAGATAGAAATGCCTATTCCACCCATCTAAGTACCTACTCTATCCGAGCTTACTTAACAATCAGGATGTGTTAACATCACTTAGTCTTGTGATGGTTTATTGTTTAATGTGTTTGATGTTTGATGACACTTGATGTGTTTGTAAACATTACGCCGTTCAGAATACGTGTTTATGTGCGTTCACAAGTATGACTTACGGGCACTAGTGAGATAAAACATCTGTTTGTTTATAAAGTCTTTTACAACAATAAAACTAGTATACATATTATGTTTTTATGATAAAACAACACCCTGACAGCCTACAACGCTTATATAGTTTTTAATTTATTCTCTTTACTTTGTAAAATTATGATTTTAGATAGAGGACGCTTCTTTCCCTCTGTCGTCGTTCAAAATTAATAAAACAAAAGGAGGCACCCCGTACCTAAAAGCCTCATTATTATAATTGCAATCGTGCAAAGCAAATGTATGAAAAATGGATTGAATACTTTTCGTTAGATTTGGCTTATTTATATATTGAAATATTTTTGTGAGGGATCAAGGTGAAACCTGAGGCACAGCTAGATATTAGGACCAAATTTAGACCTCCTCCTTCGGTGTTTGAAGTCGGTTAATATAAAAAGACCGATAATCAAGTTCAATAAACCTACCTTAAATAGTACTTTTTTAATTTATTAAAACTGTTCCTTCCACTAAACGTTATTAATTATTTCTAATTATCCACAAAATGTTCTCCCAGGCGATGTGGTTAATGCTACAACAAGAGGAACCCGAAGACTTTGTAGTGGCTACCGGCGAGACGCACTCCGTACGAGAGTTCGTCGAGAAATCATTTGCTTGCGTCGGGCGGAAGGTCGCGTGGCGCGGCCGCGGCGTCGACGAAACGGGCCACGATGAAGAAACGGACCAGTTGCTCGTCAAAGTCAACCCCAAGTACTTTAGGCAGACTGAAGTGGTGAGTGTCACACTTGTATTGATTACTAACCGCGCCCGGCGGCGTTACCCGCGTTGTACCTGTTCGCGCGGGAATTACGGGAAAGATGTATTCCATGTGTAACTCTTATGTATAACCGTAAAGTTACTGTAAAGTTTCATCCAAATCAGTCCGGTAGTTTTTTCGTGAAAGAGTAACAAACATACATATGTAAATACATACATCCTCACAATTTTTCGCGTCAATGTATTTTATTTTCATATTAATATAGTCAGGCTCCTCCTCACTTAACTGATATCGTTAGTAAGATGAGAGGCCTTTGCCCAGCAGTGGGACATTGGTGGGATAAAGTGCTTTTCTACCAGAGCTATGCTAACCTACATTTAATGTCTACCACACTAATCCTATTATACATAACTCGACTCTGTGGAGACACCCTAGCTACAGAGTTTTTCGATTGACGATCGAAGTCAAAACTTTAGTTAGTATATGTATACCTCTGTACTGGCATACGAGATGCTACATGCTTACTTACTGACATGTGTATGCATTGTATGTTACCTATTATCTACTACTACATATTATTAACATTTTACCTAGTACCTACTTATAAAATAAACAGAAAACATATTTATAAAACAGTTATGTACACATTATCTTGTTATTTTCATAATTAGACCCGCCACAAAAGGCAACAGTCAATATGAGGCTACCTATTTACAGTGAAGTGTTTTTAAAACGGCACTTTTTCCAACAATGGCATTTCAACGGAAAGAGTAATCGCAGTGATTGTGTATCAGTGACCGTGTGTCGCTGTAACATGTTGTTAATTTCACACAAAAGGCGCTTATTGGTCATGTAAAATGTAAAATAAAACGGTTCTAACTACAGTTCTAACACGTTTTGATCCAAACTAGAGATAGGAAATAAAATGAAGTTTTGATATTAATATTTTTACTTCTTGTATCATTACAGGATTTACTCCTAGGAGATGCGACTAAAGCCAAAGAGAAGCTGGGCTGGGTACCGCGAGTGACCTTTGAACAACTGGTCAAAGATATGGTGGAGGCCGACCTTGAACTGATGCGCAGGAACCCCGAGGCGTAGGTCCATCTCATCCATGATATTCTGCGTAGGTCATACATAATACACGTCGTAGGTCATATGAACGCATAAGACACGGCGTAGGTCATATGATTTCTTCCATGATATGCTGCGTAGGTCATAATTATGAACTCGTAAAACACGGTTTAGGTTGTATAACCTAATCCATGATTTGCTGCGTCGGTCACGTCGTAATCAGGCCATAGGTCGTATGAATTCATACATGATATACGGTGAAAGTCACATAAAATCGTGATCATATGATTTCATAACGTAGGTCGTAGGATAAATAACGTTATATATCTCGCCTTCCGTCACATGACGTCAAAACACACAACGTATATCATGTGACGTTGTAATAGATGTCGGAGGTCATGTGACCTCATAAGACACGTCGTAGGTCATATGACGTCATAAATGCACGTCATGACTAATATTACATAGCAAGGTATACGTAAGCTGTGTAACTAAAATGTTTTATCGGCATATTGGGTTTTAGTATGGAGTTCGCCAGGGTTATTATATTTTTGCTCCCTAGAAATAGTCATGGTTTTCCTAAAATATGCAGTTGTTTAAATGCATACAGAAAGGATATTTTATCGAGATTCTAAAAACAGACAAAACCACGCGCTTAATGCTTTGCGTATAATTTTTCTTTCGTCTTACATTCTGGCTAACTACCTTGACTTATCTTTGTGCCCAGTCCGGCTAATACAACGATTGTCACAAAAAGCAAAATGACATGATATAATAAATACTGTGAGTTGATTGGTGGTATATTTAAATTTCGCGCTTTACGTCAAAGTGTCGCCAATTAAAATACAGTATTTATCATGTCATGTCTTGTCATCTCCTGTGACATTCATTGTGCTAGCCGGGTTGGTATTTTATTGTTGGCTTACAAATAGTCACACACACACATACAATATGTATCCACACTGGACCTCTAAGAAATATTAACTTGGGTGTTTCAAAACTTATGTGGCGTAATTTATTGTATTTACAGATTTAGTTATGTATTAAAGTAATATTATTTACGCTTGTATTGACATCAATATTAATGTTTAAGGATCGACCTCACTGGACTCGAAATATGCTGACTGGGGTATTGCGTCGACGTTCATTACACTATGAATTTATTATATCATAAACTATTTTTATATGTAATGTTCAGATTTCATAATATTTCTCCAATCATTTTGAAAATAGTACGTTATTATATTTTATCCATAATAACTAAGATTTTGAATGAACTTTTTGTTTATCTTTGTTTTTGTTGTTACAAACTTAATTATCTGTTACCAATCTTGAAATACGCTGAAATATTGCGCAACCGCGTCTTCAGTTAGGGATTCATTTTGTTTTATTGTTTTTGACCGCTATTTAATTTTTATTGTTATATGGACGCGATGCAATGCAACTTCCTGGTCAGCATATTTTGAGTTTGAGCGTCTAAGTAAGTGAAGTAAGTGTGACATACAGTGGCGTAACTATATGGTTAAGTATTGGCATACTGGCAAAATGTCCCAGTCATGGCGAATGAAAATACTTCATAATAAACCCAGTGCCCGCGATTTTACCCGTTCCCTTAGGATTTTCAGGATCCTTTTGTCCCTTCCCATGGTATAGTTAGCCTATCTCTGTAACAAAAATGTCATTAAAATCATTTCAGTCGTTTTGGTGTGGAAGCGTCAAAGACAAAGGGACTTTTGCATTTATAAGTTGGGAGGTAAAAGGGAGAGCACCCATTCGTATAATTTTCGTATGTTTATAGTCTATAGTTAGTGTTAAGCCACTGTATAGATATCTATTTTCGTTAAGAATATGAGCACTCTCAATAAAAAATCGTTCTGAAATGATTTTAATCAATATTGGTTCATTGTTTATTATATAACGGTACGTTGACTCAACAGGAGTATTTTAAATAATAATAATAATGAGGTATTAGCACAAATCAAATCGCGGCATCGTATGCTGTTTATGTTAAGTTGATATATTGTAATATTTGTCTATGTTGTAAGTGTAATAATTTGAATAACGACTCCACTTTTAGATCTGTTCTAAATGCAAACAGAGCAGTTGCATAACATCTCTTAGAATTCTGTTATTTACGTGATTTTTTGATGAGTGACTATGTCTTTATGTATAAAAAAAATAAAGTTCTATTGGTTGTTATACAACACGTCTCTCTTTTTTTGGTAGAATCCGGGCATAAATTCTTATGAAAAATCTCTAAAAGATTTATCAGTCTTATTCATATACGCATTTTAGCTATCAAACTGTTTGTCCCCTTACACATACGCTATTTCACAAAGAGTAAACGAGACAAAATAGTGTACATAGGTCAAAGAGCGTTTATGAATTAGGCTCTTAGTGTGTATTTAGTTTGTATAAAAGGTTTTGTAGCCATTCGTCATAAATGCAGACGCTTATGTCATTTTTATTGTATTTTTGTCGCTAGCTAGTGACATCTTATTGTCCTGAAAGCACTGTTTATTTATAAAACGATGTATTTATTAACATTCCAATACACAAGTTTTCTTTAACATTTAAAAAAGTATATTTTATTGGTCAGTATTTTACGCAATTGTAAATATATGTTTTATGTAATAATTTTGATGAGTTGTTTTTATTTGCCACCGGAACCAAGCTATAAATTGTCACAGTTTCTTTGTAAAAATAACCTTCACACTAACATGATCTATAATCGAAAATCGGAAAATAAAAAATAAAAAATCAATTAAAATCACTAAAAACATTTATTTTACAATATAACAATCACAGATTTATTGTACATCATAAAATATTTTACAAACTATGTACAGTCATGTGCAATGAAATGTATACACGGGCAGATTTGCAAATCAATGTATACTCTGAAAATTTCAAAAACATATAGCCACTTAACAATTCATACTATATAACCACCCGAGTTTCTCACAATAATGTATACATTTTTGGCAAAAATATGGACACAGGTTCTTTTTCAGATATTTGTATACACGATCACATGCAAAAATATGTATCCAATATGAATTACAATAATATGTAAACGATATTATTTCATAACGATGTAAACAATAGTATTTCATTATAATGTATACACTTTAGAAACTGTAGCAGTTTTCACTATTTTGACAAATCGGTATTAATTTCAATAATATGTACACAAATGTAATTTTCCAATTCATGTAAACAATATTGGAACGAAGTTCCTTCACAATAAAAACAAAAGAATTATTATAAACTATCAAAATCAAAGTCATATTTTTTTTTCAGTTTCTCAGCCTCTTTGGGGCAACCCCAAAGAGGCTATTTTGAACGCGCCTTCTTAACTATATTTAAAAGACAAAAATGAATGTTTACATGAATTGGAAAATGACATTTGTGTACATATTATTGAAATTAATACCGATTTGTCAAAATAGTGAAAACTGCTACAGTTTCTAAAGTGTATACATTATAATGAAATACTATTGTTTACATCGTTATGAAATAATATCGTTTACATATTATTGTAATTCATATTGGATACATATTTTTGCATGTGATCGTGTATACAAATATCTGAAAAAGAACCTGTGTCCATATTTTTGCCAAAAATGTATACATTATTGTGAGAAACTCGGGTGGTTATATAGTATGAATTGTTAAGTGGCTATATGTTTTTGAAATTTTCAGAGTATACATTGATTTGCAAATCTGCCCGTGTATACATTTCATTGCACATGACTGTACCTATGTATGTGTTAATATTGACACTGGTACTCTCGAATAGAGTAGGTATTATAATAATTGAGAACTAATCATAAACATACATAGAATAATAAGGTCAACTTTACACATACAATCCTATCCAGGTTATGGTATATTCAGGTTTTGCCTACTTTTCTTTCCCACAGCTGGGCAAAGATCTCCAAACAAAGTCAAACGAAAACAAGATCAATAAAGTTTCATATCCTATTATATTTTTATACCAAAAATATACTTAATAGACCCAATACATTTTTTAATTTCGGGTCTATCAAGCTACATATAGTTACTAAGTTATTTAATAACAAAAGTTTTACCAAAAGTTGAATTTATATACAGAACTTGAAATTCAAATTAAATAATTAAAAACAAATCAAGACACAATTTAAATTTAAAACCTTCAGATCTTACATTGCTATTATTTGCATTCATTCAATTTGTTAACATAATATGGCGATAATATTAAATATTTATAAAATCTTACCTTAAATGCTTACAAAATAAGGTACATTTTATATAGCGCAATAAAATACATATTTAAATATAAGTACGTGCGTAACTTGCTCGTCGGATACTGGAGGGAAATAGGCGGTTTAATGTTGTATAGCGTTATCTCTGTCACATGCTACCAAACCAATGTGATGTATTAATTACTAGCGACTACAAACTAGCGACAATCTTTACACTAGCGGTGATACGGAATCATGCATCTACAAAACCGAAACTAGCCACAATCTCCCTCTAGATGGCGTGGATCATGACACTCGTACGCTTAGTATAATAACATGCCTATTGATTGCTAAGAGGTACCATCCTGTGGCATACCTTTGAAGGTCTGTAAAATACAATCAATGGCGACGGCTAAATTAGCTCTGGCTTTGAGAAGTAATTTTAGGAATTAACATTTCATGTTAATTCTAAGACGACTTGGTCGTCAAACCACATTTAAATTTCAAAGAATTTGTGTATCTCCTAGTGTCAAAGGCACAAAGTACACATACAAGAAATAGTATTTTTTTCATGATAAGAATGATTCTTTCATTCTACATGATTTAAACAGACGTATAATTCAAAAGGTTTCACATTTCACCATTACTCACTGATGGTTCATGTTATAATTTAACACTGTGCTTCTGTAAGTCTAGCTTCTGTGTGAGTACTCCTTCTAGTATGAACTCTGTAGTGACTAGGGTGGCTCCTCGTGCTTTGAGCGACGCCCATAGAGGACTGTCGGCTGCGCAGGTCAGGCAAATCCATGAGGGACCACCCTCCTGCCAGTTGCCGCCTGAACATTCTACTATCACTGGAAATAAGAATAGATTTAAGCTTAGAGGCCACTTAGGGTGCGTCGCAATAAATTTCAAAGCCAGTTTGAGGGTAGTTTCGCATTCATACAAATAAAACCTCTTCAGTTTTAACAAGTGAGTTTGAGTAGTGGTCTACTCTGAATTGTTTTATTATTTATTTTTTAACTTCAGTTTATTAAAACAGTAAAGACGTCTTACGTTTCATTTCGATTGCATTTGGCATCACATTGGGTGTAGAAGACAGGTTGTATCCTCTGAGGAAGTTCCGTTTGCCGGTGAGTGTCCTTTCCAAGTTAAACTGAAACCGTTTTTCTGCCGCTTCGTCTTTGATCAGATACTGCCAAGGATCTGTAAGTTAATTAATGTATAAAGTTTATATTTTTCTGTATACTTCATTTCTTATACTTCACTTTTAACTGGAGATTAGGTTAGGTTAAACCTGTATTTGAATTCAGCACAACTTAGACAGTGTTGACATTAGGAAGGTCCCAGACACTCTTTTCCATGATCATACTAAGTTTGTATGTAAGTTTTAGTGAATTTAAGGTCCATCGCAGACGACAGACTATCCGTGACGCACTTTTTAGTCTGTGAAAATAGAACCTATGTAATTATATGCAGTAACGCACACGACGCGCAAAAATCCGCGACAATCCGCGACCGAATTTTTGTGCGCCGCAGACTCGATCGCACAAAAAGTCTGTCGTCTGCGATGGGCCTAAACGGTAGTGTAAGTAATTGGTAGTGAATGTAAGATGTAGTGTATGTAAGTTGAAGTGTAAGGATGTAAGTTGTAATCAGCAGAAGATGACAATGTGACCCCAATCTATAAATTTACATACCAACAATCATATTGGAATCCGCACACCCTTGCACCCAATTTGGGCCAACAATCGGCTTGCCCAGCCCGACTGCACACAACGTCTTGAAAGTTCGTTTTATTTGTAACGTCAGTAACACTGTCGACTCCATTACATCGGTAACGACGACCGCTCCTGAAAATTTAATATTTCAGGTTAAATATATACGCAATTGTTTGCATGAAGTGAGAGTAAGCTTTCTTATTTTCAGCAAGAATGCTCAAAACTCCATTAGGACACAATCGATCGTGGATCAACGGCTTCGATCAATACTGGAATGGATATCGATCAACGCCGATTGATCGATGGATAGATTAGTGTTGTAGCCCCTTTAATAGAAGGATCCACACTAGACGATCCAAGGCGGTTAGATCGCAGAAGGAGAGTACGTTGGTTTGTTAACATAGGTCTTAAGAATTGGTGGATTATGGAGTATATCCCAAAAGGATCTTTTGATCATGAAAATTTTAAACTATTTTGTAAAGCGATTTTCATTGTTTTTACTTTTACCTTACCTAGTTTTATTAGCTTAGTTTTGACCTCTACATGGGGAAACGCGGTGAACAAAACATGCTGTGTCTTCATAGGTCTCGTAACTGACCCTGTAATATTCCTGCTTCTTTTAGGGCTAGGAATTAACTCTTCACTCAATGCGCTTCTTTTTAAATTCTTCGGTGTATCTTCATTCGATCTCGAAGATAGATTATATACCGCACTTTCTTCGTGCATACTTTTCTTTAAAATAGATTTAACGTGCTTTTTTGCTTCGATAGCCATAGGTTTCTGTCTCTTACTTCTCCTTACTTCTTTAACAGGGGAAGATTCTTTAACTTCCTTCTTTTTCATTTTAGAACGTTTTTCCGTTTCTTTTTTTACTTCTTTACTTTTGTCAGCTTTGTCTTGGTTTGATTTATTAAGTTCTGTATTCTTGTCTTTATTTTTAACATTTTTGGTACTTCTCGTTGATGTACTCGTCTCTAATGTATCTGACCCTTTATTTTCATCATTAGATTGACTGTCTGTCTGTTTCTCTTCTTCTTTTGTTTTGCTCCGACGTTGTCTTCCCTTCTTTGGTGGTTCCGTCTTTGTATTATTATTATCATTACCAGAATCTTTAGTAATACTTGGTACTGTTTTATCTTCAATATTCTTCCGAGGTCTACCTCTTTTTTTAGGCTCTACATTCAACGATACATTATTTTTTCCACTAGATCTTTTTGTTTCTTTGACTTTACTATCACTCGTAATGTGAACATTTTTATTAGCTGATGGAGATATATTTTTCATTTCCTTAAGTTTACTGACTTTATTTTCTGTTTTTTCTTTTGCTGGCTCCTTGATTTTACTATCATTCATTTTTTCATTTACCTTTTTGCCTGATTTGACCTCCGTGGTATCTTTATTAATTTTAGATTTTTCATTTTTAAGTTTCAACCTGGTTAAATTTTCACTTATAATATCACTATCAACTTCTTCTTGTTCAATTACATATCTAGGTTTTAAAATGTTGTCTACCATTCCGACACCATCCTTCAATTTGGAGTTAGGTCTTCGAACCCTTGTTATAACTCTCGTGGGTAAAGCCTGAGCGTCAAAAACTTTAGTTAAATCTATTTTAGTTTCTTTCGCCCTATGTTTTCTTTTTTTATGAAACAAAATCGGAGTATTTTGTTCTTCCGATTTTTGCTCTGAATCTGAATCACTGGATGATTCAATAATTGTTTCTCTAGCGTTTTGTGAAACACTGATTTTTATTTCTTGACTATTAGGCAAGTCTGAGTCCATGAACATAAAAGGTCGTATTTTCTTGGGCGTGACGTCGCCATCAGAGGAATCACTGCCCATTTTTTTGGGTTTAGATACTTCTACTCCAATCACTTCTCGGACGTCTTGCGAACTTAAGTTTGACACAAAATTATTAACTTTTTCTTCAGAGTCGGTATCACCCAATGGAGTGTCTGGTATTAAGTTATTTGGCTTTGACTTATCTGTACAATTGATATTTTTGTCATTAACTACAAAGTTTTCAGGAACAGCTTCTGGTATCCTTTGTGTACATAAATCTTCAAATATTTCTTGAGTATTATGATAATAATTTTCATCTTCTTCATTAATCAACATTTTCTTTTCTTCAACAACTTTTTTTTTCGGAGTTTTTTCTTTCTTTTTTCCTTTTTTATGCAAAGCTATTTGGAAAGGAATTTTGAAAGGAGATTCAGTCTCTTTTTGAATACTTTTGTTCAGTGAAATATCTTCTTCTAAAGCTTGTGTAGGTAAATCTTCAAAATCTACCTTAATTTTTAAGGTGTTTGGTTTAGAAACTCCCACATCGGTATCTAAAGCTTGTGTAGGCATGTCTTCTAAGTTTGTATTTGACCCAACTGGAGAATCTTCTACAGTAATTACTTGAGTTGGTAAATCTTCAAAGATTATATCATCTTTGCAAATTGATTTACTTGAATCAACATTAAGCTCAATCATTTCATCTTCACAGTCTGTATCATCTTCATTATTAGTTTTAGTATCAGGTAACTTTATCTCCGATATCTTTTGTGTAGGAACAATATCAATATCTTCACAATCAGTTGATTCATCAGAATTGATTCTCATATTTCTCTTTGAAGATTTAGCAATAGGAATTTGTGATAGAGGTTCCATTTCGGCTTCTACATCGGGTTCTATCAATCGATTGCTAGGTAAAATAATATCTTCTGTTAAGATAGCTTGAGACTCCATATTATCATCAAATGACCGATCAATTTCATTGAATAATATTTCATCATCTGATTCAGTATTTTGTTCATTTGATTTTGATGTTCTTGATATATTCGACAAATCTTCCGAAACCATTTGTGTGTCGACATTGTATATACTATTATCATTTTCTTTATTTGCATGCAGATCAAAGTGCAAATCTTGCTGTTTATTAACTTCACATACTTTTGGTAGATTTGTGGGCATTTGGGTATTTAGACTGTGTATGTTTGGTGAAGTTGGTCCTTCAAGTTGTTGGGTGTCTGCTGTATGAATGTGAGGTACATCAGTACCAGGCATTTGAGTGTCAGCCATATATATTGAAGAGGACACATCGGGTAAGTGAGTGTTAGCTACATGGATAGATGGGGAAGAATTTACATCAGGTATTTGTGTGTTAGCTGTATAGATAGCATCACTAGGCATTTGTGTATTCGCTGAATAGATACCATCAGTCTCATCAACCCTTTTCTCAACCAACTGAGGTTCAGTGTCCATTTCATGAATATTACTGTCAACATTCTCACTATTCGATAAAAGCGCGGTAACCGAATCATTGAAGCTATTCCCGGATTCATCTAAGTTGAGAGAAGTAGACTTTTTAGATGAATTCCAAAAGATATTGTCTATCTTTTTGGACCCGATTGGTAGTATTGATATAGTCTTTCCGGGCTTTACAAACTTATGGTTGTTTTTCAAAGTTTCTCCTTTGGGTTGTGATGAGACTATAAAAGAGTCATCCTGGAAGTAATGAAAATAGTTTCAATAAGACATTATTTCGAATATAACACACAAGATTTATTTCTGGGCATTTGAGCAGAAGACGCCGCGGCAGACCAAATCGGAGATGGCGAGACGAGCTTGACATGTACTTGTCCGGTTGGTGTCAGGAAGCTCTTGACAGAGCCGAATGGAAGAAATGTGGGGAGACCTTTGCCCAAAAATGGGACACTTAAGGCTTTAATAATAATAATAATATGATGCTTGTTGCATTATTCTGTTTAAGAACCGTAGATCACAGAAATTTTACTATTAATTGAAACGTACGTTAATGTCATTATTATTTATTTAAACGGGAACTTACGTACGACGGATACTACTGCTTCGGACACGACTCATTTAATTAGGTTTGACCAGACGAGGATCTTAGCCCGGGAAAAACGGTACGTCACCCGAAAGATTCGCGAGGCCATTGAAATAAGTCGTTGTCCGAATTTTAATCGAGATAGTGGATGGATGCTGCCTGCGGCCTGGAAACCATGTCTTCAGTTATGTTCGGAGAGAGTCACAAACGGGGTTAGTGAAGACACCGTGAGTTCGTTCTGCGTTCGGCCTCTACATGTAACGGACTCCGGGAGCACGGACAACTCCCGTGAAGGCTCTCTCTCGCCTATACAGCGCGAGCCCACTCGTGCGCCACCCCCACCTCAACAACCACAACAGCAACTCTCTGCGCGCGCGCTCCGCGCGGCGGCGCGCGAGGCGCGATCCGCGGCGGCCGGCAGTGCGGGGAGAGACGCTGTCGCGGGCGCTTCACCCACCTCCTGATGAAGGCCACCGTATGTGGCCGAAACGTGTCGAGGAACTCTCGACAGTAGTATCCGTCGTACGTAAGTTCCCGTTTAAATAAATAATGATCACAGAAATTGTTCAGATTTAAAAGAATTTATACTATTCTTACCACAGATAACAGATGAAATAGTTTGGGTGTATTACTTTGCTTTACTGTACAATAATTTTATTTCACATAACATTATAGGTACATTTCAAAAACTAGTTGGTAAACAAAACAATAAAACCCACCTTATCACTAACATCCGGTGATTCAGGCACTGTAGTAGCGGTCACAAATCTAGACACATGTTTGGCCTGCACCGGAGTCTCAGGAATGTCAATTGCCTGAGTCAAGGGCAGGTCATCTTGTTCCTCATTCAACCTGAATATCCCAAATTTATCGCCGAATTGAACTGTGTCGCCGTTACTGAGAGGTTGCGGTACGTAGGGACAGAGGGTAGTCTAAAAAATTAAAAAATAAATTGAAAAATAATCTGTTTTCGCGTGATGTATTTGGAAACAATTAAATGTATTATTATAATGTTACTGTGGCTTTTTTGCAGTTGTTGTATGGAATAGAAGCTTGGATTTACAGAACTGGTACAGTTTAAGAATTTTTATAACTTCCAGTACATGTTTATAAGTAATGAGTTAAAAATTTTAAAAATTACTTACTCCAAGAAGTTTAGTTTTGTTTGCAGAGTCCAGATCCATAAGCATAAACTGATTCTTATGTAGAACATTAATAACTGCATGTTGGCGTGATATTGACTGGAATAGACAAAAATATGGAATTGCAACTGTATTCCTCGGTGGTTTAGTGGTATGTGCACTCGCCTGCCAAGACTAGCTCTAGGATTCAATTTCCAGGTTGAGCAGAACATGTTTCCTACTTTCCAAACATGGCTCAGGTTTGAGATCACCAATTAGGCAAGTGTGGTGATTACACCTAATCCTCCTCACTGTACTGATATCTTCAGTGAGATGTGAGGCCTTTGCCCAGCAGTAGGACATTACAAGCTATTACTTTACTTTAACTGTATTCTATGATACATTCTATAATATTTGTAGTTATATCTTCCTGGTTTTGAAGGAACAGTTGGTCTTAATGCTGCCTTTCCACCAAGGTAATGCCCATCCCTATTTGATTTATAAATTAAATATGTAAGCTATTCATTCATTCATTTCAAATGGGTAAGTGAACAACCCTGATGTCAGAGTTTTTAGACCGCCTAAGCGCCTCCAACATGGTCTAACAATTTAAAAAACCGGGACCAACTGCTATTAGCCACCCCTCCAAGCTGCATGTTGCTTAATCGCAATGGACATGGCTTAATCAAACTATGCAACAAGCACGATAATATAATATACTATTTGTATAATAAGATAACCTTTAAGTCTTTGGAACATTTTATTGTGCAATATTGTTTAGAAATAACACAATGGTAGGTATATTTGAAGAGTAGGTACTTACATCAAAATTTAGTACAATATTGCATGTTTGGGGATCCCTTCCGATCTTATTTGGACCCTTTTTGACTGGGTACTTCTTGCCACAAATTCCAAGAAAACCAATCTGAAATTAGAATTCAAAATAGGTTTCACTACATAGTACATATATATTTAACAAAGTCGCTTACAGCTGTCTGTGACTGTCCCTATGTGTGCTTAGATCTTTAAAACTACGCATCAGATTTTGATGCGTTTTTTTTTTAATAGATGGAGTGGTTCAAAACGAAGGTTTATAAATTCCGATCGAAAAATTCCCGAAATTCACACGGGAATGGGCACAACGCGGGTAAAACCGCGGGGCGCTGCTAGTATATTTATTTAAAAAAACTGTTGGATTTTTTGAAAATGCTTATCTTTGGAACTAGCGGTTGGATGTGATTTTTTTTTGTTGGGGCTCCCATTCAAGAGGAAATTCAAAATTTCACTATCAATTTAAAAATTTCCATAAATTAATATAGACGCATTAAAAAACTATTGAACTATGTATGATAATTGATAAGATAAGTGTTTACCTGTTCAGGGGTTTTTTTTTCTTTTGGTGAAAATTGTGACCCATACAAGTCCTGTGTACACTCTAACTTTTGTGTACATTCCATATTATTTTTTAAACATGAGATTCTTCAGAAAATAGTAATTTTGACTGATACCTACAGCTGTACTAAAGTAGGTACATAAATACCGGATCAACAAAAGGTTATGGTGAAACGGACACTGTTTTAATGCATTTAATATATAATAGCGACATTTTAAAACAAGAACGAACAATAAAATAACTATCTTGGAACTATAATTAATCAGTACAAACTGGTATAAACAACAAACAAGATTGAAACCACCACCAAACCGAAAATCGCAAACCTTGACGCCAAGAAAAACACAGAAGAAAAACATAGAAGAAATAGCACAGAGAAAAACACAGACCACAGAGTCCACAGATATAGACCAAACCAATAGAGGGGGCGAGCAGGGCCAAGCGTTAATGTCAAATATGTCAATTGTCAATCAATCAACAGATATGTCAATGACAAATTATAATTGTAATACCTACATGAATTTCTTGCCCCACAGGTTTGCGTAGCTCGCTCGCTTGCTTTGGAAATTGGAATGAATAGCAATTAGCAATAGCAATGTATGTAACAAAACAAACAAACAGCAACATCAAGCAAACAAGTTAATATTTTATTGTGCTGTGCAAGCAAGATTTGTTTTGTAAATTAATTAATAATAATTATTGTTTTAACTATTCGGGTACGGGTATGGGTCACGTGTTTTCATTTTGTTTTATTCATCTCAATTGCTGAAAGAATTTCAAGAAGAGTGAGAAGTGTTTGAGGTTTTTTAATACCAACAGTTTCGTTTCGTGTCTCAAGAAGAAGCTCTTTCGTGTCTACTTTTAATTTAAATGTGAACCTTGTACATATTTGTCACATTCAACTATTGCTAGTTTTTTCTCTCAGGAGATTACGGATTAGATTCTAATAAAGTGTTGGTTGTGTACTCGAAAGTTATTTCAGCAGGTGCAGTTAATCGATACTTACGCACATATTTGTACATATACCTCCTAATAAACCGGGTACTTGATAACAAACATTAAGTACAAATTTTGTATACATATTCTATTTATACTCATGTTGTATTCTGGCGTTTCAACTAGTTTAAGATAATATTAACGATGGAAGCGGCTAAAGACCCCACTAATGGTGATGAGGATATTCCCAGTGATTTTTTTGATGATTTTGCGAAAGAAGAATTTATAGAAGGTCTCAGTATCATCGACAGCTGGGGAGATGATGAGAAAGAAAAACCAGATAATGACAATAAAGGGGATAAACGAAGCTTCGCTGAAGACCTTGACCGGGTGACTGATTTGAGGGACCTCATGACGGAATATAAACACAAAGAACGGGTAAGAGAAGAAAAACAACTTCAAATTAGGTTGGCTTCATCAAACGAGAGGCAGTCTCCGACCAGCAACAAACTTGATGAATTCATCAAGCCTGGCAGCCGTCGAGACCGAACTAAGACGAATGAAGCTATCAAAAAAGATAAAGAAGAAAAGGTTAAAGAGTTCCTTGCCAAATCTCTGGAATCATCTGATGATCTTCGACCCCCAGGAACAGAACTGGACGATTTCTTTGTCAGCAAAAGCAAATCTTCGGAGAAGAAAACTGCCAAACAGGAACAGATCATAGAGACAGACTCTCCCTATGAAGAAAGGATGTCCCCAGAAAGATCTCGTGCCAGACAACGTTACAGTCCCAGAAGAAGCTTTAACAACCGCAGTCCCAGACGCAGTCCTCGGCGATTCAATCAGTATCGTAATAACAGCCCTTCTTATCATCGAGGCAGAGGATTTCGTCAGTCCGGCCAATTCGGTCAGAGACATCGTAGTCGTAGTCCTAGACGGCCCCTTAGGCCCAGCCCTCGCCGCAGCCCGCGCCGCAGTCCTCGCCGCAGTCCCCGCCGCAGCCCACGCCGCAGCCCCCGACGCTCGCGCCGGTCATGTTCCCCATACAAATCCGAATACGGATCTCACCGGTCAAGATCACCAGTAGACAGTTTTCTTTATCCCAGGGACCCAGATGTACCTGATCCTTACCATCAACCTATGTATACTCCTAATAATCCTCAATATATGGCTCCTGGGCCTACTAGCTACCAGAGCAATCCTGGGTATCCGCCGTATACGCCATATGGTGCAGGATTTAGTGGTCCATATGATTATGGAACGCAGCCTGTGCCTCCAGCAGTACCAATGGTGCCACCGGTGCCAATGGTTCCTATTCCAAATCCAGTACCGGCCCCAGTTCCACCTAGTATCCCGCCTCTGATGTCGATCCAAACATCATTACCTCCAATGGTGCCAGCTCCAATGATGCCATCTCCAGCAATCCCATCATCTTCAAATCCTACACCTGTCATTCGAGAAACAAAAACACCCTATGATGCACTTGCACAAGTAAATATTTTTCTGTCTTTGGTATATGTTTGGTTATTTTTATAATACTTCAAAATACATTTTGAATGTTTCAGTTAGTTGCTGATGGAAAGATATCTAAGGAGGATTACCTGAAACTTGCACCTAACAAAGGTGATTCTTAATTTTTAAAATATTAAATCTAAAAAATGGTTACTTGGTTAAATTTATAATATAATTTATATGGTTACAGGTGTCGCTAGTTCTATGGATACCAAGAATAGGGTTTTGGGTAGGTTTCTATTCATACTGTATATTGATACTTTCAAAACATATTTCTTCATCCACGTCCTTTATGAACAGTATTGACAAAGATGAAATATTTCTGTGTTTGCAGTTCTTAATCGGTGCACTTCGGCTCTTGGTAAATTGGCTAAATTAGCTCTACCAAGTCATTTAATAATGAACAATATGGTGGATTCAGCAGTAGAAATGAAAACTATTGCCCCTAGATTTTGTTCCCCACTTAAACGTCAAGTGGCCACAGAGTTCCAGTTTACCAAGAAATGTGAGTTGGGTACGCATCAGCAGAATAAAAATCTGATCGACAGCATCATAGCGACCATCGGATTGGACAAGGACATCATGCGGCCGAAGAAAAAAACGAAGGAAACCAAGGACGCAGCAGTGCAGACGTCGAAGCCGTTCTGTGACGTGTGCGCGATCCGGGAAGCTACACGGTTCAGCGAAGCATCCACTTCTATCGACTGGGATCACTTCTGTTCTTCAGTTCATACCCAAGTAGTGGAGCAGGATTTGATCAGTTCCCGTTCGGTGTTCAACCCTTCAGGCAGTATGGGCGATGGTGCGTCGATGTCTATAGCTCATTTGACTCCGGCGCAGTTGGTGTCGCAGCTTGCAGCCAGAGCGAAGACGCTGAAGCAGCCAGACCCTCCGCCGCAAAACCAGTATGGAACCAGGAGGAATCCAAACAACTACTACGATGGCGGTAGAGGAGGCCAGCAATATCAGAACTACAACAGTTACTATTGATTGTTTAATTACTCAATATTATGTCAGAATAAGTTTATCTATACTACTTATAATTTCCAATTTAGATTCACTAGCGTCTGTATATGTGCTTTTAATAAAGTAAAAAGTATATCATTTAGTTTTATTTCATAAAAGGTTATTAGGAAACAAATATTGATGTATGAAAAGCATATGGGTACTGATTGTGTCGTAATAATGTCTTCCCAACAAAATCTAATCCTATTATGTTATTGTAATTATAAATAGCTGCAGCAATAAATACCAAATCTACCGCTCATAGGGTTCCCACTTTAGTTTGTTCAAAAGTATGATAGTATATATAAATAACTACAAAATAAATATTATTTGTAGGTAGTTTGCAATAAACAGCTATTTATAAATAACCGAAAATTAAGTACCTAATATGTTCAGAAATAAAAAGAATTGTATAACATTAAAATATATTTTATGTTAGAGTATAAAATGTTAACAAATTCACCTTGAGAATTAAGTACCTACTTTATGTCATAAAACATCATGTTTCTTTTATTCAGATTTATATATACAAATGTAGCATGTTATGAAATTGATAAAGCGATACTGGCGATACTCTTGCAGTGGTAATTATTCATAAGTTGACAATAATTATCCTGGATTATATTTAAAACATCGATGGAAGAAGACTGTAAATTCAGCCGTCTAGGAAGTCATCAAGCCATTTTTCAAGATCTTCAGGAGATTCTATGACGACATTTGCCTTTGGTGTTGGAGTAGTAACCGCAACTGAAATTTTAATAGAAGTAAAGTTAATTTTCATGTATAATGGCAGTTTTATTTTAAGTTTAAAGCTGGTAGAATAAGCTCTAATTGAGATTTCTAAATTGCATATATTGTGTTCATATGGATAATGTACATTTACCATTCCAAATATGTCCCTACTATATATTACCCCTATGTTTATATCAAGGAAGCAAATATAACATCTCTTGAAGTACAGCACTTCACTGTTTTATAATATAAAGCAGCGCCCCGCGGTTTTACCCGCGTTGTACCCGTTTACGTGGGAATTTCGGGATGAAAAATAGCCTATAACCTAGGCTATAATAATTATTTTTGTAATAGATCTATTACAAAAATAATTATTCAAATCAGACTGATAATTCCTGATATTACCTCGAACATACTTACAAAGAAACACAAACAAACTTACAAATTTTACCTCTTTATAATCTTAGTATAGATTTTTCCACTGATATTATTGTCATATTCTTTTATAAACTTACGCGAGTTGAACACATAGTAAATACATATACTCAAACAGTCGCGGCAAAAGGTTCGCCCGCGACTGGTGAAATTTACCCGAATCATCGGAAATAAAAAGTAATTTACTTGCATATATAAACTTTCTACTGCGAAAAAAACCGTGTGAGTACGTTTACGATTATTGTCATAGTTCCATTATTACTCTTACAAACAAATCCCCATACCCTCCTCTTGATTTAGTTGAATTCCGACTAAATCAGGAGGCTTCATCAACTTTGTTGAAATATTAAAATGCTCACCTTTTTCCACAGCATCAGTTTTAACTTCTCCTTCTAAGGGATTAGAGTCTTGGATAACGGTTTTATTTGGTGATAACTCCTCTGCAATATCTGTTTCTTTTGCTAATAGCTCAGCATCACAGCTTTTCACTTTTTCAGGTAATAATTCTATATCTAAATCTTTACTTTGTTTAGATTCATGATCACCTTTAAATTCTTTTTTAGGAGTACTTATTTCTACACTTTCCTCTTGAATATTAAGAGCTATAGGATCAGTAATAGTGCTATCAATTGATATACTAAGATTATCAAACATGTTAGTCTCCTCTAACAAGTCTTTATTGCTTTCATTGTCATCAATGTTTTCACTCAAACAACTCTTAAGAATATTGCAAGTTTTCTCCAAAACTTCTGTATCTGGTGTGGCATATTTTTTGTCATTGTAATACTTATATTTGAATTTGTCTGCTCTACTGTTCATATTGGAAATATCGATTTCAGTGAATATTGAGGTTTTCAAGCTATTTCGTTCTTGAAATGGTATTGTACACATGGCCGTGAAAAGGTTTTGCATATTGATGTCAAAATACTTGTCATATATGGATGGGCCGCTGGTTTCTTCCCAAGACTTTTCGTGTTTGAATTTGAAATGGCCACCAACTGATAAGGGAGTTTGAATTAATTTCTGTAAAATAAAATAAAAACAGAGTAACATTTGCATTGTTTGTTAAAATATTCTCAGTTACTTAATAATTCATCTTATGAGAGTTAATATCACTGCATCTTTATTTTACTAAAGATATTGGTACATACAGTGTAGATAGGTACACTCACGTTTCGAGCAATGACGAAAATTACAATTGAAGTTTCAGTTAATTAATTCAGTAACCTTCTGTATGATGACGGTATAATAACAACTTCATAAATTAAGGCAAAAGACAGTGCAATAGACCTGACCAAATTGTAGTCTAAACAAATGTAACTTAAAACAACTATCTGGACTCGTCAATGTCCCAATATTTTTGGCACTACCTATAACCACTGCCTGATGAAAGTACCTCATAATCAGCGCCAGCATCTTCATCCTCAATATCCTCATAACTCTCGATCGGCATCTCATACTTTGCCCAGTTGCTTTGTATCTCCTTCTTCCTATACTTAGCATTCTCTTCCTCATTTATCTTGACTATCTCATCAGTTTCCCTTTTCAAATTCTTGTAGAACTCCGGGCCTGGTTCTTCATATTCTGGCTTTTGGAGAACTGGAACTTGTTAAACAAGTAAAACGTAAGTTAGTGGCCAATCATGGTGTCAAAAATTCTATGACTGAATAAAGATCTTGGTTATGGTCTTTGTGGACAGCTGGTGTGACTTTCCAATGTTGTGGTAATATTTAAAAATAAAAATTGAATACTGTTTAATCAATTAGAACTACCTTTTACCTTTAGTAGAATGTTTTGCGTCCTCCAGTTTTTCCCCAGCATTCTTCTGATTCTTGGCCTGCCGAGGTTTTCTCTGCTCCTTAGGTTCACCCTTCTTTTTATCCCTGGTAACAGATTATTGAAAATGATGTGTAAATAAGCCCAACATTGGAATTGGTCATGTTAATTGTTTAGTACTTACTGGTTCTTTTTCGAATCACCAGGCATGGTTAGTATAATTTAAATTAGTAACTATTAAAAACAAACTTAACTTAATTGTTAAGTTTCTATTTAAAATTAAAATCAAACAAAACAACCATTGCCACTTAGCCACCCAGCTGCCCAGCTGCCCAGCTGTTTTTGATTTTTGACAATTTATTTTCGATTCGACCGACCGACACAACAGTAGCCTGAGTGCGAGTTTCATTCAAAAATTGAGTTAACTCTACTACACGAAAATTCGAGTTGACGGCAATCTATTCGTACAGTGTGAATGCGCGAGTGCGAGTCCCAAGAATCTTTACTTAGACGCGCTCGTTCACTCACTCGCTGGATAGTTAACTTGAGTTAACTTTTTTCCTTAGGTTGGCGTTCTTGTAGCGACGTTTGGTAACCCGACCGGAGTGAGAAGTGTAGCATTTGCTTAGCTCGCCATAGTTCATTATCTCACTTTAATTCGGACGGGTTGTTTGCCTCATATGTCTGTCACTGTCACCTGTCACCTGTCACAATCTTAATATCTGTGATCTGTGGCTGTCTGACGATACTAGATGGCGCTTAAAACGATTAAAGTTTTGATTAAGATAAACAAACAATGCGATATTTCAAGACAATATTATTAAAGAAGCGCTTGATAGTCATCGGAAATGCATCAAATGAAGGAAGTATTTGTAAGTACAATCACAATTACAATTTAGGAGGTTAATTACGTGACAACAAGTTCCTATTTCAGTATAAGTATTGTGAATTCCATGTTGAATGTCGTTTACTTTGTACTTTGAGGTTATATACATAGTACAATAATATAAACAAAGCTTTATTTGAAGCTACAAATATGAGTTACCTTCTATCCAAGAAATACAAACATGTGAACTTGTCATGTCAATCAATTGGCGAAAATACTTATAGAATCTACAATAATAGATGCTACCTTTGATAGTTTAAAATTAATATTTCTTGTTTATTACTGTCATATTCTAATATGTATTACTTTTCTTTCAGCCACACAGAACTGATAGTTCTCAGTCACCAAGTCACCAATGACCCCAATAACAATGCACCTACCAGCGGATCTCATGCAGTTTTATCTATCAACCAAGCACCCCAGCAAGCCCCTTCTCAAAAATATCAATGTGATGCCTATTCACCTCCATTCTAATGCTTGTAGAATACCAGAACATGAACACCAAATATGCAAGAGATGAAACCTAATCACAATTGAGGAGACGGTAAATACAACCATTTATGGTTGATTTCATCGAGCAGAAAATAACCAAAATAAATAAAATTTTGTGGATAATGTTTAAAACTTTGTTTTAAGTTAGACCAAACAAGCAAATTGCCTTTTATAGACAAAGTTTAGTTATTGTTCACCCAGTGTACTTGAGATTTGTTTTAATAATGCATAGCATAGCTCTTAAAACTATTAAAACAACAAATAAATTATGTTATCGCTAATGACTGATAATATAATTATTTAATTAAAAGTCAGATGTATTTATATATGTTTTTCCTAATATTTTACATCGCCTTTTCTGGCCCCGGCAAAATTATAGGTATTCTCCCAGACAAACTCAGGGATCCGCTTTATTTGTATTATGTATTTTGATTTTATTTGTAATAAAACGCAATTGAAGATTTAATAAAGTTTTATTTACATAATTCTCCGTACTAATTGATCTCTTACAGCTCTACCTCTGTTTTTCTATATTTGTATTTTGTATTTTGATTTTATTTGTAATAAAACGCAATTAAAGATTAAATAAAGTTTTATTTACATAATTCTCCATACTAATTGATCTCTTACAGCTCTATCTCTGATCAAATCTGTTGTGGCACTTCCTCCATGCTCGCAGTAAATTTGATTATCACAGTCTTCTAAATCTTTACTTAAACAGCGCCATTGGTTCTTTAAACGGCCAAATTTGTTTTCTATTTTAACTCTGGCCACCGAATGTTTCATATTATAATTGGCTTCTGGTGAGCCTTTAGCAGGATCCAGAAATGGAGTCATCAACCACGGCCTCTGTGGGTAACCAGAATCTCCTGAAACCAATAAGCAACATTAATTATTTAGTTGAAATATGGTCAAATCAAACCAAAATCAGCTATTTCAAAATAGATTCCATGGAATAGTTTTTAATTGGTTTACAATAAGAGGAAAAATATATAGCATTTAATAGTATATTGAGTGCACTATAGGACAAAGGGTTAAAAGACTATTTACCTAACAACCAATACATTTCCCTATTTTGGTGCAAAGATTGCATATAGTTATTGAGTTGGCTATTTTATTTTCCCATATGAATGAGTCATGATTAGCCCCTCCAAATTTGGCATTTACATTCAGTATTCTGCACATCTGTCACATACCTGAGAATAAAATTTTATTGTAAGTGGGGCCTCCGTGCACTAGGCAACCAGGCTGCCTAGTGTGCAGGGGCGATTCATCGATTTAAGTGTAATAAAATATTGATATTGAGTTTAAACTTCAATGATTTTTGTATTACTTACCATTTGCACGTTCAAGGAATGGTAATGTTTTGTATGATGTATTAGAGCTATGGTCACTTCATCAATATATACACTGCACATCTTTTGAGATATATTCTTGGCGACTCCTGTAGGCCTCTGATATGACCCATGTGCATAAAAATACAGTGCCACGAGAACCTGCGTCAAACATGTGATAATTATGTGCTTTATTGATCATTTACTTCCGACATTAAACTGTAAAATAATTATAGTAAGTACCTTAGTTTCCAAGTTAATTCGTTGAGAGGACCTTAAGTCAGTATATCTCTTTAAATCTTGGCATAAATGTGTGAATGCATCCTTCGATAGGCAATACCTATTTTTTTCGAACTCATGGTCCGGAAGATTTATTGGATCAATTATTGCGTTCTTCTTAGGTCCGAGCTAAGGATAACATCCTCCAAGCCAGGTAAAATCGACTAGGCATTATTATTTTAAACTTCAATGAGCTGCAATGAACACTACTTCTCAATTCAATTAAATTTTTAGTGTAATGGCTGGCATTCACTAGTATTCACTACCAAATATGAAGGTGAGTGAGTTTACTATCGCGTCAACTTTAGTTAACTATACGAAGTATTACGAAGTGTCAAAATGGGTGCTCACACTCGCGTCAAATGTCAAAAACGCCGTATTTCCGCGCCCGTTGCGTTAATTCTTACTATATAGATTGCGTTTAAAACTTACACTCGCATTTCAGTTTCACAATTCGTCCGCAAGAGGCGCTTTTTCCGTTTTCATACAATTTTTACTTAACGTTAACGCAGTAGTAAACTTAGAAAAACTCGCACTCAGGGCACTGTAGACTGTATATTCTAATCTAGATATTGGCTGATATTGGCTGTGAATATGTCAAACAAACAATTTTAATGGTATGGCACTGTCATATTTGTAATGTCAATGCCAAACTGATGGTCGACGTCTGTGGTCGACGTGGTCGACATATCAATGCAAGGCTTCCGCATTTTTTGTTAATAAATGATTCATTAACTTATATTATAATAACTTTATTACTATTAGTAAATAATCACATTTCTTGTAGTCTAAAATATTGTGAAATATAAAATTAAAAAAATAGGGGAAATACAAAAATTCACGTTTTACATAAAACTAAAAAATAGTGTAGCAATGGGAGGCGTCTCAACTAATGTTCTACCTGGACCGAGGCCTCAATTTACGAGTCATTCTTTCATTCTGAATAAATTAGTGACCAACCATGGTGTCTAATCTAATCATTGAAACAGTGCCCTTTCAAGCACGGTAGCCTTACGGTAGCGCTCAGATAGAAATGCCACTATCGGCCAACCACCCAAGTAGAGACCGAGCTGCACATTGCTTAATAACTATTAACTAATGTCGCTTAGTCAAACTACGCAACAATTTTTAATGGGTAAAAATATGTATAGATTTCTAATTAAATATAAAAAAATCTAAAGACTATTGTAGGAAATTAAAGAATTAAGAATGGTCTATGGGTATGAAGTTTGAATGGACTAAAAATGGGTTATTGCAGAGAGGTCGGCACCTGCCATAACATGTAAAGAACAAGTTAGTTAACAGCGGCAGGCCGTGTCTCGCCGCCCACTAGATGGGCCATTGGGCCCCCCGAAACAGCCGACGTAAAGACGGCAAGGAGACATAATTATAGGAGAAGAGTAAGGTATATAAAGCATCTAGGATGCAGCCAAACTTGCTACTGCCCACGAGCAAGCATCCCATACAGAACATGCTCTTTAAAAAGCACAGGCGTTTAGTATTTTATTAGTGGAAAATGGGTTTTGCTATCATAATATTGATAGTTTAACATAGGTGTAACCTAATGCTTTAGAGCTACTTAGCACCTTTTAGTACTACCTACAATTTGTTTAATCCACCATTAGTAAATTTAATGGGGACTGGATCTCACAATGCTTAGCTCTCGATTGTGTAGGATGTGTTATCCAATAGTTGAAATTTAACCAACTTCAAAAAAAATACCTACTTCCGAGAGGATAAGACCTGAGTCTACGGTTAGGTATTTTAATGAGGAATAGTAACGTGCCATTTATTGCACAATTTGTTCGCATGATGAATTATCCAGCAGTCGTGACTTCGGCAATTATTGGAACAAACGATTGGATAAGGAGGAGGTGGAAGTTTGCACAGTGTGTAATAGTGAGGAACATAACAAGGAAGCGTTGCGCGTTGCGCGTCACTAGGCCGGGTGCAAGGCGGCTCGCGAGGGTGACGACGCGCATGCGCGGGCAAGGGCGTTCGGCGCGCAGTCGCCACGCGCCCGTCCCGACAACATGGCGCGCGTCCCTATTTCCGACATCCCTCCGCGTATTCACATCTGTCATACCGAATAAACCCCGCGCCCCGTGCATATTCTGTGACCAAACCCGTGTTAGTGAATAATTTTGTTCAGTGCAGTGTAATTCAGTGTTTATTTACAAATACCGGGGACTAGGGCGATTGTTTTGCTAAGGTAAGTTATTATAATGAAGAATAATTTGGAATTAGTAACATATAAGGAATTGTTTTTTTTCTGAATGGTGCGGCATTTTAGGTATTTAGTGATTTAAGGGTGTTTCTGAATGATGTTTACCTGCCCTCCCACACACACCGTTTTGTTACCGGTGTTTATGTTAACTGATAGAATCTTTTATTCGACGGTATTGTTCAATACATTGTAGGTATCTAAATCCCGAAATCCAATAGGTTCATAGGAACCTATTGGATTTCTGCACACTTCACTATACAGGCGTATAGTTCTTCAACAATCAACATGGTTTATCCTGTAGGACTATGAGGATAAGACATGTTGTGTGCCTTTTTATAAAAAAAGATAGGTAGGTACCTAGTAGGTAAGTATCAATTTTTTTTTTGCCATAACATTTAGGTAAGTAGGTACCTATTTGTTTTACTCCTCCACGATTGTAAGGGATGATTTTTGTTTACATTGTAGATTAATTATTAAAATAAAACTACCTATGTAAGGTAGGTACGTACAGTATTAAATTTGACAGCCGGGATTAGATACTATAAAACGTTATTGGATAAAATACCTACTTAAAATAAAAGGAGCTGTTAGTATTGCACATTATGCGAACTTAATTTGTAATTCTATCATTCTCGTCGTGATTTCAATTGCATGCTTGGAATAATAAATTATTATTATTCTTATAGGTAGGTGTTAAGCGCCGATCGTAAACTGATCGCACCTTGCGAAAAGTATTTCCATAATACGTGACCTTCAAACGTATAAGCACAGACTGTATTTACCTTTGTTTGAAAAAGTCTACGACTAACGTAAACAAGAATCTCTGTCATGTTATTTTTCTTCTGCTTCCCCTTAACCTATTTCCATTATCTGGAGTCGGCTCTCCTTGTCTTGTCCATGTTCTCCATTCTTCGCTAGCTTGCGTTTCTGCAGTGTTAACAACTTAGGTACCTATAATATGTCATGCTGTTTCAGTTATTCGCAATATTATCAACTAACTATTGTCGCCAAATACCTATACAAATTTAAGCTTTTATCTGTATTCTCTATACCTACTATTATTATTGAACTGAAGAGGTTTTGATTGTTTGAAAGCGCTAATCTCAGAAACAACCAATCCGATTTCAATAATTCCTTTTGGAATGAATAGTCACATTCAATGGGAAGGTTATATGCTATGTTTCATTCCGAAATTTCCACATGAACGGGCACATCGCGGGTAAAACCGCGGGGTGATGCTAGTCTGTTCGCAATTAGACAAGTCTCCTCGACCAGTAACAAACATCCTGGTAACGTTTCGGTTCTTTAACACTAAACTAAAAAAAGGATTAATACAATTGGTAATTCGATTTAAAGTATAATCTAAGTAGGTACGTACGTAGGTACTTATGTATCAACACTTTACTATAACAAAACTTATATAACACGTCTTGTTATATCAACCTGTGTGGTCCAAAGTCCATTGTTTCATACGGTAGTTAACGGTAGTAATAATGTAATGTAAACTTACAAAATAATTTATAGGTATTACTGAACGTGAACACGCAAGGCAAGGTATACGCAAAGGTACCTAACCTATATGCAGATAAAGGTAGGTACTAAATTGTAATTTTTGAGGGTTTCGAATCTCGGTAGGAATACTCGTACAAAGTTATACAGTAAGGGATGTTGGCACTCGTCTACTTTAGACGAAAATCACCCGCACGCCAGAAAGCTTATTAAAGTTATTAAATAACTATCTATACATAATTATGAAACAATTTCCCGAAAATCTGGCTGTCTGTATGTTATAAATTTTCTCAAAATGTACTGAATTCATGTAATTCAAGAGGAAGGTACTTTTTATACCAAAATTCCCACAGGAACGGGTACAATGTGGGAAAATCCGCGGGGCTCCGCTAGTGTAGTACAAGCAGGTCGTTATAATTATGTTTACACTATTTCACCTTTAACCATTGTAATAAGGTGAAAAGGTGTAAATATATTAGACGTAGTTTTACGACGTCGACTGTCCGAATCAAAATCCAAATGTCAATTGTCTTTTCCCTAAAAGTGATTGATCGACAATTATGTATGCATGCTTAACCTACATTAAACATAATAATTTCAAGCACCATTTAGCCTAATATTTGCCCTAATAACAAGCACCATTGACGTAATATTTGCCCTATTAATTAGTATAATTGGCGTTGACACTGAACCTCGTGAACTGTTCTTATTATGCTCGTTAAAAACTTGCCAAGTTCACGTGCTAATGATACTACTGAAGTGGAAAAAGTAAGAAATGCCAGTAGTTTTGACTTTCAACGAAAACTTTTAGTCGGATCGTTAGTCGCGTAGAAATAATGGCATTATCCTTTAAAGTGGTTAGGCTGATTATTGCCTAAACGTGTTACGTTAAAAAAATTAACTAAAATGAGCAAATTATTTTAGTTTGGTTGATGGTACATAGCTAAGTACTATATACCTAAGTTGTCTTAAGCAAAATTAGCATTGGGGAATCAGGTATGGCTAAGGAAGTCGTCTGGAAGGATACTACCGTTACTAGCAGGACATTTATAAGCCTGGCCGATAGCCAATTGCTAGCCCTATTTAGCGTAGAATCTCTAAGTAATAATGTTCAGGGATTCCACAACATTCTTCACACTGTTTTACCGTTCCCCAACATTCATAATCATAATGGTATGTTATTAAATGAATCATAACTTTTTTATGAAGACACGAATCACTATAAAGTTTATGTAAACGTAGATAATAATGATTCATACCGGTGTTTAGTTATCATATTTGAAGACTGAAGTTGGTACCAATATTAAGCACTTAATTAGAGGCTATTTTTAAGGAGACAATTTACATATACTCATCCATTAATTTCACGTGTCAATGCTCGACACCACAATATTCTTCCGACCGGAGTTGATAAACTTTTTCGTCCAACTAGTTTTATTCCCTCGTTTCGATAACTGCTATAAACAAACAATCAAAATTATAGTTATCGTCACAGCCGCCCGTGAACTTCACTCGGTCGGTAGCCATCCCCATAATAATAAAAATGGATTAGTCGATGGCGTGGCACGGGCCCGGTTCGCGAGGTCTTTGAACCACCCAAATTCCCCTCAGATGTTAAGGTTTCTATATTTAGAACTGCACATTTGGTTCTCAGTAAGCGGATGTTTGCGTAAAAACTAGAAATGTTTTGCGTTCATACACTATTTGTATGAATTTGCGATTGATTTCTTACACTAGGTTTAGGTTTAATATTGTTAAAAATGCACATAACCTCTCAGATTACATATTTTTGCACTGACGCATCTTTTTCATCCTTCATTAGGACGCGAAAAAATAAACTTATGTTTGGTTTTATGAGTCACATGAGTAAAGTTGTGTCGTGAGATACTCAGAGAAACCCTACAGGAATCTGGATGACGTATTGTTTGGTCCCTATAAGGCACACGACCGCGGTGTCTCATTTCAACCGTCTGTTGTATCAATTTACCTGCATATCTTGTCCTTATGAAACGCGTGCATCGGAAAGGGACTGAAGCCAAAAGTCGATGTTAATATGACCGGTTTTTTAAAGTTGAATACTGATTAATCTAAGGTTTGTATGGGGTAGTAGACCTATTAGTATTTCCACGTTATGTCATTATTTCTTTGCCGGACACTGCCGTCTTGTCCCGATATCCGATCATTGTTCCGTGAGTCAAAATTTCAATTTTGGTATCTACTGATTAGCATGGTTAGTACGTATTATATTTGACTAAACGCATATTGAATAGAAATATGACGTTTAGTTCACCATATTTCTAATGTGTCATCGAAATACCGTTAATTTCCTCTAACTTACTATTTCGGAGCACTAGATACTTAACTTCAACTTCACATAAACCTTAAAACACCCCCCTTTTTGGATCTTCAGTTAACATTTCAGGCCAGACCCATTACACAATTGATTACAACAACAGATGGAGTATTACCATTGGCATGTAATCTGGTTCTATTGTGTTAGTGCAGCTGCTATCGATCTGTTTGAATTGAGACTGGGTGCTTAAGAACTGAAACTAATGGTAGGGGACGAGGACGATGCAGTGAAATGCGTACGGATTGGCTGATTATCCTCTCAAGTGGAAGAATAGATAACGAAGTGGGAAATCACAGTAAGAAGGTTTGTTAGATAAATTTGTATTTATATTGCTGTAATTTTAACTTTAACTGTAACTTTTAATCCCAAGTCCTTAATGACTTGGGATTAAAAGTTCGCAATAATTTCTGATATTATTTTGATTATACTTATGGCTTGAATAACATATTAAGTATATAATTTTATACAGTTATTAAAAGCATGTTTGGCAATTTAATATTTTAAACGCGCAGAGATGCAAGTAAGCTTCCCCTCATTCTCTGCATCAAAGCGTAATATAATTTCTTCCCGATGACGTTTTTCAATAAACAATGCATCCCTTTGTTTGTTTTCAAAATCTAAATACATCTCGTACCTACGATTCCACACGTGAGCCGTACGTGCTATATCTAAAGGGAACTTTGCAGGAAGTTGTTCCTATACAGCATTGGCACGTGTTGCTTTTCTATTTCAATTATAAGCCCTATTCCATATGCAGTAATAACCATTCATGAGATGAATCATGGAGGTCTTAACCTCATTGGAGATTCACACCTTACCCCATTGTAATAAAGTCTGAATGTACAAGGAACCAGTTTGGTATATGTACTGTTTTGCTTCTGGATGCGTGGGCGCCGTGGGCTCACTATTAAATGGATTATAAGTATATCTAGTTTATAGCCATTGCACTAAATGGCGCTAACAGATTCTGTCATCGTTATCTTCTTATGAGTATATTTCAAGTTTAACTTGGTCTCTTTTCATTGACAAACTGAAAGCTTTTCACTATATCAATAGGATTTTCATTATTATATTTCAGTTCGTAATTTCCAATTTTGTAGTTGCATATAGAAAGTGTAAGAGTTATTTTAATGAAGAATAAAAGTCGATACAGCGGAGAAACCTAGTTGGATTTGTATAGAATTGTAGAATTTTATTGAATATCAAATTAATGATTTATTTTCTTTTCTTTAAAGGATTCCAGGATATACAAGATGAATATTAGTTACTATGTAGTGAGAACTGTGGATTATGAACATCAGGTACACAACAAATCCAATTGTAGAAGTGATTCAAAAATTACTTGTAGAAATTGTGCGTAAGCGCATGAATCACAGTGATACGCGATCTAATCGTTTTTCTACAGGAAGCGTACTCGGACGTCCGAACGTGAATGACTTTCGCGGTTACAACATTATTGCACGTATTACTATCGTTGTTTCAAATGAACGAGTGGTTATAACGTGTCTGATGGTGAGTAGGTGTTGCCAGTGCAGTTCCGCATTGGATTGTCATAGAAATTATAGTCCATTCTTTATGGAAATCCATCTAAATGTTTCCTGCTGTTATGTTAATGGTAATTCTGATATTTGAGCACGATTTTCGTAATACCGATACCGAACCATTTTGGTTCGGTTTTCAAATGGGGTTACATTCTAAGTGGTTTACAAAAAAAACAATCTTTAGCGAGATGAGAGACCTTTGCCTAGCAGTTAGACATTATAGGCTAATACTTACTTTACTCTACATACAAATGGATTCCGTCGTTCTCAAGTGGTAAATGTTACGAACATGATTTAGGACTTATTTTATTCTAAGTATTACCTAACTATATTGGCTGACTTAATCCTGAAATAATTAAGGCATTTAAAAATAAGCCTAATAATAATGCTTTTTGAAAAAGAATGATGTTGATCTTTAATTTAAACGTTCAGTCATAAAAATATATGCAGCCGCAAGAAGTCATAGTAATAAAATATTTTGGGGGTTGTTTGTTTATTCAGATATGACTGGGGTTGGTTGAAGAGGGTGTGTTGGCGCCAAATCTTAATGAGAATAAGGAAGGAGACACGTCCCCTCGCAATTTTAATAATTTAACAAAGCTGAATCTTGATTCGTCATCCTATAAAAATATTAACGACCCACTTAGTTAGGTAATTTATCCACTGATATGTATTTTTACTTGTAATTATCTATAATATAAAAATGAATCGCTGAATCTGTTGCTAAGCGTATACTTCAGAACGACTGCACCAAATTGGATGATTCTTTTTTTAATGTGTTCCTTATTGTCAGGACAAGGTTTTTATATAAGAAAAATAAGGACCAAAATTTCAAAATTCTCACAGGAACGGGGGTGCTGCGGGTGAAACCGCGGGGCACAGCTAGTTACCAAATAAATATGTGCTTCAAATTGGCGCATAATATTATTTTTAAATAATTACACCCTGTATATGATACACCCTATCTTTGGAAGAAGAGATCGCTTTTAGTAAGGCCATTGGACAATGTTTTGTTGTCATTTATTTTACCTCTACGGTCTGTTTCATTGTCACTTGTTACATAAATTGTAAAACTGTTTTATAATTTGTCTACAGTTAACATTATAATCAAATTTATTTTCTATATAACCTACTTTATCTTAACACAAGTAGTTAATTATGCCTCGTAGTATATCTTCTAAACCAGCATCACATTTTCAATATTGTTTTTGTGTATGAGTTTCTACTTTCTTATCATTAGTAGCAGTGATGGTAAACGGTAGCCTCATAATTACGTGAGAGGTCAGCCATTGCTCGTTGGCATAATTTTCATTTGATGCCGATATCTGGACGTACTTAGATTAAGTGGTTTTGATGTTACTAGGTGTTTAATGTAATGAAGCTTTTTGTTTAGGTGTGCTAAAACATTGGAACTGCTTGTACGATTTGTTTTTGTCATATTGATAATGATAACCACAATCGCAATCTAGAAATCTTCACAGTTTTTTGGGTTAAGAACTTGAATATTACATTACATATTATTTAGATAATGTTCCATAACATCTCAAGTGATCAACAAATGTGAATTGGCGGCCGTCGCGCGTCGCTTGTATAAAGTACTAGCCGCGCCCCGCGGTGTAACCTGCGTTGTACCGGTTCTCGCGGGAATTTCGGGATAAAATGTATCCCATGTGTTATTTTTATGTATAACCTGTATTACTGTAAAATTTCATTCAAATCCGTCTAGTAGTTCATTCGTGCAAGAGTAACAAACAAACATACATACCTACATACATACATCCTCGCAAACTTTTGGCTTTTATAATATTAGTAGAATAGATTGACAGTTTGACTATTTAAGTAGGTACCTACTTTCTTAACATATTTTTTGTTTTCGGCAACGAATTGACCACCCGGCTAGATTGAGGATAATGGGATTAAAATAATTACGTCTAAGAATAAAGCTACACATGGTTAACATTGTTTTGCATAATAATATAGTGTTTATGTTTAATGGGTTAAACCATTTTTGGATGAAAAATATCCTCTTGTGGATTAAAGCTGACTGGGGTGTCTACTACTTAGCTGTCTAATGTACTTACTTAGTAGGTAGGTATGACGGGTTAATAATATGCAAGACTTTTAATTAATCAAGTTTAAAATTGCCGTCTTTGATTTTTAGGGGAAAATTCAAAATATATAAAAAAGCTTCCGAGGAATTAAGAGTCTTATCCTTTCTTTGAAGTAGCTTAAAACGAAGATAAGTTTAAGTTTCTATGTTTCTTGCATTTATGTTCCCATGTGGTTGGGATGAAAAATAGCCTGTCCTCATCAAATCTTCTGTTTTATTATATTAGTTTAAATAAAAACAAAGATCCCAAGATATCGAGAGCCTCCTCTTTACTTTGAAGTCAGTTAGAACGAAGATAAAGCTTCTCATATCACTTGCGTATGTTGTAATTCAATATTTAATGAAATTAGGTTACAATTAATAAAGAGACATGGTGATGCATATCCGTCTGGCTCTGCGATGACCCCTATTCCAAAGCACGCACACGCCCGGAGCCTTCGCGGCTTGCATTCAATATCGATAGATAGAGGAATACCGACTAGTGACGGGCTTATATCGATAACGGTTATCGATTAAAACACATTTGTTGGGAAAATGTATTTTTAATTAACTAAACAGCTGATAAGAGTAACTTCATTTAACACATATCACATATCAGTTCGTTTATGTTAGTTAATTAATTAAACTGTGCTTTATTTAACTGGAGTTTTAATTATTATAGATAAAAATGCAGTTCGCAAATGGTAGGTGAAGGATGCAATTCATAGTAACGACTACAAAATACAATGTTTATTTTATTGTCAAGTCATAAAATACTTTCAATTATTTTCATTCACTAAATGCTAATTAAAGAGAATTCAAATCGATTATCTTTGAAACACTAAGAATTATGAATTTATCAAATATTGCTAATTTGTAATCGATATCGATAAAACCAATCGATAAAGGTGTATCACTAATGTGATCTTGAACAGTATGATTCGAATGAGGATGTCAAATTGATTGTTATTCTATGGACGCGCGGCGATGGTCGCCTTTCTCTAAATAAACGAAGATTCATGTTTTTGAAGAAAAATTGGTGAAAGTACCAACACTAGTGATGAAGCAAAATACACGATGTTATATAAAAATATACGATTATATTATCTAAATTTTAAGGTGCTTAAATAATTGTATTAAAGGCACTTATTAAGTTAGATACTACATATAAGTAAAATGGTGGTTGACTAATAAGCACAACACTTGGTACTCGATTTGATAATTGTAGTCAGTATTTTGAGGATCCATACAATAACGTTGAGGTATGTTTAATCCGCGATTAAGTCCCGTCTACTAGATTAGTGTTTACGTTATTACCACACTTATCGCGGCAAAAGGTTTATAAAACAAGTGAACAACGTACTTTATATTTTTCCTGATTTTCCAGATCATCACACTTATAAACAGGCCCTGCATGTAAATAGTTTCCACTCTATATATGCAATTCGTCTGATTTGAAACAATGTGTCGCCGAATGCTTTGTATTTGTGCCCCAAGGTCATTGCGACACCCACTATACAATGTGGCAGAAATTGTAAACTTCAGCGATTTTTATTAATATTGTAATGTTGTTTAGCTGTTACTGATCTAGTTAAATTAACATTAAATCATTAATTCTTAACATTAGATCTGATTCGGATCAAAGTTTTTTAAATTTATACCGTATTAACCTTGACTTAGGTTACAATTATAAAAAAAATATTTATTTATCGTAAATAAGGAACAGACGTTAGTAGTAGTAGTATTATTAGCCTGTAATGTCCCACTGTTGGGCAAAGGCCTCTCGTCTCACTGAAGATATCAGTACAGTGAGGAGGTTTAGACGTTACTCGTTCTAAATAGTGGGATGAAAAATGCAGAGAATTAAAGTTCAAGTTTGGGAGTTGTGAAAAGTTAATTGAGGAAATTAGACTTAAGATAGGAAACACAACTTTATAAAAGTTTCCTCTTACTTGTAACTAAAAAGTAGTAGTAGTACAAGCCTGTAATGTCCCACTGCTGGCAAAGGCCTTTCATATCACTGAAGTTATCAATAAAGTGAGGAGAATTAATTAAAAAAGTTATAATATTAAGTACTGTGCTTTTATTGTCTTACCATGGACCAAACACCAAAATGTCTCCATTTCATATCATTTCTAGTTCCTAATATGTTCCGCCTCTTTACTATGAAAGGTGTCAAGTGCGCGCCTTGCGACATACCTATTGTTAGTCCATTGTTATGATTTTGATACGACATAGATACAATCATAATTCGACAGAGTAGAATTGATTATTGACGACATATTGCAACTATGTAGGTACCTAGCTAGATAAATATAGATAGACAGATATCTTTAGCGGTGAGAATTTTACTTTACAGGACATTACACGCTTTACTTTTTATATAGATCTACTCGTTTTCAATAGTTAATATGGCTATATTAGGCAGAAGAGAATTAAAATCTTCTTTACTCTAAAAAATAAGTTTCAGCGCTTGAACTTTGACCTAAAGTCATTTCTTCTTTAAAATAGTTTTCTTTGCTACACTATGTACTTAGTAGTATTTTAGCCAATTACTTTCCAAGCATTCATAGGTAGGTAGGTATACCGTTGTGTTATTCGAAGCAGACATGGCTTTTACGTCTCGGGTATGTCTGCGAAGGGTGAAGGTTAGGGGAGACTCAAAACACGAGGGGACATTGAGGAGATTAATGGATGTCTGCGACGGAAACTTTCCCTTGCACCTCCGTTTTTCATTACTGGCATGATTGACATAACTGAAGAAATTGTCTATCTATATAAATAGCCCCGTACCCACCTAGCGCACAGGCTCGCGCGGCAGCCTCGCGAGCCAAATGCTCGGCTGGTGTGGACGTGCCTCGGGCTGCCTCGGGCGCGCGTTTGCTCGGCTGAGCACGGCTCGGCCCCGAGCCATCTGTTGTCGGTAAACTTGACGCGCTCAAAGGTGCCTCGGTGAGCGCTGTGTGTTAGGTGGGTACGGTTATGTTTTGGCTCGCGCGCGAAGCTAGGAAAATAGCTGCAGCTGAATAGACACGACTTATGATGGCTCAGCCTGCCTCGCGAGGCGGCCTAGTGTAAATTGAACAAAACTACTGAGGCTGGCTCGCGAGCCATGGCTCGCGAGCTGGACACCGAGGCTGCCTCGCGAGCCTGTGCGCTAGGTGGGTACGCGGCTATTGAATAGCAATGCCCCGCGATTTTACTCGCGTTGTGTCCGTTTCCGAGGGAATTTCAGGATGAAAAATAACCTATAACCTTCCCGTTGAATATGGCTATCCATTACAAGAAGAATTATCCAAATCGGATTGGTATTTTCTGGGATTCAGCTTTATTATGTTAGAATAGATTTTTCGTTAGAGTAATGCCTTGGTGTAATCGTGATAATTATTTACACCAGAATTATGAATATGCTATGAATACGTTTGATATGATTGATGGATACTAAATGTTGCAACGTAGGTCTGTTGTAAAGGCTTTGTCATCAAAATGTTTGTACCTACTCGTATGTTATATCGTAAATGTCTTGATCGAAATACTGACTGAAATATTTTTAAGGATTTGGTTTAGTAATTAAATAGGAAGTCATTAAATGCAAGGCAATATAAGTAGATAACACATATTGCAAGGTTCATGTGCAATGCTGCAGGAATATTGTTACGAATATTTTTTTGAGATTAGATCATCCTAACTACTTAGAACTTGTAAAGTTATATTATAACTAACCAATATAGAATATAATTGTTATCCATCCGCTGTAATTTAGAATAATAAGTAATTATTATTTCACAAATTTACATTTTCCTGTTTACATATTTACTTAATTACCTACCTAAGTATGTATGTTTTGTGTTTCGAATAAGCAACGGTTTCTGATTAAACGTAGTATTAATGTAGGATTTTGTTTAAGTTAAAACTAGCAGCGCCCCCGGTTTTACCCGCGTTGTGCCCGTTCCCGTGGGAATATCGGGATTTTTTAACATAAAAACCTTCCTCTTGAATCACTCTACCTATTACAAAAAATCGCATCACAATCCGTTACGTAATTTTAAAGATTTAAGCATACAGACAAACAGACAAACAGACACGAAACAGAGACGACTTTATTTTATACTATGTAGTGATAGTGATATTAAGGGCCGGCGCCCACTGCCGGCACGGCACGGTGAGTCATGGCAAAGGATTTTAATACTAATTAAGTTATTTTGAATCTTATTTCAATGAGTTTAGAAATTATGTTACTTTATTTTGATACCACGATGCCGTGACGTGCCGCAGGATGCTGCGGCATGATGCGACACGCCACAGGATGCAACGGCATGACGTGTCATGCTGTTTCATTCCACGGGATGCCCCGGCGCGCCATTGCATCCCGCGAGACGTATGGGTCACTTTGGGGTCGAGGAATTATGATTGCTAGCTAGTTGAAATAAGGCTGAAACTTATGCAGCATTTCGGTGGGGCGCAGTCCGGTCGGTGCGCGGGGGCAAGGGAGGGAGATTCTTTCAGCAGGATGCCACGGCATGCCACGGAACGCCGCGGGATGCCGCAGCACGCCGCGGGATGCCACTACACAACCTGCCGTGCCATGCTGTGCCACGCCGTCAGTGAGCGCCGGCCCTTATACGCTTATTAACAGCACTTTAGCTATCAAATGGTTTGTCCCTTTCCGACATACGATATTTGTCAAAGAGGGAAAGAGACAAAACACCAGAAAACACTGTTAAAGTGAATTCGTTTATGATTAAGGCGGTTAGTGTTTAGCGCAATGTAGATATTGCACTTTGGCCTATGAAGTAAGAAATAAAATAGTCTGAAACATCTGATTGTTTCACTTCTAACTAAGCAACTAATAGTTTATTTGGACTTTGTATTGCTTGCGATAGTTTTTACTGAGACTGATATGTTTATGTTGCTATGTAAATGGAAAAAAAATGTGCCGATTATAGTTTAAAAGTGTAGATTTTGTTGTCTGTCATTGAAAATTACAGCGATTCTGCAAAATTGTTTTGTAGGACTTTGTACCGTAATGCTACTTACATACTCGAATCTATACTAATATATTAATCTAAACTAGCAGCGCCCCGCGGTTTTACCCGCGTTGTGCCCGTTCCCGTGGTAATTTCGGGAATTTTTTTACATAAAAACCTTCCTCTTGAATCACTCTACCTATTACAAAAAACCGCATCAAAATCCGTTGCGTAATTTTAAAGATTTAAGCATACAGACAAACAGACAAACAAACAGACAAAAATAGCGACTTTGTTTTATACTATGTAAATTCGAGTAGGTTAGTGGTCAACCCTGATTTGAAACCGCCTGAACCCAAAATGATGTATTGATTGAAACAACCGGGAAAGACAATTTTAAATACCCTCCGAAGCACGGTAGCGCTAATAGATATGCCACTATCGGCCACCCAGCCAAGTAGGGGTGCACGTTGCTTAAAAATCGCAATGAGCTAACATAGCTTAGTCAAACTACGCCACGAGTTTATAGGTACCTACTTTAAACCGTTTATGCGACGTATGTATCCTTTACATATCGGTAGCGGTAAGATAAATGTAATTAGCGACCACCCACCCCGCTGAACGGTGCAAGATGCATTACCTGTCAAACTAAACTTAGATACATTATAAAGATAATTAGACTTATACAGCAACATCGTCCATAAATCAGATAGGACATTGCATTCTCTTTGAAACATTCAGAGAAACGTCCGTCCATCTAAATATGTCGCCCAGTGTAGATTCACCTTTAAACTTGTACTGTCACGAACTTAAGCCTTGTTCGCATTAAGCTAGTAGTTTAGTCGAGTAGCGAGTAATTTAGTAGCTAAAATACTCTCTACTGCCCAAAAATCGTTCGCACTTTGTTCGAGTACAGTTCACAAGTGAGTTGTGTTTTACAAGATGAATAGCCTACAACGCAATAAAGTAAATAAACTGATTAAGCTAATGGTAACGGCTATTTTAGAAGAAGTGGAAGAGGAAATTTGTGTGATTAATAAAAAGAAGCTATGGATTCGAAAATGGATCAACAGGAGAGATGAATTAGGGGCTACTAGTTGTCTTCTGAAGGAATTGGCATTGGAAGATCCCAAAGAATACAACGATAGTTTGAGAATGTCCGAAAGTTGTGTAAATTTTTTGTTAATGAAAATACAAACTCAAATACAGCGAAAAGATACGCTTATAAGAAGTGCAATTCCCGCAATTACAAAATTACAAGCAGTTCTATACTTTCTTGCTACAGGATGTACTTTAAGGACACTCACACATATATTTAGACTCGGAAAATCAACTATTTCCGAATTCATCATCGAAGTTTGTGAAGCAATCTATGAATCATTAACGGAATTCATCAAGGTAAGATTAAATAATAATAGGTGACACATTTATCATTTATTAGTAGGTATAATCATTTTCAACATTTGCGTGCTGCATTGCTTATAAAATTAAGTCATTAACGCTCTTCCAAATTACTATTGTCATTATAACATATCGCTATATGGTGATTCTACATTTATTATTTATCAGTGTAATCATTTTCAACATTTGCGTCCTGCATTGCTGTTAAAATTAAATCATTTGATAGAATTACGTCCGCAACATTTTCATCATTTTCAGATTGAAGTATCTCTGTGGTTGCTTGCTCTTCCAAATTACTATTACTATCATCATAATATATTACAGAATCGTTATATGGTGATTCTACAGTATAAGACGACTGCGGTGTTCTGTTTTGTTGAGATGCGTTTTGAAGGTGCTGACGTCGAATTTTATTTATATGAAGTTGAATGTACTCTTGTGCTTCTAATGCCAGTAGTAAGGGCAAAGACTTCAGTTGAAGACCAACGTGTTTACCGAACACCTCAAACTCATTTTCTTCCACTACAGAGGTGCTTTGAGTTATATCTTTTAATTGGCTGACCATGCTCGAGAGCTGGGCGATTTTCCTCTTTTTTGTTAGAGGTTGAGGAGGAGGAGGAGGTGTAGGTTGACGAACAGAATCCCCTGCATCAGTAATTTGTTCAGTATCTGTATCTGTGTGAGAACTATTGGAAGCCTGAAAAAACAACATGTGATTAGTATCAAAGTACTTATTAATGATTTTTTTTTTCAGATTCCTACTACTACAGGCTGGAAAATAATTGAAAATGGCTTTCGAAAACAGTGGAACTTTCCAGGGTGCTGTGGCGCAATCGACGGCAAACATGTAGTCATCAAAGCACCCCCTGAATCAGGAAGTTTGTACTATAACTACAAAGAGACAAACAGCGTTGTATTAATGGCTGTTGTAGATAATAATTATTGCTTTAGTTATATAGACGTTGGGTGCAATGGAAGAGTTTCTGATGGTGGCGTATTTCGTAACTGTAGTTTATACCAAGAGTTAGAAAACGATGTTCTACCAGAGGATCATGTTCTAGTTGGCGACAATGCATTTCCCTTGAAAGAATATTTATTAAAACCATTTCCAGGAAATCGATTAACGTTAAAGCAAAAAAATTTTAATTATCGTTTGTCTCGGGCGAGAAGAATAGTCGAAAATGCTTTCGGTATACTAGCTGCCAGATTCAGAGTGTTTGAAAAACCGATGCCCTATAGTCCTGAGAAAGTTGTTAAGATAGTAAAGACCTGTTGCGCTTTACATAATTGGCTCCGCCAAACAAAATTACAGAACAAACAGTATGAATACACAGTAGACACAGAACATTATGAAACAGGAACTGTCGTTCCTGGTAATTGGAGAAATGAGCCAGAGTCTCTCGGAATGCAACCGCTACCAATTTGTTTAGGTAACCGTTCATCCCAAAGGTCTTTAGATCGTCGCGAGAGGTATGCAGATTATTTTGTCGGAAGCGGATCTGTCCCTTGGCAGACAAGAATGATACATTGAAAACTGCCGGCACAGACACTGACGTACATATTAAAAATTATGATTAGAAATTATGATAATTTAGATGAATGGTAGGTACTTACCAAGTTGCTTTCACTTTGTGTCAGAATTGAGTTTAGGTTTCGCAGGGATGCATCCAATAAACTGAACCATTTTACATTAGGAACATAAACCGTCTCAGTCCCAGCGCCCGAATTTTTGGACTCCTTTATTTTTTTTAACTCCTGCGAGTAGGTCGATCTAAAAATGAATGGATCTTGTTAGGTTAAACTACTTCTATTAACAGTAGGTACTTACCTCATAATAATAATTAAGAGCTTATTGTATCACAATAATAAATATGCCTTTGTATTAAAATAACAATAATAAAAATTATGCACTGACCTGATGTTTTTAATTTTCAATTTCACCTCCTTTTCACCAAATCCGGATATACTCATAGTATTTTCTAAATCTAAGTACGCAGATTGCTTCATTTGTTTGTTTTTGTAATGCGGGGACTTAATATTCCACAAGCATTCGTGTTCTAAATATTTGCTAACGAAATTTAGAGTTGTTTCTTCGCTCCACCGAAACGACATTTTTACTAATGAACTCGACTAATTTCGACACGTTCGAACTTGTTTAGTAGGTGAAGCAGTGAGCACGGACGGTCCTACTCGCCAGAAAAAATAGAATAAAATGGATCGACTCGACTAAATTACTTACTAATCTACTCGACTAAATTTTTATTGTTCAGACACGTTTAGTAACTAAATTACTCGCTACTCGACTAAAATACTAGCTTAATGCGAACAAGGCTTTAGGCTATGTATAAAGCTTTCACTGAATTCTTTGAAATCTTGATATGTGATTTGCCATATTTGATGGTTTAACCTCAGTTTTATCCTTTAGTTTGTACGTAGTACGTTTAGTTTGTACGATATGCTAAGGAGTTGCGTGTACGCTTTATAAGGTAATGGAGTGTTAGATAAGACTGCGTGGGTTTAGGTTGTGATCTCTAAGGGATCGGCTTCTGGTCTTGCCAGTTATGATACTATCTTCCGCTTTCTGTTGTGTTCTGAATTCGAAGTTTTGGTGCAGTGGATTCAATGTTGTTCCAAGTTTGTTCGGTGTCTTTTTAGGTAAGGTAAGGTTAGATAATATCGGTTTTGAATGTAAGTAGTAGTAGAACTTTGTAGGTTTTGTACTACCATCGTAGAATGTAAGTTTAAGAAGAGATAAAAAAGAAAGGAGATACAAAGTGAAAGGATAAAAAAGGACATATCTAAGACAAATTAAAAAAAATAGTGGTCATATAGAAAAGTGAAAAGTACAATATAAAGTATACGAAACACATCTAAGGATGTAAGTAAGTACCCCAATTTTAGGTACATCAGAATGTTTATTACAGGAGTTTTAGTCAGTGAATTAGTTGTGGTGTTCTTAAGAGTGTATACTACCTCAAATCGCTTATTTTCAACTCGGCGGGATCTCCATATATTCCTCGTTACTCAATATTTAACTTTGAAACGTATGTATGGTAAAGTTCATGATATAATCTATCGATCATATGTTTCGAAAACACGACTCCATGAAATTTTCTCGATAGAAAAAAATCGCAAAGTTATCTCTAAATTTTTACTAAAATCTTAATATCTCAATAAATACAAAAGTTGTTGAATTAAAATAAAGTGTAGTAAATTGAATAGGGTTTACAGAACAATTCATATGTTGCGGTTTTTTCAAATGAGTACCATAATGTTTGTAGGGAGCAAATACCTACAATTCGCGGGCCGAAACACCAAGCGCTCAGGTGTTTCTGTCCCGCTTCGGCTCAGGGGAAAATCTGAATACGCGAACTGAGGTAGTGTACACTCTTAATTCAGTTTTTCTATTTCTAATGATGACGTTAAGTAATTATGAGTTAATTGGTTATTTTTACCTCATATGAACTTAAATTAATATCTTTATTTACCCTCTTATATTATTACCCTTATTTACCCTATTATAACTCAACATGCAGTAAGCTCCAACTGACTTAATTAGTTTTTGAACCCAAGTGAGGCAATCTTTAGGAAAATACAGAATAGTAAAAAAAATAGTTTTGACCCAATAAACATCTACCTACTCCTAACAATCTTTACATCATTATTTTGCCTGCCAAGTCTTAATAGAGGCGTGCTAAGTATTTATGCCTTAACTAACCAAAGTCTAGATTGCTTCACACCGACATTGCATTATTAATGTAGATACTAAATACTAATATATTCATCACCAATACAATATGGATCTGTTCTAATGAATTATTGACAACAGTGTGGGCTATTTTACGATGTCGAAAACAAAATTCCGAATAGTTAATAATGTTTATGATTTTGCATTCAGTTTAAATGTAATAGCTCACGAAATCCTTCTTAAAGACTAGGCTTTTCGCTTTGGGCCTGTACTCAATCTACTTCTGTCAACGAACATCGTCTTCACACTAGACTGTCCGACTGCGGGCACCTAATTAAGGTGACAGCTGCTGTCACTCGTCAAGTGCGGTCGACTGTAATGTGAATGTACATATTTGCACCTATACTGAGGCTTCAACTATAGTGAGTAGTAATAGGATTGTATTTAATGCAAAATGGCTAGACCTATGGAGAATATGGTACTTATGGTATAACATTACGCATTTGTATAATATGTATACGTACCACGTTTTCTGCTATGAAAGGAAATTAACGCAATGAAATAACAGCGGTTGAGCGCCAATATTTTTGAAATGATTAAACACAACAAAGAGAAATGGATAATTCTGGTGGATCTGTGACCAACATATTATATGTTTTATATTGACCATAATTTGTCTGAAGCGTATTGCACAAACGATACATAAAAATAAATGTACTCCAATTTTCGTTATTATGAAACGAAATGTATAACAGAAACATTTCCTTATTTGAAACACGTAATATTATTTAAATATGGTCACAAAATGTGAGTTATTGTGTTGTTGATGAAACGATTAGATCGAGATATACTTTAAATAACTTCAAAGTTTTTTGTGTACCAGATCACCTTGTCGTATCCGCTTCGAAAGGAATCTGAGAACACACCCACTTTGGTTGCACCCAAATATCATTTCATGTGAATGCTATTCAGATTGCCTAGATTTAACACCTAGATTCTCGGAAATTAGTTTTTATTACCTAGCTGGTATGACAATTGGTTTCTCTTCTATATACCTAGTTATAAAAATGTCTGTGTGTGTATTTATTGGTATTTGATTCTGTAACTAACTATATAATACATTTCGATGTTTGACACGTAAATTAACTATTTACCTATTGGAGTATTGCTCCTGTATAAGTAGTAAAATTATATGCTTATAATGTCCTGTAATATGGTAATAATGTCCATCTCACCGATAATTGCCAGATACACCATCTGTCTTTATGCGTGAAGTACGGGAAGACAAATAGGTAGTTATTTTTGAACTACAATACCTAGGAAGGAAGCGTATATCAATTGAGTTGTCTTGTTACTATTCAGTGGAGAGATTGAATGATGATACGTAGGTAGATCTGAGTGGTTGGCGGTCGACGACTTCTGGCGAAACTGTTGTGTTAGCTAAACCCTATCTGTAGCAGTTTGATTTGCCGACTGTACGTACATATTTCCGGGTCTGAACTTACCACCGAGGTATTACTTAGAAATCATCGTTATGTTACATCGAGACATTGGCTGAATAGGTTTGACTTTAGATTCAGGTACCTACGTGTATTAGCCTATATGAAGGTATGTATATTAACCTATAATGTCCCACAGTACAGCAAAGGTTGTTATGTTGAAGATATCACAGTGAGGGGGATTCATGTATAATTCAATAGTGTTCCCAGTAAAATCTAGTGATGTCATAAAAACCTAAAAATACTTCTAGGTCCTTTACTAATTTGGGGTTTTACCAACCATTAATTATATAGGAATTAAGTACCTATACAATTTTTGATGATTTACACTCGATGAGTAATAATAATGTAGTTTCCATCGCTTCGAACAATAGCCAATTATATTAAAGCATAACTAACATTTCTTGTATTGTAATTTGACTCAACAAATCAACCAGAATTTTAAAACAAGCGAGCATTATTAAACAGGGAATTTGGGTAATTACCGCATCGGAAGCTTAGAGGTTGAGACCCTTTTGGGTTCACATTTATATATGGTAGAATTTATAAAGAGAATATGCTCGTACATGAAGTCGGTTTTAACCGTACTTAGAACTCCGTTAACATTATTCTAAGCTTTTAAAGAATGCACAGTTATTAAAAGAGATATTCTAAAGCTACTCGTAACTTGAAAATAGGCCTTTCATAGTCGCAAACCGATCATTTAAATACCTAAAATGCCTATAAAATTTGCATTGCAAGTGACAATTACGTGCAATAAAATATTGAGTTTTCCGTCGCTGATAATGTGGGCACGTTTACCCGGTCTTTAAAAAATTTTTTGAGTCTAATTGTGGTCGTGTTCTGTACTTCAATCTAGACGCCCTTCGAAATTTAGTGTACTGTATGTAGGCAAATGCTTATTATACTGTCTTATTACTAAGGTAGGTAAAGTCTTACTTACTTGGCTGGTCTAAGTTGAGGTCCTTTGTTGACTTGAACCAAATTAATCTTACAAACTATGCGTAGGTGTCTCAGGATGCTATTTTTATGGTAATAGAAAAAAATATCTGAATTTAGTTTTGCTTTTAGTTAGGCTTTCCATTAAAATGGATAACTTGGTGCAGGCAGTGGACGTAGAGGACGAAGTAACTATTTAATAATATGTGGTAGAGATAGATAATCTTCTTAGCATCCCTCCATGTGGAAATATTTTAACGTTTCGTTTTATCCTCCTCACTGTGATGATATCTTCGGTGAGATAAAAGGCCTTTGTCCAGCAGTGGGGCGTTACAGGCTAAGATTTTTTACTTATTTTTACATAAACTATCGTAATTATATTCTATCTATCAAAATAACTTGCAATTTTGATTGACTTAATCCACTTATTATGCGTTAGATATTACGAGCTTTTAACGAATGAATGAGCTGTGATATAACTTTGCATAAATTATCTATTAGTCTATGATGAAATGTATTTAGGATAATTTGAAAGTTAATTTGTATTAATTGCTTTAATTTAAATGCTTGATTCCGTTTTGTAATTATATTTTGATTTATCAATTATTGTCGCCTAGATTTCTTGCGTTATTGAAATAGAGTTTAACAATTTATGATTATTGAAAAGGTTTGCGATAAAGTGCATACATTTTGATTTTGTATATCGTACCTCCTTTCCATTGAACAGTTGGTTGCACTTTGAATGAATATTCATAAATCATAGAGCTTCTAATAGATAAAGTTGTTCAAGACGCGATCCCAACGTTAAACCAAAACAAATAAAAGAAAGTATTGTTTTCTTGACCTAAAAGACCTTCGCTTCAGTGACCCACTGAGCTAAGTTTCTCATTGGTATATGTTAAAATATTCCTACAATTGTTTTGTTTGGGAAAACATGGAAAAGCACTCAAGTACGGAGTACGGAGAGGAAAGTGACATCTGTCAGATACTCAGGCTTTATTGAGGAATTTGGTATAATTGAATGTGTTTATTGTAATAAAAACATAGATGTACATAGGTGTACTTCTGTTATTCATCTCATCCAAAAAAAACCGCATCATAATCGTTCAATTCTTATAGTTAGGAGCTATGACATGTTAAAGATATAGACATTGCAAAAAATTTAACATCCCCTTTCGGTTTTTACGGCGAGGGTTGATGAGATGCTTTTAGTGATCACTTTATATTGAAAATGTTCGTCAATTACAGATATCTACAGCAAAGGCCTTTGCCCTGCAAATTCTAATAATACGCCTGTCCGATAACATCTCCTTACTTATTATTACCGTTCTTTTGTAACCGAACGTTACTTGTCTCACTTTCACAATAAACGTAACAAACAATTAGCGATGTTTTTCAAAAGATAAATGCCCAATAATAACAAGTTGTAACAAATTAATTGTACCAACGAGCGCGTTCGTAATTTGGTCACACGATGTAGTGCGAGACAATTAAATATGGTTATTTAATGACAGCTTCTGTTCCTATTTTATGAGCCTTGCATGTCTCGGTGCATCGTACATTAATCTTGTTATCTGGTATATCAGTTTAAGGTGAAGTACACTAAAGGTGCGCTATGCTACATTGCTATGCTACCACATAATATCTCTATATCATTAACGGACGTCGAAGATCCGGACGACAATAACGGAGGAAGAAGATTTTGTATTTTGTTACCCGATTACTCTACCAAATATGAATGGGTGGTGTTGGCACGTTTGAAATTAGTGGACCCCTTATCAAATGAATAGCATCGTAACATATCAATGTACAATGGTGGTATCCACCAATTATATCAAATGTAGCATAGCAATCAAGAATAGTTATGGTGGAAAGAAGGGTGCCTCTATCAGAGCAATGGAAAAATAACTACAGTTATAGATACCTATCGTAGAAAGGCATATAATAAAATAATTCGCAATCACACTATAACACAGTAAACACATAATTTATTTCCAATAGTTACGAGTATATCAAGGAAAATGTTACATGTTCGATAAACCCGCGGTTGCGGTCAGTGACGTTATAAATATTAATAATTTCCTCAAAGAAGTTATTCTCTCCACCTATGGTTACGTTCTTATTGCTATGTATAACATTACTATTTATTATAGTTTGAAGCCGTAACTACTTACCTACACGTGTTGACTGTGTTGTATTGGCGAATCTTCGTCGGTTTCAATACCAAAACCAACCGACCGACTGTTTTGTTTGGATTTTTCGGTTTTTTCGATGTTAATTCCCCATCTCTTACTATCTAGACTAGAACTTGGATTCGTTGGATGAGCCATATTAATGTAAAAGTACCAGCTACGTCGTACATATGTAGTACCTATAGGAACATGCTTATTATAGGACAAATTGAAAACCCCGAAAGTTGCACCGAAAAGAGGTTCTCAAATTTTAGGATGATATCTTAATCTGTTACTTCAACCCATTTTCTCAATCGTACTTACCTATCTACAATGAAGAGATTATATTTGTATTTTTACAGGACATGGAAGACAGTCCAGTTTAAAAGTTTATGTTAAGAGTTCATCTATTAGGAAACAGAATATGAATTATTATAAACGATTGTAGGTATCACAATGTAAACCACATACCTGCGACTTATGTCCTTAGAAGTGATTTTAAATGATTTCTATGAAAAATACTTCGGTATTACTATTATTTCATTGAAGGTCTACTGTAAAGACCTAAGCCCGCATCTAGTATTTGAATAAAACTATGATGGCGGATGGAACACTTCAGAATTAAAGCAAGGCAGAATAATAGATGTATACGCCACTTCTATTGTTCTGCTTTGATTTAATTAGGGAACATTATTACTTATAGTAAAGAAAAGCGTCACCCTGTTATGTCTCACTGCTGAGCCTTTAAAAAAGGCTTTTCATCTCGGTGAAGATAATTTTTTTTTATTGATGATTCAAATAATCCTATTTTATACTAATGTAAATTGGATTATGAACACAAGTCTTTGAAAAAATTGGAATTAATAAATTAGGTAGCTAGCTACCTTATTAAAATAATCATAGCCGTCATCTAATACAACATTATCTCAATCACATGTCATGAATAGGTATGATATCAGGAACTTAAACGCTATTGCACCTAATTTATTAAATCATTTGATTGACTTCATTGATATTATCTCGCGTGTCAGATTAATATTCAACCAACAAATAAGGCACAATATTAAATAAGCTTACGAACGTTATTTAGATCAAATTATCGAATAACTTTGTCAAGGCTTTGTCGGGTAAATCATGTGATTTATCAAAACTCAAGAGTAGTTATTAGGTACTGTAAGTGACAAAATACATAGTTTGTAGTGAAATACTGTCTGTGATATTTAAATTCTAAACAATAAAGAAGTTTTTTTTGCAGGATGGTATGTTTTAATGCCGCCTGAAGAAAATCTAAATACTGAAGAAAGCAAATTGTGCTCAAAGTCAAAATCAACAAATTTTATTCACCCCATAAGAGGCCCTATCCCAGCTCAAAAGACATTTCTTTAAAAATGAACAACAAAAACTGGGATATCTCCAAAGGTGATTTTTATTATCTACTTTTGTCCCTGATAATACTACTACAGCTAATTGTCGTACAGTATCAAATTAATTAGTAAACACAGCACAAGACACATGTATGATAATAAATTTACATACACGGAGTCCATTCATGCAAGTATAATTTAATTGACAATTTGTCTTAGATCCATTCTACAAATACCTCGTTTACGCTTCATTGTGTGGGAGTTATAGTGTTACAGAATAAAGTGTTGATTATATTCAGAGATAAGGCAAAGTATCCATAAAGTACAAGGATTTTATCTGCGGTCGGTTCCTTATTGGGTTAATCTAGTCATCAAAATATGTAACGTTTTATTAAATCTTAAGGAAACGTTTTCTTTGGGAGACAATATTTGATAAAAAGTACCTAATCTCTATGAGAACTACGATTAGGTATGTCACACTTTTATGCAGTCACTCGGTAAAAAGTTATAGTAGTTTATGCAACGTCATATAAAGAAGGGTATTAAAACACGAGTGTGAGTTTATGAAACGAGCGCAGCGAGTTTCATAATAGTAACGAGTGTTTTAATACCCGTGTTATATGCAGTTGCATACACTACTTTATCTTCACTATTTAATGCAATTAATCAAACAAAATTTTAAAAACAAAACACATTGCGAAACATTAAATTCACGCGTAGGTACGTGTATTGTCACAGTGAACTTGCCGCCATTAAAATCTAACCAATGAGAGCGCAGCTGCGCGTAGGGCCAATCAGGAGCGAGTGAGATCTTACCAAAGAGTTTTGTGTATGTAGTTTCGACGAAGTTTTCACGTATAACCCAACAGTTTTCAAAAGCCAGCCTAATATCAAAATTTTATGCAAATAGTATGAGGATTTTGACATAAGGCTCGCCAGGTTAATTGGTCGCGTTATAATGATGTTATAATAATATATTTATGCGTCAACCAACATCTCATGACGCCCAAGTCAACCTCACCTGCTCGTGGTGCGCCCTGCTAAACAACCGACGAGGCTCTGACGAAACACCCACCAACCCGCACTGGACCAGCGTGGTGGGTCACGGTCCAAACCCCCCAAACATGAGTTTACAAAACCAACCAAGGCCCCAAGTCTCCGGCGACCCCAACGGCTGCGCGGACGTTGACGGGCGTGTTGCCAGCCCTGGGATCAGGGGTGCTAAGAATCCCCGGATGCGACCTCACCGTCAAACGACCTCGGCTCAATTCATAAAGGACACCGATAAACTCAACATTTTGACATATAACGTAAGGACACTGCTAAAAGATGAACGTCTCATAGAACTAGAAAACGCACTTAAAGACATTAATTGGGACATCATGGGACTTGCTGAAGTTAGAAGGAATGGAGAAATTACAGAAGAACGAGAAGATACTATTTTCTTCCACTTCGGAGAAACCAGCGGACAACACGGAGTGGGGTTTCTGGTGGCTCGGAAGTGGAAGAACAATATTATCGAATTCAAAGGATATTCAGAACGCATTGCAGTACTCAAACTCCGCTTAACACCCAACACTACATTAACGCTCATACAAGTGTATGCACCAACATCTGCATATAGTGACGAAGAAGTTGAAGCCTTTTACGATGTGCTAAACAAAGCCTGCGACGACAACCGAGGTACCTGGAACATGGTCCTCGGCGACTTTAACGCAAAAATCGGTACCAGGCAAGCAACGGACACTAGCTCCACTATTGGTCAATTTGGCTTAGGCGTCCGAAATGAACGCGGTTCTAGAATGATTCAATTTGCGTTCGGACAGCAAATGACCGTTGCCAACACCTTCTTCAACAAGAAATCACACAGAAGGTGGACTTGGATAATGCCCAACGGATCCTTCAAAAACGAAATAGATTATATGTTATCCTCAGACCGACAAATAATAAAAGATTTAAGCGTCTTAAGCAAAATAAAATTCAGCTCCGATCACAGACCCCTTCGTGCAAAAATAAGATTTAATTTTAAAATACATCGTTTCAAGAGATACAACCGGAAACCAATTCGCCACTCCCAATTAACACTCATAAATAGTGCAGACCAATTCAACATAGAATTAGCCAATCAATTCGAAATCCTTAAAATCGATGAAACCGTAGACGTAGGAGAACAGTATAGAACCATAACTAAAGCAATATGTACTTCTAGCCGAAAAATTAAAAGATCAAAACAGACAAAAGCAAATCTTTCAGATATAACGAAAACCCTGATACAAGAACGAGAAAATACCGAAATATGCACTACAGAATATAGCAAGATAGACAGAAAGGTGAAACGCAGTATAAGAAAAGATATCAGATTACTTAATTTAGAATTAATGAAAATAGCTATCGAGAAAAGAATATCATTAAGGTCAGCAAAGCAAGGATTCTGTAGATCAAAGCACTGGATTAACTGTCTGCAAGACAACAAAGGCAAAAAACATAACAGTCAAGAAAAGATTATGACCATTTGCACTAACTATTACAAAAATCTTTATTCCGACACCACAAAACATGACGAAGAAAGTACATACAATCGCCCGGATTCCATACCTCTCTTCACAACGAAGGAAGTTCATGATGTTTTTAAAACTATGAAATACGACAAGAGTCCAGGAGACGATGGAATCACAACGGAAGCGTTAAAAATAGGTTTGCCGGCACTGCTCCCCCACATTACGAAACTATTTAATTCCATACTAGATACGGGTGAAATCCCAAAAGAAATGTGTCACTCAAACATAATCCTCCTTTTCAAAAAAGGAGAAAAGTCTGATATAGGTAACTACCGACCCATCAGCCTAGTTACACATTTATATAAAGCCTTCCTTAAAGCCATCCAACACCGTATCGCAGGCCTTCTAGATCAGCACCAACCAAACGAACAAGCGGGCTTCCGCCGTGGCTTCTCCACTACCGACCACCTATTCACTTTAAACCAAATAATTGAAAAAGCCATAGAATACAATAAACCAATTTACATAGCCTTTGTGGATTTCACAAAGGCTTTTGACAGTATTAAACACGCCGCAATATTTCAAGCATTAAAAAACCAAAATATAGATAGTACCTACATCGAACTTTTAAAGAAAATTTACAATATCAGCACAGCCAATATAAAAATACACAGCAACGGACCTACTTTCAAAATTGAAAAAGGAGTGAAGCAGGGCGACCCTCTCTCGCCGATCCTATTCACCTCAGTTCTCCAGGAAGTATTTAAGACTCTTTCTGTGGCTTGGGCAACAAAGGGAATAGTTGTCAACGGCAAACACCTTACAAATTTACGTTTCGCCGATGATATCGCAATATTTGCCTCTACACCACACGAACTTCAGGAGATGTTACAAGAATTGAGCACGGCATGTCTTGAGGTTGGACTCCAAATGAATCGGTCAAAGACAAAACTCATGTCAAACAGCACGAAACGTAGGGTCGAGGTAGACGGGCAGGTGATACAATATGTTGACGAGTATATTTACTTGGGCCAGTTAGCTAGCTTCGAAAACAGGCAGGACAAAGAGATCGGTCGCAGGATCGAAAACGCCTGGAAGAGCTACTGGTCCATGAAGACGCACATGAAGGGTGACCTTCCTCTGTCACTTAAGCGTAAACTCGTCGACATGTGTATCCTGCCCGTCCTAACCTACGGTGCCCAGACATGGTCTTTGACGGAGTCACAGAAGTCCAAGCTCAAGATTTGCCAGAGGGCGATGGAACGGAGCATGCTCGGATTAAAGCGCGTTGACCGAGTACGCAACACCACGCTGCGTTCCACTACCGGTATTGCAGACGTCGGTGACAAGACCGCCCGGCTAAAATGGGAATGGGCTGGGCACGTGAGTCGGATGAACCCGGAAAAGTGGGCCCACATCACATCTCAATGGGTCCCTGAAGGAGGGCGACGTCGAGGTCGACCGAGGAAGCGTTGGCGGGACGATCTAATCGCCTTTAAAAGCGATTGGTGGGTGCTCGCAAAGGACAGGGAGGGTTGGCGATGCTTGGGGGAGACCTTTGCCCAGCAGTGGGACAATATAGGTTAAATAAAAAAAATAAAAAAAAATAAATAATATATTATAATGATATTATAACATCCTGTGCAATTGCTTAAATTGAGTGTTTTTGTTGTCTGCGCTATAACAGTAGTAATTATAAGTCAAGTATTGGAAACATAAGTAGAATGTTACAACATTAGTGTAGATAAAAAAGTTTACTGAATACATTCTTCTTCTCCTTAGCTTTTTCTCAGTATCGGCTCTCATTGCCTTTCTTTTTTGTTATTCTCCGTCTTACTTCTATTGAAATTACAGCTATTGAAAACTTATTTATAAATTGACTACTGTGAATTATTTCTTCGATCGATCTAGACACGCGGCAGCGTGTCAAGCCAAGTTCAAGCAAAGGAACGGCTAGCCAGCGCCGAGTGTAATATTACACGAACCATTTGGTGCCACTTTTGACCCTTCTATAACTCAAAACCTATTTAACGTAAACACATGAAACTTCGTGTGTTTAATTATATCCATTAGGACATCTAGAAACCCAAATTTCATGAAGCTAGCTCAAACGGTTATAAAGATATGAACGTCAGAAAGTCGTAAATTTTAGTATTGACTGACTGACTGACATATAGTACCTAAACCTAACCTACTTCCAGATGACCTAGAAGGATGAAATTTGGAATCTAGCTTGGTAATTGTATGTAAGCGTAAGAAAAAATCTAAAAATATAAAATAGTTAAAAAATAGGGGGGGTCCCCATACAAAAAATATATTTTTTAATTGTAGCGTTGGAACCGTTACTAGCAGATATTTGAAACTATCCCAATATATGTATTATTATATTTGCTATTTAACTGCAATATAAACGTAAAGTTAAGTAAAAAAAATAAGTGGTGTCCCCATTCAAAAAAACTTAAATTTCGCGCTAAACAACCGGCCAACGGTGTGTCGTCGGCGGCGCGCGGTAGGTACTTATGACGCGGTCGGTCCACCGTCGCCCCAGCCAATCAGCGTCACGCTCTGATGAATAGTACACAATTATAAGCGGTAGCGATTTGGTAAAAATTTAGCGGGTCGGTTGGTTTATACCTGCATGGTAGTAAAGCGATGTATTATTGTTACCGATATAATGTATGTATTGACTAATTTAAGAATGCTGGTTGAACTCGCTCGCGCCTTGCACTTGTAGGCTAAGGACTCACGAAGCGGTTTTCACCCGTGCCCGCCGCGGTTGCGGGCCCGCAGCCTTTGTAGAATACAGATATTTATGTAAAAACTTAAAGCACATTTCACGACGCGTTTTACGCCCGCGGCGTGTGCGATTGTTTGCGGGTCCCGCTGCTCCAGCGGTCATCTTGTACCGGCGGGCGCGGGTCGCGGTCCCGCAGCCGCGGCGGGTTGCACCCGCGCGTTCTGCGGTCGGTTGGCGGGCGACCGCGCGTGGACAGCGGGGGGCGGGGGGGGAGGTTAGAAATCCGACGCCATTTTGCAGTGACTTGTTATTACTCGTTGCGTAGTAGTTTCTGGTGTGTGTCCATGACGGTCTGGAACTCAACTGATCGTTTAACCGCCCGTCTTGCGATTATCAACCGCCAAGTTTGCGGGCGATAATCGCAACCGCGACGGCTGCGTAACCGCACAAAACTCCGGTCTCGTGAGTTTTGAAAATAAAACTCCATTCCGCCACCGCGGCGGGCACGGGTGAAAACCGCTTCGTGAGTCCTTACTCGTACGCGGGGGCAGCGCGCGGCTCACAAGCGCTATACGATACAATTTAAAATGCGAACGAACCAAAGTACCTATGCAGCGGAAACGCAAGAAAAAACAATAAATATCAATACCTAGTTTTCTTTACAAAAAGTAATGATATCCCACCAAAAACATAAATGTAAAAAAGGAGAGCCAAGTTCAATACAAAAATTATGCATGGCTATGGGCTTCGCTGCAAAAAGAATGGAGATCTAAATGAGGGCCAAGTTCTAGGCAATATCTCAATATGTATTTATAGGAACAAAATAACATTATGAACAAGTATTAAACTCTATTTCTTCTCTTTATTCGATACCTATGACAATTGCTGTTATTTAAAAATGTGAGATCTTAAAGTGGGTTAGATTTAACTTGGCCAGTTTGTTGTTATATGTTGAATAACTTTATAAAATGACTGCTGTAATGAAAACTGGTCAAGTCAAATCTAACTCACTTTAAGATCTCACATTTTTAAATAACAGCAATTGTCATAGGTATCGAATAAAGAGAAGAAATAGAGTTTAATACTTGTTCATAATGTTATTTTGTTCCTATAAATACATATTGAGATATTGCCTAGAACTTGGCCCTCATTTAGATCTCCATTCTTTTTGCAGCGAAGCCCATAGCCATGCATAATTTTTGTATTGAACTTGGCTCTCCTTTTTTACATTTATGTTTTTGGTGGGATACATTTTAAAAGAAGGGCCAATTAAAGGTTCTAATTCTTCTCTGTCATAGTCATAGTGTAATGTCCCACAGCTGGGCAAAGGCCTCTCATCTCACTGATGATATCAGTACAGTGAGGAGGATTAGGCATCATCACCACGCTTCTCTGTCCTATAAAATAAAGATAATATAATCACTCTACTACATAAATGGACTATCTTTCCTTACACCACGTATGACGTCCGAAAAGAACCTTTGACACAACCGTGTCAGAGAAAGTTACCCCATTATTACTTTTACGACTTGTTATATTAAATATTCGCCCAAATACAGTGAATAGATGCATTGTAACCGCTTTCGCCGGCAATCACGATGCGTTACTTGGACTTCACTATAACAGGCAGTGCATTGTTCTATAATTTGACAAGTTAATGAATCAGTAATTAAATAATTTGCTTCATATTTAGGTCGGGTAGACGGGCAACTATAATCGGGTCACTTGATGCAAGGCAATCAATCTACTGAAAGGCAATTAGATGAATTAGATGCAACTGAAATTGTACGTAATGATTACGTTACAGTCGGTGTAGAGCTATGAACAATAGCAATATTTGTTAACAATTGCTATCATATTACTTTATAACTTGTTCAGGCCATTAATTGCTCCAAAATCCAGGTTATTAACGTATTCTACGGAATTTCTCGCGGAAATTAAGAACCATTAGTAGAACGCTGATAACGTATAAAAATCGCGCAAGTTTAAAAAGTTCTAGGTTACCTTGTCAATCAATAATATCTTAAAATGTTGCTTGTCTATGCGGACTTATGAATGGAACAAAAGATTATTTATCAATCGAACTGGACACTTTCTTTTTAATAGATATGAATAGGGTTTGGCACAGTTTCGACAATAGAAATGTTCTATATGGATTTAATGGAATAATTTAAAAATCCTAAATGATTGCTGCATTATTTATATTATTATCTTTATGTGACAGTTATGTCTCAAAAATATTTGTTAGGATGAACATTTTATACAGAAATCCATTGTTATTTACTTTCGGAGACAGTTTGGCATAAATGTCGTGACAATTTCACAAAACATAAAGGTGTGACATTACGTAATAAGAAGGTTGTAATAACTGTCATAATTCCATTATGGGTAACTCTTTAGTTAACCCCACACGTAACACAACCTTTCCTTTTTATTGTTTTCAATAAAAAAGAAGTATAATCCCTTTGCTAAAAGGTATATTTACATTGAAATGAACCGGAAATGTCGATAATTTATTCTAATGGCTATTAAATTAAGAAAATCGTTAACATTATACAGATTCTTGTATCTGCTGTTTGCATATCAATCTAATACCTCCGGTGATTATATCGTCTTTGGTTTTAATGGAAAGCTCGTTTGTTATTTACCTCACTTATGTCACAATCCCTTGATTGGAGGAACCAACATATTTTTTAATTATTAATCAATATTTAATTAATTTTGATGGATGTTGGAGATGTTTTTAATTTATATTATAATTATGAATAATAATGTTATTGACTAGAAATTAAATTGGTCTATACCGGTTTGTGCGGTAGTTGTAGAGTATAATATGTGTAGCCTTTATAATGAGTTTATCTTGATTTAGAAAACTAGCTGATTAATTTTGACATTATAAACATTGAATATAAAACATAATTTACATCTAAATAATAACAATTTATTTATATTTGTTAAGCTCGCTAAAAAGCTTCCCGATTTGTGTAGTTTTGTATTTATATATTCATGTGGTTGGAAATGCTTATATACATATTTGACAAAATATATAATGCTCTTTATAATGTGGATAAAACCGCGGAGCACAGCTAGTTACAGCTAAAATAAATCGCTGAATAATGACACCAAAAAGGTAAAACTCTTCTCAACATTTTTTGTTAATGTTAATGAAGTGACCATCTGCTATGTGTATTGAAAGCTCGTTTAAATTAACAAATTCTTTAACGGGATTTCTCCAAATAGTATTTATTGATAGTTATGTCTTTATGGGTTCTGTTGAATCACTCACATCGTTTGTTCTGTGACTCAGTCGTCATGGTCATTATGCCGTTAAGAGTAGATCGAAGAAATAGGAATATGGGTTCCGTCGGTTTTATTTCAGGAAATGAAAGTTGGTACGTCTTTATTAATGTTTCAGTGTTAGTGTAGGTTTATGATTACATTTTATAAGCTAAGATTTGTTTGATTGCAAAATAAATTTATGTATAATGTATTCTGCGGTTTGGTGGTCGTTTTGAAACGGGGTTTATTGTAAATGTTTGACCTAGTGATTCTTAAGTTTGCAGTTTTAATGCAATTTATTATAACATGCTAAACAAGCATGTTCTAAAGATCTTACCACAGTTACTGAGCGGACTTATTTGACTCTATAATCTCCCCTTCACGGTTTTAACAGATTAGCGTTAATAATAAATTAAGTCCTATTAAACCGGAGCACGCGACTTTATTTAGCCCACGATCAATACCGACGGAACCCCAATAGTTTTGGTTGTTATTTTTCTGGAAGAAATGGGGATATGGGATATAACAGCTGTCCTCGTATCGGGATGCCTTTATTTTGGTCTGCGGTAAAAATAATACACGGAAGCTAGAGCGAAGTGAGCTTTGAAGTCCCGTTTGGAAGTTTTTAGACTATTCTGGACTTAAGGATTTATAGGGTTAGCGTAGAGATGGGAAAATGATGATCGAAAAATATGTTAATTGACCAGAATTAAGACTTTACGAATCAGTTTAATTTAATCTACTTAAAAGAACTAATAAAGATTTTCTGATAGTGTGAAAAAAAAGCTTAATGATCTACTTATTTTACCGGATATTTTCAAACAGAATGCCTTAAAAAAATGTATAATATCAATTTCGCTGCCGCATTCTGATCAGACCGAAGACATGACTCGATTTAGATATTGATAGCGATATATAATATCGATAATTATATCGATAACTGGATGTATGAGGAGAAAGTAAATCGATAAACATGATTTGCGTAGGTAGTGTCTAGTCGTTGGGTTATAGCCGTGGTGTTGAAGATGTGGTGGATTATAATTAAGTTGCGGGTTGTGTTTTAGATATGTTTGGCTTTATAGTGAGTTTCCTTATAGTTGCTAATCTTTTACGTGTGCAACAATAATATGTTTAGATCGAAATCAAAACGGGGGATAAACGGGGACTGTATCTTGTAAAAAATGTATCTTGCTTTAAGGGTTTGAATAAGTACTGAATTTTATTAGGAAAAGGCATTTGGCTTGTAATCTATACAAATATTATAAAGAGGTAAAATTTGTAAGTTTGTTTGTTTGTTTGTTTGTTCATTTGTTTGTTTGTATGTTCGGGGTAATCTCAGGAATTATCAGTCCGATTTGAATAATTCTTTTTGTGATAGATAGCCACATTCAATTGGAAGCTTAAAGGCTATTTTTCATCCCGAAATTCCCACGGGAACGGGTACAACGCGGGTGAAACTGCAAGGCGCGGCTACTCAACCAATAAATTAGTAGATAAAACTTTCGATTACAGAACTATATAGGTATACAATGTATATAATCTGAAATGAAAACATTAGTATGTAATATGCCTGCCGTATTGTTAGGCAAAGGCCTATGATGTCACTGAAAACATCACCATAGTAATGCGCAATCAACTCGCTAAGATGAACTCTTCAATCAAGCTTCAATCTTGAATGCGCTATTCAAATCTCTGTTCCACCACAAAATCTGTATTACAAACAAAAACCATTTTCTCCCAGCTAGCTGGAATTGAAACTAGGGAACCAAGAGTACCATCACAGACAGATGTACGAATAAACACACACATACATGTACAAAGTACATATGTACATACGTACATATGTACTTACAGACAGACGTACCCACACAGCTCTTCAGCCACAAACACTATTGTTTCGTGCCGGGCTCCGCTATTGTTGTATATCACAATGTGTTTTTATATCTCTATAGCATTTTCTTTCATATTGATGTTTACATTTCGTTGTTTTTTTGATTGATTAAATAAATAAATTTCAATATTTATAAACAAAAAATATGAAAAACAATTACCTGTATTTTTTATAGAAATTCTACGTGGTTGGTTGTGGGGTTGGTTTGTTTATAACTGACAGAATGATTGAAGAATTATGAATGATTATTGATTGATTATTGATTGATTATATTATAGTAAACTAGCTGCACCCCGCGGTTTCACCCGCTTTGTACCCGTTTCCGCGGGAATTTCGGGATGAAAAATAGATGTTGTCCGATTCTCAGGCCTACCTGATATGTACACAAAATTTCATGAGAATCGGTCCAGCCGTTACAGAGGAGTTCAATTACGCACCCCGTGACACGAGAATTTTATATATTAGATTGAGTACCTAAGTATGCTTGCATAACAACTCCTTCCTCATGCCATCTACTATCGTGGGTATCCTTTAAGCAGCTAAGTACTTGTTAATTGCTTAAGTCTGAAAATAATACGAGTACTATCGGAACGACTTATTTACCTGTCAATTTTCTTGGCGATACATACTTGCTTTTTAATAACATGCTAGCGAAGTACACTCACCAACTCCTTCAGTACTTCCTCACTGTACTAATATCTTCGGTGAGATGAGAGTTATTTACTCCTTTAGAAGTTTATCATGATTACTATCTAATCGATGACATACTCGTTTAGAATATTCTTTTTTAACTTTTAACACCACCACACAACACAGTGCTTCGAAACGTGCGAAAGCATCGTAAATATTGTACTGATTTTCAGGGGATCTAGTCAAAGAACAATGGTTTCTTGGCGCCTCAAACCTATTAAAAGATATGAAACAAAGCAGTAGACGGAAGGCTAGTCGACTACACTTACCATCCGATCAATCACCGAACCACTACCGACAAGCTCTATCCGCTAATTTTCAACAGACTTTTTTCATTCGAGAGTACTCCAACTAGTAATTTAACTCACTTGGATTAATGGGTTTCGTTTATTTCAATGTACTGTCGGAAGTTTCTCTCGATAAAATTATAGGTGATTATACTAACTAATGTTAATAAAGATTTGTCTGAAAGTTAAATGTTAAGTATTTTAATACTCGCCTATTATGAATGTGGACTTATTATGGGATGCGATTGATTGATTGCTGCTAATTTCTATGATTGCTTTTGTTATATTATGTTGGTGTGATGACAAATGCATAGTATAGTTTTTGTAAGATTTGGCTAAGCTGACGTCAAACGATAAATTGGTATGCTTATGGTTAAACGTTTCTGTATCAAAGTTAACTCGTGACATCACATTTTTATACCGACTTCCAAAACAAAAAAAGTGGTTCGCATTTCATAATTATCATCATATATTTTTTTAAATCATTTTAATACGAATACCACACCAATATCAGGTTATGTCAGATAATCTATTTCCATCAATACATAACGTAATTGATACACTGTTTAATTATACATACAAACATTCTAAGTATGCATATGTATCAGTGTTCCATCAGTCGTGACCATGACTGTTATCACTATCATCTGTCGTGAGAAAACACTGTTATCACTCTATATCTTGATTGAAAGTCTCTTCTCGTCTTATCGTATCAGGTATCATAATAACAGGATTTTGTTTGGCAAAGATTGTGACTGGAAATATTGTTTGGCATTGATGGTCATACTTTCCAATAGTATTGAATATATTGTTATTATAAAACTTTCTTTAAGAGTCTAGTAGGTTAAAAGCCAACCTTGGTTGAAACAACCGTGAGTAACCTGGCTTCCAAAAAACGGTAGCTAGCACCCAGATATGCCACTTTGGCCATCCATCTAAATAGTGGCAGAGTTGGACTTTTTAATGCCATAATTTTTTTAAACCCTTTGTGTCTTCTCTATCTAAAACAGATTGGGTATTCAATAACTTAATGTAATTCACAAATTGGTATCCTATTAATGAAAATGTTGAAATAGTTTCACAACTTTAATACAATTACTAAATGCACTAGAATTATACCCGTAGTTACAGCCTTTAGTGCTTAAGTAATTGTGTAGAGTGTTTCAGTATTAATAGCACTAATAAAAATAGTGTGTGCTAACATTGCCACCGTGTAGAAATAATAATAGCTTCAGAGATCTAATAAAAAAGCGATATATTGCAACGTTGAAATTGCTACGGCAACATACGGGCGAAACTGGAACTAAAAACCATGCTAGATTTTTGATACATGTTGAGACATGGCAACCTCTGATTTTACTAATCTCCAAAGGGCATTATCTTTTTTGACACCCTGGAGTTTTTAATTGTCTTCTTCAGCCTCTTTGGTAACAACCGCTTCATGTAGGTTGCAAGTCCATAGAGGTTTAACAATTTGTATAATTTAACATAGACTTCTTGGTCACAAATATTGCATGTACGTTTTAAAAAAAATACGTGTGACCGATATATCTGTTTGTTTGCAGGTAAGCAGGGATTAATATACGGTGCGCGTACGCAAATAAAAATAAACGATTGTCGAACGGAGTCACAGTAAGTGATCAATGTTGTTTTCTATTTTCACTGCACTCCGTAAACTGACATCGAAGCCCAGTTAAGATACAAAGTACCTCGTAAATGGTGCTCACAATTTGATTATGGTTTAATTGTATCCTGTCATTTGTAACATTTCAAGAAACAAATGTAAACAAGAGTCGTCACATTTTCCGTTGTCGCATAGAAATTTTCTTTCAACAGGCCTTTACGAAAGTGGTACAGCTGTAATTGGAATTTTATTTTATAGCTCGGAATCACATTTTATGATAATTCAAGGTTTCGACGGATGTAAGTTACTATGCAAATTTTAATTGCGGGAAATTAAAAATCTTGTGCGTTTTTACAAATGTTTAGCTTTTTATGGTTATTTTGACGAAAGAGGAAAAAAACAAGCTCAGAGATCGAAGAATACATTCTAAAAATTTTTATCGGTCTACGTTAAACAGTATAATCTAACTTTAAACATTGTACTAAAGCATCCACGTAAGTATAGGATAAAAATCTCTATACAGCCAGTATTTTCAAAGGAGTTGAAGCCAGACGCAGACGGTTCGATAAAGCGCATCACTATTCTATCGCTAGTGCGGTTCAGTGCACGATTCTGCGTGATAGCGACGGTCGATTCGCCCAGTCACCTGCAGCGCACCTTGGCTGCACCACGCGTCGCGCTATGCCTACTTCGCCAATTTAAAAAAAAAACCGCGCTCTCGCATTCTCTTTCAACACCAACCATGATACGCGCGACATTTTAACAATTCAAACTTCGAACTTTATCCTCTTTTCTCGTGAACTCTTGTGACCAGTGTGTGCTTTTTTCCTTTTTGGGTCTGTGATGGGATTTTTTTTTCTTTTGGATGGTACGGTATTTTTGAACGATTTTTTATTTATTTTATTTTTTAAAATGGCGTCTCTGTTTGGAGTCCCGGTTGTAACCCGATTCTTTTATTCTATTTGAATGTAGGTATTTCACTAGGAAATACTTTAAAAATAACAATTATATTTTTAATTATTTTTCTTATTCATATTTATGACGTCAATGATTTAAGATAACATTGTTTGTAATTAAAGGTCGTTAAATTAATTTTAAGACTCATGTCTGCATTATATGGAAATAATTGCAATTTGCATTAATCTCAATTTTGATTGTCATATTTATTTGGTATTTTTATTATCAGTCCAAGTACTCGTGTTGCTAATTGCTTTAATACGTCTGATGACGTTTCAAGTTATTTTCTGCTCGAGCAATAATAAGAAATTGGTTTTCCTTGATTAACGATTAAATATTCAAATTATTCACGACCCAATTGCAATTTTATCAATGGTGTGACAAATACATTGTAATTGCTGTTTTTATTTAACTTTTGTACTGAAAAATACCCTTATTTTCTTTGATAACGGTTAATTTTCAGTTTGCGTCACGTATTGCGGTTTTTTCCTCACATTTACTGAATCATTACCAAAGCGAAGTATAAAATCAAGTTTTAATTCATTGATTGATACATTTTCTAAAAACATGTCTTTCATTATGACGACAACTATAAAATATGCCATTACCCTACCACTACCAGGGGTAGGCAGAAAAAAAAATACTTTAAAAGAATTATTATACTGTCCAAAACAAAATATTAGCAGTTAAAACGTAAGGGCACAGCTAGTTTAAAAAACAGCGTAAATAACAAACAACCTTTTAGTTCTGGCATTTTCGTTGCGCCATGTTAAATGCAATGATGCATAGTGGAGGGTAATTTTACACGAAACTATACTTATGGTGGTGACCCCGGCGGTACTTAGTTCACTAGTGATAATAGTCTCCTTGTCAAGTAACGTAATGTGTAATAAGTAATAACTGTTGACTGCACTAGTTCTTCAATAATAACTACCATGATAATGACTGCACTATTTATTCAATCCAAAAGTGTGCAATAAATGCTAATTAACTCGATGATTAAGTCTCGAAGTCGTCAATTGACTATAATGTGTCATATTATATTTTAAAAAATCACTCATTGACCCTCCCAACGAATCATTTGACGTCTCTGAGTACAGCGGTTAATGTAACTGTTAACATTATTCACGCAAAGCAAAAATTAAAAATAAAATTTGACTGATTTGATTGAGTGCACAGTTTTACTCTCAATCTTATTTATTAATACTTGTAAAGTAAATTAGAATTGCAAATCAGTTTTCAATCAGATTGTAAAGAAGCAGTAAACAATTTGAGACAAAAATGTTAACAATGCTTTAATCTAAAATAATATGAGATTTCTTTTCCAAGGCTTTCTCGAATGTTATATATCTGGAATATACCTCTTTGGTACCTCTATGAGTGTTTCATCTGTTTACAATTTAATATCTTTCTTACTTTGTTATCGATGACAATGACACTCGAAAATAGTGATTTAACATTGTGTGATTCAGATCTATATAACATTGTCCAAATATTATTTTTTGGAGTCCTTTGTTTTATTAACAGTGTTTAACAACATGAACGAAATATCAATACTTATGAGGTGATAATCTTTTTGAGGTTTATTAAGAAGCTAAACTTCTTTGAAATAGTCGGGCTCTACGAACTTTTTTTCAACTTAAATATTTTAGTGATTTGGAACGAACAATAATTGGCAGAGAGGTAAATAAAGTTATACGGAAATCCTTACTGTTCATTAAAATATTGAATTCGGAAAAAGGTATTGACGCTAAGTGTAATGACCTCTGTGAATCAGGGCGGTTACCCTTGCCACCTTCAGACAGTCCAATTTTTGTAAATTTTTTACAACATTGTAATTTTTTTACAATTCTCACTGACATGCCTACTAACTTTATAATACCTACTAAGGTATTATAAAGATATAATAAGGTTCTAAATATGATTAACATTTTCTAGACCTGACGGTACAGTGTAAATTCTTAAAATAATGATATTGCCTTATTTATCAATGTTCAGTGTTATAAGTGAAAATTTGTGATTGAAAGGAATTTATAGAAACAAGGTGTTGTAAGAAGTTTACGAAAATCCAATCCCGAGGTAGTCATTTGGACATGCCTGCGGTTTATTTTCAACATTTTGTCGAGGCCTATTGTAAAACGTTATTAGGATAATAATAATAATTCAGTAATGTTGTATTAATTTATCGGTTTAAAAAAGTTATAGAGGTATATTTTTCATAAAAGCAGACAACATTTTCAAAGTATAATTTTACTAGTACTCTAACTATGTATTATACATTTTCAGTATGATATATACATACATTACATACATACAGTACGTCAACATTATTTTGATAAACATAAGCGTAAAGTTTACGTAAAACGAACGATGTTATCTGAAAAGGTTTTATCTTAATGTAAATTTTTTGTGTATGATTCATACTATAAATAAAAAGTTACTATGTACTAACGTTTTATTTGGTAATGTTTTTTATTAAAATGATGCAAAGTTATTATTACTTTCACGTTGTATCATTGAGTTTTATTGGTTTATTAAAAAGTTAAAATACAGTTAAGTCATTGGCCAATGAAATATAATGTTATCATAGTTTTTTTCGGGTAGAAGGTTCGGTTGTCCATGGTGAAGGTAAACATTATTTTCTCTTAAATATCACTTAAAACACCTAAATCTTTATCTTGCAAAACAGTGCGAAAATGTCGGACATAGGTTGATGACATTTTAATATTATGCGAATAAAGAAAGACGGAACTCAAAACAGAGTTTACTTTCAAGTTCAAAGCCGGTGTTGTTTTGTTCGTAAAAGTTGAAATGTCAGTGAAAGTGATCTCCGAATTTCTTTGAAAGTTATTATTATACCTTCGTAAATATATTTATGGTTCTTAATTATCAAGGACTTTATAAATATAAATTGATTTCATAATACTTCAGTTTTCTGTAGACCACTGTTGCTGAGAAGGAGAAACGTCTGATAGCGAAGTGTAAACGTAAACGTAGTTTCAATTTAAAATAAATTGTTTATTAATTTTTTATAATAAACGGGACCGATTCCTATGAAATTATTTTTTTCTAAAATCTGCTTTTTTTTTATCCACGCCTATTTTTTTTACGTTTGCCATTATTCCCTATGGTTAGAAATTTGGCCATATACTGCTACAATAAAAATTCGCCATGTATATCTGTTACATTTGTAAACTTCTAATAGAAAACTGACAGTTACTTCATAAAATATTTAAATTAATTCGTTAAATTAACTTGTTTTTATTATTCGATAAGGTTCCGGTTTGTGGTTTATCTTCTTTCCGACTTCCGTTACTGTTAACTGTTAGGTTAATAACGTTGGTTACATTACTGATTAAAACCAAAACGTTAGGTAACATATAAAACTGAAAAAAATAGAATATTTTGTATGACATAAAATACTGGGTCCTATGGGAATATAATTATGGATCTATGGGAATAAACCTTATACATAATACTAATTACAGGCGTATTCATTTGCTTAGAAAAAATAATGTGTAATGAATGTTATTAGAAAAATATAATAATTTTGATTTGAAAGTAGACAGATACCGTTATAGTTATTTAATTCAAGTAGGTACTTAGATACGTTTAACAAAATCAAGTCACATTCGAAAGTGTAAGTATAAATCATTGATGCATCATTGCTCGCGGAAACATTTCCCCGGTGAAAGCTTATTTATTACAAAAATCTATTTAACGCCTTACACTAAATGTAATACAAAAAACTCCATGAAATTGTACGTTCGTATCAATCTCAATGCTCAGTTTCGATTTCGATGGAATGTCGTGAAGAGTGTTCGCCAAGTAAGTTTGCCGGTGATCGGGGGCGCTGCTGTTGCAAATAGTACAAGTTGGAAATAAAGTTAGTAACACTTTTTAATTGAAACTTTGAAGTGAGTTCAATTAGAACTGTTATGCTGGTGTAGTTTGAAATTTGTTTTAGTTCATATCGTAGATATTAGACAAAGTAGGTGAATTTTGTATGCTACTTCAGCTCAATGTTTTAACTTTTTGAGTGTTAATTCAAACGTTTCTTTAATCCCCATTCAATATCGCATGCCTTAAAGTGGTTAAAAAAACTGAACTAATGTTTGCCAATTTTCTCACCAGAACTTTAGTTCCAATTTTACCCACGGACAGTATCATCTGTCATGCACTATATAAAACGTGTTAATCAGTCATCAAACCGGTCTGTGAACGTAACATCTGAGAATAAAAATATATGTTTATATACCCTGGATTACGTGATTTGACCCGTTAATTACTGTTATTGTTTCACACTGTGTTGTGAAAGTTACGTAGGTGTTTTGAAGTTTATTTGGTTTGTTTTCGATCTCCTTGCTTGACGAGTTGAAAGGACTATGATGCAAGGCAAAGGAGATTATATTTTCATTAGGTGCAAGATAGTTCATTCGCGATAGTTTTGAAAAGTATCTCATATTGACATACACGCTATGAAGAAGTTGGTAAGATGGTTGAGTCCGGTGTAATATTTAACCGTCTTCTATACTAATATTATAAAGCTGAAGAGTTTGTTTTGTTTGTTTGTTTGTTTGTTTGTTTAAACGCGCTAATCTCAGAAACTACTGAACCGATTTGAATAATTCTTTCACTGTTAGATAGTCTATTTATCGAGGAAGGCTATAGGCTACATTTTATCCCGGATTTCCTACGGGAACGGGCACAACGCGGGTAAAACCGCGGGGCGCTGCTAGTTAAAATATAAATGTTCAACCAAACGAAAGTAATACCGAACCAACTTTCGTACACCTCAAACCTACAACGTTTGCCTATTTAATATTCAAAACATATATGTTATTGTTTTCATATTTTATTGTACGTTTTGTAATATATGCAGGAATTTGGTGAAATTATTCAAACATTGATTTCACTGTTTTGGCAGTTCTCTTTCTCATGTATTTACCTATTAGCTAGGGATTCACATTCTTATGTTGAATTTGTACATTGGAACGAACACTATATATCATTCACAGAATTTGAATAAAACAGAACTGTTCTTAATCATTTGAAATAAGGTCATTCAAGCAAATGCTAATTAAGACCGCATTTTAGGTATCCTAATAAAAACATAACCAAGATAGTGGACCTAGGTTAGGCATAGTTAGGCAATAGTTTCGTAGACCAAGTGCGCAGATTTATTAACTGTTTTCAAACAGATAGATTTATTATAGTTTACTTTGATTGTGGTCAGTGTAAATATAGTTTGTGATTAATTATTTAGTGGAAAGTTTACCGAAATAACTGCATTTAGGTACTTAAATACAGTGCAGTTTTTAGTTACAAAAACTACGACATAATCACTACATAGTATAAAATAAAGTCGCTATTTTTGTCAGTTTGTTTGTCTGTGTGCTTAAATCTTTAAAATTACGCAACGGATTTTGATGCGGTTTTTTGTAATAGGTTGAGTGATTCAAGAGGAAGGTTTATTTATATGTATAAAAATTCCCGAAATTCCCACGGGAACGGGTACAACGCGGGTAAAACCGCGGGGCGCTGCTAGTATTGTAATAATTGCTATATAGGCACCTCTGCAGTCGCAACTTTTTTTACTGCTGCTACTGTACTGTTACTTCTTGTGATTACTTGATTAGTTAGCGTGATAACCAAATCAGAAAGATTAATACTACAATCTTGTGCAGGCCTTTAAACCGACGAATGAACAATTAGGCAGTCTAGAAATACTTTTTATTACCGTCTTTATCTACCCTACAGACTCAAAAAGGAATAATAAATAAGCCCTTTTCATAAATTAACTCTTAGACTCAAGTGATGGTGCAATGTAATCGTAAAAAGTGAAAATAATATTCCGACACGAGAATACTTCAAAATGTGCAGCAAAGATCAAATTTCACATATCCTTGGAAAGATCAATATGGTAAGATGTTTATTTATTTATACCTAGGTATATTAATATATTATAGAGGTAAAATTTTTAAGTTTGTTTGTATTTTCGAGGTAATCTCAGGAATTATCAGTCCGATTTGTTTTTTTTATTTTTATAGATAGCCACTTTTAACGGGAAGGTTATAAGCTATTTTTCGGCCTGAAATTCCCACGGGAACGGGTACAACGCGGGTAAAACCGCGGGGCGCTGCTAGTTTATATTTTTAACAACATGCCTGTCGTAAAAATTGTGTATTGTTTTTTATTTATTGTTATTTTTGTTTGTTCATCTGTTTTGTTATCATTGTGGTCTGTTTTAAATGATGTAATAGTTTTTGTTTCTCACGTAAGTTTCTTGATTTTTTAAGTCTAACGTAAGGATTATTTAATAATTTAGTTTTTTATACCTATAACGTAATAGAAAACAATATTTACAGCAATTTCAATTACTACTGTGATTTCTATATATATACAGGTTGTATAACGAAATATAAATTATCACATAAATCTATAGAAAATGGTCATATAAATATAAAGAAAGTCGTGTTAGTTACACCATTTATAACTCGAGAATGAAAGGACCGATTTCAATGATTATTTTTTATTCAAATTATTTTAGTCAGAAATACGATAATGAGTTATTTAAAAATCCCGATATTCGTACGGGAACGGATGCGCTGCGGGTAAAACCGCCGGGCTCTGCTAGTGACAAATATATAAATGATAAATTAAAATATTAATGCTTATTATTTCTAACGTGTACAGTGTTCTTTTGATGTGAATAGGTAAAGAGACGTTCGAAACTAATTAACCTATGAGTTTGATTTATATTAATGATTTGAAGTCATTCAATGAATAATGGAACGAAAATGATACTCGAATTTTTATTAGAATATCACTTTTGACATTTCGTATTCAAGGTTTCTTCAAGATTCATACAGATACTGTCATCGTTTCAAAAATAGATAAATAATTGTGCATTGTTATTTATTTATTAACTCTCAACCAAATTTTATAATTTGTGTTCAAAAGGAAAAAGATTTCCCATCCGTCCGATTCCGGACTGATTTTGGACCGATGGGAATACCTACACCCGAAAAATAAAATGTTTTTAACCCATTCACGGTCGCGGGAGATATAATTTAATGTTTTGTTTTGACCTATTTTAGTTTTGCGAGTATTGGGTTCATTTTGAATGACTGAAAAGACTAAAATGAAATGGATATCTTTTTTGAATTTGCAATTACAAGCGAATTAAATTGGAATGATAATATCAAAACCATTCAGAATTATCAATTAAATTCGATTGCGCAAACTGAAATCACTTTGTCGCGGAGTTAAATAGAAACTTTGAGTTGAAATGCCACCATTGAAATGTTTATCCGTTGATTAGATGAAGGTTTCACCAGGGTCGGGAAGTCGCATTGTTTTTAAATGAGATTTATATGTTTTGAATCAAAGAAGAGGAAATACTGACTGTATTGATTAGAGTTTTTGTCGTTTGAGTTTTGGTTAAAGTGGTGATTTGCTTTGGGCTCTCTGAAGACAACTCGTATTTATTGTTAGTTATTGCGAAACTAACAATATCTATAACAAGTGCAACTTATATAAAATAGCCTTCATCTATACATACTAATATTAGAAAGAGGTAAAATTTGTAAGTTTGTTTGTTTGTTTTTGTATGTTCGACTAATATCGAGAATTACCAGTCCGACTTGAATAATTCTTTTTGTAATAGATAGCCACATTCAACGGGAAGGTTATAGGCTATTTTTCATCCCGGAATTCTATGGGAACGGGAACAACGCGGGTAAAACCGCGGGTAAAAACGCATAAAAATCTCGCTAATTCTTGAGCTTAACGCTAACACGTAGGTAGTTGGATTATGCACCACCCACACCATGCATGGGCCAACAGAATTTTCAACACAGAAATATTTTTAAATTAATTCTCAGGAATCTTAAGTCGATTTCGTAGTTCATATTGGTGCAAGGGTATGGCAACGTATGTGTTAACTGTTAAGGCATATTTGGTTTATAGAGCAAAAACAAAACAATTGCTCAATTATGTTCATAGTGGAAAATGTATGAAAATGACAAAATAAGCGTATTTTCTGCTACTTCACTTAATGCGGTTTTCCTACTTATGGCTAAAGTAGAAACTATTTAAGTACTTCAGACATAAAATGTTTTATGGATAAATATTTTACGGCAAATAAATCTTATTTTGTATGATTTTCATTCACCTTTCTGTCCGTTATATTTAATTGATTATTTAAAATGTCGCAAAACGTAATTCTGAGCATATAAGGTTGAATTGCGATTGTATCTAAAGGAACGTATATCAAAACATTAAACGTGGCATTGAAGTTTTGAAATATTGTTACCGATAACGTTGTCCAGATAACAGATCTATTAATAAGTGCCTTATTACGAGTATAATACGGTCTTTCTCATTCGTTTACGAAATTTTTCAACTATATTTCATTGTGGTCCGTTAATATATATTTTGATGGAATGCCCCATATAGATACTCGTAGCTGCGTTTATTAATGTTAGGCAATGTCTCTCATTTAACTATTTGAGTGCCATGTTACAAATATAAACTGGAATGTTAATTATAGGATTGTCATTCGATTTTATGTCCTTGTGTTATGAATGTTTGTTTTTTGTATTTGTATTTTGTGTGAAGGTTTAGAGGCTTGTATTTATTATGTATGATTAATAGCAGTTAGCCGTTTCTCTATTTTTTCACTATAATTATCTAGGTTTTTTGGCCTTTGCTTTCAATAAAATTTAAGGATGTTTTTAAATGTAAAAGTTTGTAGGGATGAATGGATGTATCATGCCAAAAGAGTCCATACGTCCATGTATGCAGCGTATCTCTTTTGGCAAAGCGTATGTTTATAGCTACTATTGGACCAAATTTGCGGGTTGCTTCCTGACTTATTTTCCAAATTTTCGTTGTAATTGTAAATATTTCAAACGTTATATCAGGCAACACATACCTAGTCTACATAAAACTAGTTCACTGTCAGGTTAACTACGATATCTAGAACGAATTCTATTTTTCCATATTAGGTTAACTATAACGCGTGACGTCGCCTACAGAACAATTCGCCGTCATTAAGTCTGGGTATCATGACTATGTCGAGATCATTGGTGCGGTTTCGTACATGCCTCGCTTCTGTATTGTCACGACCTTTGCGGTTGATAGACATTCCGTGGCAGAGGAATACTTGCATAACAATACCTACAACTACGCACTTATGTAACGTCCCTTGTTTACTTTACGTGGGAAATTGTTATTGTTAAGTCTAATAGTTGTTTTGTTTCCAATGATAATAGGAAACGTTTAGGTAAAACTTTTACGGTCATTAACAGGTTAACTATCTTTTTTTATGTAATGTTTCCGTTTGGGAATTTAAGTGTAATTTTTGGAATGTTCTATTTCGTCTTCCGTAGTGTATAGAGTAACAGTATCATACATAATGTTTGCTATTGGGTGTGTTGGTTCAGTCGTGCGGAACACTACTCCTGTCGTGCTGGCGTTACATTCCGTGATAATTGAAGTACTTCGCTTCCAATGCTTCCGTTAGAACGGTGCTTGATTTATTTCGTCTTACCGCACCTGTTTTGTTGGTCTGTCCGTTACAGTTTTAAGTTAATGAAAGTGAGAGTGAGAGTGAGAGATTGTATTCAAGAGTATTATTTGTTTAAATACTAGATGTCTCACGCAGTTCTGTTCATCCGCGTCCAATAGACTGCGCAAAATGTAAGTAGGAAGCAAGAGACTATATTCCCAAATTTGGTAGTCGTGTTGTGTTAATCATATGCATTTATGAATGAGGTACCTATTTTAATGTTCCTAATTCTTTGTTCTTTGAACATTAGCCGAGGAAGCTAATTAACTATTTTAAACGCTTGCGAAACATGTTCCGCTTTTTCAAATTTGCAACTTCAAGGAGCATCTGCAAAGATAATGCATTATAAAGTTACCCAACCGTTCATATTTCCAAATTAAACATTGGTTTCCTTTGACATTGAGCACTTTTACTGGCCTGCGTTTGATCGATGGGTTAATTAATGCTCCGATAACTAGAGGCTAATGTGTTCTCGTTATGGTCCAGGTAAATGAGCACTGAGTGCGTTACAAGGTTTCTGTCAAATAGTAATCGATATATTTGTATCAATAAGGTTACATTTAAATGTTATTTACGCCTTGATGTAGAATGGGCTGGAAAATACTCCAATGTGCGCCTTTTGGTGTACTTGAATCGTTATTTAGTATTAACTGAAAAAATACGAGGTTTTAAGGGTAAATGGTATCAAGATTTATTGTGTGATGTATTTTCTTTGTAATGGTTTAACTGTACTTATGATCATATGGGTATAGATTTTTCTATACGTATGCACATTTTCCATGTTAGTACAAGTAAATTCAACTACCTACTCTAGGTTAGGTTAGGTTCTAATTAAAACTTGCTATTGCTACTTCTGTACTATACTTGCTACCATAACAGCTATCAATTATCCATCTACATTGTTAACAAGTATAACCATATTATAATGTATGCTTTGTCCAGTTTTTGAAATCACAGCGCGCTATTGAAATCGCCGCTATATCGTCATAATTAATAACGAACAACTCTATTACTTTGCACTTGCACCGTTATTAATTGTGCATTTCGTTTGTTTCAACATTTTGTTGCACAGTAATTGTGTCAACTTTACATGCGTGTTTCAGTTATTGTATTCATTTATTGGCATTTGGGTTAGCAACGTTACTAAAAAAGTTAATCACAGTGTAAGTATCTTACTGCCGAACTGAGAGACGTCCATTAAATCGACATTTAACTAATTGACGTAATTTTTCATACATTATATGTCAAAATTAGTCATTAAATCTCTAGTAAGGTTGCATTTGACGTCTCTGAGTACGGGTGTTTGTAACTTTTGACAATATTGACATTAAGTTGTTCATAGGTTTTTATACGAGTACGTACTAAGTATAACTAGACTGAGTATAACGGTGTTGAATGATGTTCCCGTTCGTAGGCATACGTCATATCATCAATGATTACTTTGTCGAAGAAAGTGTTGAGAAAAGTTGTAAGATCATAAACGCCGTAATTGATAATGATGAAAAGCGATCGTAAACGACTTTAAAATTACTTCTAACCTTCCACTTATTAGAAACACTTCACTTTCATCACATTTTCTGTTCTATTGAACCATCCTCGTTTAATACCCATACAAACAAATATTAAATGAATAATGCAATCAACGTTCTACCCATAAAAGTTAATAATACTGGCTCGATATTGTTTTCAATCAATACTATTATTACCTTATAATAAATCGAATTGCAAATGTCATGTTCTCTATTGAATTTAAATCGTACATTGGGTTAGTAAGAGCTTTTCTCAGAAACGTTGGCACTTGTACAAATTACGAAACTTTATGACTGTGGAATCAGTTCGGTTTGAAATGCAGGTTAGTATAAAATATTTTATATTATTTACTTTGGAAGGCAATAGAAGAACTCACGATTCACGAATTAAAATGTTTTTGTAAAATAACACTTCTGATCAATTTATCTGTGAATGGAAAAAACGAAATCGATTCCACTAACAGTCGCGGACAAATACTTCGTCAAACTTTATTTCACCCCTTTTTGTGTTGGTGACTTTAATATCAAGAATGACATCAACATTAATAAGATGATGCCCTTAAAAGTGTACGATCAAAGTTGAAACAAAAGTTTGTAGTAGAGTATTTCAGGAAGATTCCAGAAAACGTCTACTATTCTGTTTCATACAACACCTTGACATTTTGAAAACTTTGCAAACGTAAAAATCGCGATTGATTCCGCCCTTGACGACGTTAGTGTACGTACATATTTCCCAAGGGAAGATTGCTCGAACTAAACTTCGGTTTCTATCGACGTTTCGCAAAATTAAATGGCGTTGTTGATTCGGAATGACAATTCGCAAAATTGGATTTTTATTGCACCGATCCGTTACATGCCAGTTTTATGATCCTTGTAATTGTTAACTGTTTTGATTGTGCGCCGGTTTTTGTTTTATCTTTCTGATAAATCTTAATTTACTACACCTATGTACACGCATCTTTTTGCACGATGGCTTGCTTTGAATAGGAGGAATAACTCAGGGCTTATAACATTTAGATTCAATGTATTGTATTATATGCTTAATTGTTACCTTTTTTTCCTTTCAATAAAAAAATAGGCAAAGTTTATACAATATCAATTAAAAAATATCTTTGATTTAATTAGATTATCATTAAGATTTACCAACTTGGAACTTTCATTATCACGTAGATGAATGAACTCTCGCACAATTATGTTTAACAACGTTAAACGTTTCCTGTATTCGTAATGGGAGTGTCCAGTATTTCAGTTAACATTTAACATAATAGTTAATTGAATGTTCGACTCTCTGTCAAAGCATCACACGAGGAGGCTCGGGGTCAGAGCTATTTGTCAATACAATGGGCCCAAGTGAGGTCAATCTTGTTTGTCCAATTATTCAATAGACACCAACGTTTCGATGGAGGAAGGAAAACTGAAAGGTCAAGTGTACACAAATATAACACGTTAGTGTATTGATTCCTAATGTTTTGTACACTTGATTCAATATTAACAAGATGTAATTTTCAATGATTTATGATTGTTAGTTTTATGCAGTTGGTTACGTAAGTTTACTACTTGTACATGTGTCCAATCAGTTTAAATTATAGTTACTGCTTGTACAATCACTTTGAAGGTGTTTGGAATTTTGATAGATTGGGCCTTAGTTCTTCTCTTTGATTTTTTTTGGCCTTCAATTATGGATACTCCTTTTGTGCTTTTTTCCCTGCAGAAGAATGTCATTTATTGTCACCGTTATACGTTGCACATACTGTACTACAGCATTGAGTATTTTTAATATCGTTGAGACCTATATGTTGTTTATTAAATATCAGCTCATAATTTAAATTTAAAGCACTCTTTACAATAAACCTTTGTTTCCCGTTTATTATTTAGAAGGAGTATTAACTAAAGTCTTATTTATGTTTAATGTTTTCCATATTGTACGTCGATCCGTTCAGCTTTCGCTAGAACATGAAACGCAACGTTTCACCGGCACTATCGCCATTGATGTGTCAGTAGGACACACGGACTTCATCTTGACCCCACATTGTTAGATCGTACACATTTATTGCACATAATCTTATTAATGTGAATGCGAAAGTTTATGCAGATGGAAGTGGATGAAGTTGGTCTTGTCCGCTAAATCTGGGAGAAGATTTTGGAGTTAGTGGATGAAATGATGATGATAGCATGTATGGTTGGTATAAAACTTGAATTCATACAAAGGGTGATCCACGAATGGCTTTGATATATGCTCTCGTGCATTAGGCTTTTTTCATCGGGGTACCCTATGTATACTTCGATTTTTGTTCCAAAATACCCAGAGATAGAGACGCGTGAAACTAAGGTACTTCAATAAGATGTTGTTAACAATCAACTTCTTTAATAACCGCAACCAGTTCCCGATAATTATTTTTGCAGAATTTAGTTTTTATGGCCAATAAAGCCTATTGGCTTATTATTGAATTATGTTTGGTGGTTAAAAAGTTTTGGGTGATAGTATTTACGGTAGTTTACACTCACTTTTTGACCTTGAAACTTTTGTAAATAAAAGCAAACTTTTAGAAAAAACAATAATTCAGTCGTGTTTGATGAGATAAATGGTGATTAATTGTATCTTTTCCACTTTTGTAAACAAGGCAATAGAACTATGCTACAAAAACTTCGTACCAGCTTGTCCGTTGCATTTAAATTAAGAACTGGTTTCACACTTTCGCGTAGACCAATTAATATTGAACTCAATTGACTCATTAAACTACTTAACATTTGTTCAACACCCACCATTCAGTCGGAACCATGCATTAGCTCACACATAAAGCAACATCAAGTTATCGCGGTTCAGATCAGCCCCAATAGTTGAGTAAATGCCGAATGCAAAGTTCACGCGAACAATAATACCTACGAGCTGTGTTGAAACAGCTATTGCACTTAATCATTCCTTCTATGCATGAATTGAATGTTTCGATAACAATTTAGGGCGGTCCCAACTTCTTGACAAAAGGTTTGAACTGAAAATTAATTGTTCGACCACCTTCCCTTTCAAGGACATTGTAGGTACTTAGCGATAACAGTCCTGTCTCCATATTTTTTGTGATCAAAATAAGATCTGTGAAACTAAATGAATTTGTGAACTAAACTCAGTTAGTTCTTAAAAGTTGTTTAACAAAGCCAACTCTCGCAGTTCATCTTTTTATATTTCTCCAACAATAATTAAAGCTGGTCACACAGACACAATGGAGTAGGACGAAAAGTGTAACGTTTGGACAATGGTTGTGTATCGGCGCTTTCATGTGACCGTGAACATGATCAGTGTGTCAGGAGGGCACGATTGGTCCCCTCATCACGTAGCCACCACTAGGATGTATCGGAGAAAGTGAATCCCATTTTGAAGTGTACGTGCACCCTGCACAGGTGGCCATGCTTTGGCCATCGTGGTCATGCCCAATTGACGCAAATCAGTGCATCGCGATATGTGGCGTCAGAATTTGTAATTAGGTACAATGTTTTTTGATATATGTTTCCTTGTTGAAGTACTTGTGATAATTGGAATGTTACTTTGTGTCTGGTGTCGGGGTAATGAGAATGATAAAAATGTTGATGCTAGTTGGAAATATATTAGACGATCTTCTGATACAGGCTATTGGTGTCTTATGATACGTTTTTCGTATTGACTCTTAAAAATCCTTGTAAGTTCATATTAGAGGTTGGTGCAATTTTAGTGGATTTCGTTTATCATAAAAATTTTATTAACTCAAAATTATTTTTAGGATTAGTATCAAATTACTATTAATAAAACAATTGAAATATTCTAACAATTAAATCCAATGTCAATATTTAAAAAACAATAAAGCAATTATTGACAGACAACAAAATTAACTTGTCGCGACATAAATTATCACCCTTGACATCTTGGCTTCGGAATTCTGAAAGCGATAGCAAAACAGATTTTATTAATCAACATAAGAACATTAATCAAAGTATACCCACGCTTTGTGGCATCTTCGGGCTTATTGGATTCAGCAGTTAATCAGTTGAAGTACTTACAAGTATCCAATTATTGGGTGCTTATTAAATTGATGGACTGTTGCCTACATAACCGACTGTTGTACTTTCGATTTTAGCGGTTTTTTCTCTGTTAGCTATGATTTACTCTGTCTTTAACTACTTTTCTGTTTTTTGGTTTCAAAGAATGCTTCTATGGATTGGGTATGTAGTAAGTAAGATACGTCGAATAAGTTATAGGTATCTCTAAGCAAAAACATTGCCCAATCAACCGATGACCAACTAATCCTGATTAATTGCAAATAACCAGTATCAAATAATATCGTCAACGTAAATTCAAGTGAGTAATTATAAAAACATCGACCTGGATGTTTAACCTACTATTTATGAATTAGGTTTGTAGTTACGTCACACTCAATTTGATTTAGTGAATTGAATAGTTTTTTGATGTTATATAACTTAACACTGGTCTTACATGTAGTGGTATTTATGGTGAGGTTGGTTAATTAAGTTATGATGATTTTGTATGCTATTGTGACATTTAACATTTTATTTGAAGTACTTGGACTAAATGTTACGTTTACGAAATTGAAGACTTTGATGCAATGTTTGTTGTGGATTTTAATACTGACTTCACGGAGTATTAAAAATTATGTAGAGAAGCGATGAAGAATGAAGTAACTTCATTGATATGACCAACGAAATCGCAAAAGCCCAGTGATTCTCATAAATAAGACAGCCCATCAATAATTATTTTTACTTAATGTAGAACCTAAAAGTTGTCATCTTTAACCTAAGTTACCATTCATCCTTAACACGATCTTGTATTTATAAATTCTTTGAACCATTGTCGATCGTACGCCAGTACCGTTTTAAAATAGATACTAGTTTTGATACCAAGTTGATGCATAATTGCCGTATAAGAAGAAGAAGAAGAAGTAGTTTTTATGACAATCACATCCAAGTCAACATTCTTCTAATGTGTCTTCGTACCTCTCAAAGATCCGTGTTCCAAACAGTAAAACAGTATAGTAGAACAAAGCATAAACAAGCTATAAATTGTAATCGGTATCAATCGACGCAAGCAAACGACACCGTTCCGTTGAATTATTCATTCAGCACAAACGGACGGACCAGCCATCGAACATGTTCATAATAGAAGGCCAATGTCTATCGCTTTTCCTCGAGATTTATGGTTTTGAAGGTAATAAAGCTCTTGGTTAATAAGGAGTTGAATTGAATGTTTCTGCACTTGCATCCACGACATGTATGACTTGACGACATGTATGACTTGACTACAAATGTTTCATTGATTTCCAAAAGATACCTACTTGAGTTACTTTTGCTGATCTTCTTCGCATCAAATGTATATTCGACAATATTTTAATTTGATAGCCAATTTATCAACATACGATAATTATCATTCCCGTGCTTCAAGAACACCGTCACCAATTTTAAGTACGTTATAGGAAATGGTTAAATCTTGATCTTTCCGTTTGGGTGGTCCGATATTCGTATCGTCTATTCGTGCAAATTCTAAAAACAAAAAAATGAACGACCACAATTGAGGAAGTCAACCTTGAACTTTGTGTTTCTGTAGAAACCTTTGGTAAATTAGATCTAATCTCGTTCCGCGCTCCACATAAATCATTTTTAGGAAAAGTTTTACGCAATATGGGTATTGAGACCGAGTTGTCTCGAGCATAAATCACTTCAGTTTAATGGCTTTAGGTTAAGTAGTTTGGAGTGCTAGAATACTACTTTTTTGCATAACTGAAAGTTTTTCTTTTAATCAAATATCCGGAATTCACAGAGCTTTTATAAAGAGACGGTACATAACTATCAAGCTCAAAGCAGATGATGGATGTTACATAAATCCAGTACAAATAATAATTATAAAAAGTAAATTATAAAAAGTAAATCAAAGGTGTGTTATATTTTGTACTTTCACCAACAACGGCCTGGTTTTTTACCGTTTTGTACCTTCCCTGTTCCCGTGTGTTTCCAGAATAACAAGAAGAATTTGAATTATTCAGAGAAAAACTTACATACGCACTTACATAACGAGAAAAACAAACAAACCAACACTTTTTTCTTTTACTCTTATGATTCTCGATCTTGATTCGATCAATAATTTCGATACAACTACCAATTTCAATACTATTTATTTACTACTTTTACTGCTTTATCATAGGTACTATTATAGCTTCAACTACCCATAAAAAGTAAAAACAAACAACTACACTGCTTAGATAACGAATTGGCATATCTAATAGGTGAGGACGGTAACAACCGGACGGCACCTAGTGCAGTAGTGGTCAGTAAAGTCGGAACTTCAAACTAGCCGGATATATCGATAAGTTACGTGAACCAGTTGTGACCTTATTTTATTGCATAACACTGTAACACTGTAACACTATTTATAACAAAAAAGTTTATGAATGGATGTTGGTTGATGTTTTACGCTGAAACGGCTGAAAGGTGAATGAAATGGTGTTAAGCACAAAGTATGAGCCTGTGATGCTGTACCAGACTTTTTAATTGACTGAAGAAAAGATTAGTCAGGATTAGGCATAATTACGACGCGTAAAATATAGGTAGGTATATTTTTAGATAATACTAGCTGCGCCCCGCGGTTTCACTCGCGTTGTACCCGTTCCCGCGGGAATTTCGGGATGAAAAATAGATGTTGGCCGATTCTCAGACCTACTCAATATGCTCACAAAATTTCATGAGAATCGGTCGAGCCGTTTCGGAGGAGTACGCGAACGAACACTGTGACACGAGAATTTTTTATAGGTATAAGATGTACCATCAAACAATGTCATATCGATATTACATAGCTAAAAAATAGGCATTACGAAATATTTCTTATAATGTTTATTATAAAATTAATAATCTTTAAACACATAATTAATGACTACGAAAACGTGATCAAAGCAATGTGAAGTCGGGGCGCGTTACTAGTTCATCAAAGTTATGTTGTTTTGATGCACGTCTTGTTTCATGGTACCAACTTGATGAAAGGTGAATGGTGTCTGAGCGTGAGATTTGAATTATAGTTTATGATGTCTTGTGATTAGCAGCTCATTATGTTTGTTTATAACTGTGCTTTGTGTTGTATTTGTTATCTTTGGTTTGGTGTCTATGGGAATAAAATGTTGGGGAATATACATTTGATCCGGTTATATCCGTAAGGCGGATATTACCGGGATATATGGAATGAAAATTGATGAGAAATTCCTTTTTTTTTAGATTATCGTTGACTTCTTTAATGTTATACCTTCCTTTTTATATGATGTTATTAAATAAACTGTTAGAGAGAACACAACAAATTCAGTTGAAATCATAAATGAAGTCTATATGTCTAAAAGTATATCGTTCATAAGCATCAAGTCTAAATCATAGGGAACCCTTAGAATTGATTGAATGATAACGAACTCTTTGTAACCACCGACTTTAATAACCCTGTTTAACACATTCGGAGAATTGAATTAGACTCCGCCATTACGAATGTAAAATAGTTAAGTAACATAAATGTCAAATTTGAATTGAATTGTCCATAACATTATGAATGAATTATTTATGATTGAATTTATTATGACCGCATTATAGTAATGGAATGAGATGCTTTTATGGACGATGATATTCAAAGGCGCCAGTCGATAGTGTAGGGGGCAAGTTGATATGGAGAATGGAAAAGTCTGGTTTATGACTTTAAATAATGATAGTTTTCAACAGCCCTTAACCTATTTAGAATATCTAAGGATGGGGGCTACTTACTGGCCTTATGTCATCCATTTAAGATGACATATATATATATATATATTTCCTCCATGATAAAGATGAAGTGCAATATAAGAATGAATACCAAATTGAATCAGAAAAAAATAACATTAAAAATACTTTGCCTCCTGCATATGGTTTGAGAGGTATCACCTTTCCGTGACACAGTTTACACTAGTATGGGAGGTGATGTCTCGATAACTGAGCGAAATATAATGTAATTACATTTTAAATGAATAAATGAATTTGAATTTGAATTTGAATATCAAACTATATCCACATAAAACCACATGTATATAACATGAACAAAATCAAATGTATACAAATGTATTATATTCAAATGAATGTCATAATTATTATGTTTTGTTCAGCCTTATTATTATTACTGTTCTAACCACAATTAAATAAACAATGTCCATGACATTTCGAAACGAACTAATCTTAGATTTATTAGTTAATAGCAGCGCCCCGCGGTTTTACCCGCGTTGTGCCCGTTCCCGTAGGAAATCCGGAATAAAATGTAGCCTATAGCCTTCCGCGATAAATAGACTATCTAACAGTGAAAGAATTATTCAAATCGGTTCAGTAGTTTCTGAGATTAGCGCGTTTAAACAAACAAACAAACAAACAAACAAACAAACAAAACAAACTCTTCAGCTTTATAATATTAGTATAGATTATATAATGTTATATTTAAAAAATATTTTCTTCCTTTTGAGGATTGGGGGACTATTTTAATATCAAATTATCATTGTATACAGATTTTAGTAATATTTTACCTATTTTTTGTTTTATCGCAAAATTATGCTAACGATGTAGGATGTTTTAAAATTTATGATCGCACTATGACCTTAGCTCTTGTGTTTTTCTTACATTCTGATTATAGGCAAATAATGAGATTACTAAATAAATATTAAAATTCACGTGCAAAGTTTTTATACCTAATCGAGCTTCAAATATAAAAAAAAGTATGATTTTACACGGAGGGAGGTGTCTGATCAAAAAATATTCATCAGTGGAACACTCCACGTTATGGTGTCTTTCAGTGTCCCAGTTTAGGTAGTAGTAGGTAAGTTTTTTTAATAGTAGTAGTAACCAAAAGTTATTAATCTTAAATATTGCTACCAAAGAGTATAATTTTCAATGTTCAATTACATTGGGACTCTTTGTTTTTAAGGTGAGAAGAACATTTAATCCAACAGCTTGTCAAAAGTTAATTCTTCTTCTTCTTATCGAGTGGATGGTCAACCTGACCAATCCTGGTGTCAGAGTTATTGAGCCGCCAAAGGCCTCTGACATGGCTAAAGTTAATATGATTTGTTTGTTTGTCAAAAGTTAATATGATTGTGGATCTCCTGACCGCATCGATAATTACACTTAGTTAATTAAAGTCATGTAATGTCGTGTTACGTGGTACTGTGCTCGAGGTGTTAAAGGTTGACTGCTAATGGATTTATGCAATCTAAATCACGAACTAACGCTTGTTTTTTTTTGGTTATTAACCTCGATTATGTTGTCTCGATGAGATTTGATAATAGCTAATTTGTTTAATTTGATTGGTTTCTGTGTTTATGTATTTTTTACGGCTAATTATTTAATTGTTTACTGTTTTGGATCTAATTGTGTTTATTGTTTTAAATAGTTGGCTATTTAACGCCATAAATACCATGGTGGAGGCCTTTAGGCGGTCTAAAAAATCCGAGACCAGGAACTAAGAACATTATTAAAACTTACTTAATTCCCTAATAGCTTTGATTTAAACATTTTTATAAGTACTATTCTTAAAACATGCCGCTTTATCGGAAAAGCTTTACACCCAAAGAACACGTGTAAAACGAATGTAACCGTTGAAACACACAAAACAATGTAAGTGAAACATAAATATTTATATTCTCATTTCGTATCGGTTTTTACCGAAGGAATTCCTATTGGATGTAAAACAAGATGTTTCCTTATCCGAAGTATTCCGAAGTGTTATATCACTTCCGGATGAAAGTGAGAGATAGAGATGGCGAAATGTTTTCGCTTTTCTAACGGTGCGCCTGCGCACGCGTTCATTAACATAATGTACGGCGCGGGTCATAAAACTGGGTCGTTCTCGTGAGAAGGTAGGTTTTAGGTTTGTTTGTTAGATTCAGTTAGTTAATTTTTTTACACTTTGGCTTGTTAGGATGTTCTAGAGTTGAAGTTTCTCCTTATTTAGCTGCGTTCTGTGATACTTGCTTGATCATAATTATATCTACTTCGTATAAACACTACTAATAGTACACTAGGTATACCTATGTAGATATTTCTAATATTGGTAGACATTAAAATTAAATTTATTTTGAATCATTATCACTTACATATCCTCATTAATAAAGTAGCTATATGTCTATGTAAAATATCGTCTTCTTATTACCGTTAGCAAGTGTCATAATATTAAATTTGTCTAATATTGAATATCATATTTAATATTTATGACTTACGTACTTAATATTCAAAATGGCAATGTTAAAACGGCAATTTACAAATAATTATGACAAATATATTGTAATTTGTATGTCAAATTATATTATCGTGTATCTTTCCATTCTGCAACGATCTCGTTATGCAAAATAATCTCTATCAGATGTCTATTTGCTATTCATAGCTACGTACGTTCGTGCAAAATTATGCGGGGAATATATGTAAATCGTATGCTATATTACTCAAACCGGGATACCCGTGAAATACAATCTATACTAATATTATAAAGCTGAAGAGTTTGTTTTGTTTGTTTGTTTGTTTGTTTAAACGCGCTAATCTCAGAAACTACTGAACCGATTTGAATAATTCTTTCACTGTTAGATAGTCTATTTATCGAGGAAGGCTATAGGCTACATTTTATCCCGAAATTCCCACGGGAACGGGCACAACGCGGGTAAAACCGCGGGGCGCTGCTAGTGATGAGATATGTTTAAAAACATGTTATTTCATCCCCATATTCACTTTTGATGGAGAATAAATTCAACGTACAATACATTAACTGCGCTTGCAAAGTTCAATGACAAAGCTTTCATGTTTTCATGAATTTGATTTATTTGTAGATGACAACACTGGATTATCTTAGTGCAGTTTTTCAAGTTGGTCTCATGTAAATGATCCATTACATTAACATGTGTGTTTGGCTGCTTATGATTAAACTAGCGGCCGCTCTCGATTTGCTATGGTTGAAAGGACTACCCCCTGTTGGGGGTTGAATTTCGCAAAATCGTTTCTGAGTGCTCACTTACAACATAAAAGAACCCCTGTACAAAATTTTAAGTTTCTAGGTAGCTCTGCGTTGATATGTAAGTCAGGAGTCAGTCAGTCAGGTTTGCCTTTTATATATATAAAGTATTAGCCTGTAATGTCCCACTGCTGGGCAAAGGCCTCTCGTCTCACTGAAGATATCAGTACAGTGAGGAGGTTTCAGGCGTAATCACCACGCTTGCCTAATGCGGGTTGGTGATCGCAAACCCGAGCCATGTTTGAAAAGTAGGAAACATGTTTTCGCTCGACCTGGGAATTGAACCCGGGACCTCAGTCTTGGCAGGCGTGTGCACATACCACTAGACCACCGAGGCGTTATATATATATAGCTATGTGAAAAACCACACATGGTTTTGATGATGCCGTTGATGTTTCATTCAATATCAACACATTCATTGTAAGTCGGATTGTCCTTGACTGACATCATTTTCACACTACAGTTACATAGTTGCATAATCCGTTGTTTATTTTTCACAAGTTCTAATCTAGTTAACTACGAAACATTGCTTTACGCTCTACTTGTATTCAGTTATTATCAAATAAAGTCATTAATTTAAATCTATTTGTTACACTTACTTACGTTGGTTAAATAGCAAATATATAATTAAATTAATGTTGTACTTTGTATTTAGTTACTAAATAAACGTTTGCAGCAAGATTAATTTTATTGGCAACGTTTAATTAATCAAATAAAAGTAAAACAATTGAATGAAATGGTAACTGTAATATTCGAAAATTAACCAAGGTTTCACTTGAATTATACTACTTGTGCTGTTTTTAAAAATCAATAAATAAATACAACAAGGAAAATCTCTAAGCCCAATAAAGAACTGTAAATTAATGAGAACCTCCTCCTTTTTTTGAAGTCGGTTAAAAAGCAGTGCATTGCGATTGCATATGAATTAAGCCAACTTTGTCCTCCTAGACTTAAAATAATCGTGTTGTTTACTTCTTTTTATTAATTTATTTATTAATTCCCCAGGGTCTACCGTCGTGGTCGCGAGGTGTGGAGGCGGCGGAGGCGGCGCGCGCGCGGCTCGCGCGCTGGGCGTGCGGCGAGCCCCCGCCTGACACGGACCCGCCGCGCAAGAAGATGCCGCACGCGCTGCGACGCAAGTGGCCGCTGTGCCCTTGCTTACAGGTACATACATCGAAAAGAAAAGTAAAAAGAAAAGTATTAGTCAGTAATGGCTCACTGCTGGGCAAAGGCCTCTCATCTCACTGAATATATCAGTAGGTACAGTGAGGAGGATTACGCTTAATCACCACGCTTGCCTAATGCAAGTTGGTGATCTCATACTTTATATAAGTAGGAAAAACTAAAATACGGGATCCATTAGGACTTAAGTTTGAATACCTTTCAATTTAATTCAATTATTAGGTATATGATATACTTATGTAAGTACCTATATTCTTTTTATTATTTTGCATTCTTTAATTAATTGATGAACATATGTATTTACCAATTTCATAAACTTACGAGTAAATTTACGAGTATATAATGTATGTATGTAGATATCTATTAAAACCGTACTGCGTAATCGTGCACAGAACGATTGGAGAATTGTTCCGGAACGGGTCGTATCAGTTGACTAGATCAAGATATCTAAGTCCAATCGTATCAGATTATATCGATCTCTAGGGTTCGATACTTTCACCGATATAATATACTGTGGAGGAGGCACTACAACTGTTTTAATGATTTTAAATTATATTTAGTCTCATTTTCTATAAACTTTAGTTACGTATAATAACGATAGTATAGGTATAAGTCTCTACCTCGACGGTATATTTCGCCGATAAGTCGATACCTCGAAAGTTCAGTAACTCAAAGAATTTTCACATTGCAGTAGTAGTAATTGAGCAAAGGCCTAATTATTCAAAACTCAGGCAGTGACGTGCCTGCATATATCAATACTAATACATATAGAAACCTGAAGAGTTTTTTTTTTGTTTGTATTTACGCGCTAATATCAGAAACTACCAATCCGTTTTATAATTGTTTTACAAAAAGAAGGTTATAGGCTATTTTCATCTCGATTTTTTTATTCCCACGAGAAAGGACATACCACGGATAAAACCGAGGGGCGCTTGTTCATCTATTTAAGTACACAGTAGAAACTAACCAATTAAAACTAGAACTCAATCTAGCGTAAAGGTAATTGGCGTAGAAAATAAAAAAGCAATAACCCAAAGGCGATATATCAGTGATATCATGCGTCTTATTACAGCTCGTCTCACTTTCAACGCCAATAAAAATGACTATGAATAATTTATAAGGCGTTATGGCTACCGGCTATATTATTTGAGCAATGACTATAAACTGTTGGTGGTTTGCATAATCGTAGTAAACTTTGACCTAGTATTTAAAGTTATTAATTAGATACTTGTTTGTATTGGTTTAGTATTTGTTTTGTAATAGAAAAAGTATTTTAAAGGTTAGTGGGAAGATTTGGATGGACGGTGCTCTCACTTAGTAGTAGATTTGAAAAAAAAATAGTAGACTTTGGAATTTGAAAATATTGCGCTACTTAAGTACGGCTTTGGTCTCTGCAAAACACGGTGGCACTGTGGGCAAGCAAAATATATAACAATGTATTTATTTATGAGGTTTAGATATTATAATATTGATTATTTACTAGACTTAGATCACATTTTACATACATAAATATAAGTACCAGCCTAGTACGTAAATGATTAAATTATGCTATCCAACGAGTCTAAAATATGATAATGAGATTGGTATCGAAGTGAGAGATTATAATTATCATAATTATTTGAAAAAGTCGAAGAAAGGTCGCATTGGCTTTAGCACATTGAGGTAGGTTAGTTCATAGGTTAATTAAATTCAACAATGTGATTTCTATTCTTTCTTGACACGTTCAGGTTGTAGAAAACATATGATCTCATCGCACATGTTTATTTATAGAGGTTTTATTGTATTAGTTACTTTTATGGGAAAGTGATTTTGGAAATCAAGGAGTAGGTTTCACTAGTGATGAAATTTTAGAATAGGTGTGATAGAAATTAGCCTCAGCTGTTTGTTAATGTAGAGAAAAGCGATTGTGAATAACTTGTCGATTCCAAATGACATAGCTATATAGCTTAACTGAAGTTTTCTAAGTATCAAAGTATGAAAGACTTTCGACTTGCTTGATTAACCGATATCACCATCACAAAAGTGTCCGCCAATATAATATCAGTGTATAATTAATACTATAGACTGACTATCTTTGTATCTAGACGCGTGCGCATGAATAGGCAATAAAACTGAATGGGGTACCTTGACTTTGTCGGTTTCCAATTTCACTACGGGTTTGAATAGACTATTAAGTTGACCTACAGCTAGGTGATGTTTGGAACCTGTCTGAACTGTATTCGAAAGCCTGAAGCTGCTTTTAGGTAGTTTATATAATCTTTGAAGCTTGTAGTTAGCATCATATTTGATTTGTGGCTTAGCAAAATTATAATTTGACTCATGTATGAGGTGTAATTGTGATTATTATTTGTATTATTTATAGGAATTAACCCCTCGACGGCCTAGTTATATGTGCATTCTACTATTAATTGAAACGTACGTTGATGTCATTATTATTTGTTCAAACGGGAACTTACGTACGACGGAGGTTACTGTTGAGTGTCCCTCAACACATCCGGGTTCAATTCCTGGGTCGAACAAAAAATGTCTCTACATATCATACATGGCTCGGGGTTGATATCACCCACCCGTAGCAGGCAAGCGTAGATAAAGCGTGAGATGAGAGGTCTTTGCTCAGCAGTGGGACATTACAGGCTATTACTTACTTGCTTGAAGGAAGGAATTGATACGTATATTTAGGGAGTAGAGACCCTGCTGTAATAATTCATATATAGTAAGAGAGTAAGAGATAGTTCAGTTAATCTTAAGGCTCTATGCACAAAAATATATAATTTCTTAACGCCTTCGTACAAGTGTATCTGCCATTCATGCCTATAAATATCAATAATCTGTGATGCAAGAATGTCGAAATTATACACATATTTCAATGGTATATTCGACATGAATACGCCAACGATTTTATGCAATAACATTGATCTTATTAAGAAAACTAGCTTCAACATACAATAGAGTACTTACCAACTGACAACTGATTCAATTCCCTAATGAATCGTTTGAACCCACACAATTGAACTTAAATACGCCAATTTGGAACAAATACAACAATATCATACGGTTTGATTGCCATACATTCCTTGGAGAACAGTTGGACCGATGTTGGCCAATATTGTATTCAATCACGCGAGAGTTGAACGTCAAAACAACAATAAAATAGTTCAGAGCGTATTGTTTGTTTTGATAATCATAATGTTTGTTGGATAAATAAATGTTTTGACGAGACATTTGAATGGGATGTCTGTATGTGGCCTGTTAAAAACTACTGAATATATTTTCATGGAGTTTCAGATATCAAGTCAGATAGGGTCAAGAGGAAAGTATTTGACTACTGTATATACCAAGATTGCTGTAGAAACCTTTAGCATTCTCGATTACCTGAATCTTTACGTAATTTAATCTAAATTTATGTTAATTAATATTCGTTAAACCTCGCGAATGCACGATGCATTGACGTGCCCATGTGGGTATGACAACCGAATGAGGAAGTCCCACCAAAATTATAACTGTTGATAAACATGAGTGTCATTATTTTCCTACCGACTCAATACAATGGTAAACAATCATCCGACATTTAATAGTCTGTTTAATCGCTTTTATTGTTCGGTCCACACCTTAACATTGCTCACAGTAATATAATTACTACTTAAAATAATTAGAACGAGACGATGCGATAATACAAAGGGAGGCAATTAGTTAGACTGGACGAGAGTTAATTAGTTAGCCATGTTTGGATCATTGCGGACATATTTGTGTTGTGTTTTTTAAATGAATTAGTTAGTTGTTGACAGTTTTATAGTGTTGTCTTGTGAAACAAAGATTTCAGTATTTTACTAGTTGGAAAAGTAAGAAAGATATTTATTATTTGACTTTGTTTATGAATGAGAAGTGGTTATTTTAACTGTTCTGTTATGTTGTTAGACAAAGTGTAAAATAAATAGAAAATGTGGAGATCAAGCAAGAGTTTCAGTAGCAAGTTTCGAAGGAAATGTTCCGTCATGACGAATTTGAATGTAAGTGTTAACTTTCGTCGTTATGTTTGTAGTTCTTGTAGAGGTTTAAACTTTTACATAATGTGTGAGGAATAAAACAGACAATACTTTACCTTTTTACGTGTAATATCACAAACCTTCTTAACCATTTAGGATTATTTATAATATGTAGTGATTATTTATACAAAATAATCACTACATATTAATTATACTCGTAAAACAAATTTCCCGGCCGCGTCTGTCTGTCTGTATATTCGCGATAAAGTCAAATACAATAGGAAGGTTTATATGTATAACAACTCCCGAAATTCCTACGGGAACGGGCACAATGCGGGTAAAACCGCGGGGCTCTAGTATTTGATAATTTTTTGTTGTCACATTTTAAAATTAAATATTATGCTCTTCTCTTATCCAATTGAACGTGTTTTTCCAATAAACTGATCTATCCTATAAACGAAATAGTAACTTCCAGTCCTTTCAATATATTATTATTAACAAACATACTTAAATATAGAGGATAGGTATAAAATTTTAATTAGTTTGATATACGAGGCACGAATTTAAACATCAATAACCATACATGTTTGTTACTCACCAGTTAACTAATATAACATTAGTAATTATCTAAAATTAGTTGGGAATCGTTATTGGTCACGAAGTTGGACACTAAATTGTTTTGTCCGTTCGTCCTGTAATGATGCGAGTCCTGGTGAAGTCATTGGTTAAATATAAACGGTTCCTTCTCTGGATAAGGGTTACACTCTCATAATACAATATTTATTTCTGTAGTTACAAAAATACTCATATGAGTTGAAAAAATAATGAGGTGTCATGAAGTGTACATTTATTATTAACTAAGATATTTTTTAATAATATTTCCGTTGCTGTGGGAATTTCACCATGAAAAATAGCCTATAACCTTCTTGATTAATGTGGCTATCTATTACAAAAAAAAACAAAACGATTTAGCTTTATTATATTAGTATAGATTTAATAAAGCACTGGAACTGCAGAGCAAAGGTCTCTACCGTCTTTCACCTTTCTCTATTGATCGTATACATAAAATAGGAAACCCAAAACGTTCAAAAGTTCAGTGTTAGGGTAATTTTGACCTGCAAAATCGTATTGCGGTGCTTGGCAAAGGAACTCCATGCAATTTTCCGTGGCTGCATCATATCCAATGCTCGTATTTTTTAGTCATATAAGAAATCATTGATCAATTAATTGAATTAGAATAAGTTATATCCAGTGAGATGAGAGGAATTTGCCTAGCAGTGGGACATTACTGGCTCATACTTAATTTTTTTATATTATAATAAAATTTATTGATTAATAAGTAATTCTATGAAATTATGAATTTTAATATTGTCTTGCATCACAACCTACTGCCTACGTCTGTTTGTTAATAGATTAAACTTTATATTCGTAGTTTTCATAACGAGCATCCATAAAATTCCATTGTTCTTTCAGTAAATATTTGTTGCACTGCTCATGACCTCCTTTCAATATTTGCTCATGCAAGATAAAGTGGAGTTTGTTCCTTGCTTGTTCGTATATTAATGTGACTTGATAATGTTAGATAACGTTCATTCAATGCTATAATAATATAATTTCTTCATTCAATGAATGTAGCTAAAATAATATATATTAATATTTTTTTGTTTAGCTATTCTTTAACATTACAAAAGTCAAAATTAAAGTTATAATTATATAAAAAAAACGAAAGTATGAAAATGTTCAACCCTTGAACAATGTTTTTGTGCTACTAATTAGAGCCAATTTATTAGAACCCTCTTTTGAGTCGGGTTTCTTCTTTTTCGTTAGGGGTAGTAAGTTCGTGTAGGTTAGTCGCCAATCCTGGTGTCGGAGTTATATAGCTAATTTAATAGATAAATAAAATATAGTTATTTGCTAAGTATTTTTTGGCAACCCTGCTTTCGCGCCTCAATGGAATCGCGAGACATTGACGCCACTGTATGGGCATATAAAACGCATCGTTTGGCGCCGCCGAAAGGTCAACATGACTCACACACAATGTGATCTCCGTGCTTGATATTATGAGGGTTTTTTTTACAATGTATTGACTCTTAGGGATACCTATTTTTTTCTTTTATGATGATAGTCTGGTAGGTGTTTTGTGTTCAAAGTTGATTGGACTTTCGCAGACATCTCACGAGTATCATATTGGTGTCATAAATGTGGTAGTTTATGAGAACTGAGAATGTATAACACTCTGTTTGTAGATAATATTTCATGTAAACCGTTCGCTCAGAACAGATTTGGTTTAAATTGCATACACAGATCTAGCCGTGATTATTAACTAGGAGTATAGTTCAGATAGTTTAAGAACACGGTGAAACCTCCATTGCTAATAAAACAAAAATAAGCCCCAAAAGTATGTCTGTATATAATCGATATTCTTAAAATAATGCTGAACGGATTTTCATGCGGTTTTACCAACATGCAGAGTAATTCAAGATAAAGGTTTGCGACTACTTTCCTTCAAAAATTTACACAGTGACGGGTACAACGCGGGTAAAATCGCAGGGCACTGCTAGTTAATAAAAATGGCTCCACTGGATTTAAATTAAGTCTTAAGATTCTCTTCAAAGTGAAATGAGTATATTCTCCAAGGTAAAACTAATTTCCGTAAATAGCTCTACTTCTTAGTAAATTCTTAGACTGCTCAAGCAATTATTTAATCCTTAACATAGCTGTGTCGTTAAATAGCAGTAATAGCACGTTAATGTATAATTATCGTAAACGTTTCACATTACCTAGTTGGTAGTACGGTGTTATTTTTATATAGTTTTTTTGTTCGTCTCGTCTGTCCGTCCGTCAACTGTTTCCTCATTTAAAACTCTCCTTTTAAGGAAGGAAACCATCACCAGTCTTCCTTGTTTCATGCTTTTGCAATTTAAATCGCAATTTTACCGCCTCCAGTTATTTTTCTGATTGTAAACCTCACTGATTATGTTCTCTCATTGATTTATGTGGTATGAAACAAAAAAATCGGACGTTTTAATGTGGACAGTTCTTAAATTGTAATATGCGTAAGAAGTTGATTTACATACTTTTATTGCTTAATCGTAATTCATGTATTGTTCGCGTATGATGAATGTGAACGTGAAAGTTTATTTTCGTTACCGATTGATTTGGCTGATACTCATTGTCTGAACAAATAAAGGGATTGTTGTGAATTCCACGAAGCAATTGTTGTGGTTCAACTCAATATTTCACAAGGTATAGCTTTAGGACCTACTGAAGTTATCTTTGTGGGAATTTTGGAAAGAAACATAGAAAATCTTCTTGTAATGTACTCCTCTTGTATTATTTATCACTCTTACACACTTATAACGTCTGCTGATAAATAATAATAAAGTTTATACCAATACCACAAAATAAATACATGCAGAAAGCCAACAACGGTTGCTTATTCAGTTTTCGAAGCAACCTCCACAGCCATTTGTTTGACACCTATCGAAACTTGTGTACCGTGTGTCTAAGCTGAGGATACACGGCGACACTTGACATCAGACACTCAATGTATACATCGAATGTCTGTGTGTGTCCACTGCCGCGACACTTAGTTGCAGTAAAATTGCTTACCATGAGGACGCAATCTACACTAGTGTCGACATTTGTGATGAGTGTCAGTGTCGCCGTGTATCCTCAGCATATGTGTTAGTACTTCCGAACGTAGTGCATCCTTTGCCAACACTTTGTCTACAATGTGTCGTATTACTTTCAGAACGATGAGCCCCCCGAGATCACGTACTGCGTGGTGGGTGGCGAGGGGGGGTTGGCGTTACAGGCCGTCACCCCTACGCACCCCATGCCGCCGCAAGATGAGCTCGACGCCAAGTTCGCGGAGCTGGTGGTGAGTACCATAGATAATACTGTATAGAATATATAATAGGTATACTTATATAATTGTCCTCCGTACGTGACGTGTCCATCGATAGCGAACCTTGGGTTTAAGCTCGTTCAGGAGCTCGAATCTGTCAGTTTTTTTATTTCGCCTAAAAGTCTTCGATATGGTCTATTGAAACAACTGGAGCTGTCAATTTAGCGCACCTAGCCAGGGTGAGTCAAAACAATGGCCCCTGTTGAGAAGGTACCAAGGTACGACCTTTTTTTTTAAGGGCAAAACAACATTGAACGATTTATGAAATTACACATGTCATACATAGCACCAACTAAGAAGAACATCGATCATTATTTAGATTACCTGCTAAAATTAACAGACAAGGCAAACCCTTTGCTTGTACAGAAAACGTAGGAATGTTGATGTTGCACAAATAATGTAATATCTTCTTATATCCAAAAAAACGCTTTATACGAAGGCAAAAACTTTTAATTAAGTTATCACAATCCGAATCAGACACGCCGTTTCACGCATTTGTTGTATCTATTTCCGCGCATTGTTTGAAACTTATGAAAATAACAACAATAACATTATTAAGAGTATATTAGTGTCATTGTTAATGAATTTGTAGATATAGTACACAATATAAACTGAGTGACTAGACTTAAGATATGTACACACTAGGAATGTTCTTGGAAATATCTTGTGTAGCTTTTATGTTCAATTCATCTTAATCTTGAACGTAGAAGATGTTTGCATTTGAAGTAGTTGGCAACACATCCTTAGAAAGGACACTTGGATAGCCAATTATTCCAATAACTAAGGTATATAGCTAGATTATCTCTAGCGCTAGATTTCCTTTCAGGCTGTCTAAAAACCGAACCACTGATCAAATTTTTGTTTTACTTATAAGAAAGCGCCTCTCGGAGTATCTATTGTATACTCCGCCTTAATATTCCCATAATTCAATTCCTAATTTCATCATTGTGACAGTAGAGATTATGTATGACGCAATGCTCCGCCATTATCTCAGGTAATTTCGTTCTAAGTTCACTGAACTGGAACATTTTCTTGTCATCTAGATGATGCATCGAATGGCATGCGTCTATCATCATTCTGTGTTGCCAATTTTATGCAATTTCCATGGGAAACTGTTGTCATACGTTGCGGCAACTTTTGTCTTCGTAATCTCTTTATTTGTTCATACCTAGATTAGCCTTTTTATTACAGTGTTAGAGAAATATGGCAGAGCTTAGCTTTTTAGTTAGACGAACTTTGATAAAAGATTTATAAATCGATTGATAGTAAACTTTAAATTGTATAGCGTAGCGGCATCACTTCTTCTGCAATAAGTTAAAATAAAGCTAGCGGTTTTAACAAAAAAACAGTACAAAATATTTTTTGTACACCCCCTTTCGTGGTCACGTTATGTCAACCCATGACCACGAATGGTGTAATCAGGTCTAAAATTCTGGTACGTATTTTAACTAATATGTTATATATTCTAACATGATACAGTCCCGTTTTATTTGGTACTCGTATAATGAGTGCAAATCGTGTGAGTTTAAAAAGTAAGTACAAACTCCTATTTATTTTCGTACTTTTTGCTACAGTGGCGCTCTAACTCGCGGCGTTATTTAGCAACTATTATAGACCACTTTCTCGAGTAATGAGGATAGTTTAGGGCTGTGACCATTGAGTGTGTTTTCCACTCATTGGAGTAATGATGTTGTCCACGGATAATGGAATATTTACGTATATGTAAGTACGAAAGGGCTGTACGCTTTGTAACTTTCCATGTTAAGTGCTTTCTAGCTATTTGTTTGGTTAGGAGGGCAAGGACCTGTTGGAGTATAGAGTATAGAGTAATAGTAATGTGGAAGCAATTTAAAACTAGCATAAGTATATTAGTTCTCGTAAATGGGACGATATTGCGTTAAATTATTATGTATGTATGCTTACTAGAATAATCGAATTTGAAGCTTGTCAGAAGATTAGCATGTTTTAGAAATGAGATGCAATTCAAAAGAACCGTTGAATTTTGGTTCTTTGAACTACATCTTACATCTTTTAAACAAATGAGATTCAAATAAGTTTAAGTAGTTGGCTCATTTCTTATTTCAAATCATTGATTATCTTACCAGGAAATTATTCTTTCAATTTAAAACCTTACCTACTGAGGTACGTAACCGAAGTACTCAAGTATATAGATTCAGATGGCGTCTACGGAACTTACAACTAAGTTCAATTAAAGATGCAAATAGGTAGTAAGTGTTACGATATTTGACGTAACTTATCGGACGTTATGCAATGTCTGCGTAATGCAAAACGCGTTTTGCGATGATAGTTAAGCGTTATTTAGAAGAACAAATTATAAATGTATGTGGGTTAATTTGTAGCGTTTTCATGGTTAGCTTAGTTTTGCTTCAGTTTTCGAATATTGGAAGAAGTTTTATGAGAATTTGAATCCTACTTCCAAATTAAGTTAAACCTCCGTACAAATGATACAATTCAATTCAATTTTGGTTTATAGCATTTTGCAATTGCTATTGACTTGTAGAGGGTGTTCTTTAGTAGATGTTAATATGTGATTTTTCACAAGTAATTAAGGATTTTTTGTTAATTAGTTAATTTTCCATTTAATCGACGTCTCTGAGTATGGTAGTAATATTCTTAATTCTTTGTTTTCTTAATTTTACAAGTCTGTCGGAACAGTTTCCACTTTGCCAATTTATGATATCTTCATAGTGATATAAAAGTGTTCATTTAGGAGTGGGTTGTTTCAAACAGTCGGTAATCGTAACATACGTTCGTTAAAAAGCAAAAAGCCGTTAAATGTCTGTCAGTCAGTCTTTAATATGGACAGTTATTATTCGGACAGCCAGACGAAAGCCACAATTTTTCATTTTCTTTGTACGTCTGTTGAGACTGACATTTTGGGTTAAATTTACTGGTGCGTGAGCGTAAGCTGAAAAAACGCGCCTTTAATTGAACAATTAAAACTTTGCATTAGATTCTGTCTTCTTCTTCTCGAGTCGAGATGAATATTTGAATTAAATTAAATAAGTTTAGACCAAAATTTGGCCAGGTCTATTGCTCTGTCATTTGCCCTCCAAACATCCTCCACAGTGCAGGACACGGGGCTGTTCGGACACTGTAGAATCAGTCTGCGATCACGCCTTGCAAACGTCTTAGCTAGAATTATTTTTAATCTTCAGTGTAAACTTACCTTAAGATAACGGGTTCTACAGATGACATAGTATTACGTTTATCGAGTTATCGCTAGTTATGTTATAAATATATTTCACTATAGCTTATTGAGGTTATACAATTAGTATAATATTATACAACCTATGAGCTTTATTTAATTAGCAATGATGCGAAACTCATTTACTTTATGAAGTGGAATCTATTTTATTACTGTATTGGATAAATATTATGTCCATTTTCATATTTAATTATATTAAATTTTAACATTGATTTTGTTCAGATCAGCCATCAGATAAAGCTAAAGTGTTTATTTTAAAACAACATCAAATCGCAATTTCCTAGGCAGTGCTTTTACTTTAATTACTTATCGAAGTTAATTTATGTTTATAGCCTAAATACTTAAAGCTGCAGGCAATAAGTTTCACTTAGATATTAACACGTATATATAAACAACTATTAATACCTATCTGTACTGGATTAGTTATACACTCAACACAATTCTCGGTCGACCAATATGAGCTCTATAAGCTTTACGTTAGTCTTATTACAATACTTCCAGCAAGGTTAAAACTCACGCTGAGGCATAGGGATTCACTTCGTTTTTCTCTTCTCTAAAGACATCTCTCTATATCTATAAAGAGAAGAGAATAATAAAAGATAGAAGAGAAATTCTCTATGGCGTGTATCTTAGCCATAGATATCTGGGCCTTAGCCTTACTCAGTTATCCTAGTAAAGTCCAAGCTAATTGCTTCACATTTACTATGCATAAGCAAACCCTGTTAATTATACTACCTTCATTAACAGTCATTTAGTTAGTATTATGTGGATTGTGGTATATCCTGTCCTGTCCCCAGTCCCCTATGCTGGGCAAAGACCTCTCCACTTTCCTCTTTCCTCATTCCACTTCAGATATGATAAGGCATAATCACTTATGTTTATGTATATGTTCTATCTACTTGTTTTCTTTGATTCACATGATTTCGTTGTGAAATGTGATTGATTTATTGATGTTCAAGTCAAAGGAAGTAAAAGTTGATGTTTTATTGATGTATTTATTCGAATGTAACGTTCGATTTACAATTTGATGCGATTTTAAATATATACTCGAAATAAATCCTGATTCATGCTTACGAGGTGTAATGTTTTCTAAATTATTGCTACTTAAACGATGTAATAAAAAAGAAAATTATGTTTTCGAACGACTTCATAAAAGCAGGTATTCAATTAGCTAGCTTGTAATCGTAAATCGTCAGTATTGTTAGTATATTAAAATGTTTCTATATTAATATTTATTTGGTTGAAAATATTAAATTGGTGCCTTACCTAATTTACCTTATTCTTATTTGTCTCACTTTACATTTTCAACATTGCACTTAAGAGAGAAGCTCTTGTCGAGGAAACCGATGCAAGCTTTTCCAAACATACAATCTCATAATGAACTAAGTATTAGCCTGTAGCGTCCCAATGCAGAGCAAAGGCTAAGACATTTTTCGTCCAAGTTTTGTTTCGTATACTATTAGTAAATATAACTACTCTGACTAACCCAATATTACTTACTAGATAATATCTCTAACCAATAACAACTACTCATTCAATAAACATGTCTACAGTTCTAAATAACAAAATGCAGTTTTGCAAATAAATTTTATACAAATCACTTTCTCGACTGCTGAGGCGATGAAATCTTTACTGGCAATACAGATATTAATTATAGTTAGTACTAAGATTAAGTGCGATATACACTGCGTAAGTGTCATCATAAATTATTGTGTTAACGTGCGATATTTGGTCCAAGAAAGAAAGCTTTATACTTTAAAGGATTATTTGGTGATGGTAGCTTATTCGATAAGAGCCGGTATGTTTCATCTCTTATGGGTAATCTTTATATGTTTTTACGGCTTTTTGATTATTTGTATAATATGTAGTTATTTTATTGAAATAAATATTTTCATCTTGATATTTTTACGTAATTGAAACAATTTCATCTGAGTTTGTTTATTTTTTTTTTGTTAAAATAAATCAGTTATTTTTAGAGCTTTTTTGACTTCCTTTAATAAATATAGTTATTTTTAAGTAACTTTACGGACGTAAGCCTTTTTGTTTTTACAATTTTCGTAGTTGTACGTTCATCGTAAAAAATATTTATGTTCTTTTAGATTTATTCTCGGTAAGTATATTTACGCAACTCCAGTGAAAACGCCATTAATCTAAGCTCAAATGCCTGAAGGTACATAAATTAATTAGTTTCAATTACACATTCAATTTCACATACACACAGCTTCAATGAACTTTCTCATCTCTACCGATGTTATTAACACATGGTCTGTATAGAAACAAGTGAATCAGCATCTAATACTGATTCCAGTTAAAATGAGGACTTTCACCTCGACCTTATGGTAAAATTACAAGTTGTAGTGATTTGCGTTATTATAACAACACATACATGAATCTTCTAATAATAAAACGGTATCGTCCGACTGTATCTTCTTCAGTGATATCAATTGCGAGATTCGAGAAGCATTTGCTCAGCAGTGAGAGATTACAGGCTAATACTACTAATTTCATCGGATAAGTATCTAACCGATTTTTCTCTATATTATGAGAACTATTTAAATGAGGAGAAGACTGGCGTACCTCAAACATTTGACAAACTTGAGGTACTTCTGTAACTATTTTTATCTAGGATATATCCATAGTTCGTGCTAATATTATGTCCTTTTAAAAGCTTCCTCAATGCGGCTTATAAGCTTAAACAATTAAAGCATAAAATAAGTACTTGTGAGTAAAATAAAGTAGTTCCTCATTATTGTACTTTTTATGGTACATTCCGTCGAATGAGATCACTTCATAGGCTCTAGTTGCGGTCACTTTTCGAAACGGGATTCCAAAGGTCTTGACATGCTATTTGCATTTGACTTTGAACGTCAGTCTATAAACAAGTTGTTCAGAGCATTATTAGAAGTATTTATCGTGAATTAATTTGAAGTAGCCTTCGATCAGTCACGAGAGATCGCGATTCTTTTGTGTCATGTAGTGGAACTCGTATTAAGTAATAACAAAAGATTATTAATGAGTTATTAATTGTTATTTAATACAATGTGACCTTTCTATTTAGATTAAGGATTATTAAGGTTATTAAAAGTCATGTTATGAATACCATTTATTTATTACGTCTAAAGAATCGAATATTGTAATTTAAAGAATAACAAAAACCAAATCACTACATATTATAAAACAAAGTCCCCGGCCGCGTCTTTCTGTCTATTCGCGATATACTCAAATACTACTGCACGATTTTTTTAATAGATAGAGTGATTCAAGAGGAAGGTTTATATGTATAAAAATTCCCGAAATTCCCACGGGAACGGGCACAACGCGAGTAAAGCCGCGGAGTGCTAGTTGTACCTATAAATGTTTAGTAGGTATAGTATATTAAAAAAATGCTTTTCTTAAAAGTTTAAGCAACGCATTATACTCGTTAGTACTTTATCAACATTGTGTACCTAACGTTGTCACTCATATTTTATTTAAAGGTTTTATGCACTTCCATATTAGTTAATAGAATTTCATATATGACCATTTTAGTCACAATGTCCTTGCTCTTTACGTCGCCACGTATGATATTCGATAATGAACTTTTCACGTAACAAGTTCAAGTATTAATACGTGTTAATAATTAAAACTGTTTGTTTGTCTGTGTTAATCACGCGCTTGAGTTCTTAAGGATTGATAACATAATACTTTGTAAGTCCACTTGAGTATAATATTATGAAACGATTGTTAGATAGGTACTTACTTACTCTGTTAGGCAATGAAGCTTTTTCAAAAGTTCATGGCTCGAGGGCGAAAATTTTATCTAGCCGCAGATTAATAAATAGTTACTGCGTAATCTAGCCATGTCTTAGACCGAAAAAGTCTAAAGAAATGACACTGAGCGAGCAGTATTCGATCTTTATAAACTTTATAGAAAGAGTTTTGCGCTTAAACAACTATACTACATTTGTACTAGGCATTATTACGAGAACAACATTAAGTTGTAAGTTACAATTTTCTCGTTTTAACAAGTCGTAATCATATCGCTGTAATGAAGTTGTACAGATCATACAGCAATCACTTTATTCGTTAGAAAGACGATTAAAAACCAAGCTTTTCAATGTCACTTTTATACGAAACGGAAAACTGTTTGAATATGTATCTAGAAATGCAATAAATTTACACTTTCCATCCAGTTGCGATTAGATTGAAATGTTTACTCAGAGCTACATGAATACGATGGCTCGAGATTTTGGATTTCCATAAATAAACTTGTATTGGGTGTTTTCTCTCGATGACTCATTTATAGAGTTTTAAATATAAAAGGCGTGTTGGTTTATATAACAATCTTTTACATAATATACATTATTGATAATAAAAGAAGACGTCAAGTTGGTTGTAAGTTTTTCGTTTTATGTTCTTCTCGTTTTGTAATAAGATTTCCTAATTGACAAATTGACTGTTAGTCCTAAATAGTTTAAGTTAATGATAAGTTTTACTATTATTTTAATAGGTATTTATGTAATCTAAAATAGCAGTATTAAAGTAAAGTGTATGTTATTTAATAATTTGTGAAGTGACTGCGGTTCTCATTGACCGAGTTAGGTTAAATGGTGTTTAAAAGTTTTGCGACTTATTATGACAAATCAAATTGTAGTTAAAGTTATTAAATCAAGTTGCTCCTCCAGTTTAGGATTTTACATCATAATAACTAATGCCACAAGATACCTATAGGTGCTACTTACTTAATTTTAGGTTTAAATTCACAGGCGTATAAATCTGAGCAGTGTATAGCATGCCAGTTGACTGTACGTCAACGAACAATGCTCTCTTGTCAGATATAGGCCGACGAGATCACACAGTGACATGTGAGAGCACTTACTGTGTCGGGGGTTGCGGGTTCGATTTCCGCCCGGAGTCAACAATATGTGCATAGTTGTACAATAGTTGCCGGCGACGACGTCTGGGTGTCAATTATATATTCATATCAAGTATTTTTATATGTATAGTATATGTATTAGTATATAAGTTAGATTCCATAACACAAGCTTAGAGCTTAGTTTGGGTCTAATCAACCGTGTGTATTGGTCTTGGTGTATTTATTTATGATGAAAGCATGAAAGCACGTGCTAGTAGCTGATATGTCAGTATGTCAGCTACGATATAATGTATGTAGGTATATGTTACTTACCTTAATAACGCGTTAATCTAGAGCCATTTCAATTAAAAGCCGACTTTATTTTACGAGCCAATAAAACAGTCATATCCCGGCTTTTCCTAGTAAACTAAAGATCTAGTTGACCATCCTACAAGGCTATAAAAGCTGAACAAGGTCAACTTTTCCCGCCAAAACATCAGTTTCAACGCTTTATAATTTAACTTTTAACCAAGATGGCAGTTTGATTATTTCTGCTTTGAGTTGTGATGGGTTTTACTCGTCGAGCTTTCTAATCTGCATATTAAACTGCTTTTCAGTTAGCATGTGGTTACTTGACCGGTGATTGTCGGTGAAATCTCGGATGTTTGTAGCCATGACTGTAAATTAATTGAAAACAGTGCGAGTGTGGAGTGTGATTTGTGGGACGTGGAATGTTTTAATGGTCGATGTAGTCTTTTGGAGGACAGTAAAGATCTTATCTTATTAGCTAGGTACTATTATACGTACTTAGTAGTTAATTTTCTGTACAAGTTCAGAGTGTAGCTGGGGCCTAAAGGCTAGATTACACCGGGGCAACACTGTGCGGCATTGCGGCATGCCACAAGGCCGCATGCTACAAAGTCAAAAATGTCGCACATTGTGGCAAGGGCACAATGGATTCCATGCGACATTTTTCGTGCGTCAAAAATGTCGCATGGAATTCCATTGTGCCCGGATACAAGATGCGACAGTCTGCCACGTGACGCAAGGTGTTGCCATGCCGCACGGTTCTTGCCACAATGTGCGACATTTTTGACTTTGTAGCATGCGGCCTTGTGGCATGCCGCAATGCCGCACAGTGTTGCCCCGGTGTAAGAGACCGTGCGTGAATTAATCCTATACATATTAATCTTAGTATTTATTTTGCTTAATATTATTATAGTTCTCTTTGATTTTTAGATGAAACTGATGTTTATTTGTTTTCATTGTAATGAAAGCTTAAGTTCAAGGCGTACAAGTAGTACACTAGATGCATAAGATAAATTCAATGGATTATCATTAGTATCGTTATTGGTAACATACAGTTTTATTATTCAGTGAATAAAAACAATACTTCACTATAAGTAACTCGTTGTACTCTTATGCTAAAGCCTCGTTCACACGTTGAGTGTTCACTTGAACTTGTCAGTTGAACTTTATCGGGTTATCGCGCACAATGAGTTGTCCGACTAATTACAATGTAACGTGTCTCGTATCGTACCGTTTTGTCGAGATAACGGCGTTATGTGTGATAGATAATGTCACTAGTATGTAGTGCGCTACTTTATACTTTGGAAAAAGTTAATTTTAAATAAGAGTTTAGTAAGCGGCAGTTGTATAATTATTGATCTCGGAATTGATTTTGCTATATCAATCATGTGTAGAAATTGAGAACTAATTGCGTCTCAATTTAATAGTAAAACACATTTTGGATTCTGCTACGAAAAAATTTATAAAACATTTTTTTTTTATATATGTTGGTAAATAAGCACTAAGCAGTGTTTTATTCTAGCATCCTCGTGAGAACCCCGTTTAAATTATATTAACAGTCTAAAAAACCCATAATTTAATAATACTATACTTCTATATACCTATTATCCTAAATACAGAGCATTTAAGTTTTTTTTTCAAACTTGTTTACCAACTGTACAAGTTTTACGACGAATTATTTAATAAAGTAAAAGGAAATGTCCATTTCTGAATATGACATTAACCATAATACCGTGAGGATTTCTCTCAATTAACGATATTCTTTGAAAAACATAAATTTCTCGGGCTAAGCGAATGTCACAGCGTAATTATATAAGTAGGTACAATTACTTTAATCACCCAGCAAGGTGACAGATGTGTAAAAACATTCTGTGTCAACTTTAAACTGTGGACTGATATTTTAAATATTTGAATTTATTCTGTGGACCACCTTAGAGTTGGAGGCTTGTGAATGAGGCTAGGAATGATTATAATCTTAGTTTAGAAGATATTTTTGGTATTAAGGTTGAATAAAAGACTGCTGGTTTTATTTCAAGAAACTTTTCGAAACTAGAGTTATATGATTATATATAGAAGGCGACATATTGGGCACGGGTATCTCAGATTGAGTTGTAAACGTATTTTTAAGACATAATAGGTGTCATGTTTTTTTGGTCTTGTTCTCATAATATAAATAGTTATCATTAAAAACCTATTTATATGCATTACAAATAAACTCTCAAAGTTGCACTATTATGAGATCAAAACGTAGGTCATTATAACATTGTATTTGTAAAAACATGCACTATGCATCTACGAGTAAGTAGGTACGAAGGTAATAAAATAAACCATATTGATGCAAATTCATTATTCCATATTAGATATTAAATCGTATTCTTCCTTAATTAACTCCAGTCTTTGCATAAAGAAACTCTGACAACAAAGTAAAATCTACTTCATATATTACCAGTATATTAGAAAGTTGTTTACACATGTATGTCCATAGCAGTCCGGTATGACAAAGGAGCCCTTCATTAATACGTATGTCAATAACTCCTATTCATCAACATCAGTGCTTTGTCTGCTCTCACAAAGTAGAAACATCCAGAAGGCCAACAGCAATGTAATACGAAAGCACTCACACACATACATAGACGCGAGCTTATGAGCTTATGGCCTGAAACTGCGTTAAGCGGGCGCCCGGACGGGCAACCGTGCGCGTGTCCACGCGCGTGGGCTCTGGGAACGTGACGGACCCCGTCACGAGCGGGCACCCGCGCGGTTTCATACAAAAGTGCTACGTCGCGGGGACCCGCGCGGACGTCCGGATTACTCCGGATGTAGCACTTTTGTATGAAACTGCGCGGGCGCCCGCTTAACGCAGTTTCAAGCCTAACTCACTTGCATTAGTTTGACAGATTAGACATTAGTTTAGAAACTAGTTAAACGCGCTTTAAATGTACGCATCGAGTTAATATAGTTCCTCTTTGCTTGTTGGTGTATTTATTTTGTGCCTTTGTTGTAACTCGCTGACACTTGTGAGTGATTCTCGCCGCTTTCTTTATTGTCATGTTTGCCTTGAGATACCTTCATGTATGTCCGAACACTCACTGCATGGTAAACATTGAACAAAGTATGATTACCTTTGGTTCGGTGTTGGTTTGTAGATTAGATCGTTTGTGAAGAAGTAGTTAGATACTGGTAATTATTATGTAGTAAAGACACTTTTTAAATAATAGGTAATTATATATGTAGGTTATTTTCATTTAAAATCACTTAAGATGTAAGTGTTGGGATGTTGAGTATACTAGTACCTAGTATCATTATGGAAGGTTTCCAAGATTTCTAGAGACTACTTTAACTTTCCATTCCTTAAACCGAAAAGAAAATAAATGCATAATCTTCCTACTCCATTGATAGGAATAATCTAAGACAAATGCATAATACAATTGCCAATTCCACCCTATGATTAAGTCGTTACATAATGGCCGGTATGCAGGTGTAAAGTTCCGGTTACGATGGGTGGGAGTGTTTCGATTAACCGTCTAACGTCCCCCCGGGCCTAGTCGGCACTCCACTATAACTGACCATTACTACTTGCGAAATGATCGTGCACCAAAATAAGACCAAGTAAAAAGTTAAGACGGAACGCTGCAGGTTATATGTGAAGCACGTTAAATTACACCCATAATTGTACCCACTGTATCGTGCATACATTTGCGATTGCACGTTGGTTAATAATTGCGATGAGTGTAGTTGTTATTGTGCAGCTTGAATCTAGTTTGATGGTTGGAATTCATATCTGAGTAGTATCGTGCTTTGGAGGACACGTTTAATTGTCGGTTGCGGTTAAATCGTTAGACTAATTCGAAAGCCTTTAGGCGGCCTAAAGACTCTGACAAGAGCCACTAACCAATAAAATAAATAAAATAAAATAATCATTTATTGCTACAAGAATACAAAAGACAACTAAAGAACAAAATTAAAATAAAAATTAAAAAAAATGTAGCAAATGGAGGCGTCTCAGCGAATGCTGTACCAAGGCCGAAGTCTCGGTACAGCGCTGGTTTTCAGACGCCCCCCGCTCTGGTAGACTTAGCAAAAGTTCACATCGTCTCGCAAAATCAATATAATTGCAACAAAATTAAACCAATGAATATATTACATACTAGCAGCGCCCCGCGGTTTTACCCGCGTTGTGCCCGTTCCCGTGGGAATTTCGGGATTTTTTTTTGCATAAAAACCTTCCTCTTGTATCACTCTACCTATTACAAAAAACCGCATCAAAATCCGTTGCGTAATTTTAAAGATTTAAGCATACAGACAAACAGACAAACAGACGACAAACAGACGCGACTTTGTTTTATACTATGTAATGATGATGTATACTCGTTTAACAGAACTGACTTCTTTTTTGCTGCGTCTTGATTTTTTTCATTGTCTGAGATACTAAACGAAAGTGTACTCGACCGGCTAGTTGATCTTTTGTTCTTCAACTGACAAGTATCTGTTACGTATTTGATTAGGTGTTACAGTATGTTACGTGTGATGATTCAGTACTTTTATCTTTTAATCGATACATACATTTTTTTCGAGGATTTGTTTAATGATTTGCAGAATGAGGAGAAAGTTTGGTTTTTGAAGGTTTGGTGCTTTGTCGTTACGCAATACACATATTATTTGAAGTTTTGGTGTGTATTTAGTTGTATTGTAAATATCATAAAATTGTTCCCACGTAAAGACGGAAGTTTGCTTTCTTGAGTGATTTTTGTTTTTATAAGAACTTTTTTTTTAAAACTTTTTTATCTTTTCGTTTATCTTACCTTTGTTCTTGCTTCTATGTATTATTTTTTCTTTTACGTGGAGTGCACGTTAAGCAGCCGGTCCCGGTTTTTAGACCGTGTCGGAGGCTTTTAGGCGGGCTGAATATTCAACACCAAGGTTGGCCATTAACTTAATCGTAATGAATGATCTCACATAGTTGTGAGGTCCCTAGGATATGTTAGTTATGATTGCTGTACCAAACGTAGCAAGGATCAAACTCAGTTCACATCATAGTATTATTATGGACCAATGTTGGTTTGTCATTATCAACTAAAAACTTGATAGCTGCTTCAACCAAGTAGCTGTTACTATTCTACTACAACTATCTGATTGTTGATATCGTCTCTCCGAACCATTTATTAAACCGATAACACCAAACAGTTGCCGTAAAGTTCTTGTCACTTTCATTTCTGCTAGGAAACGATCGTGATCATTAGGAGCGATACTTCCCATTTCTTGTCAATTAAAATCACCTGTCAATTACGAGTAGTTGCTATTGTTGCTACTTTGTTGTGGCCTATGGTTTCTAATTGCCTTTATTATTGTTCTAATGTTAAGTTGTTGAATTAAGATATTTGTTTTCAATAGTTCTAGTCGAACTTACTTACTTTAATAATATGGTTTCACTCTGAAATGGAAGTAATAACTAAAATTATAAAAGCTAATTAGTTTGTTTTTTAATTATTCGTTGCTCTTATAAAGATTTGGGAACTCATTGGAAGTAATTATTACCCAAAGAACGTGTCCACTTTTTAAGAACTATTCGTCCTAGTATTTTCTATTTGAACTTCCGAAAACGATTTTCCAACTAACCATTTCGTAACTGCAACTGCAGCTTCAAATATTTAGCGCATAAATTTAAATGGCTTAAAATAAGTGATTGCATCATTTCTTAGAAGGATTGGCACTATTGAGTTCATTGCTGCCTTTATTTGGAATGGAACGAAGTTCTGTCCAGTTTTTCTTTGCGTTATTCTAACTCTTTGGTGCGCCATTTCAACGAACTCATTTAAAATTGGAATGCGAATGTTTAAAATGGCTACCTTACCTACATCCGTATATCCGCTCTCAAAAGTAAGGTTTTTTGTTTAATTATAGTCCTTAAATGTCAAGTACCTAGTGTTAAGTGGTTATTTAGGGTAGTTTAAAATGTACTAAAAACATTATATGATTTTAATTTAGAATAATTTAAATTTTAAAGGCTCGTCACCATAATCACCATCAATCTAGAAGTGACCCTTAAAGAGACTTAAGGAAATTATATAAGTTAATATATAGGAGTTTTATTCCACAAGCGCCCATGCGTCATACTTGTATAAGTAAATGTACATGCATGCACATTGTCTAACTGTGCATCATTAATTGTCTGCGTCAAAAATGTCTGCGTCAAAAAATGTTATGAAGAAACTACGTGAAGAAATAACATTAGCTATGTATGTATGAGTAAACATTAAAAAGTTTTTCGTAGTGAGTTATATAAAATGCATATAAACAAAGATCTTGACAACGGTACCGATAGTTACGCACACAAAGACGCGTATCAGGTGTTCTATATTTTATGTTACAACTACAAGTACGGCCCAGGGGAGCTCGTAAACTGAAACTACTATACCTACAAATATTCAAAACGTTTTGGCTATATAAATGTTGTGTTACCTTTATTATTTAAAGCAGTTTAATTATAATAATAAATAATTCTATCTTTCTTTCATCTTTTCAGGAAGAACTGGATCTGACAGCAGTGAACAAAGCAGCCATGATGGCGTTACCTGCTGCGAAGAAATGGCAGATCTACTGCAGTCGGAGACCGCCGCCAGGACAAGTGATGCCGCTGGCAACGGCACCACAGGTCGAGGAGTACATCAAGGCGTTAAATGAAATCGCTGATGTGAGTATTGAGTTTTTAAGAAAACTACTTAATTCTTTTAAATTATTTTTTATATCATGTAGCTTTCCCGGACTCTTCATTACACACATTTTATTTGTGTCCGTATGCTCTTGGGTTGAATATGGAGATTCCTAAATGCTTCTAAGATCTTCAGAAGTTAAGGGAGACCTTTGCTCAGAATGGGACTGTATAGGTTGGAAAAGAAAACTTCAGTTAAATGAGATACCGATGCCTAGCAGTCGAAAATATCACATTTTATGACTTATCTTGATATTTTGAATGCAATTTATTTACGAGAACATATGTTTCAATGTTATGATTATTTTGATCTTTCCATTCCAGGCATTCACATCATCAGAAGGCACACCCATACCGGTCGAAGCTTGTGCTCTTGTCGATGGTTTGAAGACGGCTTTACGAACGCGAGCCCATAGCTTCGTGCTCCGGTTTGTGAAGCAAGGTGGTCTCGGAGCGTTGTTAGATGCACTACAAAGGGCTCCCAGAGACGATGCCATCACTAGGCATAACCTTATTGCTGGCATCAAGGCGCTTATGAACAACTCTGTAAGTATCTCTTGGTTTAATACTCTACGTATGAATGAGGCTTATTATTCTGAGCCTCTTTCTTTTCTTCATGAACCATTTCTTTGGAAAAACATAATATGAGACTTCAGTGACTTCGTTCAGGTTGTTCAATGTGCAAGGACATTTCAGTCTTAGAAAGGTTGGAAAGTTAAAGAGAAAGAGATTTCAAAGAAGCTTTTAATCCTCCGTATTATCTCTGCTTTTCTTTGTAAACACCCTCATTTTATTTTATCTCTTTCAGACTGGTCGTGCTCACGTGCTAGCTCATCCCACCAGCATAGATCTGATCGCACAGTCTTTGGACACGGAGAATGTTAAGACTAAAGTGGCTGCTTTGGAGATTCTTGGTGCTGTCTGCCTCGTTCCTGGAGGCCACAAGAAGGTATTGTATAGTTTTATCAATGACTTTTTTGTTGGAATGAAAGTTTTTGATGAAGGGAATGAAGAGTAAGGATGTGTGTAAGGAGGCATTGGAACACCTAGAGGATGAATAGTCCTCTTCAGGATATGCACGTATACGAGTCATAACAGTTAAGTAGTTGTCAATACTAAAGGCAAAAGTGGTCTTTGACAGCTTTCAGTGAACGGCAACCAAAGTTAGTCGAGGGTATGCTTGTAAACAGTTAACTTAGCCCCGAGGAAAAGATTCCTGCAGCCAATAATTCATCAGACTATACTCGTATTAAGAGTTTTAATAGGAATCACAGTGCAGTAATCACAGTATTTTTTATAGTAGACTATAATAAAATCGTATTTTTCCAGGTGCTAGAAGCAATGATCCACTACCAAAAGTACGCGGGCGAACGCGCCAGGTTCCAAGGAATCATCAACGAGCTAGATCGCAGTACTGGTGCTTACAGAGACGACCTCGGTGTCAAAACTGCCATCATGTCCTTTGTGAACGCAGTTTTGAACTACGGCTCCGGGGAAGATAGTTTAGAATTTAGACTGCATCTGCGATACGAGTTGCTGATGTTGGGTATTCAACCAGGTTGGTATTAATATATTTTTTTTAAATAGTTTATTTAGACAGTTTATGGTTGATTGGTGCTATATGATATCTGTCAAAGGATAATTCGGGACAGGAAATCGCCGATACATTTTACTCCTTCGTTTTCATCGTATCATTGGCACATATGTAAAAGAAAATAAGTTTTTCTTTTGAAGATATATGAGCATATTTGATATTGCACATTAATTAGGGTTAATTATTGAGATAAATATAGATTCAATAGTTTTCAAAACCCTATTTACTTTCTTATTTATAACTAAAGACGAAAATCAACTTTGAGTGTTCCATAATAACCATTCCATATTCCTTTTCCAGTGATAGAGAAACTACGAAAATACGAGAATGAAACGTTGGACCGTCATATCGAGTTCTTCGAGATGGTTCGCAACGAAGACGAACGCGAACTTGCTCGCCGATTCGACAAGGAACACGTTGATACTAAGAGCGCGGCGTCGATGTTCGAATTGCTGAAGAGGAAGTTGAGCCATACTGCTGCCTACCCGCATTTACTGTCCTTGTTGCAACATCTGCTGTTGTTGCCTTGTGAGTATTCTTTGGTTATTTTGATATATTATATATATACGTATTCAGATAAGCGTGGTTTTTAGTTGTGTTGGTGCTTTGGGATCAGGTTTGATATTTTAAGCTGAGGGGTTGCCATGTTGCCATGATGTCAATTCTTCAGTACAAAAAATCTTAAAAATCATTTCCTTTGTAAATATATAAAGCATTGTTCTTTATTTTGTGTTCAAAGTGACATTTGTAAATAAATTTTTCACGTTTCATTGTGACTGTACATTTATTAAGCTCTTCAAATGTAACAAGTAAAAAAAAGAAATTAAAAACCCCTTCAACCAATTAAATTGTACACATTAAAGTAACATTAAAGTAAAAGTATCTGTATTCCGTGGCTGCAGTGGAGTACAACCCGCAGTCGCAGCACTGGCTGCTGCTGGACCGCGTGGCGCAGCAGGTGGTGCTGCAGCAGCCCGGCGCCGCGCCGCGCGCCGCCTCCGCCCGCAGCTCCGCCTCCGACAGCGCCAAGGTACCGCCCACCGCGCACCGAGGCACACCACTTCACTAACACCAGCCCCACAACCATATAACTGAACACATAGGTTTTCTCCACTTTTTAGACTTTCTACTATCAAATTATCTTTCTATTTTCAATCTACATGCATCGTCAAAACTCACTCAATTTATGGAATAATAATATTTACATTTCACCAACCCGCATTAGGCAATCGTGGTGATTACAACTAATCCTCCTCAGTGTTCTGATATCTTCAGTGAGAGGCCTTTGCCCAGCAGTGGGATATTACCTATACTTTTACTTTACTTTACCATAAGATTTGAGTAGACAACGCTATTTTCTACTAATACCCTCTCTTTTTCCAGGTGTCAGATCCAGACGTAGCCCCAATAGAGATCAATGTAGGAGAGATAGTCCACCTTTTGGCCAAAGAAGAAGAATTAGTCGCCGCTAGAACTAAAGCGGACAGCTTGGAGCGAGAGAACATTGATCTAGCCACGGAATTGGCTAAGAAGGTAAATTAACCCTTTTTAATGGTGTAATAGTCAAAATGTGGATTAAAGAAAGGATAATAAAAGCTGATGAAAGCAACAGTGTGATGAAAGGAAAATATATCTTATTTCTGTCGATCAATAATTGATAGTTAAATGAATGGCCAAAAGATGATCGCCGATCTATGCCATTTGATCTGTGGTAGAATGAATGAGTAGACGTTTGATCGATGTCATCGATGTGGATGAACCTATCGATCGACGTTCGATCTATTAACCCGTTGATGGATCGATAATGACAATTTATTTTTACGTTTGTTTGGCGTTCCCAATATCCTATTTATGTTATTTATGGGATAATAATTAAGCTCCGCACATAAATACTAAGTTAATATTTTTATCAAAGGTTGAGGAAATTAAATAATGAAATCATATCACAAATGCCTACGTTCTAAAATACTTATTCGAAGGCCATACCTATTCATTATTCGAAGGCAAAGGGAGCTGTGAAGCTTTAACATGCATAATAATTATGTATCTTTTATGCACAATTAATAAGACTTACTTTTCCAAATGATACCAGGATATTTATTATATGATCTTTTCTACATCGATTGGTTGATTTATATGCGTCATTTCATTTTTTACCCGTTTAGTTATTTTATCAAAGCTCTTATTTAATTTGAATTAAGAGGGTGCTATTCCATTATCTCTGAGCGGAGTGGATTTCAATTGACCAATTTTAATTACGTTGCTCAAAGATTACGCAATAACTCTGTGGTTAGCTAATAATTCATCTCCGTCTCATTGGAAACGCACCCTGAAACATGACCAGTAAATCAGAAATTCAAATAACAAAAAAATATAAATTCACCACTGACGCATACAAATCAAACATCCATACAAAAATCACGGTCAAGGCATCTAAAACATCCATCCAAACGATTACCCATATCATCAAACGCATGCGTCTAACAACTAACAGGAGAAGCAAGTGGACCAACAAAGTCAGGAGAGAGAAGAGCTGGAGGGAGTGATGAGTAGACTGAAGGAGAGGCTGGAGAAGGAGACGGCGGCGCGCATGGAGTGCGGCGAGCAGGCGCGCGCCGCCGCCGTGCGCGCGCTCGCGCTCGAGCAGCAGGTGCGCACCTTTACATTCCGTTAGCTCGTACCACAGTGTCGGACTTTCTAGACCGCCTTCAGGTCTCACGATTGTTGTTTAGTATACCTCGTCGATGATAGAGGATTCATCTGTTTGCAGTCTGTGGCAATTTACAGCAAACGGAAGACACGTTAATTGTTACTTCTATTATACTCATTATACTAAATGATACGGGTCAGTATCGCGTTACAAAATTTAACGTATTATCATCCCGTGACCACGAGCGGTGTAATTCGCTCGAAACATCGGGTATGTATTTTAGTAAAATACGTTAAATTATCTAACGCGATACAGACCCGATTCATTTAGTATAAATGCTACTTCTATTGTTGAAATTTTCAAACCATGTCAGAGGTCGTTAAGCATTCTGACGCCAGAGTTGACCACAGGTCCACTGGCACTTCAGTGTTAGCACAGTATTTAACCTTAGTCTATATACATTTTAAAATTTCACAAAATTATTTAATGTGAGGAAAATTTTATCAAATCATATATCGTCATCACATAACGGTGAGCGGTACTCATAATGCTTCCAGCTTTATATAATTCTTTTTAGTCAATTAACCGTAACTGTTCCTTGTATCGTCGTTAATACGAGAGGTGCTAAAATTTAAACTGAGTTGTATATTACAGTTGAATCAAGAGCGATCTGAAAGGGCGAGATTCGAGAAACTAGTCAGTGAAGGAAGCATACCCGATGATGCTAAGGTAAGTGGCACTTGAGTGTAAAACAATTTTAATAGTTCTACTTTAATAGTAAGGCAAATCTTACACAGCTTCTTAATTATTGAATGAAAGTGTCTCGCGTTATCACTAAATAGATTGCATTATTGTGGTAACATTTTAAAAGAACAGTACCCTATTCAATAAAATTTTACCCTTTATATTTTCCATATCTTCCGTGTACTTCTGAAATTTAAGATTTGACTTTTGCACCATCCATATTTTTGTCAACATAATAGACATTGCATTAGCAACTACAACTTTGACCCAATGTGTCGGTGCAGGTGAGCAGCCTGAAGAGCGCGGTGAGCGAGCCGGCGCCGGCGCCGCCGCCGCCGCCGGCGCCCGCGTGGGCGGCGGCGCGGGCGCCGGCCGGGCCGCCCGCGCCGCCGCCCGCGCCTGCGCCGCTGCCGCCCGCCGCGCCGCCGCCGCCCAAGCAGAAGAAGAACGTGCCCACCCCGGGGAACCCGCTCAAGAGCTTCAACTGGAGCAAGCTGCCCGACTCCAAGCTGCACGGCACCGTCTGGCAGGAGCTCGACGACACCAAGCTCTATAACGCGATGGATCTCAATACGATCGATAAGATGTTCTGCGCTTATCAGAAGAATGGAGTCCAGGTTGGTGACACATTTTTAATGAAGGTTGAGTTTTTCAAGGGTTATTCAATATCCCAAACGTTAGCTCTCTTCAGTAACCTAGAGGCAATTTGCTTCCTGGAGGATCTTGTAGGCTAATACACTTTGTTTATTGATAAAATTGTCAAGCAAATTGATAAAGCTACATCCTTTTCTGGCTTTGGCCTTGAGACTAAGAAATGTGTACCTACTTTTATTGAAGAAAATCAATGCTTTCGTTTCAGAACGAAGGGTCAGTCGAAGACCTCCGCCAATTGGGTTCCAAGCCAAGGACTAAAATACTGTCTGTCATCGACGGAAGACGCGCTCAGAACTGTACTATTTTACTGTCTAAACTTAAAATGACTGATGAAGAGATTTGTCGGTGAGTCTTTACTTCCAAAATAGAACAATTTATTACTCTTAAAAAAGAATTCCCATTTTTTTTTGTACGATGGAATGTCAAAAAATTCATAGCGTGAAGCGGCAAAACGATCTGACACAGCACAAATTGGGACCATATACAGATTTGCCCTTACATATCACATTGTTAAAGAAATAATTTCATGAGCAACTTTCAGCGTGTTACATATAAAAACTTCTTAATGTTTTTGTGATTTCCTTAATTGCTAGAAGTTTATCGATTTAGCTGCATTGACCCCCTGGGATTCCTGAGTTAAAACTGACCCGTTTCGCTAATTATTTCAGTGCCATACTCCGAATGGACACAGCGGAACAGCTTCCCATAGACATGTTGGAACAACTTCTCAAGTTCACTCCCAGTGCCGAAGAAGCTGCCTTATTAGAAGAACATCAAGATGAACTGGATAATATGGCGAGGGCTGACCGGTTCCTGTACGAGATTTCAAAGTAGGTTTACTTCTTAATATACGAAATTAATTAAGAATATTTTAATCGATGCCGTAGATATGACGCAATAAAAAGGTTTTGGTGTACATGGTTTCTTAGCGGTTTCATTTTGAATTGAAATAACGTTTCTACACTTCACTTTATTTTTTCATTGGATGCATTGTTTCTGACGTTTTGGCTCCTTTACAGGAACTCTGTTAACAAAAGTAAATTATTGTCATCATAGTTCGTCACTTAATATTATGTCTTTTTTGAAATGATTTATTAACTTAAGACCCTGTTGACCTTCCTATAAATATCCGTAACTTTAAGTGTCGTATCCGGTTGTTGGGCAGGATCCCGCACTACTCGCAGCGCGTGTGCACGCTGCTGTTCAAGAAGAAGTTCAGCGGCGCGGCCAGCGAGGCGGGCGCGCGCGCCTCCGTGCTGCTGCGCGCCGCGCGCGAGATGACGCGCTCGCGCCGCCTGCGCGCGCTGCTCGAGATCGTGCTCGCGCTCGGCAACTACATGAACCGGTGAGCGGGGACACCACGCGCGGCCCAACAGGGTGAACATGAGGGTACAGTTTGAACAACGGAGTGCTGTACAAATACAGATGGATAGCGGCATCACCTCACTACATTACTTGGCATAAAATAGGGCCTTCAATGCTAAGTCACTCAACAGACACAAACACTTCTTATTTTCCTCTTAACCCTCCCTGGCCATCGTTTGGTTTGACTCTTGATGAAACTCGTGAAAACGTGCGCTTATATTATAGAGCGTAGTCCATTGGTGACTTTCTTAGCGTATTTATTTTGTGACTTTATGAACCCGCTGTTAGTGGTGTCAAAAAACAGCGGACAAAGTTTTATAGGAATACTAATAGATAAGTAAAGTATGAGAACAGATTGAACATGGATGAACAGCATAGTCACCAGAATATAACATCGTCAGTTGTCATTGTCAGTGATCGAAGTTAAAGGAACTTCGATAAAGCCTCTCAAAGCCTTCTCAGATAGTTAAAATATGCTCTCAGAACATTTGCCACAAACGTTCAGCCGTTCCAAATGTTACACTTTTTCAATAGGAAGATAAATTAATTATGAATGTGTAATTAACTCAAATTAATCTGATGAATATTTATTTTACAGAGGCGCTAGAGGAAATGCTTCCGGATTCCGTCTTTCATCCCTGAACAAACTGGCCGACACTAAATCAAGTGTGTCCAGAAACACTACCCTTCTGCACTACTTGGTGGAGTTACTTGAGAATCAAGTGAGTATTACGGTTTATATTAGTTTATGGCAAAGGTTATGATGGTTTTGTAAAAATTTGGCTCTGAAATGAGCCGTTTATACAAAAGTCTTGTTTCTATTTACATGGATGCTTTCCTTGAAGTCATGCTTAAATTTAATTATTCAACAGTTTGAGGACTTTTAGACAGCTACTAGCAGCGCCCCGTGGTTTTACCCGGGTTGTGCCCGTTCCCGTAGGAAATCCGGGATAAAATGTAGCCTATAGCCTTCCTCGATAAATAGACTATCTAACAGTGAAAGAATTATTCAAATCGGTTCAGTAGTTTCTGAGATTAGCGCGTTTAAACAAACAAACAAACAAACAAAACAAACTCTTCAGCTTTATAATATTAGTATAGATTAATACATTCTATTCTTCTTCTATAGAGTAGAAGAATATTTTGCTGGTTTCTTAGGTAATAACACTACTCATTTTGAACTGAAAATACCTTTAAGAGCCCTATTACAAATAATTACTCTTCAAGATGATTGACACATATTACAACTAATTAAAGGTCACGTGATATGTGTTGAAACTATGACCAAGCGGTTTAGATACTTTTCTTGTTTTTTATATTTTTAGTACCCATTTCTATGAAGCAACTTGTTAGACTATAGCCGCACATTTTTGAGTGTCCTGTAGGAACTCAATTGAACAGATTGATGATATATTTGTTTCAAATATATTCTTTTCTATTGTATAGTATTTTATTTTACGCCTAGTATTGAGGAGTATTTTATTTTCTTTTTCAATTATTTAAAAAATAATTTGTTGGAAATATTTTTTTTACATAAGATTTAAATTTGTGGTGGTTCGGCGCACGAGCGTACTCAAGGAAGAGCCGCCACTGGTTGATAAAGTCAATTTTTTATATAGGTTAGGTACGTCAGGATACGGCCTACTTTTGGTGTGGAGTGGACGATCCAAACATTATTTTTGTGCCGTCATGCCTTTCTTGTGTCAGTTTTTTAGAATGGGCGAGAGCGAATTTCACGCAATATTGGTTACGAACTCCAATGTTCAAAACTTTTGTGTGTTTTCCAATAATTACGTTTAAGAGTGTTTTCATCAGCTTCTGTTGGTATCATTGTTTCTTCAGCGCTATTGACGTCATAACGAGAAATTTCAATCTCACATTCTTCTTCAGCTCGCCCCCATTTTAAGGGCATGCTCGTAGTAAAATACGGCATGTGTTGAAGCCTTCGTTCTCTTGATGCTTTGACCTCTTCGACCAATGTCTTCCTTTCATTGAACCCTCTCATCTAACCAATCGTTCCTCCTACTATCAAAATCCTTCTATCAAATGTCCTATCTAACTCCTCTTCCACATCCTCCTCCACATCCTCCTCGTCGAGGAAGATCTCGAAAGATTCCTTGCTTTGAACCGTGTAATGTAACCAGTTCGAGGTCACCTATCTCGTAGGTGATACTTTAGTAGGGTCGAGTTGTGATGTGTGCGGACGGTAGTTCAAGGACGTGCTGCTGGTGGAGGAGGACCTGGCGCACGTGCGCGGCGCCGCCAAGCTGTGCGAGGAGCAGCTGGCGCGCGACGTGGCGGGGCTGCGCGCGGGGCTGGCGCACGTGCGCGCCGAGCTGGCCTGGGCCGCCGCGCGCGCGCCGCCGCCCGCGCCGCCCGACGCCTTCCTGCCCGTCATGCGGGACTTCCACGCGCACGCGCTCTGCACCTTCACGCAGCTCGACGACTTGTACCAGGTGCGTGCTGCTCTCTGACGAACAGACCTGTCTCTTACTCTCCCGCCCTTTGACGATCTCTTCCAAGTGTACTGAGGCCAGCAGACCTAAAAGCGTACCGTGTCCTACATCTCTATGAAAAGTAGAGCGACCGACGCAAAACGGTCTGCTGTTACTGTCGCTGTCGCGCAGATTGAGGATCTCTACCAGGTATACTTACTTAGGCCAGCAGAAAACAACTAATTGCCAAGACAAAGGTTTTGTCTTGGGTTATTCTCTGAAGATATTTTTCTTCCTGCTTCTATATAGGTAAAGACAAAACACAACGGACATAATTAAACCAACACTACCAAATATGTCAGAATAACGGCGCCAATCACCAAGAACCACCAGAGTTATGATAAAGACTTCTTACTATGCTATTCCTATACAGCTACAGTCCAACTGTACAGCTAGGTTCTGACTCGCACAGCCAGCCCGCGATGGCGCATCTCCATAGAACAACAGAGCATTGCTCTGATGGAAAATTAGCTGAAAACTTTCACACTACACATACAAATCCACCAACCTACCAATCTCACCTTCCCCCACGCTTCATTCGCCAGGACATGAAGAGTCGTCTGGCAGCGTGCGCGCAGATGTTCGGCGAGGAGCCGAACACGTCGCCCGAGCTGTTGTTCGGCGCGATGGACTCGTTCCTCACGCAGCTGGCGGAGGCGCGCGCCGAGTGCGACGCGGCGCGGAGACGCCGCGACGAGGAGGAGAGGAGGACCCGCCACGAGCAAGAGGTAACTCCCACATATTATGTACTTTTGATTTTATCTTGAGGCACTAGCAAAAGGTAAAACCTAACCATCTTCTAAATATTTGCTTGGTTCTTTGATTTAATCCTTAGGCTATACCTTAAAAACTCTTGAATCTTTTCACTGAGGCAAAGACGAGCGGATCGGAGTTTAATTACGTAATAAATTGTAATTCTATGCTATTGGGAGATTGAGTTCCGCCTCAATGAAGACGCGCCCTAAGATGGCTTAACGTTTTTTTGAAATCAGAAAGTTATCACTTGATGTTATATGTTAATCGAGACTGTATTTATTTTTTATTTCACAGCTCAAAAAACGTACAATGGAGCGTAAACAATCAAGCTTACTCAGCTCGGTCGGGAAATCTCTCGGCAAATCAAACGGATCCGACAACTCCGACACTTCCAGGGAAGGAACTTTGACCAACGGCCAAAAGGGGGAGTTTGACGACCTCATCTCAGCTTTAAGAACCGGTGACGTCTTCGGTGATGACGTAGCCAAGTTCAAAAGATCCAGAAAAACTTCCAAGGTAAATGTTAAAGGAAGAGATAGCCCACCCAGAGGAGTCTGTAGGGAAGATTCAAGGGAGAGACAGAAGAATTGAACCTTAAGCGCATTTTCTTAAGGATGAGATTTTATATTCTAATTGGAATGACTGAAACCACTTGGTCTTGACTCACACATATGGTCAAATGACTTAGTTCTCTTTTTGAAGAGTTGACGTATTATCATTAAACTTGGTTGACAAGTGATGGGTGGTAAATAATTAATATACTTTTGAAATTAACGTGATCATGTGTCATATAATTAGATACTTATTTCAATAAATTACTAATTTTGTGTTTAATTCGAGTTATTTTGGGTAAAACAAATGTTTACTGAAAGATGCTAAAAGGTAAATTTTATTTGGAAGTGAAGTGTGATAATTTCATTTCTTTACGAGTATATCTAAACACTGTAAAATCAGTGTTACTATGTACTAGATATAAAAATAAATGTTTAAAATGGCGCTAGAGGGAAGGCACGGTTATGATGTATTGCCTGAGATTAAATATTGTTTTAATAGAAAAATGAGTGGTGTAAGTAAGGTCTAAATAATCTTAAACTCCTTATTATAGGACCATTATTCAACTGTTATAAAGGAACTTATTCATTGTGGTCGCTAATTTATCGACAACTTAAGTAATTGACTTGGTAATGGTTATAATGTACTCATTACACTAAAATGCTTACTCAGAGTATGTCTCGTTGACATTTTAGCGGGTTTGATGTGAAAGTTTCTTAATGTAGACATTAGAAGAGGTTATAAGATAAAGTGATATTTTATTCTACAGTTAAGAAAAGTGATAAACAGAATTGATTCGAGACGATTGCTCGACTTTCAATGTATGGAATTAAATCGATTTGATAGCATGGAAGGTTTACGGCTTTTTAAACTTTGACAACGAACACTAGCGGACATTTTGATTTCAATTGAAAACAAAATGGTACCTTCTTTTTATATCCTTTTTGCATTTTTATGCGAATCAGAAAACTTTTTTTGGATACGTTTAATGAATGAAAATGGATGAATTTGTATGCACTAGAAAGTTTTTATTTGTGTTCGACGCTACGACACGCTTATTAACTTTATAATAAGCTTTCTCATTGCGTTTTGGAAAGTTTTGAAGGGCTTCATTCTGATAAGAGACCACATTTTCTTAAATAAAAACGTTCCATTTAATTTAAAAATACCTCAATATTCAGTAATTTTAATTTTTGATACGAAGCGAAACTTATGTTTGAAGCACCAGTAATTAAAATAAATGTTCTGACTGAATAGTAGTACTTACTTAATTTACAATTTTATAGATGTGTTTACATGTTTTTTCACAATACTGGCACAACATTTATACAGAGTTTTTTAAACTTTATAACTTGCTTATAAGGTTGGGTATATACATTTATATTCCTGTACCTACGATAAACTAATATTACTGCAAAAAAATAAGCAAAAACGACTAGACATATGTAACTTTTAAGCTCAAAGTTTCTACAATTTATTTAAGATATCTCTGTGTACCTTTTAGACAAAATGTTTGAAATGCCATGAATATTGAATGTGTTAGACAAATGAACCCGTGACATGCTATCGTAAAAGTAATCAGTTATTGGCTATTACTTAGAGGTAGGAATTGATTTAACTATGGATTTTCATACTTGATTTGAGTGAGTGTGTAGAAGTTTTCGATGAATATACATTTTGTAATTTAGATATAAAAATATTACCCCTAAATTATTATCTCATTATTTTTTCTTCATGTAAATATTACTTTTAGTTTCAGCCAAAATTTGTTACCGTGACGATTGGAATTCGATCATCTAAATATATTATTTTAGTAATACCTAGATAATATTAAATATAGTATCGTATGAAAGTTTGTCATTTTTGTAAATGTTTATTGTTTTGTTCAGTATTGCTTAAGCTCATAGTATATTAATATAATTATTACCTATAGACATATTTAAATAAACCTCTGAAAATTTATTGGAATTATATTTTAAAGTACCCCATTTATTTCGAATATATTGTTCGTTAAATTTAAGTTTAATTAGAAATCCAAAAAATCCCCTATGCATAACAGCTAAGACCACCGCAAGGAAACTAGCCTTAGGAAAAAAAAAGAAAAAAATATTAATAATTTAATAATTACTTAATATTAAATTATCAATAATTATTTAATAATTAATATTAAAGTATCAATAATTATTTAATAATTAATATTAAATTATCAATAATTATTTAAATTTAAATATTAAATTATCAAAAATTATTTAAATTTAAATATTAAATTATATTATTAAATATTATGAAAAATAAAGATCATCGAAATAGGTCAATCCGTTTAGTAGCTACGGAGCCACAGCACAGATTACTAAATAGTTACTACGTAACAGATACTTCACTCTGTAGAAAATGTTCAATACCTACTGCTATAAGGGCTCCCACACAAAACTGCGATGCGATGCGATGCGAATTCGCATCGCAGGAACTTGCGATGCGAATTTTTGCGATACGATTTAGTGCGGCAAACCGTTTGGTAGGGCGACCATGCCTTCAAGTGTAGTCAGCCGTACTGGACGTGTTTTTAGGAAGCGTAAGATGGATCGCGAAAAGATTTTTGCACTGCTGTTATTGTTAAATAGATATAAAAGAAAAAGAAGATTCTGGGTTCATCCATTTATTACAATTATGAACTCTGATGGGAACTATTTTACTCAAAAGTACTATGCGTTGAGAACTGAAGAAGATAATTTTTTTGATTATTTTAGAATGACCATATCTTCATTTGAAGAGCTTTTGAGTTTATTATCACCATGCCTTCTAAAACGATCGTACAAGGGAAGAATTCCTGTTATGCCTTTGGAAATGCTGGGACTGACTATCAGGTAAAGTAAAACAAAATGTCTCAGAACGGACTAAAATGGTGTCACCAAGGATGACGTAATATGGCAGGAATGTGCGATGCGAAGCAGATCGGAAATTCTTACGATGCGTTCGTGCGAATTCGCAGATATTTGCGATGCGATGCGAATTCGCAGTTTTGTGTGGGAGCCCTAATTGCCTACTCCGTCACGTCAGCAACCGCTGCACGCTAAAATGTGCCTAAATGCTCAAGCGTACAGTTGTGATTGCTTCGCACCGCGCGATCCCACAGCAATCGCAGGGCTGCCTCTTCGATAAAATTAAATTGGCGACGCGGCGACGACGCATCGCTAAACTAATATTCTAAAACAGAGCGTTGCTTGCTGCTTGTAGGTACCTACCTATATTTTTTTGCGAGGTTGGTGTAATTTGGTTTTGGCTAATGCTTATTATACCTTTAAACCTGTTAAAAATAATTTTGCAACGACAAAAAATAGTATGTAATAGGTTTATCACTTACCTTTCTTTATTGACAGGTAAATAGAAAAATGTTAGGTGTTTATCCCTTCTTTTACTGGATTTGCACCCATCTACAGCACATAAGGTACCAGACGGCATCGTAGGTACGCAAACGAATGAATAAAACAATTAATATGGTACAACGTGGGTGTACGCTTCGCTTGCGGCAACCACACTGAATTGGGCCCCAGAGGGCCCGAGACCGCTCGGCCGGGCGGTAGGTAATTATAGCGCGCAAGTACATGGAGTGACGGAGCCCTGGCCACAGACAGATACACACACATATAGAAACAATGCACCATAGGGTTGGCCACTCGCCTACTTGAAATGAATGGACGAAGATCAATTACAACAATTACATTTTGCTAAGAAGCATACCTATTTAAATGAAATATTAAAGGAATAACGTATTAATATGTTTTTGTTCAAAATTCTACGTATTGTTTCATTTAATTTTATCTTTGAAAATGTAAGGGGAAAAACTATAAAGATCTCTTAAATCGGCGACATATTTCCTAAAAATAGGTAGAAGAAACTTCGTCTCTCGTATAGTTTCAGCTAAAAGCCACGCCTTATTATACCACTATGTGGCATTTTTGCTACAATAAAGATTAGATTTTATCATATAAAAACGAACACTAAAAAGTAATTGTTAGGGATAAACTAATGAAACATAAAAACCTATTACTGATTATTAGTTTTTATGAGAGGCGAGATTATTGGGCGGATAAGTGAGGCAAACAAGCTTAATCAAAGGATATGATGATTACAATTATTTTGAACACAGCATAACATATTTTTTTCACACGCGTTTAATTAGACACAAACTAAACTTAAGCTTGTATTATGGAATCTAACTAATTGCCATTATTACATATACATAACAAAAATACTTTTAGATGAATATAATATATTGACACCCAGACGTTCGTCGCCAACAACTTATGACTGCACATTATTGTTGACTCCGTTGAATCGAACCCGCTAACCCCGACACAGTAAGCGCTCTTACATGTCACTGTGCCAACGGGCTTGTCTTGTAATTTATTCAACTAATTTAACAGGTTATAGGCGTTTAGTTTTGCGTGGAAAACATTTGTTAGTATTGATATTTCATTGGTAATATCGAGATACATCTCGCGCTCGTGAGGTAGTTTGACTAACCGATGTTAACTCATCGGGACTGACGAGTAACATGCTGCTCGGTCCTTACTTGGATGGGTGGCCGATAGTGGCATTCTATCTGAGCGCTACCGTGCTTCGGAAGGCACGATAAATGGTATGTCTCTGGTTCGACTATGTCTAATCGTTAGACCATGTCAGAGGCCTTATCGCCGTCTAAAAACTCCGTTGGCCACTGACTACGGGAATTTAATACTTTTAAAAAGATAAAAATAGGTCGATATGAATTAGCTTTAGAAAATCCCATACAGTTAAAAATTAGGAGAAAGCCAGAGGTCTGAATTCCCATCGATCCTGGATTTGAAGGTGTGTATAAAGATCAAACAGATCAGTTTTCTCGCAACCGTAATCTTTTACTTATATCCAAAATATTATTTCCGTGAGGTTAAAGATTTCCTTGTACAGTGGTTTCAATATACAAACTATGTAAAGATATTTTTTTTCACATTTCAAGGCAGCGATTTCCTCAGTGTCCTACTTATTACTAAACTAAAATATCTTGCATGATTAGATCTTGTGTTCGTCTATATCTAGTTATTTCTGGTAAAGTAAAGTATTAGAGCCTTATGCCCGGATTCCACTGCGAGCGGAACGCACCCATTAATGACTCCGTTTGGCAGTCATTACGTGTTTTTGTTAAGACTGAGGTGTTATGCGTCTATACAAGTAACGCAATGGTAATTAAACGGAGTCATTAATGAGCCCGCTCCGCTTGCAGTGGAAACGGGGCTTTATGATCGCATAAGGCTCTAATACTTTACTTTACCAGCACTGTTGCTATCAAATCGTTCGTCCCTTTCCGACATACGCTATTTTCCGAAGAGCGAAAGAGACAAACACTCTTAAACAGAGCTTTAGTTTATGAATCAGAGGGTTAGCTTATAATATACCCCACTGCTGGACAAAGGCCTATCATCTCTATAGATACCAGTATAGTCAGGAGGATTAGGCGTAATCACCATTTATTCTAGATCAAGCCTCGAAATAACATCTGTGACAGATGGCCAATAACCGTTGTCAGTAAATTCAATTGTCAAACGACAATGGCCGATCAATTCTATTAGATACGACCCACGTGTCTCCATTTATCGAAATTGAATCAAATTCTCAAAAGATTTCGTAAACTGAATCCCTCCAAACAATTTCATGTAAGTATTTTTACGCGTAAGCTAAAAATAGCGTAAAAATAACATAATGTCTGCAATGTAAAATGAAATAAGAATAATTATTTCGTCTTATTTCATTTCATATAAGTTCACTGTTACCTTCAGTTTTTTAGCTCAAGTCTATATCTTGGGGAGAGCCAGACTCCAATCATTTGACTTGTCGGTTTCGTCAAACACCTACTAAACTAGCAAGTGGCAATCTAGATTCCACAAACATTCTTTATTGAATTTAGTTCCTAAATATGTTTATTAAAACAAACTTCATTTGTTTTAAATAGTGTTCTGTTTCGTGCAATGTAAAATATATTTTTGAACGAACAAAGCTTTTGTTTTCGAACATATTTAAGTATTAAGTAAATAGATTTGAGTTCTTGAAAAGCCCCAAATGACTTCTCTTTCAAAATAGCTCCACATTTCAATTGTGGAGCTCTCCAATAGACATAACCACTATTTATTTTACAAGTGTTGCAAACTGTAGGTACTTGGCGTCACTTTGAACAAATGAAAAGACGGTGCCCTTGTTTCAAAAGTTTCTTTGAAAAACAAGAAAAAAATAGCTTTGAGGTGAAAGCGTGCGTTCAGGCGAAAAATTACGTCGCTTAAAAGGAAAAACAAATTAAATAGTTAATCCTACCAACATTATAAATGTGAAAAAAGACTGGATGGTCTAAATGGATTTGAAGGATTTTTTCATATTCCTGTGTCCTGGATTCCGATATTAAAAGTAGAGCGCTGGTAGTTATCAATGTAGCCTCATACAATTATCCGTTAATTGTCGTTATACCAATAAATATCTACTACTAAGAACCCTGCGATAAAGTAATAACTATATCAGGTTCGTTAAAGTAAGTCCTATTTGTATGTAAAATAAGATAAGTCTAAGATCTAGTCTATTTTATTAGGTACTTCCAAACAGTATTACCATATTTATTTGCATAAGAAAATCGGATATTGTAAAAGCTTACCGGGAACACTTTAATAAAGTATTCTGTTTCTAAATAAAGCGAAAGTAAATACCGATCAACCAAATGTAGGTATAAATAAACCTCATAGATTGATCTTGTTTCAAGAAACTCCATTAAAAGAACATTGTTTCCAGACCATTGATTTATAAAATAGGAACCCACTAGTGTGTTGTTTCGCACACGAATAGTAACGTATCTTAGAATCGTCTACGTAAAGCTACAGTAGCTATGGTGAATACTTGGATGGGTGATCTTTCATATTTACTTAAATAAAATAGCTCGGTGCAAATAAAAAGAAATTTAAAAATAGATTGCGTTCTAAAATTTAAAATACACCTAACTGTATTTATTTATACTTAAAACCTTATTCGTTTTACACATTGTAGATTATCCTAAACGATTGTATTTGAACCCTTTATATAAGAGCACAATATCGGAGAAATCCACACCCTTCTACGAAATCTTAACGCTACTTCCTGAAAAAGGACCTCACCAACACTTAGCCTTATTTCATCTTAACAAGGAATAGAGAATCCTATTTCCTTCCTAAATAAAATAAACAGAACGCCAATACTTTCCTTTATCACCAGTCACGCACGTGTAAAACCTAATAACACGGAACACAAAGCTATGTCCCTTATTTCATAGACCCCTAAACTATAAAGAAAAAAAATGCTTGTCTTTGGTCACGAAAACACTAAGACAGGCACTTCAGTTCAAAGGGGACCCCGTGATGGATGCCTCTTATTTATGTAAATGTGAACTAGAATAGGCGCATGTTGGCGAATCTCGACAGATGTGCTTTATCTTAATAATACGTGCAGGGTGTGTGTTTTGTCAAAGTTAATTTTCTGTTATGTTAAGCAGCTACGCATGGATTACCGTTGGTAAAGTAGAGTTAGAAGAGTTAGAAGCTAAGTTTTGAAATAAATTATGATGTTATTGTTCATAGTGCTTGAGGAAGTAGCAACGTAGATTATTATAATATCTAATCTGCAGCGCTACCTATCTATTGCTTAATGGTACGTTTTAAGCGGAGAGGAGCTTTGTGAAGCTCAGCTGACCAATCATAATGCATTACGAAAAGATTTTGACAATGTCAATACGTTTGACAATCCAATGCACCGCACCGCTTCGCTTACCCGAGGTACTCAACAAAACAAATACAATTTAACTATAAACATTAATTTGATCATTATAAAGGCATTATTTATCAACTGGACGATATTTTCGTTACATCACCTCAGTCTGACAAGATTTCATTTCGAGATTATTCACGTTTGTATTTTGTGAAGGTTCCGTGCCCGAAATGAAAAGAAACATTTACGCTGGTCTCATTATCGTTCAAGATATTTATCAAGTTGAATAATAGACTCTTTATAAATGTCGTCGTGTTTTCTTTATGACAAATGTTCATTAAAATATAATTAGGTAATATAAGATGTCCTGTTCCAACGTGTATTAATGTATTCTATTTCATGTTAGTTTGCCTAAGAGTTGAATGAACTATGCTCTCATTAATTTGTAAGCTCTACAAGAAGGCTTCGACAATGACAGACATGAATAACCTATAATGAGTATTGCGCTAAATTACCTTATCATATTATTATCAGTGTAATATTATAACGCGGTTAGTTTGCAATTTAATTATCAAGATTAAAAATCTGTGATCTGAAAAAAACCATTTACAATTTAATGCATTATTTTTCAATAGCTCATAACTGTTCATTGTAAATTGTGCAAATTGCGAGTTAGATTAGTAACGACGTTTACAAAAAATTTACGGTGGCAATACTTTTTAAATTTTAATTATATTATGTAAGTATTAAACTTTAATGTTGTGTTGTAAGTTCCAACCCGAAATAGTATTTCAAAGATATCTAACAAGAAAATATCAGATTCATTAAATTATCACACAAATATCGAAAGGTATTTCATTCAGTTGAACGTACAGTTCAGTTGTATGTTCGTAAACGTACTCGTAGTTTCAATTCAAATGAGTAGTGTTTGCCTAAAGCTAAGAAACCAGTACAAAAAAAGTTTAAAAAAAAAAAAAAAAAAAAAAAATATTAGCCTGTAATGTCCCACTACTGGGCAAAGGCCTCTCATCTCACTGAAGTTATCAGTACAGTGAGGAGGATTAGGCATAATCACCACGCTTGCCAAATGCGGGTTGGTGACCTCAAACTCGAGCCATGTTTGAAAAGTAGGAAACATGTTTTCGCTCGACCCGGGAATTGAACCCAGGACCTCAGTTTTGGCAGGCGAGCGCACATACCACTAGACCACCGAGGCGCTACAAATAAAAAAAGTTATTAAAACAAAAAAAGTTATTAAAATAAAATCTATACTTATCGCCTTATTCATAAACGGTGTTTAACTAAAACATTGTTATGAAGCGTTTTGTCTCTTTTGCTCTTTGGTACATAGCGTATGTCGGAAAGGGACAAACCATTTGATAGCTAAAATTCTGTTAATATACGTTTATGGTTAAGGCTCTTAGTATATACATTCGAGAAGGTAACTGACCAACTCTGATGTCGCAGTATTCAGAGCATCTAAAGGTAACGTAACGATGCTACAGATACAAAACTGAAAACGCCCTCCAAAATTCTCTCATTTTACTTTGAGTTTTTGTAGGTTATATTTTTCATGTTGGTAAATAAAGGAAGAGGACTCATTCTTATCAAGTTTATTACACTGTGCAATGTAGGTTTGTTTGTACCTACATTCCTTCTACGAAACGAACTTTCATACTGCTACAATGTCAATGATTTACCTTTTCCAACATTTTTGTGCAAAAAGCTTTCTATCTAAATAATAAATTCAATGAATTCCACATACCTGAACACTAGCACAGAAATACAAACATATTTTTTGAGAACAAAACAGAGGATATTTCCGAAATGGAGGTTTTTGTCGGAATATTTTCACGACAAAACATCGGGAGCGTCTCAAGTGTAGATTACCATGCATCATTGCGATATAACCTTGTCTCACAGTTTTATGAAGTTAATCTTTTTGAATTGAAACTACGTTTAGATTACACATTTCCTTTTTATTTTATAAAAACGCGTTGTACCCGTTCCTTCGGGATGAAAAATAACATATACCTTTCCTCGATAAGTGGACTATTTAACACTCAACGATTTTTAAGCTATTGCATAGCTTCTATCGCGGGCCTTGAGCGCGGGGACCGAATCCAGAAATTCCGTAACGAAAAAACCTCACGCAAAAAACCTAACGCTCCCCACTAACGCCATCTAGTCATACAAAAAATAACTATGCAATAGCTTTACCGCGGCAGTCACCGAGTGCCACACGTCTTTTTTTCAATTCAGTAGTTCCTGAGATTAGCTCGTTCAAACAAACAAACAAACTCTGCAGTTTTATAATATTAGTATAAATTTTTATCTGAAGTTCCGGCCCCTTTACAGGAACCGTGGTCACAGAAGACAACGTATCTGTAAACGTATTTTCAATTCAAAATGAGTTAGCTTAAACCAGAAGTTAATCTTGTTCTAAAAGCAGTAACATTAACCATTTTATCTACACTAATGTTGTAACATTCTACTTATGTTTCCAATACTTGACTTATAATTACTACTGTTATAGCGCAGACAACAAAACACTCAATTTAAGCAATTTCACATCATGGTATAATATCCACATCGATATCGTAAAATCTCATTATAACATCGCGCGCTCGCTCCTGATTGGCCCTGCGCGAGCTGCGCTCTCATTGGTTAGATTTTAATGGCGGCAAGTTCACTGTGACAATACACGTACGCGTGAAAAACTATTGTCAGCTTTTACTCTTGTTGTTTGATTAATTGCATTAGTGAAGATAAAGTAGTGTATGCAACTGCATATATGACAGTTGCATAAACTACTATTAGTTGAACAAGTAATAAACTTTGGGCTTAGTTTTGAAGTTACGATTACATTTATACGCTAATCAAAACCAACCTTCAGCCTATAGTCGTAGTTTGATAACAAATTGTTTACAACAGAAACAAGCAATTGTGGCTGAAATCAAACATTAAATCTAATTTATGTTTAGTTGGACTATCTTCAATGTCTAGCTTAGTGGGTAAACTTTACTGTAATTTTAGTAAGCAAGCTTTGAAGACTGAGACGTAACTTTGGAAGTACCTACTGACTTATCTCAAAGGGTTCACCCATGCCTTCTTGATCTAAATTCTTCGATGTTTAATGAGTATATTGTATTTAAGTTACTTTTTTATTGAATTAGAACTAGGCGATGTAAGTTCATTGCAATTGTTAATTACCATTCTTCGGAGCGCACGTTAAATCGTCGGCCCCGGTTGTTTCAATCGTCAGACCATGTCGGAGGTCATGAGGCGGTCTAAAAAGCAGTTGAATTGAGAAACCCCCTTTTTTGAAGTCGGTTAAATCTTCCGACACCAGGGTTGGCAACTAATCTACTCTAACTTACTTACCTACATAATATTTTACAAAAAATAGTACCTAACAATATTTTTAAAACTTTAACATTTTTGTATGTAGTTGATTTTCTTTTGTCGCCATAATTAACTAAATTAGACCAATGAATAAGGTAAGTGAAACTAAGCGAAGATGTTTCTATGTTTATGAAACAGCTTTTCTAATACAATTATGTAAAACATATTTAATTTGACTTTACTACATCCAACATAGATTTATTAAATTATCGTTGTCCAGAAGGTATCTCATGATAAAAATGGTAACAATCTTCAGGGTCCACGTTAATAACTGAATATAATTTAACATCATAAGCCGGGTTTCCGCAAAAAGTGGGATAATCAGGGTCAGCACTAGCTGGAGCACTTTGATTCGCATCATTATTCTCCATATTTGCATTAATCTGAAAAAAGTATTAAAAGTATTCAAACCAAACTTGCATGCAAAATTTAAACTTAATCGGTAAACAGGAAGTGGACCATAACGCAACTTTTGATAAGACAAACATCATGGTAGGTGAAACTAAATAAAAAATTGTAAAGAAAAGATATCACAGCGGCGAATAAAAATGGAGTAAGGGACAATCGACAATGTTATCATTTATTACGGACAAAAATCCTTTTAACATTAAGAATACTAAAATACTAAACCTCGAAATAGAGAAGAACGAGTAAGTACTTCACTCTTCCGTGCTAAGAACATAAGATATAAAGGTTGCAATATACATATATCATCAACTTTTTAAAAGACCATTAATGCATCTGGTACCATTGAAAAGTACATTGTTCTCCTTAGAGAACAATGTACTTTTCTAACGGCCCTAAAGGCCGACACTGCGTTAAGCGTGCGAACGCCGCGGTTCCATACAAAAGTGAACCGTAGCGTGCGCCCGTCGCGTGCGGTGTCATACAAAAGTGAAGCGACGCGTTCGGCACGTGGCGGGCGCACGCGATGGGTGCACGCGACGGGCGCACGCTTAACGCAGGGTTGACCCTAAATTCCTAGAGGAACGTTTAGGTACTAAGCGGGTCAAAATTTTTTAACAGGTTTTATAACGTTAATCACCTTTTGATTTCGTCTCCTGTAGTAAAAGAAGGTCGCAGCTCCACCCACCACCAGTGACACGACGACAACTGTCACTATATAGCCTAGGAAAGGACTGGTAGGAATTGTTTCTGGTTCCAACTCTGAAACTAATGAGAATATCAATGAACCCTGTTTAAAAACAGAAACAATTAAAATGGTTAGTACCTTAGGGTCAAGTTGAAGGTAAGTGAAGAGGAAGACCTACTTATATGAGCCAAAGGAGAAGGTGTCTGTCATGTCCTATCAAGATGTTAAGGACACGCTAATAATTGAAACGGATGGAGAAGCATGCATCACTTTCCCCAAGAGCTTAGCTTTAAAGTTTAATTATGACTACCTTAGATGTAGTACCCTGTATCGCCTCATCCAAGATCGAATTAATGATTTGTACTTAACATTACAAATGCGAAAGTTTGTGAGGATGTATGCATATTTCGATGTATGTTCCTCTTTCACGCAAAACTACTAAACTAAATAGATCCCCCCTACAAAAAGGCTACCTCGTGGTTCAGCATAACGGGTCTCTACAGGCTCCGGCAGAAATTATCGGTCCCGCTTGTTTCACTCGATAGACTCGCGTCCAAAAACTCCAACACCAGGGAATTAAATTTACAGAATTTTCATTAGTTTGAGATGTTTGATCTCAAATTGTAACTTATTGGACTAGTTATTTGATTTAGGGCCAACACTGCGTTAAGCGTGCGCCCTGTGCGGTTTACTTTTGTGTGACACCGCACGCGACGGGCGCACGCGACGGTTAACGCAGTGTCGGCTCTTATACCTGTTGTATAATTCAATGGTTCGAGTCCGTTTTTAGTAGTTCTTCCATTATCATTACCATCATAGCTCTGATTTGGTTTTATTAAATGTATTAATAGTTCATTATTTCCAGATAGGCATCTGATAATTGTATTATTTAAATTTGGCCCCGATATTTCGGTAATATATAAGTTCTTGATGTTATCACGGGAAAAGTCTAATCGCAGAGAACTGTAGGACGCTAAAATCATAAAGACATAATATGAATGTGAGTATAGCATGTACTACAATGGAAGCGTGGACCTACGTTGTCAAACAAATGAATACACGTTGTATCTGCGCCTTAGGGCCAAAACTGCGTTAAGCGTGCGCCCGTCGCGTGCGGCGGTTCATTTTTCTATGACACCGCGCCGCGACGGGCGACCGCGGCGTGCGTATGCTTAACGCAGTGTCGGCCCTTAGGGCCATACCTCACCGAGATGCCATGGCGACGTGGCCAGCGACGGCGCCAACTAGTTCTTATTGAGATGTATGACGGCTAACTCACTTGGCGACCGACTGGCGACGTTGCCAAGTAGCCAGCGTAGCCAGAGTCGACCGCTCCACATGCGGCGACTGGCGACGCTGGCTACCTGGCGACGTCGCCAGTTGTTTGCACGTGTTTGAATGCTCCGTCACTCACTTAGTCGCCAACCAGTCGCCGCGTTGAACGCACGTCGTATTGAGAGCAAAATGTCGACATAAATATTTTCTTAATATTGTATCATGTTTAGTTAAATCATTCCGACATAAACTAAATAATTCACCAAATGATGTTAGTGACATCCTCAGATAATTGAACATTTTTCCAGGGTATTTTCTTAAATCTTCATAGAGTTTGAGAAAAACACCGCTTTGGCTTCGGTTTGATACAAACGGATGTACCTACCCATATTTTTTTCTTTTTTCTTTTCATCTTTTTGCGACGCTGGTAATAATATACTTAATAACAGTGCAGTAATTTCCACGTCCATTCCTGACTGTTTCGAGACAGAACTGAATGCATTGGCGACGCGATTTGGCGACTCAGTCTGGCGACGCAGGGACGCCAGACGTAGCCATGGCGACGTCGCTGGCCACGTCGCCATGGCATCTCGGTGAGGTATGGCCCTTATACTAAGATGAGGGACGGCTATTATACGACTTAACACTAAGTAAGTTCGAGTAGGTTAGTGGCCATCCAAGTGGGAGTCGAGCTGCACGTTGCTGAACAATCGCAATGAACTAACATCGCTTAGTCAAACTACGCCACGAGAGCTAACACTATACAGAAGATAGTGTACACCCTGACGACGAGCTAGATACGTTGCCTGCACTTGTTCTTACGTTGAAGATGACAATTAACCATAGTCTTGCCAGAAACCCTTATAGACACAATATCCTCATCATTCGGAAAGGACTCTATGAACATGTACATATTGTATAAGCTGGTCATATATTCCTGTAACACTGCTACATTTGAGGTGTCTAGTTTCGGATCTGAAATCATAACAATTAAGGATTTTAAACATTTCTCAGTTGGGCTATAGGCTGCATCTGCAGTCGACATGGGGTTGCGGCTGCAGTCTAAAATGCAGCAGACAATATTCCACAGTATTTATTTACTATTATTCCTACTTCTTGCTAATATTATAAATGCGTTTGTGAGGATGTACCTATGTTTCTATGTTTCACGCAAAACTACTGAACGGATTTTGATGGAACTTAACAGTAATGTTAATGATAGGTACATAAGAATAATGCATGGGATATATTGGAACGAAGTTCCTTACCGCGCGTTGCAAAAGGGGGCTAGACGGAAAAAATTTAGTTGTAACGACACTTTTTGCATGTCTGTCTCTCTCTCTCTCTCTCTTATAGAAAGCAAGCCAGATATTTTCGTTTCGTATTTCTATTTCGCATTAAACTTCATTCCATCCGGGTGTCTCTTGATACCTCTCAAGTTTTTTTAAAATCTGAAATTCTCGCGAGAACGGGTACAAGTAAAACAGCGAAGCACTCATAGTATCGAATACTTACAAAATGCATCTGCGTTTAATACCAGAAGACTGAAGATAAAAAGGGCTGCTTCTCTTTCATTTAAGATATTACAATCAATGACAGTTTCGTGAGACTCTTCGGTCATCAAAAGCGGAGGATTAGCGATGATGTTAGGACGTTCATCTGCACAAATGATAAAGTAAATAAGTTTTTGTTTGTATTGTCCCGGTGATGGGCAAAGGCCTCTCAACTCACCGAAGATAGAATCAAAAACTGTTATTTCTCTTTTTCGTAGTAGCGAAGGCCCAGAAAGTAGAATAGGCAGAGGCCCTAACCAAGTGGTATTTCAGTAACGGAAACTCAGTTCGTTTCTTTCTACGAGTATATTCAAATATTTTAGACATAAGACTATTAGCCATCGATCGATTGCCTGCCACTCGTCTATAGGGGCAAAGCTTCGAAGTGGAGAATGGAAAACGTAACTTACATTTAAATTCAATCTTTTGAAGACCTTGATACGCATCATCACATTTTAAAGTATATGGAATTGAGCTATGTAACGATATGTTTATCTCCTCGCCGACATGAAAACCATAAATATACCGCTTAAAAGATTGGTAACAACTTTGAGTGGTTGGTTTTATGTTCAAACCATTTACATATATAATGAAGCCTTCGCCATCTGTAATAAATATTAGTGAAGGAATGCCCATAAAGATATATTAAATAAATACTGCATACAAGTTAAGTAAGTAAGTAAGTTCGAGTGGTTAGGGGCCAACCCTGGTGTCGGAGTTTTTAGACCGCATAAAGACCTCCGATATGGTCTGACGATTGATTGACCGATGACAACCGGGACCGATAATTTAACGTGTCATTCAAAGCACGGTAGCGCTCAGATAGAAATGCCACTATCAGCAACCCATCCCAGTAGGGGCCGAGCTGCACGTTGCTACATATACATATAAGTTAAATAATATGCTTAATAACCTTAAGTTACCTCAAAGAGTTAATTTTTACATGAACGGCAATTACCAAGAAAAGGCACCTTCAGCCACTTTGGTAACTAACTGTAACCAGAGTTTGTACAAATCAGTGAAGAAAATTGTTTTTACGTAACTGGTTACAAATCAGTTAGTTACCAAAGTGGCTGAAGTGGAAAAGACAACTTTGTTTTGCAAATGACTATATAAACATTCAACTTTATATAATTAAGTTTAGTTTATGTATCAACGTACTCACACGGGTTTTTAGTGGCTAATCTATACTAATATTATAAAGAGGTAAAATTTGTAAGTTGTTTGTTTGTATGTTCGAGCTAATCTCGGGAATTACAAATCCGATTTCAATAATTACTTTTGCAATAGATAGCCACATTCAACTGGAAAGTTATAGGCTATTTTTCATCACGACATTCCTACGGGAACGGGCACAACGCGGGTAAAACCGCGGGGCGCTGCTAGTTAGTATATAAGTAGGTAGGTTCCACTTTCTTGCTTACCGTGAAAACGCTTGTGAGTAAAATAGTTGATACTAATTCCAACTTTGTATGTGCTATGTATTGAGAATGTGGGTAAAAAACGTTGAGAAGACCAAGAGTAATATAAATAAAAACAACTTACCTGGCATGACACATGACGTGTCATTAAAAACGGCACTCACAATAACGATCCAGTGTAATATGTAATATATTCTCAACATTTTAATATCTAAATGCTAACCGAACGATCATCGGTACTTTTAATAACTTATTAAAACAATATGTATGTAATAACTAATAAGTGTACGCCAGCATTATGATTAACCACAATTTAATAATTCATTGGAAATTACGAATTTTCCCCCCACCTATAATCCTGCGTAGTTAATTTATATTAATTTAATAATACACAATTATTTAATAACTGTAGCTTCCTTATATGAATTGGTAAATAATTAATCATACCATCTCCTATTATTAGGCGCGTCGCTATCAGAAACGAAAGTCGAGGCGCGGGTTCGGCGCGGGCGCGTCTCTTCTAAAAATCTCTTTGTTTTCTATTGTTTTTTATAACTGCGCTAACAGATCAAGAGTCGAGGCGCGGACGGGGCGCGGGCGAGGCGCGGGCGAGGCGCGGGCGCGGCGCGCGCCTCTTCCGCGACGCTTGATCGCCTGTCCGCCATTTTGTGACATTCTATTTCTATCAGAGGAGTGTTCACACCGACTCGCACTTGACCGATTTTTTATGAAATTTGGTATTTCGATAGTATACTCTCTCATAACTTGGTAAATAAGTACTTACCATAAGTAGGTAGGTTTTATCCGGGTAGGTACTACACGAGCCGTGAACAGAAGATAAAAAGTAGCTAGCTATAACTTTTAATGGTAATCTTAATTGGATATAATTGCAATTCGCGTGGACTGTCTAGAACACAATTTGACTACATTTGATTTTTGCCTAGAGCTTAAAGTGACTACTGCATAATGGGTCGAACACTCACATCTATTAAAACACAAATTGACTAGTACCGAAAACACCTAGAACACATTTTGCCAACTATTGTCTTTTGTTTTTGAATGTACAGGCGAGGTGAAAAATGAAAATACTGAACAATATCAAATAATTTATGTATTATGTTAACTCATACACTATATGTGCAGCAAATAAAAAAAAGGTAATTTGGAAGTTAAATAACTAAAAAAAGAAATAACCCTAACCTACCGAATAGTACGAAAATACTGATTTGTAACCAGTTACGTAAAAACAATTTTCTTACTATTCGGTAGGTTAGGGTTATTTTTTTTTACTAGTTCCATAGTTATTTGTTAACATTACGGGGGAATACAAGAATACAAATATTGGGGAAAAATAATAATGGGGAAAAACCTGAATGAGAATAAAAATATTGGGGAAAAATAATATTGGGTAGTTGATCTACAGTCTATGGTTAATCTTCATTATTTCATCAGATTACCTACTTTATAATTATGATATATGTTATAAATTGTACTTATGAGTAGGTACTTTATTTAAACAGACAGATAAGTATTAAAAGGTTGGAAATATATTTTCTACCTGACTGTCCGGACAGTTTGGGTTCATGTCACTATGCTATGTAGGAAAAATATGCAGTAGTCAATTTGTGTTTTAGTAGATGTGAGTATTCGACCCATTATGCAGTAGTCACTTTAAGCTCTAGGCAAAAATCAAATGTAGTCAAATTGTGTTCTAGACAGTCCAAGACCGACCCATCTAAACGCACCGCCTTTATCGCTCGTTTTTAAGTATGAATGAGGCCACTTTTTTATATATTTTTTTTATATTTACCCCCTATTTTGAAGTTGGTTAAAACTCCCGTCACCAGAGTTGGCAACTAATCTACTCTAAGTTACTTACCTATGTACATTATTTTACAAAAAATATTAATAATATTTTTTTAACATTTTTAAAACTTTTGGATTGTTGTAGTTGGTTTTCTTTCATCGCCATAGTTAACTAAATTAGACTTATGAATAAGGTGAAACTAAGTGAAACTAAGCGTAGATGTTTCTATGTCTATGAGTGACATAGCTTATGTAATACAATCATTTTTTTTAAAATTTCGACGTTACATCACAATCATAACTTCAGTTAGACTTTACTACATCCAACATAGATTTATTAAATTATTGATGTCCAGAAGGTATCTCATGATAAAAATGGTAACAATCTTCAGGGTCCACGTTAATAGCTGAATAGTTAACATCATAAGCCGGGTTTCCGCAAAAAGTGGGATAATCAGGGTCGGCACTAGCTGGAGCACTTTGATTCACATCATTGTTCGCCATATTCGCATTAATCTGAAAAAAAGTATTTCATAAAAATAGTTTTTAACAGACTTTTATTTTTTGGCACTTCGCTCTTCCGTGCTAAGAACAGAAGATATAAAAGTTGCAATATACCATCTACTTTTTAAAAGACCAATAATGCATCTGGTACCATAGAAGTACATTGTTCTCTAAATTCCCAGAGGAACGTTTAGGTACTAAGCGGGTAAACATTTTTGAACAGGTTTTATAACGTTAATCACCTTTTGATTTCGTCTCCTGAAGTAAAAGTAGGTCGCAGCTCCACCCACCACCAGCGACACAGCGACAACTGTTACTATATAGCCTAGGAAAGGACTGGTAGGAATTGTTTCTGGTTCCAACTCTGAAACTAATGAGAATATCAATGAACCCTGTTTAAAAACAGAAACAATTAAAATGGTTAGTACCTTAGGGTCAAGTTGAAGGTAAGTGAAGAGGAAGACCTACTTATATGAGCCAAAGGAGAAGGTGTCTGTCATGTCCTATCAAGATGTTAAGGACACGCTAATAATTGAAACGGATGGAGAAGCATGCATCACTTTCCCCAAGAGCTTAGCTTTAAAGTTTAACAGACTACGTTCAAACAAACAAACAAACTCTGCAGTTTTATAATATTAGCATAGAATTTTATCTGAAGTTCCGGCCCCTTTACAGGAACCGTGGTCACAGAAGACACCGTATCCGTAAACGTATTTTCAATTCAAAATGAGTTAGCTTAAACCAGAAGTTAATCTTGTTCTAAAAGCAGTAACATTAACCATTTTAGTTGTACAAGTAATAAACTTTGGGCTTAGTTTTGAAGTTACGATTACATTTATACGCCAATCAAAACAAACCTTCAGCCTATAGTTTGATAACAAATTGTTTACAACAGAAACAAGCAATTGTGGGTGAAATCAAACATTAAATCTAATTTATGTTTAGTTGGACTATCTTCAATGTCTAGCTTAGTGGGTAAACTTTACTGTAATTTTAGTAAGCAAGCTTTGAAGACTGAGACGTAATTTTGGAAGTACCTACTGACTTATCTCAAAGGGTTCACCCATGCCTTCTTGATCTAAACTCTTCAATGTTTAATGAGTATATTGTATTTAAGTTATTTTTTTATTGAATTACCATTCTTCGGAGCGCACGTTAAATCGTCGGCCCCGGTTGTTTCAATCGTCAGACCATGTCGGAGGTCATGAGGCGGTCTAAAAAGCAGTTGAATTGAGAAACCCCCTTTTTTGAAGTCGGTTAAATCTTCCGACACCAGGGTTGGCAACTAATCTACTCTAACTTACTTACCTACATAATATTTTACAAAAAATAGTACCTAACAATATTTTTAAAACTTTAACATTTTTGTATGTAGTTGATTTTCTTTTGTCGCCATAATTAACTAAATTAGACCAATGAATAAGGTAAGTGAAACTAAGCGAAGATGTTTCTATGTCTATGAGTGAAACAGCTTATCTAATACAAATATGTAAAACATATATTTACTTTGATTTTACTACATCCAACATAGATTTATTAAATTATTGTGGTCGAGAAGGTATCTCATGATAAAAATGGTAACAATCTTCAGGGTCCACGTTAATAGCTGAATAGTTAACATCATAAGCCGGGTTTCCGCAAAAAGTGGGATAATCAGGGTCGGCACTAGCTGGAGCACTTTGATTCACATCATTATTCGCCATATTTGCATTAATCTGAAAAAAGTATTTAAAACTTGCATGCAAAATTTCAACTCAATCGGTAAACAGGAAGTGGACCATAACGCAAGTTTTGATGAGAGAAACATCATGATAGGTGAAACAATTTTTTTTTAAAGAAATGATATCTCAGCGGCGAATAAAAATGGAGTAAGGGACAATCGACAATGTACTCTGTTAGCATTTGTTACGGACAAAAATCCTTTTAATATTAAGAATACTAAAATACTAAAAACCTCGAAATAGAGAAGAAAGAGTAAGTACTTCACTCTTCCGTGCTAAGACATAAGATATAAAGGTTGCAATATACATAATATCATCAACTTTTTAAAAGACCATTAATGCATCTGGTACCATTGAAATGTACATTGTTCTCTAAGGGCCGACACTGCGTTAAGCGTGCGAACGCCGCGGTTCCATACAAAAGTGAACCGTAGCGTGCGCCCGTCGCGTGCGGTGTCATACAAAAGTGAAGCGACGCTTCGCACGCGGCGGGCGCACGCGATGGGTGCACGCGACGGGCGCACGCTTAAAGGTTACCACTGACGATACGTCCATTAATCCGAATGGAGTAGTCGTCGTCGTCCAAAATCGTCCCATGAATGGTAAAAAAATAATCCATTTGGATGGACGTCAGGCAGCTCTGGATTTCCAAACGGATTGAAATCCATGCGTCCAGGCCAAATGGACGTCATCCGCGGCCGTCCGTCAATGTAGGAAACGTGCGCCACGCCATATGGAAGCAGTCGGAATTGTCCGTGAATGGGCGAAACGGCGTCCATTTTTTTGAGGTTATTGTTTCACTTTATGTTTTGATGTCGATGGTGGTGCGTGTGCTGTGTATTTGTCAAGCGTTATAAATATTTTTTTTATTATGTCTACGTCCGCGCGTCACTTTGTGTTGGAAGTAATAGAAAAATATAAATCATATCCATGTATATGGCAAGTAAAAGTATTTCTTTGTTTCAACCAACCCTTCATCCACTTTCTCTTAGGTTTTTTTTGTCTTTTTAATGAAATACACACAGCTGCTGCCACCAGTAAAGTATTGTTATCCATAGTATTATTTATTTCCGTTCCGTACGATTGCAAAGTTCGAAGTGACGCCATGCATCCAAATGGAAGTATCGTGAATGGTACCGTGATTGGATACATTTTCATTTGGAGTGCATCCAAAAGGAAGTCTACTAAATGGACGTATCGTCAGTGGTGGCCTTAACGCAGCGTTGACCCTAAATTCTCAGAGGAACGTTTAGGTACTAAGCGGGTCAAAAAATTTGAACAGGTTTTATAACGTAAATCACCTTTTGATTTCGTCTCCTGTAGTAAAAGTAGGTCGCAGCTCCACCCACCACCAGCGACACAGCGACAACTGTTACTATATAGCCTAGGAAAGGACTGGTAGGAATTGTTTCTGGTTCCAACTCTGAAACTAATGAGAATATCAATGAACCCTGTTTAAAAACAGAAACAATTAAAATGGTTAGTACCTTAGGGTCAAGTTGAAGGTAAGTGAAGAGGAAGACCTACTTATATGAGCCAAAGGAGAAGGTGTCTGTCATGTCCTATCAAGATGTTAAGGACACGCTAATAATTGAAACGGATGGAGAAGCATGCATCACTTTCCCCAAGAGCTTAGCTTTAAAGTTTAATTATGACTACCTTAGATGTAGTACCCTGTATCGCCTCATCCAAGATCAAATCAATGATTTGTATATAAATGCGAAAGTTTGTGAGGATGATGTATGCATTTTTGGATGTATGTTCCTCTTTCACGCAAAACGACTAAACTAAATAGATCCCCTTACAAAAAGTCTACCTCGTGGTTCAGCATAACGGGTCTCTACAGGCTCCGGCAGAAATTATCGGTCCCGCTTGTTTCACTCGATAGACTCGCGTCCAAACACTCCAACACCAGGGAATTAAATTTACAGAATTTTCATTAGTTTGAGTTATGTTTGATTTCAAATTTTAACTTATTGGACTAGTTATTTGATTTAGGGCCAACACTGCGTTAAGCGTGCGCCCCGTGCGGTTCACTTTTGTATGACACCGCACGCGACGGGCGCACGCGACGGGCGCACGCGACGGGCGCACGCGACGGGCACACGCGACGGGCGCACGCGACGGTTAACGCAGTGTCGGCCCTTATACCTGTTGTATAACTCAATGGTTCGACTCCGTCTTTAGTAGTTCTTCCATTAACATTACCATCATAGCTCTGATTTGGTTTTATTAAATGTATTAAAAGTTCATTAACTCCAGATAGGCAACTGATAGTTCTATTATTTAAATTTGGCCCCGATACTTCGGTAATATATAAGTCCTTGATGGTATCACGGGAAAAGTCCAATCGCAGAGAACCGTAGGACGCTGAAATCATAAAGACATAATATGAATGTGAGTGTAGCATGTACTGCAATGGAAGCATGGACCTACGTTGTCCAACAAATGAATACACGCAGCTAAAACGCGCCGCGAGCTTGTTAACTGCTTACATGCGCAGCGTTGGATCTGCGCCTTATACTAGAGACGGCTATTATACGACTGAACAGTAAGTTAGAGAAGGTGTAAGGTAGTGGCCAACCGCGGTGTCGGGAGTTTTTAAACCGTCTTAAGGCCTCCAATATGGTCTAGCGATTGGCACAACCGGGACCGACAATTTAACGTGTCCTCCGAAGCACGGTAGCGCTCAGATAGAAATGCCAATAGTGGCATACCGGCCATAGCGGCATAGCGGCCACCCATCTAAGTAGGAGTCGAGCTGCACGTTGCTTAACAATCGCAATAAACTAACATCGTTTAGTCAAACTACGCCACGAGCGCTAACAGTATAGGGTACAGTCCAGACACGTTGCCTGTACTTGTTCTTACGTTGAAGATGACAATAAACCATAGTCTTGCCAGAAACCCTTATAGACACAATATCCTCTTCATTCGGAGAGTACTCTATGAATATGTACATATTGTATATGCTGGTCATATATTTCTGTGACACTGCTACATTTGAGGTGTCTATTTTCGGATCTGAAATCATAACAATTAAGGTTTTTAAACATTTCTCAGTTGGGCTATAGGTTGCAACTGCAGTCGACATGGGGTTGCGGCTGCAGTCTAAAATGCAGTAGACAGTATTCCACAATATTTATTTACAGTTATCCTATTATTCCTACTTCTTGCTAATATTATAAATGCGTTTGTGAGGATGTACCTATGTTTCTATGTTTCACGCAAAATAACTGAACGGATTTTGATGGAACTTAACAGTAATGTTAATGATAGGTACATAAGAATAAGGCATGGGATATATTTTAATCTGAAATTCTCGCGAGAACGGGTACAAGTAAGACAGCGGGGCACTCATAGTATCGAATACTTACAAAATTCATCTGCGTTTACTAACCGAAGATGGAAGTCAAAAAGGTTTGCTTCCGTTTCATTTACGATAGTACAATCAATGAAAGTTTCGTGATACTCATCGGTCATCAAAAGCGGAGGATTAGCGATGATGTTAGGGCGTTCATCTGTACAAATGATATAGTAAAAAAGTAATTAGTTTGTATTGTCTCGGTGCTGGGCAAAGGCCTCTCAACTCACCGAAGATAGAATCAAAAACTGTTTTTCTCTCTTTCTTAGTAGCGAAGGCCCAGAAAGCAGAATAGGCAGAGGCCCTAACCAAGTGGTATTTCAGTAACGGAAATTCAGTTCGTTTCTTTCTACGAGTATATTCAAATATTTTAGACATAAGACTATTAGCCATCGATCGATTGCCTGCCACTCGTCTATAGGCGCAAAGCTTCGAAGTGGAGAGTGGAAAACGTAACTTACATTTAAATTTAATCTTTTGACGACTTTGATACGCATCATCACATTTTACAGTATATGGAATTGAGCTATGTAAAGAAATGCTTATCTCCTCGCCGACATGATAACCATAAGTATAATGCTTAAAAAGACTACCAGTGGTTGGTTTCATGTTCAAACCATTTACATATATATTGAAGTTTTCGCCATCTGTAATAAATATTAGTAAAGGAATGCCCATAAAGATATATTAAATAAATACTGCATACAAGTTAAGTAAGTCAGGAAGTTCGAGTATGTCAGTGGCCAACCCTGGTGTCGGAGTTTTAGACCGCCTAAAGACCTCCGACATGGTCTGACGATTGATTGATACAACCGGGACCGATGAATTAACGTGTCATTCGAAGCACGGTAGCGCTCAGATAGAAATGCCACTATCGGCCACCCATCCAAGTAGGGGCCGAGCTGCACGTTGCTTAACAATCGCAATGAGTTAACACTGCTTAATCATACGCCACGGGCGCTACATATACATACAAGTTAAATAATAGGCTACTTTAAGTTACCTCAATGCAGTTAATTTTTACATGAACAGCAATTACCAAGCAGACAAATTTGTTTTGCCAATGACTATATAAACATTCACCTATATATAATTACGTTTACTTAATGTATTAACGCACTCACTACACGGGTTTGAAGTGGCTAATTAATCTATACTTAATATTATAAAGACGTAAAATTTGTAAGTTTGTTTGTATGTTCGAGCTAATCTCGGGAATTACAAATCCGGTTTGAATAATTCTTTTTTCAACTGGAAGGTTATAGGCTATTTTTCATCCCGACATTCCTACGGGAACGGGCAAAACGCGGGTAAAACCGCGGGGCGCTGCTAGTTAGTATATAAGTAGGTAGGTTCCACTTTCTTGCTTACCGTGAAAACGCTTGTGAGTAAAATAGATGATACTAATTTCCAACTTTGTGTATGTATTGAGAATGTGGGTAAAAACGCAGAGAAGACGTACAAGAGTTACAAGAGGAATACATATAAATAAAAACAACTTACCTGGGTCACATGACGTGTCATTAAAAACGGCACTCACAATAACGATCCAGTGTAATATGTAATATATTCTCAACATTATAATATCTAAATGCTAACCGAACGATCATCGGTACTTTTAATAACTTATTAAAACAATATTTATGTAATAAGTGTACGCCAGCATTATGATTAACCACAATGCAAGAATTGATTGGAAATAACGACTTTACACTATAATCCTGCGTAATTAATTTATATTTATTTTCCTGCTAACATATGCTAGATGCCTTGTTATTAAGAATACATAACTCCATCTTCCTTATATGAATAGTTAAATAATTAAGCATACCATCTCATATTATTAGGATTCATTTATAACAAGACTAGCAGCGCCCTGCGTATTTACTCGCGTTGTGTCCGTTCCCGTAGGAATTTTGGGATTTTTTATAGATATAAACCTTCCTCTTGAACTACTCTATGTATTTAAAAAAACCGTATCAAAATCCAATGCGTAGTTTTAAAGATCTAACCATACATAAGGACAGAGAGACAGCGAAAAGCGACTTTGTTTTATACTATGTAGTGTAATGTACAGACAGACTCTATACTCATATAATAAAGCTGAAGAGTTTGTTATTTAACCGACTTCTTCAATATTTTGTTTGTTAGAACGCGCTAATCTCAGAAACTAATAATAAAATCACTACATAGTATAAAACAAAGTCGCGTCTGTTTGTCTTCTGTTTGTCTGTCTGTATGCTTAAATCTTTAAAATTACGCAACGGATTTTGATGCGGTTTTTTGTAATAGGTAGAGTGATTCAAGAGGAAGGTTTTTATGTAAAAAAATTCCCGAAATTCCCACGGGAACGGGCACAACGCGGGTAAAACCACGGGGCGCTGCTAGTAAAATATAAAATATACCCGGACAAATTCACACACGGTTAATTAGACCCAAAGTAAGCTATAAGCTTGTGTTATGGAATCTAATTCACTGATACTATTACTTATACATACACAAATACTTTATAAGAATATATAATTGACACCCAGACATCGTCGCCAACAACTATGTCTGCACATATTGTTGACTCCGGGCGGGAATCGAACCCGCAACCCCCGACACATTAAGCGCTCTCACTGCCACTGTGCTAACGGGCTTGTCAATCTGATTTTAATAATATTTTTTATCCCGAATTTCCCACGGGAATGAGCAAAACGCAGGTAAACCGCTCGTGCTTCAACTGAAAGAAAGAACGAACTACCAATATGCTCAAAGTAAAAACTAAGTTTTATCAGAAGTGCAACTAGATTTCCATCTTAGTATTCTAAGTCATATCGGAGTTGAATTCAAGATGAATTACCGTCTTACTATATATTCAAACTAGCCACGATCGCTACATTACTTTACCTAGCCATCGAACAGCGAAATCTGTTGTGGGATTATGAAACACGGACCGTATCGGTCCATGCGCCCGTAAATAAATGATGTTACGAACAACAAACAACATTTTCAAAACACGTAACGTCCCGTTGATATGTTAGTCACGTCTGCATCAAAATTCCAGAGAACTATACAACGCAAAGTGAACATCTATCAACGCGGTTTTGCGTTTTAAAATGATAATATTCGTACGTGGACACGGCGAGCGGTCATCCAATCCCACGTGACACTACCTACTGATTTGCACGTTTTATGAAATACTCGATTTACCTTGTAGTTTCATCGGTATTGTACCCGTTCCAGTCATACATTCATTTCAAGTAGGTTAATGGCCAATCCATGTTAATGGCCAACATGGTGTAACAATTGAAACAACCCGTAAGAATGTCGGCTCATCTACTAAGATAATGAAGATATAGATTGATGATATAGATATCAATACGCTGCATTAAAACAGTTCGATTAAAGTGTGTTAGACTACGTTTAGTTATCGCCAATTATATTAAACATAGTATAGCAACAATGGATAGCATAACTCTGGTGGGAAGAACTGCTGCCGACACTCTTAATAGTGAAAGGAATAGATAGACTGACAAGCTCACGCTTTTATTTACACTAGCCGCACCCCGCGGTGTTACCCACGATGTACCTGTTCCCGCGATAATTTTGCAATAAAATGTATCCCATGTGTTATTCTGTTGTATAACCTGTAATACTGTAAAGTTTCATCCAAATCCGTCCAGTAGTTTTTGCGTGAAAGAATATCAAACATACGAGAGGATGTATCTCACAAACTTTTGCATACATAATAATCAGGAGGATAGGATTAGTATAGACTTGAGACATTTTAAACTCTTTTTTTATATTTATAAGATGGAATTCAAATGACAAATTTTAATATAACTCCAACATCATTTTCGAACCATAAATTCGATCCAAATCTAGAACAAACAGAGAATCACAACAATAAACCGCGAGTGCCTCGTTACAGGTCCAATAGATACAATCAAACAATCAGCGGAAGGTTTGATAGCAACAGTAATAATTCTTATTCGCCCACTCGCCTGTCACTAACAGAGCTACGCAAAATATCGGTGGAATAAACTCTTTAAGCTTGATTTCCACTATAAGAGGAGGTTTATCCGAGCTGTAGTGGCATTTAGCCTTTAGGCGGTGTAAAATCTCTGCCACCAAGATAACTTATATTAGTATAACTTACTTACTTAATGGCATTTCTATCTGAGCGCTACCGTGCTTTGGAGGCACGTAAAATTGTCAGCCCGGTCGTTAGACCATGTCGGAGGCCTTTAGGCGGTCTAAAAGTGAGCGGATTAAAATCCGTGCCGTGAGATAAGCTAAAGAGTCAGTAGCGAAATAACTGTATTTTACTTTTCAGGTCTGTGAAAAACACTACGCTGATTTAAGCAGTTAACATTGTCTTAGAAATAAGTCGAGTAGAGCTTGCATAAACAATCGAGCAATCGAAGTTATAGCTGCAAAGAGTAGAGTCCGCTCCGCTTGCGGTGGAAGCCGGGTCTGAATACACTGTCTGAATACGAACGTAGGTACGAACCACGAGACTCGGCACCTCGGTTAACGGAACTCGGAACGGTTAATTAATAGCGCGCTTTTTGTGCGTTCGATGACAAATTGAGTAAATTAACTTCCTCTTTCGCCAACGGCCATTACTCATAGCCGCAATTTTTCCTCTTAAAGACATCTTTAACTAAGCATCTGTCAAAAACAGAAGTGTATAATAAATTCTCAAATTGAAAATGATTGTTGAGATACCGAAATCTAGAAAATTACTATAATATTGTATTCCCCAGACTGAATCGGAATGAACGATGACTACCTTTTCGATCCAATTTAAGGTAGTTAAACCGAGGTGAATTTATGATAATTCTGTAGGGAATAACCCTGTATTTTGTTGATTAATCATTATTACCTTTGGTAGGTAATCGGGACGGACTTTACAAATAGTAATATTAAATTAATTATAGAAATAACTCGAGGTATTTTTTTCTCTATGCAAATTCTTATATTTTTATTTTAATGAACAATACGCACGCGCACACGCAATATCATCAAACGCCTGGGTATATGTAATAGCACAAGTGCCGTCGTATAGGACCTAATGCAAGTATATGCTTATAGTAATATCATATCAGTCCATCCAAAGCAAAAGTTTTAGGTCATAGATCATATTATTTATTATATTGAGTAATGCGGGCCATACACGATCAAGTTTTCCATCAAATTTGCATCAGACTTAATGCTGCTTCCAGTAAAATTGACGGTGTAAGTAGATTTGTCATGCACACCCATAGCAATACATCGTCAAGTTTACTAGACGCCGCATCAAGTCCACTGTAAAGTTGACGGTGAACTTGATCGTGTGTGGCCCGCGATATATAAATATTGATTGTAATATGTGAGCTACATCTTCTTATGTAAACGATCCAGTTACTATATTCTGGAGTGTGCTTTATTCCTTATGTTTGTGGGTCAATGACATCATTTCATTTTGGGATCCTCTGTCGCCCGCAACCCTAGACAGATGAATGTGAAGCTTTATTAAATAACTTCATATATTTTTATTTCTCTTGGGTACTTGTTTGTTCACTTAAACGGTAATACTGCAAAGAGTAAAATAAAAATAACAATTTCATTGTTATTTTTGAAACATTTATTTTTAGTTCGTTGTTTAGTTTCAAAGAGGCTATTTCCGTGGTGCGATTTTTATTTGTGCCTGCAGACGTAGAAATACTCTTGTCCTCTGTTGGTTTTGTAGGTGGCTTAAAGGTCACTATTAGGCAATCTTGAACTTAAAACCCGAGTAAACCACAGCACGCTAAGAACTACCCATTTCAAAAAAAGAACAAACGTTTGCATCTAAGCTAATGATTTTACACAGTCTAAACTGTAATATATTGGCGTGTAGTTTTGAAACAACCAAGTATTTATACTATTTCAGTTTTTGATTAAACGATGTTAACTCATCGCGATTGTTAAGCAACGTGCAGCTCGGGCTTTACTTCGATGGGTGGCTGATATTGGCATTTCTATCTGAGCGTGACTGTGCTTCGGAGGACACCTTTAAATTCGGCCCCGGTAGTTTCAATTATCAGACTTGATATCGAAGGCCTTAGGCAGTCTAAAATCTCGATGAAAATCTATGGTTTTCGACCATAGTATATCCCCTTAATGCTATGGTAAATCAGTAGAGCGAAATACTATACCATCATAAGAAATAAATAAAATATCAATGAAAAACTGGCTATTGTTTTTCACTATCGTTTATTACTCTAATAGACTATCAAGACAGAGTACTGTTTTATCACTATCGATAGCTCTAATGGACATTGAACTATAGAGCGACACCAGTTTTTACCGCGCTAGAGTAGTTACTACTTACTTCTCCATGTAATTCATTACACAACAGACGTCTTGATACATTGCAAGGCGTAATTTACTACGACTGCCTTAGTAAGACACACGTGATCACACAATAAATCGACCTCAAAGTAAGCCGTTATTAGTATGCTAGTCTAGCCTTGTGGAGTAATTAATTCTAAGGCTCTCTACAACTCTGGGGAGTTTGGCACGCCGCGCCGGTCGTTGTATACAACTGTTTTCCTGTGACAAATAAAGATGTAATACGAATACTTAAAAGTTGTTTAGCCTCCCATTGTATGTTATTACTTACTTACACAGATGTCCATTAAATCAACGCTAAATTAACTGACGTAATTTTTAACACATTACATATCAAAATCTCTCATTAAACTAAAGAAGCATTTAACTTCTCAAGTACGAGCATCAATCAAATCTAAGAAGACTTTCCATTTGAACACATTTCAAATATTAATAGAACTAGATTAATTGAAGGCGGTTCATCCTTCGTTCGGTTCAACATACAGAAATACATAGTGAAGAAACGTTATACTTCATTTTTGCCGCTTGGTTAAAAATGCTTATAAAGACAAATTTTGACATGTTTTTACAGGAATATGAGTATTTAAAAAAAACATGATTTTGAATACCTACGTAGTACCTAAAGGCTTTTATGATTAATCAAAATCAAGCTGTCTGTCTGTATGTTATTGACTTTCTCAAAAACTACTGAATAGATTTTAATGTGGTTTTCACCAACATAAAAAATAATAAAGAGATGAAAAGATTTTGACTAAAACGCAGGTAAAACCGCGGTATACAGCTGTATTATTTAAATAATAGGAGTAATGTCTGTGAATACAATCTTTTGTAAACACTTCGTGACTTACCGGTATTAAAATATATTGACCTAAGCTCTTATTTGGATTACAATACAATGATAGTTAAAATGCTCCCAAGACGATGATAAATGTAATGTAATCAACTATAAAGAACAAGCAATGTTTAATACTCTACATCACTACATATATATAAAACAAAGTGTCGCTTTCCGCTGTCTGTTTGTCTGTCCCTATGTATGCTTAAATCTTTAAAACTACGCAATGGATTTTGACGCGGTTTTTTTAATTGATAGAGTGATTCAAGAGAAGGTTTGTATGTATAAAAATTCGAAATGCCCACGGGAACGGGCACAACGCGGGTAAAACCGCAGGGCTCTGCTAGTTATTACATAAAAGGACTTATACATGCGCACGAATATATTTAACTAAACACATTTTACAATTTCACGATAGCGTCTTCGCTTCATTATAGAAAAATAGTAGTAGCCTGTAATGTCCCACTGCTGGGCAAAAGCCTCTCATCTCTCTGCAGATATCATTCAGTGAGGAGGATGAGCCCTAATCACCACGCTTGCCTGATGCGGGTTAATCATCTCAAACCAAACCTATGTTTGAAAAGAATTCAAATTCTAAGACTTTAAAAAGTATTTGTAATCTAAATACTAGGAAAATAAACGAATTAGTTTGTTTGGCACCACACAAAGACATCCCGAAGCGCACATCAGTTAAATATGTATTAAATCATCATTCGCCGACCATAACTTGCGAACATGAACTTGAAAGTCCGCCAAATTACTATAAGGCCGTATTCATATTAAGCATTTTACGACCGGCGTACGTTTCACGGGCAAACTCTTCCCTTTACCCTTTTAAAACTCGATATAGTCGTCCATCAGCATCGACGTGACGTGTGAATGTGCCCTAAAATACTTATGCCCTTACTGAAGCCGCGGGTTTCGCTTCGTATTATGAGTTCTAAGTAACATTGAGAAGTATGTTTTTGCGGATAGGAAATAAACAGTTGGCCTAAAGCGCAAGGCACACGTACTGCGGGTGCGGGCTGGGTGCAGGCCTATGGTAGCATCGTAGCTCTGCGTAGACATCTAAATCAAACTCTCAAAACTCCTCTTTTGTTTTATCAAGTTTAAAAGTGGACGTGGAATGTTTGTTTTATTCTTCGGATATTATGAGGTCAACATAACAATGAGGCATGGGTTGGGAAAGCCACTTAGTATTTTAAAAGCTTCTTCAACCCACGCTAAACGATATATTGAATTTATTTTTCTGCACGTTGCGCTTTGCTACGAAGTAACTTCGTAGGCTCCGTAGCAATTTCGTAGACGTCGTAGGCAAGGCGTCTGAAAGATACTTGTCAAGTATTACTTCAGAGTATTTTATGACTACCGTAGGTTTATCAAAATATATCATTTACTAGCAATGCCTTGCGGTTTTACCCACGTTGTTCCTATTCCTGTGGGAATTCCCGTTGAATGTGGCTATCCATTACTTAAAGAATTATACGAATCGGACTGATTATTCCTAAAATTTGCCTTAATATAATAAACATTCTTTTTTTTAAAATATGCCTCTTTATAATATTGGTCTAGATTGGCAACAGCCTGCGATTCCGCCCGCATTAAAAGTTTTTGTGTGACAAAAGTCAATGGGAATTTGTAAAGTTACTCAAAAGAGTAAGTTTAGGCTGTCTATACAGAACGTTTAACGTTAAATACACCATTTAAAGGCAAAACTAAACGAATAAAAATCTGATGATCGGTGTCAAAAAATACTGATACTTGGTATCAAATAATAATGGCATAATTCAACAGAATTATATCTATAAACTAGTTAGACAGTGCAAAAGGTAAGGATATTCAATACCCTTCACTAAGTTTTTTCATACCCAACCCGAAGCGTTATCGGAACAATAGCAAAAAGGTATTATGTTCCTACCATTCCAACCTAAACGTGGCAACCCTGACTTTGACGTGACACGTGACAGCTTGGCCAGAATTGTAGCAAGGAAACATTGATATAAGAGTTACACAATTTATGAACAGTTTTGTAATTTTGTTATTATATTTAGATCTTTGTTGCAGTCATTCTTCCAGTCTTGTTGTCCAGTTGCAGTCATGTTCAGTAAGGCCTAGTAAGTTTAAGAAGACGCTTGGCGATGCGCGGGGCTTGTAGCGTTGCGTGACGACTAGTGTTGCAAATAAACCGTTTTAAACCAAAATCTGTGGTTTCAAACGCATTTTAAATAAATTTAAAACGGTTTAAAACCGTGACCACGTGCTTACGTTTATGACTAATTAATATTTTAAAACTAAAAATACAATATATTAATTGAAGATTTTTAATTTTTGTTAGTTACATGACGTTTTACATTATTTTTAGGGTTTAGAAGGTTTAAAAATCTTAATATGCGTATTTATTATTTCTTTATAATAAGCTGTGTCTGTGTATGAGTAGGTAGGTATGCTTTTTCTTATTTCATAGTACTTATGTTTGGTTGTACAACATTAAACAATTTTATACGTTATGGTGCGGCAACGTCGCGTCGTATTATTTATTATTATTACCAGTAGAACCTCGTTAAGTCGAACCTCGATAAGTCAAAAACCTCCAAATCTCGAAAAAATGTTTTGTTCCTTCCCTTCAAACACCAAAACCTCCATTACTTGAAATCTTGACCCTCTGTTAGTCGAAATAATCACCGAGTCCCTCCAAGCCATTTTGGTACATATTTTCACTCTATAACTCGAAAAATTAAATTTGACCTGTGTATCACGAACATAGCAACGTTTTATTTTACAACCTTTACAACTTGATCATTTGGAATTTATTACCTCTATTGTTCGAACAAAAATAAGTTACCGACTTTAAGAACTTGCCGACAATGTGAGTACACTATTGTTTCTTAGAAAACATTTTAGGAGTGTACGATAATAAATTTATGACTCACGTAAACACGTGTTTAGACAATGCTATAGATAGAGAACAACCAAATTATCTAAAGCAAAAAAAAATTACTGACTTTTTTTAATGCCATATTTTTTATTTTAAAATGATTTGAAATAATGTTGTATGTAGTATGTAAGTATGAGAATACTTATACTTATTGTTTTTTGTGAAATGTTAGTAAATTCCAATAGAAAATCATTTTAACCTATATTAAACCTTAAAAAATTGTTTAAAACGTTTTAAACGGTTTAAAACCAAATGATTTTAAACGTATAAAATACTTTTTGCAACTATAGTGACGACAAGGTATATATTTTCTTTAAATCTTTTTCTTTTAATTTAAATATTTTTATGGCAAATGAGCAAATGAGAGACAATGCAATGAGGATTTTCTGAAATAACACCCACTAGGCGGCAGCACTGAGACGTGAGGTCCAGAAAACTGTCAAAAGTGTAATTTTCGTGAGAACCCTTATTAAAACAGCCACACACATAATATGCTTCTGCTTTTTGTCATCGAAGATGCTTATCTATATTAATTTTATAAAGAGGAACACATGTTAACTGCTTCACTAATGGCCGCCACCCACAAGAATTCAAAATGACGTAAGCGTGATCACAAGATTTTCAAACTAGCGCCATCTATTGTACCGCGGGTGGAACCGCACCGTGCCGAATATTTAGTAGTCATTTGATTAACTTTGGCAAGTTGACGGTTCAATGGACTGGTTTCATCAAGAGATAATGTAAGTACTAGTACCAATGCTAGGTACGTACCGCTTTCATAAACGATATTTAACATAAACAGTGTTTTAAAGTGTTTTGTCTCTTTCGCTCTTTGGCAAATAGCGTATGTCAGAAAGGGACAAACCATTTGATAGCTAAAGTGTTGTTAATAAGCGTTTATGAATAAGGCCTTAGAATTCATAAAAGGATACAAATTTAAATCATCATGTAATAACATACTAACAGCGCCCCGCGGTTTTACCCGCGTTGTGCCCGTTCCCGTGGGAATTTCGGGATATTTTTTACATAAAAACCTTCCTCTTGTATCACTCTACCTATTACAAAAAACCGCATCAAAATCCGTTGCGTAATTTTAAAGATTTAAGCATACAGACAAACAGACAAACAAACAGACAAAAATAGCGACTTTGTTTTATACTATGTAGTGATTCATGAGGATTTAGGTGTTAAACTGTGACACGTTGGTTTTTAATGTCCTTTTTGTCTTGAAATTTGCATTATTTGCTATTTGAATAAAAAATGAGTAAAATTGTTCGTTAATAATGTAATTGCGGTCGGCGGCCGAGTCTACTTAAACTGGAGACCCAACAATATTTATTAACATCCATTTAGAAAAAAATAAATAAAAAAGTCAATTTAGTGTTCAGTTACCTTTTTATGTAAGTACTTGTCTTGTCTTTATATTTATTTACGAAAATAAAAAAGATTGTGCGAATAGAAAAACTTAGAATACATAACACAACTAACACATAGAATACATTTTATCCCGAAATTCCCTCAGGAACGGGTACAACGCGGGTAACACCGCAAATAAAAAAGAAAAAAGTGAATCTGTGTGAAGTGTTCACTTTTAAAATAAAGTAAACAAACAAATTCTCTACAAATGGAGGTGTTAAAGTGTTAGTCATTAAAATTGTAACAAATACGGTCTGGCTCTGCATTCATTATTTCACCCTAATTAAATTCGCGCTACAAATGTTTGCTGCCAATGCCTCCCTGGATTTGATTTCATTATTCACCGGAATTCATAATGATCTGCTTCTAATTAGTAACGTTTGAAACGTAGATTTAAAGGGTCCGTCACTGTAAATCTTTGCGTTATTATGAAACATCATTACAGAAAGGTAATTTCAGGAAAAAAAATCTCTGTTCTGAATTTAGTGAGTGTGAGACTCAGTGACTTATGGAGTTATTTGTGGTTTAAAAACGCCTTTAATATGTGATTTTTTTATCTTTTGTATTAAGTAAAGTAAGTTCGAGTAGGTTAGTGGCCAACCCTGATGTCGGGGTTTTTAGACCGCCTAAAGGCCTCCGACATGGTCTAACGATTGAAACAACCGGTACCGACAATTGAACGTGCCCTACGATGCACGGTAGCGCTCCGATAGAAATGCGACTATCGGCCACCCATCCAAGTAGGGGTCGAGCTGCACGTTGCCTAACAATCGCAATGGACTAACATCGTTTAGTCCATTTTATCTTTTGTATTGATATTTTGTAAAGATAATATTTTTTGAGGATTAAACAGATTAATGACAAGTCCCACGAATCGCATAAGAATTTAGAGATAGCTAAGTAGCTCACTTTTGGAATCATTTTGTTCTTTTTACGTATTGAAAACTTCATTAAAATCCTTCAGGTTTTTGAGTATGTCTGGAGTATAAAGAATTTTAAAACGACATCAATAACCAGTTAAAGGTAATTAATTCGTGTGAATATTTCAAATGTTAACTGAGATTAGACATCAGATAAAAAGTAACAGACAAGACAGTAAAAAGGAAAAAAGTCATGTTTCTCTATTAAAATAATGAACATTCTCTATTACATCTTAGACAGCCCTCATCATTCCACAGCCCTTAATTAATTTAAAGGATCATTATTCGAACTCAATGTTTAAATTACAGAAATACCTGCCTTCAATTCCGTGAAAGAATCCCAATTATCATGCATAGAAACCCTTCGGGCATCACATTTTTCATGTAATTTAGAGCTTGAATTTGTGGGTCTTACTAAGAATTAAGACTTCGTTAAATTAGTGACGTCTTGCTTTTTATGTAACAACTAGCAGTGCCCCGCGGTTTTACCCGTGTTGTGCCCGTCCCCGTGGGAGACCTTCGTGTTGAATGTGGCTATCTATTACAAAAAGAATTATTCAAATCGGACTGATAATTCCCGGGATTAACTCGATCATGCAAACAAAGAAACTTTAAAAAAATCTTATTATACTAGCTGTGCCCTGCGGTTTCACCTGCATTTTTTGCCTCACTGCTTACCGTTTAAACCTTCCCTGGACTTTCATGAATATTTCAAGACCAAAATTCCAAATCCAGCCAGCCAAATCGGTTCAGCCGTTCTCGAGTTTTAAGCAGATTAGTATAGACGAAATGGAAATGTAATAGGTAATTAGTAGGTATGAGACCGATTCTCTATGAAGATCTGTGTCGCTCAACTCACTCATTTCACTGTGCTATTATCCCTGTTTTATGTAAATCAAATAATAGCTGATTGGGTAATCTTCATGAGAATTTCGACATGTCAAGTAGAATCACACAGTACTTGTCAAAGTAGTCATAGAAAGAGACCTCCTCTCACTTCTCTCGTTCCTTCCTACATGTTCAGGACGGGTTGCTTCAGCTTAAATAATTCAGGGTAAATGTTAACAAAAAAATTCAGTCTCAATAGACGTATGAAAATGGCTTTCTACTGGCCGCTCGAATAACATTAACATATTGTCATTAAAACAACTTTACATTTAACAGACATTTTAAAGCGTGAGGATCGTGAACTATTTAACGAACGTTTAATAAGATAACCAACAGTTTGAAGCAACCCTAAGTATTTCACTTTCCTTTTAGAAACTAACTACGGGTAAGGCGTTCATAAACCACACAAACTGCACTCGAGAGTCGCTCAGAATGTGTAAAGTTATGATTAAAACTCATCGTAGAGTTACTGGCGAAGTTTTACGTGTAATTGTAAACTGTGTCACATATTGTGTTGGCATTTACATCAAATGTAAATGGTATGGAGGGCTGGAACGACACTTGAAAACTTCTGCGGATACGAAAATACTCGTAGGATAGGTTTATGCGGTTATTCCTCTTAAAATGTATATACTTTTTTATTACCTGCATTCGTTTTTCCATCGTAAAAGAAGCTATGAAATGATTCCTCAATTGACTATTTTATATTCAATTGTCTGGTCTAATTAAAATATATAGTCTCGGGAGTGGTCTATTGGTATGTCCACTCGCCTGCCAAGACTGAGGTCCCGGTTTCGATTCCCGGGGTCGAGCGAAAATTTGTTACCTACTTTTCAAACATGGCTCGGGTTTGAGATCACCAACTCGCATTAGGCAAGCGTGGTGATTATGCCTAATCCTCCTCACTGTACTGATATCTTCAGTGAGATGAGAGGCCTTTGCCCAGCAGTGAGTCATTACAGGCTACTCTTTTACTTACTCGGTTCAATGGTATTAAATTAAAACTAAGTTTTAATTGAAACTTAAATTAGTGAACCTCTAGTTTCGTCTTTATTGTATAGCTTTAATTAAAGTAATTTTGAAGTTTTGTTATTCTTTACGTAACATAATGCAGCAAGTAAGAGTTAGATATGTTATGTGACTAAGGGTGTTACACACAATAGAGCCAGTGTCAACTGCATCCGAGGTGAACGCTGACAGTTGGCCCTGTCGTCGGCTATATGCCGCTCGCGTGTAAAAGCCTTATTAGGTACTTATTTCGTTACGTTCGCTGCCAGTTTTATGTTTACGGTGTGATGGTGAACGTACGAACATAGACAATGGAACGTAGATACCGTCTGAGCACTCATAACAATACCCGGGAGTGTTACACGGAAATATTGTGTATTTTATTCCTTCGTTTTGTGTCATTACTTCGTTTACGGGCGAAGCGAAAGTAATACTAAATTATTCGGTAGTTCCTGTTTTACCAGCATAAGGTTTTTAAAAAATAATACAACAAAATACAATTAATATTTATTTAAAACATTCAAGATAATATTTAATAAAATATCTTCACCAATTAAACCTATATTCGTATTACAAATATAATTAGTTAACTAAAATATATAAGCTAAATGAGTGATGATCTGTTACAAAAATATATAGTCTTTGAATAGAGAGTGAAGCAGAAATGCTTGATTAAAATATAAACAGGGACCTAAATGTACGTGAAGCTTGGTGATTTATGTTTCAGTATGGGTTGAAGGCAAGAGCTGTAGGTCACACCACTGAACAGATTTATTTCGATGTCCTGAAGTAACCAGGCGCACTTTATTGTGGCTGTTTTTCTTGTTTTAAAACAATTTGCATCCGCAAATGGGTTTACGCAAAGTGTTCGGGTACATTTCCTTCAGTTTTTTGTTTCTTGATAAAATCAGCCTCATTGGACTTAAGTTTCGATATTTAAAATCTTCGGATAAGAATTACCCACAGTGAAACTAACAATAGCTTAGCATTTAATGCTAAACCATGGCTCGGTTTTGATATCACCAACTTGCAGTAGGCAACCGTGATGATTACCAATTCTCCTGTGTGTACTGATGGCCAAACTTTGGTGGCCTAACAGTGGACTTTTCACTCTAATAGCCTATTGAATTTGCAACTCGAATACATACTAATCGTTTATGTAGGACAATTAAGTATCTCTTTAACCATATTTAAATTCTCTGCTAAGCTAAAATAAATAAAAATATGCAAACATTTATTCATATTAAACTCGTATCACATTATACTAAACGATCGCAGCTGTGTAAAACGATGCTATAAAACACACTAGTACGATTACTTTGAGCTCTTAAGTTTTATTCTGTCACAGCACACTTTACTATCTCTTTTGTGGTTCTAACTTAAGTGTGCTTGGTTGCAAGAGGGTAGTGCAATTTGACTAAGCAATGAGCTTATGCATTGTTCAGTGCTTAAAGGCGGGTACTAACCTACGTTACATGGCGTAATGTAACATGTTACATAGCGAGTGTTCGAGAAGACGGTACAGTACGGGGAAAAACGGCGTTTCGTGCTCGCGGTGAAACAATTGCTCGCAGCTCGCGTTTTATACTACACCTCGTAACATCAGTCAGTAACCGCCCTAAGTGTAATAGTTAAATGTTACTTTAATAGTAGTAGTTAAAGACCTTTGTGTTAGACTCTTTAGTTCCATGAGAAAGGTATTTTCTCCAGAGTTAAGCTCTATTACTTTTCTATTAACCGTATGATTGGTGAATACCAAAATTTTAATGTTGGTTTTTTTGAAAAATGAGGTCTTTTGTATAAATGACTAAAGCTGAGGCTTTGATAAGACATTAGCTCTTGCCAATAAATAAAGTCGTATATTTAATGTGTATATGATACCGTGAATAGTATTCTGTAGGTTTCTAAATACGAATTAAAGCGAACTTCAAACGATCCGATTCGTCTAACATTGAGCGTAATATCTAGAATCCATACAAATGAGGCACACATAGAAATCGTATTAGTTTACTGCAACTTCTCTTTAGTAAGTCGGCGTATTAATTTCATAAAACGGAAACCGGAACTTGAAGTCCAAAGATCGCTTTATGTCATACAATACGTGTTCTAAAAACGAAAAAAGTTCGGAGGCTAGAGAGCTAGACCCCAGCTGAATTATATGTTTGTTGTCGGTATTTCTGATCTCAAGGCAACATTGTTGGTCGAGTAATCTATGAATCCTAGTGAATGTAAATCTTTACGTATGTACGTATAGATAATTCAGGACAATGTATGTATGACTTCAGTACCTGTTTTTATTCAAACTTCATCATAATATTATAGAGAATTTCCAAATACCATAGTTTTAAAGTCACATAGTGCTCTATAGTTAGCAATAGGCCTTTGTCTGACTACGTACTTTAGGTCCCTGTTCAGTGCAAATGATCTCTTGTTAGATGAAAAGTTCTTTTTAATCTCCTCCGATATATCAAACACTCTGTATTGAGAATATAATTTTAATACATTATTTTATCACTAATTAAAATGTACGTCGAATACTAAAATCTTAATACACGTAAAATACTGAAACATTAGAAAACTTAAATTATTTGCTAATTATAATTCTTATTGTCAAAATCTATATGTGGTGTATGATTTTTAATATCTAATGGACAATTCCAATTTTGACTAGAAATCTCTTGGAATGTAATTAAACAAGGTTTAATGTGAACCAGAGATTCAATATCAGTTTCATTTTGTAATTAACACTACGATTTTGATGAGTTTCTGATTTAACTGGCATTTTAGTGAGTAATTTCAACAGAATATACATATAAGTACAATATACGTGTCAGAAGGTACAATATATAATTGTGTTAGTGCCAAATTCACCGTTTTCACGATCAACTGAATTCTGTTTTAGTGAATTAATTTTGAAGTAATGATCTCAGTTTAGCTCGAGAACTAGGATTAAGTTGATCGAGTTCAATTGTAACGATGAAACGGGCTTAGATTTTTTAACTGTCACCTAGTTAAAACCAAATGAAAAACTGTAAAGTGCATATTGTATGTATCTTCTTCTAAAGTACATAGAGGCACACACAGACAAGGAGTCTAACAGTTTGTCATAGACTTTATGTAAGTAAGGTTTTACCGATAAACTTTGTTAGACAGCCTAAGGACAGATTAAGACGTCGAACTAGTCAGTCTAAAACTGTCTTTGATGGTCCAATGCCTTCATATCAATCAATAGATATTATATAATTATAGTCGTTTATTCTTTTATTATTAAATTAAGTTCAATCTTCAGGTAATTTTTATCACAAAGGCAATTTTTTTGATTAAAAAGTGTATGAAAATCTATTTACCAGTCATTACTCATTTAATGATTTGCTAAAAATAACCATGAAATATGAAAAATCGTTGGAAATAATATATCGAAAAGATATTTTATTTCACGAGCACTCTTGAGACATAATTGTGTAGCTAATTGTACCTACACATTGTCTTAATTTGCATCATGGTCCGCGTCGAAATCCATCAAAATTATCTTTGAGTTAGCGAGGCAGATTTAAGTAAGCGGCGAAAAGTCTTTCAACACGTACCTACTACAATCACAAACCTAATTCGCAGTGACGTATGTCAAATTAATGTAAACATTGATCTTGTCAACGGAACTGCTAGTTACCAAAGACTCTGTGTCACAAAGTGTCTATACTCACTGCAACTACAAGTATGGTTCAGTGTGCTCGTAAAATATAATAACTTATATTATCAGGGTCATTGATAATGGACAAATATTCAAAGTGCAAGCCAGCAAGTTTTCAATTTTTGACTTTACAATTCGCTGACTAGCAGCTTGTAAATTAGCTAAATGTAAACGACTCTTTAGTTAGTAAACAATATTAAGCTGCTTAAAATGCTGCTTAAATCTCATTAATATATTACTTTTTAAGGCTTATTCTTATTCATATGCTAATTAAGTATATTTTAATTATCTAAATTTCGCCAAAAGGTAAGAAATTAATTCAATTCTTATGAGATGAAAACAAAAATATGTATACGATAACATAGTGAATGGGCGCTACCTACATGGTACCAAATAATTATAGATTATGAAAGACTAGCTGTTTCATGCTTGCCTGAAACGTGGGTTCGTTTCCATTAATTCCTTGATAAAAAAATTACCTGTATCGGTTTTTAAGGTCACTATATCGTTTTAGGCTTAGGCGTAAAAGTAACAGACACTCTGAGTAACTTTCTTAGTTATATATAAGAAGAGATAAAAAAGTATTTTGCAGTTTCACTGCGATTTCAGTATGATAGTTAGAAATAGAAATAAGCCGTAAACCACATTTTTGATTTCATCTTTACATCAATAACATCAAAAACTTTAATTGACGATATAAACTGGAAATACGATACAAACATTCAAATGTTGACTCACTTCGATGACACTTACAATAAAATAAGCAAATTATAATTACTTTAAATCAATTACAATACTACTATCTAATCTTCGTGCCTAATTACTAAATTGATAAGAGCATATTAATGAATAAGCTATCGTTGTAGATAGAACGACAATATTCATTTACAATTCAAAAGGTGTTTTACCTTTATAAAAAAACTTAGGTGAAATATACAGTTTAGTTAAGTCCCGAAATTTCAAAAGATGCTTCGTAACGTTAACTTATTAAATTTCCTCAGATTATTTCGATATTCGTAGCGTATACGAAGTTAGACATAATCTCATTTCAAAGCAAAATATTATCTCTTAATGATTACCTTGGCACTCGTATCTATATCACAGATCTTTGACTAAATCCATTGTTTTATATTTACGTACTTATTCATTCGAAAGCACCTCTCTACCCTCAGTCGGGCATCTTCTTAATACCCGCGGTATTCTAGCCAGATGGACAGTTTTAAATGTTATTAATTTATTTAACTTGTTCCCTGATAAAGTGCCGACGATGTAATTACAGTACTTCGTTATCATCCATTTCAATTTTGCGATCGCATAAATAGCTTTTGAAACTGTCCTGCCCTTGTTTAGCGTCCTGCTCGAAAAGTTTGCTAAATGTCTCCTTGAAAAAGCCTTTTGGTTGGATAATATTTTCCAATTTTGTTTCGACGGAGAGCTTTCTCTTTTTGCCGTCACTGGAATAGCGAGTTAAGTCTAGAGAATAACTTTGTCTTATGATCTTGGGCCGCCTGCCGGGGTACTCATTGTCCGTGTCGAAAGTGTCCTGGGTCGCGTCTGTGCAGTGATCTTCATAGGCTACGTTCCCGTACACATTCTCCTCGATATCTTCATTTTGAGTTTTAGTGAACAGTAATCTTTCCTCGTCCATGAACGTAAGCACGGGCGATCGTTCCGTGACTACTTTACACGACTCGCCGAATAGTTCTAATCTCTTTTGGCTGCTTGACTCGTCGTCATAATTAGTTTCTCCTGATCTCTCGGCGTCGGATCCGGTTCTATTTTCCGGGATCGTCCCGAGCTCAAGGTTTTTGGTAACGTTGAGTCTGTGCCCTTCGTTGTATGTTACTTCGGAGACGTTATCGGTGAGAACGATTTTCTTTTCTTTTAGTCTGCACACGTTCGAGCTCGTGAGATCGGACGAGTTCAATCGTGATAGTTTGTGCCCCGGCGACATGATGGTGTTGTTGTACCGCTCCGTCTGCGAGGTGCCCTTCGTGTGGATGCCGAAAACTCTCTTTATCGATTGCCGAAACTGAAACAAGGAAACACCAATCATTCGTACTTTGCCTCAACCAACACACTACAATAAATAACGCGAATAGTATCGCTTCCTTTTCCATTTTTTGTTTTTCATCTCCTGTTTACATAACCTGCACGGGTAGCATGACAAGTAGACATACAAATATGTCTACCATCTATGGCGCAAGTTTGACGCCATCGCGATTTTGTCTACAGTAGCTACCGCGACATAGATTTGTCTTGTCGCGTACGTCATTTGTATACAAATGTCTACGCCCTTGAGCATGACGACCATATTATGTCTACGTCAGAGACTAATTTGACTTTGACATTTCAAAGTATACAAATATGTAGGCTACCCTCCAAGGTGCATACAAAGCTTGTCTTCGACTCTTTTATTATATTTTAATATTTTTGTAACAAAAACGAAAACAAGAAACAATAACCACAGACAAAAACGCACTGAAATGAATGAATGGCGAATGAATGAAATAGTGTTGTGGTGTTGTGCTTCAAAAAATTTATCGGTAATCATGTGTGACCATGTTAAAAATATAATATATTTGTAAAGGGCAATATTTCTATGTCTTCCGTAGCGAAAGTTTTGTATACAGTAGAGATTTTCGCTTCCTGTCATTATGTGCTCGCAACCGCGCCATAACCCGTAGACAAGACAAAAGTTTTAACCCTATAGAGATATATGTCTACCAGTGTTCATGCTACCCGTGCTGGGGTACATTTTCTTGTGAAAACAAATGCGTCACAGGAAAATATGTATCAGAAACATTTGGCGGTACAGGTTGGCTTTGGTTTATATTATTGTTATGCTAATAGTGAAGCATCTTTGAGTCTGATGTATGATTTTGAGACACTCGGAGGGTATACATGCTGAACAGTCAAGTACTTGTTACCTCGTATGTTTAGTAGAGTTGTATTTTGTATACAAGTGCCTTCTATTTATTAAGTCGTTGACATACCTGAGTGTTCATCCCTACGTAAATGAGGGGGTCGTAGCATATTGAGCTTTTCGCTACTAGTGCTGGGATAACGCCTGCTCCGGCAGATACCTGTAACAATACAGTGCTTATTCACAATAATTTATCCTTGTGCGGTAATGTGCATTCTTCTTCTTCTTTCGTGTCAATGCTCTTTTTATTTTTGTGGTTCAGTATTTAGTTAGCAGAAGGGCAGCATCTGAGACTTACATTAGTGCAGTCTTCCTAAGTGCACCGAGTACGAAAGACAGACAGGGCAGGACAACAGGTGGTAATGTGCAATGGTAGGTAAATTGTCAGTTTCATTTCAGTTTCAAACATTAGTGACGTTTGCTTTTCGCTACTGCCTACACATATCCCTGCCAATATTATAATGCGAAAGTAAATCTGCTGTGTGACTGTTTTCGTTTTCGCGCCTAAAACTGTAAATTATTTTTTACAAGATTGTGCAATATTATTAAGGAAAATTGCATGTAACAGTTAACATGCTTTCAAAAGTGTTACCAAAACCGATGAACCCTATCACAAATGAAGCAGGAGAAGCAGACAAACAAATAGGAAAAATGTAATTTTATTTATTTGCATGAGTAGATATCGCTGAAAGAAATAAATGTACAAGGGCAAATAAGAGACTGATACAGCTTTGATATTTAATTCCTTTGGTGTTCGATGTTGCGCAATCTGTACGTACACTATGTAAGTATTACTGTATATTTTATTTCGTAACTTCGTTTCCTCATACTTTTAATAATTTGTTGGAATATTTGTGGGAACATTATTTGAGATAAAAACTTGCTATCAGAAATAAAAAAAGTTCAACAATATTTTTTTTTACCAATTTTTTTTAATATGTATATTAAACCATCTGACTAGATTATTTCAAATATTATAATTTATGAAAAAATAACAATTCATTGTATCGAAATTCAAGGAAAATCGAATAATCCTATGTACGTTGAAAATGTATTTATATTATATCCCGAAAATTCCTTTTTCCGGGAATGAAGCCTGTAGAAATATTTATGTACCTATTTACAAAACATTTTGTATAACAAAGATCAGATTTATTTATTGAATGTTTTAAGGATTTTACTTAAATAATATAAAAATCACTTTCATTCATATCGAGTAGGTTAGTGGCCAACCCTGGTGTCGGAGTTTTTAGACCGCCTAAAGGCCTTCGAGATGGTCTAACGATTGAAACAACCGGGACCGACTGCATAACGTGTCCAAAGCACAGCTGCACAGATGCAAATGCCACTTTCGACTATAAGTCGCTAATCACAATCATATAAGTGAAAAGAGTTGATCCAAATACTAATTAAATAATAGTAGTTTATGCAACTGTCATATAATGAAGGGTATTAAAACACGAGTGTGAGTTTATGAAACGAGCGCAGCGAGTTTCATAATAGTAACGAGTGTTTTAATACCCGTGTTATATGCAGTTGCATACACTACTTTATCTTCACTATTTAATGCAATTAATCAAACAAAATTTTAAAAACAAAACACATTGCGAAACATTAAATTCACGCGTACGTGTATTGTCACAGTGAACTTGCCGCCATTAAAATCTAACCAATGAGAGCGCAGCTGCGCGCGCAGGGCCGCAGGGCGCGCGCCGCGCAGGGCGCGATGTTATAATGAGATTTTACGATATCGATGTGGATATTATAACATCATGTGCAATTGCTTAAATTGAGTGTTTTAGTTGTCTGCGCTATAACAGTAGTAATTATAAGTCAAGTATTGGAAACATAAGTAGAATGTTACAACATTAGTGTAGATAAAGATATTTAATACTTAGAAAATCAATACTAATATTATAAAGCTGCAGAGTTTGTTTGTTTGTTAACGCGCTAATCTCAGGAATTAGTGGTCCGATTTGAAAAATTCTTTTTGTAATGGGTAGCCACATTCAACAGGAAGCTTAAAGGCTACTTTTCATCCTGAAATTCCCACAGGAATGGGTACAACGCAGGTAAAACCGTGGGCGCTGCTAGTTAAATATATAATTAGTATTAGTTTATACGATAGTGCAACGTAATAGTGCAATGTGCGAGTATTAGTACGAATGTTTCGTATATCAGTACAGTGTAATCTAACCTTTACATCAAGTAGAAAAAAGTATATAACACAATGTTCGGAAAAACAAACAATTTGCGGTTTTATGTGAGACAATTATTATTATTCCCGTCGTTAGTAATCTGCTAACGAAGTCTTAGGTTGTGATCGTAAACACACCATTTGCTAGCAACGGCCGTAAAACTGTATTTTCCGTGTTTTCACTTAGTGTCAGAACACAAACATTTTTATTTCGAGCAAATGTTTGGTGTCAATGACCGCTTTCAATATTATAGAAAACTAGCTGCGCCCCGCGCGTTGTACCCGTTTCCGCAGGAATTTCGGAATAAAATCTATTTCATATGTTATCCTGATCAGTGGCGGATTTACCAATAGGCTAAGTAGGCTGGAGCCTAGAGCGGCAGATTTAGAGGGGCGGCAAATTTAGCCCAAATAATAAATAAAAAACTCATAATTCTTTATCCGTATATAAAAGATTACTAAACGCACTGTAAAATATAGGTATGAATTTTAAAAATATTCCAATAGCGTTTCAATATTAATTTCAATTTCCTAACTTTTACCCTAATTATAATAATTATATTTAACGTGTAATATGTTTCAACATTTAAATATTTATTTTCTACTAGGTACGTATGTATTTGTGTAGTAAAATATAAAATGTGTTACTCTGATGCATAACCTATATTACTGGAAAGTTTCATCCAAATCCGTCCTGTAGTTTTTTCGTGAAAGAGTAACCATTTTTGGGGCTAATTGCACTAGTCTATTGTTATCAGCCAAAAAGGAATAAAACGAAAAATTTTCGCTCGCGCTGCGCGCTCGCTTTTTGAGTAATCGTAGTGGCTCAATGTGTTACAACGAGAGTTCATTCATTCATTTAAAATATGATTTTCTAACACAAGGTTATCCCCGTCAAACTAACATAGAACAAACGACCCAAGCCAAAACATGAAAAAAATTTCGCTCGCGCTCCGCGCTCGCGTATTCATTCTGTTTGATTTTGCAGTCGGGAATCTAATCCTCTCATTATACTGTTATTACTATTAGCATTATATGGGAGAGGGTTTAATCTTAGCTAAGAGTGCTTACTCCTAAAACAAATCCTGGATCCGCGCCTGTGTCTATTACTCCGAGAAGTTGATATCAAAAGCATTATTCACAACATAGCGGGTTGCAAAAATAATCTAGTAACTGCCAGAAATATCACCTAGTTTACAATCATACTAATAACGGGAAAAAGCCGATGTAATGAGGACGATAGAACACAAATCATATAGTTGCAATTTCTGAATAAATGTAATTAATATGATTGTGAACTAAACTAACGTATTGAATTTCAAAAGTCAGTAGGGGCGGCAAAAATTGAATAGCCTACTGGCGGCAAATTTGTAAATCCGCCACTGATCCTGATGTATAACCTACATTACTATAAAGTTTCATCCAAATCCGTTCAGTAGTTTTTGCGTGAAAGAGCAACAAACATACATCCATACATACATCCATCCTCACAAACTTTCGCATTTATAATATTAGTAGGATAGGTGTTTTATTTGTATTTTCATACTTTTTAAGCTCTCACGATTTGGACTCATTAACGTTAATAAACGATCTGCATCGCGTTAGAATCTATACTGTATTTATTAAAATACGTATATTTTCGGATAAAACCACTCGTGGTCACGTATTTCGCGTACTTATTTTGATAAATACGTTATTTATACTAACGCGATATAGTCCCGTTTCATTTAGTCTATATTGTGTGTTTTCATTCACGTAATGAGAAAATGAATTGTTGTTTCCAGGAGATCATAAGTAATTCTTCTTCTTCTTCTTCATCAAGTGGATGGTCAACCTGGTGTCAGAGTTATAGAGCCGCCAAAGGCCTCTGACGAAGCTCATGTAACGACTACTATCCGTAGAAAGTAACCGGGACCGACGGCTTAACGTGCCCTCCGAAGCACGGAATCATCTTACTTTTCGGGCAATCAGGTGATTCAGCCTGCAATGCCCTAACCAAACTGAGGACAGTCTCACAAAGTGATTTTTGTGAGGTATCCCCACCGAGAATCGAACCCGGAACCTCCGGATCGTGAGCCGGGTGCTCAAACCACAAGACCACAGAGGCTGTGATCATAGGTAATTAAGTAAGTAAGTTCGAGTAGTGGCCAGCCCTGGTGTCGGAGTTTTAACACCGCCTAAAGGCCTCCGGACATGGTCTAACGATTGTAACAACTGGTATGGGCGGGTACTCCGAAGCAGTAACGCAAAGCAATAAAATAAAGGTGTTAGAATATTGTTCTCATTAACGCTTATAGTTTTAACTTACCGCTTATAGTTCGCTTACAGTTTTCATCAACTACAACAACGAACTATTGTTAAAAACTGTTTACTTCAGAATACTAAGTGAAAACGCTCCGTAATTAAATTGGTTATTGAACCGTGAAGTGCGGAAGCGAGTTTGTCCGAAGGACATTTATTATTCGTCTATCGACCGTAATGAAACGACGGTAATGAAAATATGTGGTAGAAAACTCGGGATGACAAATTACTTTATAACACTAAAGTTTTACCTTACCGTAATTTTTTTTTAAATCAATTTAAGTGTAATGAAGAATATATAATATTTAAAAATACTAAATGAAACTGGTCTGTATCGCGTTAGAAAATTTTGCGTATTTTAATAAAATACGTACCCGACGTTTCGAGTGAATTACACTCCATTTAGTATAATGAGTGCAAATCGTGTGGGTTTAAAAAGTATATATAATATTTAAATTGAAAACTTAAAGTAAATATGTATTATAATAGATATTAAAAATTGAACCAAAAATATGAAAATATTTTCACTTGGTGAAAAACGTTCATCAATCACAATCAATCATTTTGGGTGTTCAATTGTTCAAGTAAAGCAGTTATTTTTTCAAGAAACATTATTTAAGGTTTCAATATTGAAGTATTCAAATAGCTATCCGAAATACCGAAATTATTCAATATTTAAATATATAAAGCTAGGCAAGGAAAAAGTTGCAGAAAAAGCTTCGAATTTCAACAACAAAAGGTTCTCATTTCTCACGCCTGAATAAACAATTTTCTTGTTAAAATTAAATTACGTATTTTCTCGCTTCCGTTTAGGACGTTACATCATTAAAAACAACATTATTCTATTCATATCTATTTCTAAATTCTATTTAGTAGTGTATCCTGTGGACCTTCCCTTTATTTGGAACCGACTTGGTACTGACATCACTGACATATTGTTCCATCAGTTACTATTTTAATGGAATTGAAACACAAATAAGCGTATGTATGCCTTGAGAGTTGGGATGTCCGATACAGACTTGCCGACAGATATTTGTTGGTTCGTGTCTTAATTTAACGTAACGATGTTAACCCAAACAAATTATTTCACCCCAGAGTGCTATCGTTTTTCAGTGGGCGACTTAAACTGTCAGTCTTCGTTGCTCTACTCGTTGACACATATATAGGGCGGGTACAAACTTCGATGCAAGTAAGATGCAAGACACGATATTTTCCCATCGTGTTTCTGTTAATAAAAGACATCTCTGTCTTTCTCTTTCTATATGGAGAGAAGATATAAAAGTAAGAAGATATAATATAGTCTTTGGCGTGCATCTAACCCCCTACTAAATTGGGTAGGTGGCCACCTTCTCAAACACACATAACCAGCAGTTGTGCCGGGTGAATTTCAGGATGAAAAATAGCCTATAACCTTGCCGTTGAATGTGGCTATCTATTACAAAAATAATTATACATATTGGTTTGGTAGTTTCTGAGATAAGCGCGTTTAAACAAACAAAAAACAGTAAACTTGATTATATAAGTATAGATCATGGACAAACACTATACGTACTTATCACTATATTATCCCTGTCAGTCGCGGCTTATGGACGCGTCCTATAGCTTGCGTCTCGCTTTACTTTCTTCCTATTATCCCGCGGAATACGTAATTTCCCTTCGTGACGGAAACGGTATTTAAGGGTTGAACCCTAATGAATCGATAGTCATTGTGAACTGAAAGGGATGCTTCGCAAATAGAATCAAGCCAACAAATGTGTTCACAATATAGGTTTGAAAATAATTCTAAAATTTGTTCAATGAATTAATACAGATAATAGTTAAACATTAGTTATTACTTAGTTTAAAGTTAAAAAATATACTGGAACTTGCGTACAAAATGTGAAGTGATATTGAAATATTTTATCAAGGTGTTTTATAATGTGTAAATTCCCGTTGTAAAGTTTCAATTATGACTGCACCTTCGTTCGTTTAATCCGCAAACTACAACACGTTTTAAAGCGTTTTAAAGCGCGATAGCTAAAATGTTGTTAATAATCTTTTATGAATAAGGCACGTTAGCTAGTTTGATAAAGTAAGGATAGTCAACTAAAATAATTCATACAAATACTGACCCATCTAACCAAAACACAACAGTTACTAAGATTCTGTTTCCAACTAAAAGTGAAATAACTATTACGAATATCTATTTATTACGTAACCTTTAATAGGATTAAACAAAGATTAATTCACACCAAATCGTTTAGATCTCTACTAAATTCGCAGGGGACATATTTGAACGTCTGTTGTAACCGATATTAATGACTCAAATTCTGCGCCTGAAATCTGGATTATTCTAATCTCTGGGTCACACACATTGGATTCAGGGTATACTCGTATAAGATTAGAAGGCACCCTCGTGGAAACCCTACTCTGTCTAACAACCTGAGCACACTATACTTAGACTGTAGTTAGACTGTCTTCTGGTCTATGAAGACTTATGACGGACACACTAGAGACGAGACGTCAACTGATGTTTTGTCCGTCGCAGACTTTTTGTCTGTTGACTGTTCAAACTTAATTATTTGAATCCACACCGGTTGTAATAGTAGTATTAAATCACGAGCGCCCTTGAGCCATACTTGTGTAAGTAAATGTACCTACACCTTGTCTTAGTGTGCGTGATGGCCTACGTCAAAATCCTGCCAAAATTGTATGTAGCGACAGCATAGTACAATTGAGCAATCGGAGGAAAGTCATTCGCAGTGATATGTCAAATGAATAAAAATCAATTATCTTGCCGACGGTCGGTACTGATAGTTACGCACACAAAGACGCGTGCCTATACTCATTACAACTACAAGTATGTGTCAGGGGCGTTTGTGAAATAAAATAACTTAAGTCTATTTTTAGTCTTGATTCAGACAGATTTGTTCGAGACGTAAAATCTGTTACAAAACAGTTCTGACTTTAGTAGGCGCAGGCTTTAAACGACAATATTTTAATACCTAAGCTTTTCCAACGTAATTGGAGATCGGTTTAGCATTGCGTCAAACGCTTTAAGCTCCACAAAGAAACCTATATGTCATTATGTTGAAGTTACTTTGTTGTTACGATACATAAATGGTTTACATAATTATCTCCTTTTGAAAATTGAACGCCTATCATTTGAGAAATTAAATTGAGAACTTTGTAAAATGAAGTTGTATTGATTTTGACAATATTAAAGAGTAGGCATTTTGACTTGTTATTCTTTATAAATGAAGGGTAGAATTACGCTTGATAATCTGAGGTTGAAAATTGTTTTTGTAGTGTTCTATGCGCACACAATCTTTCCTTTCACTAATATTAAGACTACGTGAAAATAATTTTGACTATTTCTATAAGAGTATTTCTTCAAATAACAAGTCTATTTCCATTGGACTCTTGACGGTTAAGTTTCTATTAAACTTCCGATTGTTAATTGAGTAGATTTCAAGAAACACATTTTCCTGCCAGTGTTTTAAGCAATAGGGTGTGCCCAGTACACAGTTAGCCCATAAAATCTTAGCATACTTTTCTATATACCCGTGTCCGTGAAAATTTGTCGGAAAGTAAATGTATTAATAAGCTATAACTTTCCTCTTGAATTTAATGTGGCTATCACACACACACGCACCCCCCCCCCCCCTCCCCACACACACGGTGCACAAACACACAGAAATTATTGTTTACATCCGACTGTTACTTTTAGAGATCAAATTGTCGAAATAAACATACCAAGTAATTATGATTGTTTAAACGGGAACTTATACGTACGACGGAGGCTACTGTTGAGAGTTCCTCAACACGTTTCGGTCACATTCGGCGACCTTCATCAGGAGGTGGGTGAAGCGCTCGCGACAGCGTCTCTCCCCGCACCGTTGAAGAACTCTCAACAGTAGCCTCCGTCATAAGTAAGTTCCCGTTTAAACAAATGATCATACCAAGTAACTTTTAGCTTTAACATGTTAGTACAGATACGAAGATAACTTACAATGCCTTTAGTAGCGAACTGCTCCAACAAAGCAAAGACGGAGTAAGGAGTCCAGGCCACGGTGAAGGAGACGATCATGACGAACACCATCGCGGTCGCTTTCCTCTCAGCTCTACTTACTCTGCCGAGCCGCTGCGAGTTCTGGAGCAAAGGACTTTCATTAATATTGAAGGTAAATAAATCCTACTAATATGATAAGTGCGAAAGTTTGTGAGGATGTATGTATGTTCGTTACTCTTTCACGAAAAAACTACTCGACGGATTTGGATGAAACTCAACAGTTTTATAGGTTTAACATTAGAATAACACATGGGATACATTTTATCCCGAAATTCCCGCAGGAACGGGTATCCAAACCTAGCTTTTAGCTTGTATTATGGAATCTAACTAACTAAAGATAGTACGTGATAACAGTAAGAACGGATTTTTAATGATTAAGGTACTAAATACTTTTTGTTTTTAAACAGCTTTGAACAGATATTAAGAACCAAAAGAACTAGAAATTAATTAAAATATAAATTATATATTAAGTCGAGAAGAGTGGAGTGAATGGAGGCCTTTGCCCAATAGTGGGACGAAATAGGCTAACAGTGTTAGTATCATTACATATTGTTATTTAATACAAAATTAGATAAATTGTATGTCAAATTGCACAGATAACGTTAGTTTAAATTCTAAACCTAATAATTGGCATAGCCTAGATTTTCCGATCTTTAATTTATCTGTTTATTTAATCAAGCTGAACGAATTGATCCTCCGTTGACGAAGGTATTCGATTAATGTTTCCGTTATCAGTCATTATGAATTGTAGGCTAGCTTTAGAGTAAGTAATGAAACTGATATCGTATTTCGATTCTTTGAGTTCGCTACTGTTTCAGATTTCAGGTCTTTTAGTTTTGACTGTTCGTAATATCCATTACTGATAATAATTGGATACATTATTTGAGATACCTTTCTTATTCGCCGTCTTCCGATTTTTTTATATGAAATTATTTTGGAATTTTGCATGGTTTTTTTCAGATGTTTTAAATTCCGTAGTTAATGCTGAAACTCTTTCTATGCGGGTGTAAGCCGAAAGCTAAAATATCAAAGCCTAACATCTGTAAATGTATTCGTTAACTAGCAGCGCCCCGCGGTTTTACGCATGTTGTTCCCGTGGGAATTTCAGGATGAAAAGTAGCCTATAACTTTCCCGTTGAATGTGGATATCCATTACAAAATCATTTTTTCAAATTGGACCAGTAGTTCCTTAAATTAGCGCGTTCAAACAAACAGACTCTGCAGCTTTATAGTAATAGTATAGATTAAAGATAATGTATTGTATACCCCGTATTTAGTACAACGTTTTGTGTATCCTATACCTTTAGAAGTTAAAACATTTAAATAAAGCGTGTTGCGTATGCATCCTTTTGTAAAACGCTATAATATCGCGTTAATATTCCAGTCACAGCCTCCAGCGGTTATTATATAGAGACAATAAAAATAATATTTATTTTGGCTTATAAAAGTTATCCAGCTGGGGAAAACAAGATAATTTATTAGACAGTAAACATTATTATTATGTTTATGATAATTACAAAACCAACAAATATATTTCCAAAAACATACACTATTACTTGAGTACTAAGTTATATTTATACGTCTGATTCTTGGGTCACATGTGCTTATACGAGTAATTTATAAGAAATAATTATTCATAACGTTTCATTCAAATCCGTACTATACATAGAACTAGCGGTGCCCAGCGGTTTTACCCGCATTGTGCTCATTTCCGTGGGAATTTTGGGAGATTTATACATACAATCATTCTTCTTGAATCACTCTATCGATATAAAAACACCGCGTCAAAATCCGTTACGCGTAGTTTTAAAGATCTAAGGATACATAGGGACAGACAGACAGACTGCGAAAAGCGACTTTGTTTTATACTATGTAGTGATACATAATTATTCATAACGTTACATTCAAAGGAGCTACGTACTACATATATATAGAATTAATCTGAAATATATTTGTATAGAGCGACTGCTCGGCTCGCAGAAAAGTGCTCGCTGACAAATAAATGTTCGCTGACGCAGTTACTTGCAAGTAACGCGGTTTGAAGATCGACTATTACGAAATGATTACGATTACGTAAGGATCTCATTCTATAAAAGTTGAATGTCACACGTGTCTCTCAAAGTATTTAGAATTCGACTAGCGTGTAAACTCGCTTAATGGAAATAGTTTCAAAGGAACTCTTCAGTAAAGACGTTTCTAGCGATTCAGATTTAAATAACCGTGAGATACATCTGTTCACGGTTGGTGTACATTTTTTGAATCTAACAAGGTACAAGATCCATCAAGTTTATGGCATGACTTGCCGCGCCCCGTGGTGTAACCCGTGTTGTACCCGTTCCCGCGAGAATTTGGGATAAAATGTATCCCATGTGTTATTCTGATGTATAACCTATATTACTATAAAGTTTCGTCTAGATCCGTTCAGTAGTTTTTTGTGTAAAAGAAAAAAAATCGCATTTATAATATTAGTAGGATTGGTAATAAAAGAAATGTAATTTATACCTATTGTACGAGTAATATATTCAGGAATTTGGTCTCCACTCAATCAAACATTGATCACCATTGTTTAAAGTCTGAATCACAAATCTATATAAATAACAAAACGGGAATATCGCGTTCAAATAAAAAAAGAAATTGCCTATCTGCCACATCGTAACTCATGAGTCAAATAAAAAATAATTCATTTTTGCTTGGCGGTTTAAAATATGTCTTCCTTCTCAACAGTAGCGCTATACTAAGCTACAAAACCTTGTAAAGTAAGTTCGAGCCAGTAGTGGTGGTCAACTCTGATGTTTTAGACCGCCTAAAGACCTTTACCTTGTTAGGTTTTGGTATTGATTTTGCCATATCAAACTTAAGCATTGATATTATTGGTTGACAGTTATATGGCAGTTGTATGAGATTGGTCGATTTCAAACGTAGCAACGTAGCATAGGCCCGATGGAAAAGCCCTTTTAAAATGGAACGTACAGATGACATATTTCGTGACTCGGTAATGTTTCCCTTGACACCGTTTGGCTTCTTGGAAAGGAGACATTAAAACATTACGCAATCTGAAGCGCGAGTCACGGCTCAGCCCCGAACTGAAGATCAAAGTTACAAAAACTTTTGTGAACTCGTCTGTGAAGTTTTTGAAATATATCGCAATCGTTGTATTAGGTTCATAACTCACTAGCGAATCGTCCTTGTTAAGTTTTGGATAATCGAGATTTTCCAGATACACTGAACTGGATTTGTAGTCTTGTCCACCCCGAAGTTTTTCATAAATATTGGTTGAAGAATTCTTGAAAGTTTCGAGGATGTACATTTATGTATGACAGGATTGGTGTATTCTCTTCTTAGTTGTAATAGTTGATACGATTCATTTTTGATTGTCAACTTTTATTCCACTTCGTATATACTCAAAGTTGAATTAAAACTTATCAGATATTGTATAGATTGCAATAAAGTTTCGACTACAAATAATTAAAATATGAAATACTTCTCTTTTGAAAGAGCAAAATAAATCTACCGCAGTCATCGTTTCTGATGTTTATTTAGGTAAGGAGAACTCAAGTCTTATCAGAAATGAACACTAAGGCTTTGTTCACGGCCGAACAAGAAGACCTGGCTATTATTATAATATCTGATTTATTAGATGCAAAATTACGAAAGTCATTGTTTATTCAACGTAAAACTTCCTTTATATATTACAGGCGTCTTACGCCCGTACTCAGAGACGTCGAATATTTCCTTAGTAGGGATTTAATGAGTGATTTTGACATGTAATATAATATATGTAACAAATTTTCGATTTAATAGATGTCTCTGAGAGCGTCAGTTAGAGTACCTTTCCATTTTATTATACTACGTGTGACATGATTGGTTGATACCAAACGTAGCGTAGCAAAGTAGCGTAGCTTACTCTAGTGGAAAGAATCTTTAGTAAACTTTGCAACAAATTGACGATGAATTCAGTATCAAGACAACCGCATTACTACAATGAAACCTAAGGAGATGGCAACTTTAAATTCGCAGCGGGTTTGAAAGAAGCTTTTATGAACCTCAGCAAAGTAGCGTCAGGTATCTGAAGTTTATGTAGCATTGTGTAAGGAAGGCTTTGTTTGTCGAATTGTCTCTTGAATACTGTGAATGTTGTTGAAGGGATAATTATTGTACGGGGAGTATCTTTCTCGACAGCGTATTGTTCTTGAAATAACTTAGTTTTTTTGTGCTTTTAAAAATATAGTTCTTGATACTATCGTGCATTGTTATAGGACACCAACTTACTAGATTTAACTTTAGGTCTTTATCTCATAACATTTAGTTGTTATATCGTATGTAGTAAACAGATGTAGTCCTACTAACATTATAAATGCGAAAGTTTGTGAGGATGGATTTTTGTATGCATGTATGTTTGTATGTTTGTTACTCTTTTACGAAAAAACTACTGATTTGGATGAAACCTTACAGTAATATAGGCTATACATCTAAATAACACATGGAATACTTTTTATCCCGAAATTCCCGCGGGAACGGGTACAACATGGGTAACACCGCGGGGTGCGGCTAGTTAATTATAAATGTTATATTGCAGGCGAATGCTTATCAAGCATTACTTAAAATCGGTTGTTTGTAATTGAAGGATTATCATTTTGTGGGATACTAGCAACGCCCCGCGGTTTTACCCCCGTTGTTCCCGTTCCCGTGAGAATTCCGAGAATTTTTATAGATTCCTTCCTCTTAAATCACTCTATCTATTAAAAGAAAACGCACCAAAATCCGTTGCGTAGTTTCAAAGATCTACGCATTCATAGGGACAGACAGCGGAAAGCAACTTTGTTTCATTTTTATACTATGTAGTGAAGCGAATGTTCGTCATTCAAGGAGACAGTATTGTAACGCAATGCTCGAACTCATACCATATTTGTCACATCACAGACGAATGCTCTTGGTAAAGGACGAACCTGATGTATAAATGAATAGAATTTATGAAGTCTATTCTGAATCGCCACCCCCGTTCCATCCGGCCGATTTCCTTTGACTCTTTCACAAATGAAAGATATACGTGCACATACGAGTATGTCATTATTAACGTAATATCAGCGCCCCGCGGTTTTGCCCGTGTTGTGCTCGTTCTCGAAAGAATTTTGGGATGAAAAATAGATATAACCTTGCCGTTGAAATTTGTTATCTATTATAAAAACAATTATTAAAATGGGATTGGCAGTTTCTGAGATTAGTGCGTCCTAACGAACAAAACACAAACTGAGCTTTATTAGATTAGTAACTATCAATGCCCCGCAGTTTTACCCTGTCGTGCTCGTTCCCGTGGGAATTTCAGGATGAAAATAGCCTGTACCCTTATCGTTGAATGTGGCTATCCATTACAATAAGAATAATTCAAATCGGATGGGTAGTTTCTGAATTTTCTTTGACTTCCATTACAAATAAACAAACAAAGCTAGAAACTTTACCTCTTCATAGGTAACGACAGGTCGCGGCCCAAATAATTGGTTATACAAGTAAAATATTTCACTTAATTTCTTATCGAGACGTGGTTGGTTTAATATTAACACTTATTTAATCATAAGGTTTTATATTAATAAAGTTTAATATGACAATGTGTGCAAATCACGAAAGTTTTACAAAGAACACAGGAGTATATCATGACGCATTAGAAAAGGTCGCGTTTTAATTCAAACCAGCGCGAGAAACACTAAAAACTACTCCAATATTTTCGTTCGTTAGTAAACAATATAATTTAGTTGGACACAGTCCCCGGACTCAGGCAATTCAGAATAGATCAATAGACAAATAGATTGATACCCCCGAGCGATTTAATTGCGAGACGTGCCGATTCAAGGGTTAATATTGAGGGTTAATAATGAAATATGTGACGGCCCGTTCTCTTGTCGTATGTCGGCCAGGATTTTTATTGGACGTCACAATGGTAGAATTTTGTATCTTACCAGAGGTCGATTTTGCGTCGAGAGTCACCTAATTAGGTGTAAGTTGGCATTTTTAAGAGTTGCTGTGACAGAGGAACATACAGACAAAAGTGACAAGACAGACACACCCTATAAAGGGTCCGATAATTTACTTTTGAGATACGGAACCCTAAGCCCCCCTTTTTTCATCAAAGGTCAATGAGGTTCCTAATTTTCATAAAAGGGCAGTAAACTTTACTAGTGTTTTGTTATCGACTAGCTATAAAAGAGCACTTAGGACTAGTCTCTAAGAAGATTTTATACCCTTGAGGTCGTTTGCGGGATTTATAGAAATAACGTGTTTTATACGCTCCTTACACTACTTTTGTTAGCTAGCACTATTTTATTCAATTTTATTAGTAGAATAACATAGAGTACACTTCTTACAATAACCAGTGTACACACTGCCACGTAAGATTTGTTTTTATATGTTTATTTTACTTGTATTATTGTTACAAGGAAAGAAGTAAAGTTTCAAATAGAATATTGAACTCTTTTAACATCGAATAAGGTCTATTTTAAAAGTCAAATATAAACACGCAAAAAACACCTATTTTACGGTCGTGTCTACAATTTTCAGCGATTGTACACTGTCACGTTATTGAAAAGGAAATGTGATTGTAAGAACGAAAAGGGCAAGTAACGGCTGTGATAGATGGACGGACGAACGGGTGACGGATCTATTATTAGGGATCTGTGTTTTTCTGTTCCCAACTTCAGAATGATGACCTGATTAAACATATTCCGATTTGGTCACAGACAAGTTTATTTCACTTATTGTACAAGTTAAGTTAATATGGTTATATAATGAAGTGTTATTTTAAGGTTGGTAATATGATTTAAGATCTTAGGGAGGAAAAAAATATTAAGTCGTTTTATCACAACATCCTTTCAAGTAAACAAAACGATACTGAATTAAAACTTATATTTCAGTACTACGCCGTAGCTACGTAGTTACTACGCTTTACTACGAGCGTAGCGTGTACTAATGTGCTACGAAAATAATTAAAGTGACAGAATAAAAAATATTGTTAAAGTTTCTTTAGATTCTATTTTCGAAACGTTTTTAATGAGCAAAAATCCATCTCTCAATGTAATTCCGGGCCTGTAAATCAAATTATTTTTTCGCTAAAATAGGTGATTTATCATGTCATTTGTCAAAAACGAAAGCTTCAATTAAGCTTATTTTAATTAAAAACCAATACGCTTGATGGAAAGTTGTATAACGATAAAAATCATTGACAATTATTTATATGGTGTTTTAACAGTGAGATTGCATGAGCGAGTTGTGAACTGCGTGTAGATGAAATTTAGGCCTAGTATCAGTAGTCCGATGGTTTAGTCCGATGATCGGACTGATGAGACTTTTTAGTGTCATCAGTCCGATGATGCTGATCAATACAGATCATCGGACTACTGAGCCTTTTAGTCCGATATTTACACATTTGGACTTTCCCAAAAAAATGATATAGTCCGATGATCGGACTGATGAGACTTTTTAGTGTCATCAGTCCGATGATGCTGATCAATACAGATCATCGGACTACTGAGCCTTTTAGTCCGATATTTACACATTTGGACTTTCCCAAAAAAATGATATAGTCCAATGATCGGACTGATGAGACTTTTTAGTGTCATCAGTCCGATGATGCTGATCAATACAGATCATCGGACTACTGAGCCTTTTAGTCCGATATTTACACATTTGGACTTTCCCAAAAAAAAAATGCATTTATTTTGTTTATTTTTTCCAACATGCTAAATATAAAGCTATTTTATACAAAAAAATAGGAACTCCTATATTTCCACCAGTCAACTGCATCTGAGTTTCTTTAATAAACTTATCTTTTTCTATGTTCTCTTTGCTTCTTCCAGAAATTGATTTTCCAAATCTTTTCATCTGTTCGGCTTTTAAAATCGCGAGGGTGTCATCATTTTGCAAAATGTTTAAAATTTGCAACATACTAGGATTTTTGTTAATTAGGCCATTGTTTGTTCGATGATGTTCCGAAAATACGCACCATTTGTCGATAAAATTTGCCTTGATCCATTGTTTTTGGAAATAAGTTTTAAATTTTGTGATTTTATCATCATTAGAATCAAAGTCCAAATGTGTAAATATCGGACTAAAAGGCTCAGTAGTCCGATGATCTGTATTGATCAGCATCATCGGACAGATGACACTAAAAAGTCTCATCAGTCCGATCATCGGACTATATCATTTTTTTGGGAAAGTCCAAATGTGTAAATATCGGACTAAAAGGCTCAGTAGTCCGATGATCTGTATTGATCAGCATCATCGGACTGATGACACTAAAAAGTCTCATCAGTCCGATCATCGGACTAAACCATCGGACTACTGATACTAGGCCGAAATTTAATGCTAAAGTTTTTTCCATGGTTTTTTCTGTCATTTGGGACACGAGGCGTCGCGCTTTTAATGAGTTCGAATTTGCATGAGCGAGTTTACAAGCTGCGTGTAGTGGAATTTTAATGCTAAAGTTTTTTCTGTCATTTTTTCTCCAGTTAAAATAGACATTACAGTTTGCATTAATTCCCAACAAGCTGGATTTTTGTGCAGGCCTTGAATACGTCATTACAAATGATATGTCAAAAGTCCCCATCGATCCCGCTTGTGCGTTGTTTTTTATTTGAGGTCAAAGGTCACAAATTTGCGTTTTTTGTGTATATCTCTGAAACAATGAGAGCTACCGAAAAATGGTTCAATTAAGTTTGTAGGTCGTAAAATTTTCTCAACACTACAAAAAAGATCTCAACACTTTTCTTCTACAAAGCATCGCTTTCGAGATATCGTGACTTTAGACCGCAGGAAAGTCGAGGCGTCGCGCTTTTAACTTTAGAGTTCTTTAGCAGTCAAATTCTACTGTACTCGCCCACAAGCAGCTTGTAAATTCGCTCAACCAAAACGATGCCATAACAAGTAGTAATACTCAACAAATCAAAATAATTAAAATAAAATAGTTACAATACAATTAAAATTATACAATTATTTCCTTGTTGTAAGGCTGGTTGAGGAAGGGGTTCAAGGTCTCATATTATAGACATGTAAAGGCCTCAAAGGGGTGGAAGGGTAATAAAGTATGAATGCTGTAATTAACTATATCAAATCCATAATTAAGAAACATGACTAGTTACTAAGCGGCATTTTACGAGCATAAAATTTTCATATAACGTACTTTGAAGGGTTAAATGAAAGAGCCCTATTTTAGCGGTTTTCAAGCTTATATTACGAGAATGTTCTCTTTGATAATGTCTAAATAAAATGGTAGTCAAGCAATAGTTATTCAATAGGTGGATTAATAGGATAGTGGCATTTATCTGAGCGCTATCGTGCTTCGGAGGGCACGTTAAGTTGTCGGTCCCGGTTGCTGCAGTCGTTAAACTATGTCGGAGGGCTTTAGGCGGTCTAAAAACTCTGACACCAGGGTTGGCCACTAATCTACTCGAACATACTTACTGTAGTAATATATCTTTGCGCTGAAAACAAATATGAAGGAGTGTTTAAACTACTAAGGTAATATTTAATCTTTTTTAAAACATCCAACCGACTTTTTAAAATTGAATTATAGCTAAGCTAAAAATAAGTCCATTCGTTCAGAAGTTATAATGCCACTGGCAAACAGACACGTTCAACTTACAATATTACTATTTTTCTGTCGGTATAAAAAATATATAAATATGTCACCCCGAAGTACACGAATACACTACAGATTATATCAGTGCAAAAACATAACAGGCTAATCTAAGGTTCTAGGTTTTGTTATTGTTACCCTTTGGGATATTTGGGTTTTGACCCAAAGGACGCTTGCAATATCCGTAACAAAAAATACCTCTTCAGTCCTAAATATTTGATTCATAAACTATTTTAATCTAAAAAATACGTGGGTTCGTTGCCTCTAAGGAAAACAGTTTTTTTTGATGTTATTGAACTTGTATTACCTATCAAATGTTGTTTTTTCAAGAAAGCTCAGTCTTAATTAATTTGAAAACTGGAACCAATCAAGGGTTAAGAAATAAACAAATTAATTTCATGTGTTCTTTTATTAAACAATACTTTTTTTTAAATAATGAAACATGACGTAAGTTCCCTTTTTAGCTTTCAATTAAATTGTTTTCTGTTTTTTATTAATCTGTTGTTGATGCATGACGATCTCAATGGTATTGACTGCAATTGGTTTAATTTGGTTTAACTGAGGACTTGTTTGGGAGATATTAAGGAAGGTTTTTCATAGAAGTGGGACAGAATAGGTAAATTAGGACATAATGTAAGCGAAATTTTTATTTTATCCAAAAACTTTTGGGCTTTGTGAAGAATCGTAGATCTCGTAATTGACCGATCATTGGCAGTTTTTATCGAATGTAAAGACATTAGACCTCCAGGTAAATAGATTCAAATAACTTATATAACAGTTAAATTACGATAAAACAAAACAAAGCCTATAGAAATAGGGTTCCCCAAATAATACGAGGCACTTGGTAAAGGGCTGCAACTCAGCTGTTGCTGTACGGGACTTAGCCCGCACAGCGCTGGTTTCAGTTACAGCCTGCTCCCTGAGGTGAAAGGCAGGAGCGTGTGACAGATAGACGGCATTTACTTACATAAAGTAACTTTACTTAATAATAAATAGAGATCAAATTCGAATGTGTAATAACTAATTATCTCTCATATCAAGTCTACTGTGAGTGAACCTTTCTAATGGAAGCGCAAAACAATGAGGACTATTAGTGAGAGTGAATATAATATGTATAATTAATTCACTTTACGTAATTATTTAATTCACCCCCGAGACGGTACGAAACCAATCTTAAATGTAGACTGATATCTTATTGCTAATACTGATTGAAGTATTTGGTAATAAACTAATTTAATTAATTGTTAAGCAACGTAAAAATCGACTACTTGGATGGGTGGCCGATAGTGGTATTTCTATCTGACCTCTACCGAGCTTTAGAGGGCACGTTAAGCAGTCGGTCCCGGTTGTTTCAGTCGTCAGACCATGTCGGAGGCCTATATGCGGTCTAAAAACTCCGACACCAGGGTTGGCCACAGATCTACTCGAAATGAATAAATGGACAGTCTTAAGAGACGAAGTTTCTCATTTTTTAAGTGTATATAAGTAGATCGAAAGTCAATTGTCAGTCAATCAGCCCACATAGGAATAATTAAAAAAGATTAATTAATAAAATTAGGAACATAAAAACATCTTGTCTTAACTTGGACTTAAATCAATTAGTGTTTCATAGTTGTAAACCGTAAACAAGGTCAGAGAAAAGTTATAAATAAAAATAAGATCAGATATAAGACAATTAATTTTAATCTCTATTATGAATAAAATCAGATAAAAACCAATTAATTTTAATCTGTATTATAAAAACACTTTAATACATTTTGAACAAACTATTTAAAGAAACTATATCTTATGTTACAATCTAATATGCTGCAAGAGTTTAAAAGTTTTATGGTATACGACTCTCATTGGTATACGATAAAATATACGATTCTCATAATATACGATAATATACGATTCTCATAGCCTGACAAAGCCCGAATTGGTGTAAATCTCAATTTTAATCGAATGCAATGAGTGTTCTTTGTGGTGTCCGTTGGGACGTTTTCAATTAGTCCGTTCTTTTAGAGATGACCCGGTGTTTCCGCCAATTGAGTCGGAATTGGTTTTTTTATATTCTTCGTCGTTCACGCTTCGTAGGTCCACGGTCATTTGGTCAATGAGGCAAACCGCAGGATCCCATACAAATATATCAGTATGCGTTTTGTAAGTACTGATTATTTATTGTCATTTGTTTTTTGAATGGTCATAAAAGAATATTGAAACGCCTTAATTTATGCTCTTTTAGAAGGTCCAAAATGAGGGTCAGAATTAGGGTCGTAATAAAATTTGACGAGGAAGAAGAAAATTGTGAAGAATATTTTTTAATCTTCATGGCACTGACTTCTATCTGCAATTATGTTTCCGTATACTCCGTAAGTTGAATTCAAAGTATTATGTCCTATTTTACACACTTGGAGCCTACATTTGCTTTATTGTTTTAATAATATTTTCTTATGTTTGTCTTAAGGTTTGTTTGACTATTTCGTCTCTATGTGACTTTGAGAGTCGCATCTATATACGTAATATATGGAGAACGACAATGTTGTTCACACAGGATGCGGGCTTCGTTCGCTCAGACCTGACCGCAGACCGCAGACCGCAGACCGCAGACCGTAGAACGCATCACGTGTCCTTGTAAGTCCTTAAATCCCGATTTCGAGATCTTACATAGATTTTATGTATTTTATCTTAGAAAGAAAGAGCAAAAGTCGTGTCGTACGAACATCTACTGAGGATGGCAGAAGATAGAGAAAAGTGGAAAGAACTCCATCGACAAGATCCCAGCTCTTAAGTTTACGGAGATCTTTGAAAGATATAGGTAATAGCTAAAGTATACTATAATATAATCTCTTACCAATTTGAGTGTCCTGATGATGTTCACGTAGCTGTATGTGATGATGGTGAGAGGCAGGATCTGTCCCATCGCGAACAGGAACATGATGTACGTGAGGGTGTTCATGGACTGTTCATGCCAATTGACGGAGCAACTGTTGATAGAAAATAAGCGTCATTAATTAAACTATATCTGACTTGCTGCGCCTCGTGGTTCTACCCACGCTATGGCCGTTGCCGTGGGGATTTCAGAATTAAAAGTAGTCTATAGCCTTCCCGTCGAATTTGGCTTTCAAATACAAAAATAATTATTTAAATTGGACTGGCAGCTACTGAGATGGCAGCCGCGTTCAAACAAACAAAAAGCCAAACTTTTCAGTTTTGTTAAATTAGTATAATATCTTTAATAGATCTGTATATGTATTTTAATATCTCAAAGTACATAGTAATTTAAACGATCTTCTTTGCAAGTACTATTACAACATTTTTTTAAAATTCATTGTACATATTTTGAATGATTAAGTGTGTCTCAAGGAAGTGAAACTAATGATAACACCAATGCCTTTATTTTCAGATTATTTAAAAATGGAACAGGTTATTAAAACAAAAAAACATCAATGGTTCCATCGTAGAACAGTATACGTTTCACGATGTAACTGTTAACCAAGTGATGTAACAGTTCCAGCGGCTACAAAGCGATATAGCAACGAAGCAATGGGTTTGCTTTCCTTCCTATGTCAACTTTAGATAAGTCCTCTAGCACACCGTCATGCTTATTTAACATTGGCTAACTTGGAACTATGTACGTACAATAGTTATTAAGACAAAGTTCCATGTACAATGAGTTGGCAACTTGTCCAAAGGAGTTAGTTAACGGTTCTTGTTGCTTAAAAGCAGTTGATATCCTAAACCAAGTCAAGAGCATAGTTGTTTCATAGTTGTTAACGGTTGATACTAATAGTTTATCTTTGCTAGCAATCTCAGATAGTTGACTAAGGGCGGGTTGCACTGTCACTCTTAAACCTACTTAGGGCCTTTTTCATAAACGCTTAACAGCACTTTAGCTATCAAATGGTTTGTCCCTTTCCGACATACGCTATTTGCCAAAGAGTGAAAGAGACAAAACATTGTTTCAGTTAAATATCGTTTATGAATAAGGCGGTGTCTCTAATTTTATCGCGCGTTGCGAAAGGGGGCTTGACGGAGAAAATGTAACGACACTTTTTGCGTTAGAGAGAGACAGACAAAGAAACATGCGCACGCCTGCGGCGTGCGCTCTCTCTCTTATGAAAAGCAAGCCAGATATTTTCGTTTCGTCTTTCTATTTCGCATTGAACAGTGTGGTGTCGCCACGATTTTTTTTGTTGATAATAAATAAACTTCGTTTCATCCGGGTGTCCCTTGACACCTCTCAAGTTTTTTTTAAGAAACAAAAGCTTACCTACTTACTGCGCAAGTCTCTATTTCGTGATTTATAACGAACGACATTTTTTATTAAACACTAGCAGCGCCCCGCGGTTTTACCCTCATTGTACCCGTTCCCGCAGGAATTTCGGAATTATTTATATAAACTTTCCTCTTGAATCACTCTATCTATTAAAAAAACCGCATTAAAATCCGTTGCGTAGTTTTAAAGATCCACCACTAACAAGCAGGTTACTCTGTTGATTGATTAAACCTAATAATTTGGTTGAGAAAATAGACCTTCAGGTCTATTATACTTATAGGTATATTGTAATAGACCTGCAGGGATTGAGAATTATAACAGGTAGGATATAGACTATAATTGGAATGAACGTCGGGTACGTATTTTAGTAAATACGTTAAATTACCTAACACGATACAGACCCGTTTCATTTAGTATAATGAGTGCAAATCGTGTGAGTTTAAAAAGTTTATAATTGGAATGGATTCCATCTAGGTATTACAGATTATTGAAACAGTTTGAATTGTTGAAGTATGTGTCGCCGTAAGATTATAAATACCGTAAGTTTGTAGTTTATCTCGCCAGATTGATTATTGTCGAAATATATGTTTTTTTTTACTGTGTTTATAATCTTACGGTAGCACAAATCTGAATTATTCTATGTCGAACTCTGCTTTCCATCTATTCATAGAATAGTACATGTTTTTCGAACCTCTATAGATAGATACTAGATAGTACCACCCTCAAAGATAAGCCAACGTCGCTGCAAGCGTATCAAGTGCCAATTAATTTGCGAGATTTTTCACGATATCTTTGTATACGGAAAGAGCTTGTTTCTTCTTTTCATCTGTTGGATGCGGTGCCAGTGCATCTGTTATTTCTTATAGGCGCCAAAATAAAATCTAAATCCGCCAAGTGAGAATAACTTCAAACGAGATTTTCTGCTACTGAGACTTTTATAAAAATCCGGACCCGACCGACGAAACAGACCGGAAAGAGCAATGTTGGTAAAGTCAAAGTCAAATATATTTATCCAGTTTTGGCGCCAAAGAGGCTCTTTTAAACATACCAATGTTCGTTTTTTCTTTGAACGTACCAGGTATAAAATGGTATACCACTACTGGGAGTAAGAAAGTAAGTTCGAGTTGGTTTGTAGCCAACCCTGATGTTAGCAGAGCGGTGCAGAGGCCGATTCATCAATCACCGTGCGATTGTCAAACAACGCATTGTCGTCAATGTCAAAATTTTTTCGTTACGCATTCTGATTGGCCAACGCCTCGGTGGTCTAGTGGTATGTGCACTCGCCTGCCAAGACTGAGGTCCCGGGTTCAATTCCCAGGTCGAGCGAAAACATGTTTCCTACTTTTCAAACATGGCTCGGGTTTGAGATCACCAACCCGTATTAGGCAAGCGTGGTGATTACGCCTGAAACCTCCTCACTGTACTGATATCTTCAGTGAGACGAGAGGCCTTTGCCCAGCAGTGGGACATTACAGGCTAATACTTCTGATTGGCCAATTAAGCTGCACAGCTCCGCTCGACTTCAACGGAAATGGTCTCTTAAGGACTCACAAAGAAGTTGAGATTAATAAAATCCAGACTCAACAGTTGACAAATTGAAACGGGCTGTAAGAGCTCATATTTCTTATACATTAAACTTGATGAACAATTAATTGGAGCGAGAATTGAATCACCTAAATCTAAAATTAAAGTCGGTGCTTTACCCAGTCGACTGTACCGTCTAAATAATGAAAGTCCTAATTAAAAACTTAATTAGCAAGCTTCCGTTATACAATTCAAACAAACTCTGACAAGTTGAATACTATTCGTGAAGAGTCGGCCCCGGATAAGAAGGAACTCGAACGAAACTTTAGCGAGATGTGCATAATTAACTTTACTGGCGTCAATAGTAACTGGTGTCAAATGATGGAACAAAAGAGGCGAGAGGAGTTAAGTTCGATAAGGTTAGAGGTTGAGTCCACTATACTAAGTCTAGATTGACTGTCGTTAGTATGAATTATTTAGTCCGCGCTCCTAATTAGCTAACATAGTCCAGGAGACTATGATCTTGTCTATAATTGCTTAGGTTTTTAGCGCGGCTTGTACAAGAACCGTATTATTACTTCACTAGCAGTGCCACGCGGCTTTAGCTGCGTTGTGTCCTTTCCCGTAGGAATTTCGGGATGAAATAGTCTATAGCCTTCCCGTTGAATGTGGCTATTTATGACAAAAATAATTGTTCGAATCGGATTGGTAATTTCTGATATTGGCGCGTTTAAACAAACAAATTCATCAGCTTTATTATTTTAGTAAAGATTATTATTAAGAACTCTCTATTTAGTATATTAATGTGATTAAAAAGCAAATGACGTTTGTTTTAATAGTGTTCTATTTCGTGCAATATAAAATACAATTTTGAACGAATAGCTTTTGTTTATATTTTATCGAGATTAACGCTTTTTACCACTTGACGACTCGTGGTCCCACTGGGATTGTACCAGTATTACTCGTGGTCCCACTATCCCTGAAATCATGGGTTCGTGGTTCCACTGCTTAGTGGGACTACCAGTCATAGTTAAAATCGTAGGTCCGTGGCTCCACTGCATCAAGTTTATACACGTAGAGTAAATACTTGAATTAAAGTGAGTTCTTCAGGTACTGGCCACTTGAGATACTGGCCTTTTTAGTCACAATTCACAATATTCCCTTCTAAATCTCAAAGAAAATACTCAAAGTACTCGTAAATACATGCAATTCGGTAGGTTAGCGTTTTTTTTTGTGGGACCACGAGCCCATTAAATCGACACACTGTCCCACCAGTGGGTCAAATTAGTGGGACCACGAGTCGCGACCCATAAATTCCACTTTTCTGTTAATTTCACAAAAAAAATATTTGTGTTATAGCCCTTATGACCAAATCAGTGGGACCACGAGCGACTGCATTACGTTGACTGATGGTCCCACCAAACAGTGGGACCACGAGCCCATTCAATCGACACACTGTCCCACCAGTGGGTCAAATTAGTGGGACCACGAGTCGCGACCCTTTTTACCCACTAGACGTTGTGACATAATGTTGACTAGAGTCGAGATGAATCAGACTTATCTCTGTAGATAATCGCATAAGCTGTAAACAATAGCTGAACTTGGCCAGCCGGTTCCCTTAACGCACGGATTAATCATCGTTTGAACTGAAACTTGAACTTCTACGTAATCAATTTAAGATATACATCTAAGCAAAGGCAAAATTTACTAACTTCTTACAACAAAGACTTCATACTAGGGAATTTGTATGTATTCCATTTTCTCATCTCAATATCCAACCCGATTGAATACAAAATATAAAACAAAAGAAATTGGAATTAAATTCATTTGCGAAAAGTACGAGCCACCGAATAGAATTGTAGATTTTTTGAATTTTGTTGTTGAGGTATTCGTTAGAACACGATGCCCGGATGCAGCATTGAATCCAATATTCGGAAGTGAAAATAGAATTGGATTGACTATATTGTTGGCACAAACAAATGCGTGTTAAACAGGGTACGTCTACACTTTTTAACAAAATATTTATATAACTTTAACTTTTTCCCTTTAAACCGCTAAATGTTACAGAATTTATTTTAATAATGTGAATGTTTTTATGAAAATGTCAAACAGCATCTTAACAATTATTAAAACTTATTTTCTCAAAAACTGTAAAACGGATATTCATGCGGTTTTCACCATAATACAGAATGATTCAAAAAGAAAGTTTGCAACTACTTTTCATGCCAAAATCCCTACAGAGACGAGTACAATGCGTGTAAAACCTCAGGGTATTAACTAGTATTACATAATTTGTACCCGTTCAGAAAAACAATGATTTGAAGCAAATATGTATCTGACTTTTTGAGATTACAGTTACTGTTATCAAATATCTGTTTTTAAACCTGTCGTTGAACAAACTAACTATCCGACATGTTGTATCGGTCGGTCCGATATCTAACTTTTCACTATTCATAGTTACGTAACTGTCGGCTCCAGCAGCGACCCGTTTGGACAGGGCATGAATTAAAAAGTTTCTAGTGCTTAGTTTTCGACCTTTCATTGGCTATTTGCCTACATTCCAGGGAAAAGCGCTGATTTACATTCGTAGTTTGTTTGTAACAAAAAGCTAGGGTATGGCAAAACTAGAAAACTTGCTCCTAGGTCTAGAAAACTCTGTATTTTTGTGAAAAAAATTCTTTCTTATCTATAGAAACCCTTATCTATGTATGTAAGCTTGTAAAATAATTAATTTTGTAATTCACTACTTACAGGATTCGTTATCAAACAAAACAAAACGTTACAAAACGAAGTTATGTCAGCAACAGATACGAAAAGTATGATACGTCAGTAACAGTAACAGAAAGATACTTCAGTAAAAAATCTGAAAAGTTACATATTTCAGTAACAGTTACGAAAATAGTATTGAAAAAGGCAATCAGGCACGTCACTTAAATTCATGAGTGTAATTCAATATTTCTGTAAAACCTATGCCGCTTTATCGAGTCCAATGCAAACATAGAAAAGCAACTAAAACATTTTCGACGAAGAGTCAGCGGTAACCGTAAGTAGTAATGTTTATTTTAATCCAATATGTTCCCGCAGATACCGATTACCCATTCGGTGCGATCCCTAAGGGTTTTGTGACCCTTCTCTCAATTGTTGATTGTTACCTTTATCACTTGTCGCCTCGGTTACAGTGGACACGTTTTTGTACGAAATGAACAATATACTCCAACTATTTGTTTTGTACTCTTTGCGAAAGTTCGAATTGTATGTCGTGTCACTATTGGGACGTTTATGCAAACAAAGTACTTATGCTAGTCCAATACCCTGAACTTTAAAAAACACTTAAAATATAATAAGATCCTGATATCTGAGGTGCTAGACCGCCAACAAGCCTTCGACACGGTTGACGATTGAAGCAACCGGAGCCGCCTAATGTGTTACTTATACTTTTTAATTACTGGAAGATTACGTAACTATATTTCCTGCTTAAAAAAATTCAAACTCATTTTAAACATGCTAGTAATCCAGACTCCAGATATGAGCTTCTATTCTATTTTAGATTCAATACTATTAAAAACTCAGGATAAAGTCTATTCATCGACTAACCTTGACCCAACTCCCAAACAATTGAAAATGAATACAAAAACTTACCAGCGATTTAAAAAAATTACAAATATAAAATTATCATTATGATATAACAAGTACAAAACGGTCCCCACCTGATATTGGCAGCTTCGTTGACGTAGTTTCCCCAACCCATCAAAGGAGGAGTGGTGAGTGCGAGCGAGTAGCTCCAGATGAACACGATAGACAGCACTGCTCCTTTTGAGCTGAGGTGCCTTGAGCTCAGCGGTCGAGTCACCATCAAGTATCGCTCGAACGATATCACAGTCAATGTAGTTATTGATGTTATACCTGGAAACAAATGAATATCGTTACTTCAATAACGTAACGTTTAATATACAGGACAATTAATGACCTGCTAATACCCGGTTTTGCCAGCGTTCTCTGTTCATGTAGGATTTTTGGCATAAAGTAGTTACGAAGCTTCCTCATGAATCTTTCTGTATGTTGGTGAAAACCACTCGAAAATCAATTTAGCAGTTGTTGAGAAAATCAATTACAGACAGACAGCTCTTGAGGATTTTTATAATACATATTATATATACATATAACACGAGTCTATATATTTATATAGAAACACGTGTCGGTAATAACGGTCGGATAACGGTAATATCAATATCGTGTCGTATGGACAGCTAAAGAGGGTGGGAGAGGGTAGCGAAACTTGGAAGGATCTCCATCGACAATAACGGTAATAACGGATTGAGTACTAGTCAAATAACGATAAAGTCAAATAGAATAAACTAGTCAAATAAAAATAAACGATAACATAGTACATTTGACTCAACGGTGAAAAGAAATTCGATAGTTATTCGCAGTGAGGAACTTGAAAACGGTACTGATAGTTACGGACTCAAAGTTACGTGTCCATACTCATTACTACTACAAGTATGGCTCAGGGGCGTTCGTGGAATAAAAATATTATAATCTCTTTGATATGTCGTTGAAATTCATAGATTTTTCTTTTGCGAGCGAACAAGTTCAATAAAAAGCGAGCGTTACATCTTTCAAACAGTGAATCCATCTGGATCCATCTGTGAGTGGCTTACAAAGTCAATGTTTCAAGTTGAATATCACGCTTCAGGAAAAAATTGATAAATAATAGCGTTATGTCCTTCTCGAAGTTTGATTCTAAATATTGATGTAAGAGTTTTTTTTTGTAATTTAATGAATAGTTTCGATTTCTGCATCCTATACTTTATCTTTACAATATTTGTACCTATAGGCCTTAGTTAAAGAATTCATAACTTTCTTTTATCCCAGTACAAATAGTTACTATTCACAATGTGTTAATATATTTGATCACAAACGGCCTACAAAATATAAAGGCAACCTCTCGCGAATAAATAATCGACATTTAACGCTGAGCCCGAAGCAATAAAGCAGAATATAAAATTTGAATGTACACGGCTTGGCGTGATGTGATTATGTGCGTTCATCCGATAACGTTTTTGGTATGGATTACGCACGTGATATCATTAACTAGACATGCCAAATTATGTTAACGTTCACCGATATGGGTTTTAGTAGGGGAGGCCAACGTGCTTTCAAGTAGTCATTCGAGCCCGTCAGAATAATAAGATATGGGAGATTTGGACCATATCGAGTATCTGCACCAAAGCTTTCTATACAGGGTGGATTAACTACTATGGATATGAAGATCCTTTCGTAGAAATGTCATAGATTTTAGTGACAATAAATATTTAAAATAATATTTTTTCATGGGTTTACTTAGGTATGAGAGATAGCCTACCTGACACTCAATGACGTTATAACCAAATCTAAACGCTTGCGTAACGGTGTTGGCTGTACGGATGAATTAAAAGTTAAGCAAATGGAATACCATTTGCTTAACTTTTCAGCCGTCCGAATACGGACGGCTGATTTTCAAAGGGGACCGGACGTTAAGTAATCCCTAAAGAAGCTTTTATTTCATGGGTATACACTTCAGTGCTGCCGCACAGTTGCGGTCACCGTTTTAAAATGTATAATGAAACTCCAAATGGATTGACTATAGTGCGACCGAGTTATCATCAAGTGGGTATAACATAATTATTCGATATTGTTGGACGTAACTTTCATATTTTCACACTTTACAAGTTCTTATCATTCAACTCGCCACTGCATTTGTGCACTGACTCTACTCCATTTTATTTTTATGTAATCTTCTCATTCCAGTAGATTCCAATGACGCTCGAGTGACTACACGATTAGCACGTATGACTCCCCATCTATTTTGCATAACGCGTCGAACTTCATTGGCTTTGGGTTATAATATGTCATATCAAATATATTGTAAGTTTTAGCTACTAACTAGACTAGCGTTGCTAATGTTGTGGCGTAGTGGCTGTTCCATGGATGGTAAATAAATAACGATCAAATTCACACATTAAGTCTTTTTACTTATCCTCAAACTAAGCTCTAACATATTTATGTGGTCAGATTTTTGTGGTCTTATTATTATAATACTAATATTATAAATGCGAAAGTTTGTGAAGATTGATGTATATATGGATGTATGTATGTTTGTTACTCTTTCCCGAAAAAACTACGTGACGGATTTAGATTAAACTTTACAGTAATATTGGATAGACATTACAATAACACATGGGATACTTCTTTCCCGAAATTCTCGCGGGAACAACGTGGGTAACACCGCCGGGCACGGCTAGTAAGTTAAATTTTAGAAACCATCATGATAAATGGCATGGTATACCGATAAAAAAAAACAAATCAAAACAAAATGTATAAATACAAATGGGATAGGTCCCAGAAATTTGTGTATCCCAGACAAAAATTGCTTAACATTCATCACACTAAGTCAAACTAAGGCCGCAAGCCAAAAATTCACTATCACTAAGAGTAATTACACCCTAGAACGATGTAAAGTCGTTTACAGCAGTTTTACGAGGACCTTCTGACCTTCATATCATGTTAAACTTGACCCCGATTACCCAAAGATGAAGTTTAGACCCCAGAGGCTTTGGGTCTTAAAAATTACGACACTTTGGAAGTACTTACATATATTATATCATATTCCGCAAGGATGTATTTTTTGCGCTAGTTTTTGCTATCGTCAGCTCAACCTTGCGAGGCCTGAGCCAACAGAAATCATTAATAGACTTTACTACTACAGCTGAGCTAAGAGTAACGTAATTAATTAGGTAATAGGTCTCGAAGACTCAGTTGTTGCTACGTCAATAAATATTTGTTTGTTTATCTTGATGTTTATCGAAGGTATTACGAAAGCAGAACTAGTAAAGATACACTAAGATTTTAGATTCTACATAAAGGGTTACTTTTCATACAACACTTAACATTTCAGCGTAATTTTAATGACTAAATTCTCCTAAACATTCATTTCTTGTTAAAGCAAAGCTATGTTACTACATCCTGGACGCATATAAAATGTTTACTGAATAACCATTTTAAGGGCAGTCCTACGTCAAGTAACATAGCAATAGGGAGTTAAGTTTTATACCTTTCAGAGCCCTTAAACCTCGCAGCATTACATCACGATAATTAAAACATATTTTCAAGGATTCTGAAATAATATTTAGGAATACCATACTCTTAATAATATTTACAACGGCATTGTTTGGTTACTGTTGAACATTAATTAGGTTTACGAGTTCAATTAGTCACGCAAAACGCCGAAAAGTTTGAATTAATGAAATTGATTACCTACTGTAGATTTAGAATGTTTATGTTTGATTATATATGTTTAATTCAGATTCTTCAATCAGTTTTAATAGTCACACCATGTCGGAGGCCATTTGGTGGTTTAAAAACTCCAACACTAGGGTTGGTCACAGTAGGTTAGTGACCATCGGTCACTGAAAAACTCGATATATACACGGATTTTGACGCGGTTTTTAATAGATAGAGTGATTCAAGAGGAAGGTTTATATGTATAAAAAATCCTGAAATTCCCACAGGAACGGGCACAACGCGGGTAAAACCGCGGAGCGCAGCTAGTTGTTATTAATTTTGAACGTGAACGTTATTCTCCATACATATTTGGGTAGAACCCTAATAAAATCAATTATGTTAAATTATAGAGTCATTCTAAATCAGTGTGTACATTATTCTCGTACCCTAGAGCACACGTAGTATTCACGTATTGTCACAACCCATAGAAAATGTTTGTATTAATCTAATTTGTATGTACAACTGTTATATTGGCCTTTATTTAGTCTTATTGGTTTAGGATCCCAATGATCCCAATCAAATAAATTGATTTCATGGTATTAATACAATCTAATGTTGATTTAGACTAAATGTTTTCAAATACTCATGTACCAATATTCACATAATTGACGGGACCTTTGTAGCATTTGGAATAAAAGGGAATTGAATTGGAAAACCGTCGCTTCGCATCGGTTATGTAACAATGTCATATTGTAGACTAGCAGCGCCCCGCGGTTTTACCCGCGTTTTGCACGTTCCCGTGGGAATTTCGGGCACTTTTTGACGGCAAAGGATTTGAGTTATATTTTACTGAAAAGTAAAAATTGTTGTAACATTTAACCTTGAATTACTTACGTACAAACACGGAATTTTATGCGACTTTTGACACTACTTTTAGAACGTCAAAACAAAAATTTAACTTATCTCTCATTGAGAGGTTGATTGCTAAAGTTACTGGGGTTACCTTTGTTACCTTTGTTCAAACTATACAAAGAGCTGTTTATATTGTGAAAAATATCAGTGACACAAATAGTACACAGCATTTTCGACTATAGAAATTAATAAGTGCTTATTTAATTAATGAGAAACATGAATATAATCGGCCTCTAAAGGCTTGCAGCTGCCAAAAGACCGCGGTTGCATGCTACAACAACCAACAAAGAGAAATTTAAAACGGTTACCATTCAGATGCTTGTTTTAATTAATTGTTATGGACACCCATTCGTTTCCGACTGAAGTTTGTGGTATTATCATTGTAATTTATTTAAGCAATTATTTTAACTGCTTTAAAAGAGACATTACAATCCGTCTTATACCATCTAGAGATAGACTTGAATATTCCAGAAGAAAGTCGTTTTCTGCGTTAGAAGTTGTGAAAAAATCTGTAGACTATTTGTGAAGGCACTTGGACAAAGAAGACCAAAATGCGTTTGTAATATACCTACTTGTATATCTGTTATTACGATGAAAGAAATCGTTGAGATGTAAACTGTGCCTTTCAAGATAATAAAAGGGTGAAAGCCGAAATGATAGGTCGGAGTTCAGGGTATTTAGTATCCGTTTTAGTAAAAATACCCGCTGAAAAAGATTTCCAAGAGGTCCCGTATCATTTTAGGGCCAGCATAAGGAAATACGAGATTCTTCAATGAACGAACGAGATGGGCAGTATAATTTCTCTCGGGCTCTTAAATTAACTACCTAATTTTGAATTTATACCTTAATTTGCTTACTTAACGTCCAATTTTTCATAAGTTTAAGCCATGGGGAGGTGTAAAAAATAAATTCAAAATGAAGTATAAATGAGTAGAATTTTGAAGTTATTAAATTCCTTTCTTGTTGAGTTTTAGTATCTTTTAAGTGCAAATAACTTGATAACAACATTACCTGAGAATAAATAAGATACTAAATATGTGCGGAAGGTGGTTAGACCCAACCTCTGGCTAAAGCCGTTGGTTGGTATGGAATAACTGAATTACTTAGTAGATCCCAAAGCGACTAAAGAAACTTCGGCATCCACTTTTAAAAAATACCACGTACCTAATACAGAATCGGGCTACATAGCCCGTTAAAACAACACTCTCTTTATTTTGCTTACATTTTTCATAATAACAATATAAGTATTCACAAAGCTTAACCTAATTTCCGCACGCACCATACTGGAGTACCTTCGTGTACAGAATTACATCAAAGGAAGAAAGCAGGTTTGTAGTTACGATGAACAATTAGCATTTGGCAGTACACGGCCTTGGGTAAATTGGCGAATCGGTGTCTCCTTATTTACAGTTAAATCCCGCACACACTGAAGTCCCAACAAACTTAAGACTCGCTTAATGCGAACAAAACTGTCTAATGTCTGTCTAACGACAGTAGTTTATTTATTTATCTAACAGTTTCCAAGGCTACATATTAAAGTATAATTACAGCATTTTAAAAGTTCTCATTCAAATATGTGTGCCAGTTACAGGTATCCACAGCATTCACATACATTTTACAATGTATATTGTGGCTACATTTTTAGACGTAGATAGAAAAAAAAGACAAAAAAGAAGTCTGTTAAACTTCTTCACCCTTATTAATAAACGTGGTGTAACTAAAACATTGTCACACTGTATTTTGTCTCTTTTGCTCTTCGGAAAATTGGGTTTGACAGAAAGTGACAAACCATTTGACAGCTAAAATGTTTTTAATACGCGTTTATTAATAAAGCCGCTTATCTCTAGTGTGCGCTATTTGATTTCATAGACCAGCCGAATGCCTGACTACAGTATAGACTTGTGTGCTCAGGCCTTTAGGCTTTGCGTGTTGTTAACAAGCATGCTTGTATTGCTTAGCAACAATTTTGCGACGCAGATGTTTTTGCTAAAATAAACAAGAATTTGTCAAAGAATGTTCAGTAGGAGTTATTCAAGTAACTTTCATTGTTTATGATGATGATGGAAGAGTCATAAAAACGAATTAAAAAGTTTTTCAACGACTTAACGGTATGGTACTTGATTTAATTTGTGTTGGGAGGATTTCACCGAAATATGTTGGAATCCAGACTATTTTCAAGAAGACCCTTGAAGGTCATTTTGGCATTGGATTACGAAATTATTGCGTGATAGAATCTAAATAAAAAATAGTCTAAGGCACGTTGAAATGCTAACAGCTTTACTTATACAGTTATCTTTGGTAGAAAACTATGTAAGTAAAGAAATTGGATTTATCTTTAATTGGATGAATAAAAACCTATATAAAATAAATAATATACTATACCATGTTTCAAAATCCCAGATCATTTATGTAAACAAATGTGATACTAGTGCACAAAACCTGCACGAAAATCGTGCAGTTGTTAATTTCACGATTTCACGGTATTTATTTATCTTATAAAAATAAGGGGATAGCTATAGTTATTCAAACGATTATGCAGTATTGACTTTTATACGATTGTTATTCTGAAGAAAATTAAAATTATCAAAAGCTTTTTTTGTGCAGTTTATGTATGTATACTTGGAACACTACAGAGACGCAGAACATTTTTTAGAGTCGCCATTTTATTTTATCGTGGTTCGTATTTCGGACTCCAATAAAAGCGCTAAGTACACTACCTCATAGGTGGCGTGGAAACGTGTGCATTATTATGCACACGTTGGTCATACTTGACCATTACAACTTTTACAACTTTTTAAATCGTTATATCTCAAAAAGAGTGGTTCGTGGGAAAAAAGTATGAATACATTTTTTGTAGATAATTTTACTATCAACAATTTTGTCTCAGGTATTTTTATGATAAAACTTACGGCCGGTTGCTCCAAAACTTTCATGTTACGAATTCGTAAAAAGTAACGTATAAAGTAAACGTATAATGTAAAACATTGTTGCACCACGTTTTAGCGATACGTTTTACGCTTACAATATACTATTACTTTTTACGGAGGTCAAACCCTGCTCATAACGTAAAAGTATAAGATTTTGACAAGTTAAAAAGAGTATGTAATAAAACTGACGTTTGTTTGCTTTCTTAATTTGTTTTGGTTTGGAGGTTATTTTATTTATAAAACGCATTTATAGAACGTTCTATTAGAAATCACGATAAATAAATTACCTAGATGTCTTCTACAAGTTCTGATAGTGACAGTGAAATTATTCAATATTTCACTCGACATCGTAGAAGAACAAATATAAGAGTAGACCAATTACTCATGGAAGACGGTTATTTTTTATGCCGTTATCGAATCAATTACTAATTGCATTGCGGTTTTATGCCACCTGCTCCATGCAGCAAGTTGTCGGTGACATCAACAGAATACATATAGCTAGTGTCGTGCAATACACAGAGTGTCTCGGGCTATAGCAGCATTAGCACCTTGATATATATACATGCCTCGTGACATGGATGAAATTTCTGAGGTCTGGTATGACTTTTATAGAATTGCCCAATTTCCAAGGGTCATAGGTGCTATAGACTGTACACATATCCCCATACAGTCACCAGGTTAGTAAATTCTTATACACAGAAAAAATATGGAAGCAGTAATTGTTGCTACTGCTGTTTTATATAACATCTGTAGAGACCTAAATGAAGCATGGACCTATGAAGATTCAGATTTACCCATAGCTGAAAAACCTGAACCATTTCATGAAACCTCAACAAGAAATGGAGTGACTGCACGGAATAACCTTGTGAGGGACTTTTTTACCAATTGAAATATTAATAAAGTAAAAAATGTAATGCATTTTAATGTGATTCATATATCAGGATTTCCTGATATTAAAAAGTATGATGAAATAAAACATAGTTTTATTTTAAACTCAAACATTTATTGCTTTGGCAGATAAGAAAATGCAATGGTTGAATGAAAAAGCAGAAAGCAACATCAGTTTTGTAATTTTTTGGTGTATATATATTTTGCTGGTCGTTGGAAGTTTTAGTGACAATCTCAAAATGTTCTTCGTATACTTTCATTATTCAAGACCGCTATATTCCCTGAGATGGCGTTATCACTATCAAACCTTGATGGTACACCTTCGACAGATTCGTGTCTGACTGTGTCTAGTAGAATGGCAGTTGTGTCATCCAATGGAGCAGGACCTTTGCCACCGCCAGTTTGCCTATGGGCTTTTTTATAGGCAGCTACATCCTTTTTGGCATTCCTTTTCATGTAATCCCATTTATTTTTAACTGAGTTACGCTCCTGCTAACTGAACATGCAGGAGTGCTATTAAATTCAACATTTATGAGCTGCCATGCATCCTCTATTTGTTTTGGAGTAACTTGACCTGTTTTTTTATTTAAAAGTACATATGTGCCTATATTTTTTAATCAAGTCATTCAGCAAACTCAACTCATTGTGATTAAATTAAATTTCCCATTAATGGTAAATAAGTAGCTAGGATGAATTGATTCGTTCAAGCTATGTAGGTATTGTTAGTGCGATTTTGGAGTAATACGAAAGTCCTTATATCACTCTATTAATAAACATTTTCAATCACTGTTAATTTATCAGTTATTTGCGGCAAATTATCACCAATATTCATCAAAACCCAAATACAACTTATAAAAAATTTAACAAAATACAAAATACTAAAAACGTACATAGCTGTCACCCACTGACGCTGTTGACACTAGTTATCATGTCTTACCACATGTAAAATAAAATCTACCATGGTAGTTAAAAACTACTAAGGTAAAATAGTAGAATTAACGCTTTATTTGGGTAGCAAGTAAATATACGGATACTTTGACACATATTTTTTTGGTGCAACGTACTTTTACGAATTCGTAATAATGACGGTATAGTATAACGTAAAACGTATAACTGAATTCGTATAAAAACTAAAATTTTGGTGCAACCGGCCATTACCGTTTTGCTGAAAATCGTGAAAAACTCATTTTTTTAATCTTTTTCTTTTTAATTTACTGATAGTTTTATTATAAAATGTGAATTACTCAGATGCAGAACCTTAACTGAATATCTCTTCGGATAGTGAATAAATGTATGTAATGAACTTGCAGTGTTTTTAATGTCCTAATTTCTAATAAAATATGTTTTCTTGTTGTACTAAATAATAAAAACAAGCCTTAAAAGTTCATACAGAAATATTTAATATTTTTTATAATTTTATAATATTATTATTTTAAATGAAATTACCCGAAGGTTCGACACATCTGACCTTCGGGTAATTTAACATTGACAGTGACAAAATCTTGACATAACTTTGTTTACAAAAATTATCTGGGATTTTGGTACAGATTATAGGTATCAAATTTTGAAAGGAGAGAAATCTGAAAATTATACAATAGATAGTTACATATACGTACATTATACTTCGAATAGAATGTCTCAGTGGTCTAGTGGTATGAGCACTCGCCTGCCAAAACTGAGGTCCCGGGTTAAATTCCCGGGTCGAGCAAAAACACATTTCCTACTTTTTAAACATGGCTTGGGTTTGAGATCACCAACCCGCATTTGGCAAGCGTAGAGATTATGCCTAATCCTAACTGTACTGATATCTTCAGTGAGATTCCTTTGCCTAGCAGTGGGACATTACAGGCTATTATTCCAAATAGAATATATATAATTATAGAATTTTACAATCGATAAGGCATATAAACTAAAACATACAAAATAATTTAAAGTATTAATTATATTAAAGAAAATTAAAGTATCATAAAAAAGTCGATTATTCATTGGATCCCAACATACGGCGTATACACGTTTTTGCCATAAGTCATGTCTCTATATCAGAACGAATTTTAAGCGATATTTGAACATCATATTCACAAAAATAACTGCAGATTTCTATAATGTGTTTCGCTTATGATATAACGCGATATTGCGTAGATTAACGTTCTGTTTGTGTAAGTTTATCTGCCTTTATTACTTCCTTATTTTTATAGCATACTTACCGACTTTTGGAAACATCATAAACATCGATTTAATTGTCGCTTTGGTGAAGAAAATAAGCCGTTTATTTTTTCGTTCAATAGGTGCCTTGTAAGCAAACGAATAAATACTGATAACTTGATAAAAATCTTAAATACTTACGGTTTTACTAGTAATAACATTTTAAGTGAAAAATTGAATTCAAACTTAGTTTTGATAAGAACTATCGCTTTTATTGAATCGGCTAAAAATTTAACAACTTTGTAAGAGTTCTCTTTCAAATATGTATAGTATAAAAAATCGGTTCATAACGGCTAAGATACGAGGCAACATAAATAATAGATACAAAAGAAAAATATCTCACAAATTGAAATCCATCCGGATTTTGAAGTCAGATCAAAACTATTAAAAAGTTATTCAAAGTCACACAGCATAATTTTAACATTACTGTTCATAGAAAACAATATTTTCATTAAGGCGAGGATATGTGGCGCTCGGCTCGGCTCGCTGGCTATGCCTGCATTCCATAAAATAAGGTTGAGATTTGTGAAGCAAGACAGACACGAGTGCGTGATACGTGGCGGGCGAATATTTCGTTGTAGTTGAACTCTTTTGCGTTTTTATAGAAATTGGCGGGTCTAATGAAAAATGTAACTGATTTAAATAATAGGAAATTGATATTCCTAAAAAAAAACTATGATTATCGCTTCAAATAACGAGATCTAGGACGAGAAAATAATATTTGGTGCTACTTTTACATAATCTTGTGCATCTTATTTCTACATTATTATAATAAATTTTAAAATTCTACTCGATTTAAAATTTTATTAAGGATATATTTTATTTATAGAATCGGTAGAAGTGTTAATATTTGATCGAAGTAGCGACTATGCGCGTTATTTTCACATATCCTCGCCTTAAGTTGAATTGGTTAATACTAAGTAAAACTATACTGATGATAACAGTTTCATTAATCCGGCTGTTATTACGTCACCTCTACAGTGTGGACAGAAGGACCCCATAATGAGGGTTTCTAGCTTCATAAAACTCTATGGTCATACCACTAGCTGTTTCCGCCAACATAAACGGAGGAGGATATTCGCTTCACAATTAACTCGCCCGGATGTCACAAGTGTATGGCTGAAAGATAATAAAGTAGGTTTTTGCCGGTTGAACGAAAAATTGTTCACTGTGTCCATAAAATTCGTCTAGTGAAGATTGTCTGGATTATACTCTGGATTGACTGCAAAGATCCTAAGAATATTATTTTATTATATTGCATTAATTGTAGGATCAAAATTAAAACAATATAGTACAACAATGACCCCTCAAGTCAAGTACTCGTATAACTAGTATGGCTCTACCCGGAAATTATTGCCAAAAGCCCCGACCCACATACAACCCACTGCTAAGTTCCAGTCCAAGTAATGGGCCGACAGTTCTTACTGCGACAAGGTTCTAGTGTCCAATAATAAAATTCCCTTTTCAAGCCTTTGTCATTCTAGTAAACTCTACCTGTCATAAAAAATACTCCCGTATTTTGTCCGTTTTTCTGCGGGGAAATTGAGTGAAACTATGTTCGAATAGGGATTTTAAGTGGATTAATGAACTGCTTAATGGATTTAAACAGTTTTGTACAAAACCACTGTTTGTAAGAGCGCGGCCGCCATTTTTTTTCTTAATGGCGCTAATAATAATTCATACTATACTTATTCTTAAGTGCTTCGTACTTTATACAATACAATTGTGTTTACAACATGTGTTTTAGAAGATTATATTAACGTCAAAAAACCTTGAAAATATCAATAGTTAATACACACCGTTTGAAAATTATTTAAGTTTACTCCAAACCTAATAATGACTGACAACTAAGTTAGAATATTAATATTGTTACACAATTAAGATTCGAAATTTGATTTGAAATGTGTAGTTGATAGTGGTAATGTGGCATTTGACGTCATATTGTCATTGTCACGATGTTCCAGCCACAGTCTGTAAAGTTTGCAGCTGAGTTTGAATGTAAATGATGGGGCTTTAGAATTGCTTTCCAGCGCTGAATTATGTTCCTCATAATTGTTGGACTCATTGTTTTTGATGGGTTGAGGGTTTTAAGCTGAATAGTTTTTTTGCTGTTGTAATATGCCTTTTTATCTACACTAATGTTGTAACATTCTACTTATGTTTCCAATACTTGACTTATAATTACTACTGTTATAGCGCAGACAACAAAACACTCAATTTAAGCAATTTCACATGATGGTATAATCCACATCGATATCGTAAAATCTCATTATAACATCGCTCACTCCTGATTGGCCCTGCGCGAGCTGCGCTCTCATTGGTTAGATTTTAATGGCGACAAGTTCACTGTGACAATACACGTACGCGTGAAAAACTATTGTCAGCTTTTACTCTTGTTGTTTGATTAATTGCATTAGTGAAGATAAAGTAGTGTATGCAACTGCATATAACACGGGTATTAAAACACTCGTTACTATTATGAAACTCGCTGCGCTCGTTTCATAAACTCACACTCGTGTTTTAATACCCTTCCTTGTATGACAGTTACATAAACTACTATTATGTGACTGTGATATTTTTGCTCGAATAAGGTTTTATGTGTTTTAAAGTAATTTGGTTATAAACACTATTCCTTGGTTTATTGTCAATAAATTTTTAAAGTATGAATTCTTCTACCTTTAGGTATATATATAAGAAAGACATTTGCAGATATAATATATTTCTTGTAATATATGTTTCATCGGTACTGTCAGAGTTTTCTTAATTTTCTGCTAACTGTTTGATAAACATTACAAATTTAATATTTATCGTATAAATATATAAGTTGGATTCTCAAAAGAAATTTATTCTTTCAACCATCCACATCAAAATTAGGTCATTTTCTTTCACATAGTTTATATTTTTTTTAGAAATAGACAGCGTTGAATATTTTTCTTTTTTCTACTGTTTTTGTCTAACAAACTCAAGACTTTTAGAAAAGTAATAAATAAATCCATACTAATGATATAATAAAGACGTAAGTCGGTCTTTCTTTCATTTTCAAACCTATTGAAGTTTAGGCGAATTCTAAATTTTAGGCCTTGTAGCACTTTGTCAAAATTGTTTGTGAAAATGTCATTAACATTCTAAGACATGTTGTGTGACGTGTGATGTTATTGTAGAAATTTGAATATGACATGGTACATATGCATTTTAAAAAGTGTCATTATGAAAAGCAGACCAAGCGTACAATTGGTAAGTGTGGGGTTGGGAAATAAAACAAAATTATATGATAAGTTGGCAAATGATTATTCGGCGAAATAAAATTCTGCGAAATGTTGGTTGGCAAGTGAAATCTGGCAAATAATTTTCGGCGAAAAGGCAGAGAACCGTTTGTATATTAAAAGTTTGGATATGACAAGGACTAAGCTGCGTAATATAGTTGTTTTATTTCACCAGGGCCCCTGAACCATACTTGTAATTTAAAGGAGTATAGACACGTGTCTTTGTGCGCGTAACTATCGGTACAGCTGTCAAAATCATCGTTTATATTTATTTGACATCGAATAAGTATCGAATGTCTTTCCTCCGCTTACTGTTCCCTGCTGTCGCTACTTCAAAGATGATTTTGACAGGATTTAGACACGGCACACTAAGACAATGTGTATGTACGATTACCTACACAAGTATGAGTAAAGGGCGCCTGAGAGATAATATGTCAGTTCTTTATCACAGTATAGTTCGTGTACCCGTATTGTGATCAGCAGACTATGATCATATCAACTGAAGCAAATTACTGTCCTACTTCCTACTTAATATTATAAATGGGAAAGTTTGTGAGAATGGATGTATGTATGGATGTTTGTTACTCTTTCACGCAAAAAATACTTAACGGATTTGGATGAAACTTTACAGTAATATAGGTTATACATCAGAACAACACTTGGGATATATTTTATCCCCAAATTCCCGCGGGAACGGGTACAACGCGGGTAACACCGCGGGGCTTGGCGAGTATATCATAAGTAGAAAACGCATGTCTGTCTCTTTTCCTTATCAAATATTGAAAAAGATCCTTTTGTAGGTCAGAGCTAATACTATTCTACATGAAATTTACGCTCCAAATACTGTAGTCTGTTTTACGTTTAGTGTAACGCAATTTTAATAGTATAGGACAGAGTTCAGGTTTCTGCTTATTGGACGTAAAAGTCTTAGGGTATCATTTTGCATAATACTACTATTGGGAAATTGTAATAGTATTTATGGAACTTTAGTTTATTGCTTGAGACATGGCAAGCAGCGTTTTGGTATTTTGAACCACATGGGATTTTTATAATATACTAACCGCGCCCCACGGTTTCACCCGCATTGTACCCGTTCCCGCAGGAATTTCGGGATAAAAAATAGCCTATGTCCTTTCTCAGGGTCTGGACTAACTGTGTACCAAATTTCATTCAAATCAATTCAGTAGTTTTTGCGTAAAGCGTAACAAACTTACATTCACATTTATAATAATGATACTTGTTGGGGAGATTCTTATCCCCGACACCAAGCGCCCTGGCGTATTACGGTGCTACTAATGGTGGGTATTTGCGCCTCATTGGTATATAAGACCCACATACAAGTAGGCAGAAAAAAAGGATTCTTATACACAAGCGACATGTGTGTAATGGCAAAATAAAAATATAAAAATGTTGTAAGCTGCGTTGGCTGCCATTTATTTTCGTTAATTGATATCATACTGAAGTTACTGCTGCAGACATCAATAGCGTCTCTTGCCAATGTTATGCACTGTATTACTTTGTCACATTATAAAAAAAAAAAATTTAGTATAGGTCTTCTTCTTCCTCGTGTGGGTGGTCAACCTGACCAATCCTGGTGTCAGAGTTATTGCGCATGTAACGACTACTATCCGTAGAAAGTAACCGGGAACGAACGGCTTAACGTGCCCCCCGAAGCACGGAGTAGTAGATGCATTAAGTTGAAAGTTATTTTATTATCACCACTCGACGAACAAAACATATTCGAGGTAGGCCCATCGGCAAAATATACCTTCGAGGTAGGCCCATCGGCAAAATATACCTTAGAGGTATGCCCATCGGCAAAATATACCGTCGAGGTAGGGCCATCGAGGTGAAGATCATCGGCCTAATGTTTGGAACCAAATCCTACTTAGCGCAAACAGAGTGTCCAATGTTTGTCAATATTTTGAGTCTGATTAATGGCTTCTGTCTAATGATGTGTCACTGAAGTACGTAATAAATGGATCGTGTATAAAAATATATTGGGATGTTATCACCATTTAATTTATCAAAAAAAAAAATATTCTGTATTTATACTAATATTATAAAGAGGTAAAAATTTTAATTTGTTTGTTTGTATGTTCGAGGTAATCGGAAATTATCAGTCCGATTTGAATAATTCTTTTTTAAATAGATAGCCACATTCAACGGGAAGGTTATAGGATATTTTTCATCCCGAAATTTCCACGGAAACAGGCACAACGCGGGTAAAACCGCGGGGCGCTGCTAGTTTAAAATAAAAGTAATATTATGTGGAGTATAAACAAGAGCGGTGTGCCAACAACTACTCCCATATTCCACGGGAAAAGTGTTACTATTGTGTTAGATCCAAATTAAATTCGCAGTTAGTTAAGAACAACACACTTATTGCGGCACTCAGAAATGTCCATTTAATTGATACTTAACTTAGTTGACGTAGTTTTTCATACATTACTCATGTCAAAATCACTCATAAAATCTCTATTAAGGACGCATTTTCATAGCGTGATTGTTTAATTTATGAAAGCACTATAATTAAGCTATTTCTGTGAGCTTTTGAGAAATTATTATTTTCTATTGACACGTCTCTGAGAGAGTTTCACTGACCCGTAATGGGCCGCTGCGGGCCATTCCAAACCAGCTTTCATACAAATACTAATAATACAACGTTAAGCAACCCGCAACCGGACCGCATCCGGCCCGCACCCGCACTATGCGAGACTTGCGCTTGTACGAGTACAAGTGTCTTTACTAAAATAAACAGTTGAGATTTTAGGTGCGTGAAAAAATTAAGTGAGTTAAATACTTTTTTATTTTGCAAGTATATTGTACTAATATATGTATATAATACTTATGTATAATGAAGATAGTTATGTCTTTAAACTGAGAATAATTAATTCGTGTAGTATTAATTAAATGAAAACAAATCTAGCAATTAACTTTTGTATCTGACTGCAGGGTCGTGTTACGAAAGTGTTTTACCTAGATAAAATACTAAGTCTGAAAAGCTACAAAGGATCGCTGGAATACTAGTTTCAGGTCTCGTATTACTTACACAGAAGACTTGTAGGTACAGTCACGAGCTTTAATTTGGGACCCACCTAAGGTTGAATATCGTGTAGCAAACTTAATGTCTCCTTCGACAGCGAGTGGTGGGAAACCGCAAAGAACAGAGAAGGTTGGAAGCGTTTGGGGGAGACCTTTGCCCAGCAGTGGGACGATACAGGTTAAAAAAGAAAACAAAAATGTTTACCATCGATAACTTTACGTTTCTATCAAACTAAGGTTTCGTCCATATTGCATTATGAATGTTCTAACAACATTTACTGGAAATGGGTCCCAAATTAAAGCTCGTGACTGTACACTTACTGTTAGAAGCGTTGAGTTTTACTTGTTAAAAGTAAAAGTGAAGTATTAGCCTGTAATGTCACACTACAGGCCAAAGGTATACTATATACATCTCGCTGTAGATACAGTGAGGAGAAGAGTACAGTGAGAGAATAAGGCTATTCACCACGCTTGCCTACTGCGGGTTGGTGATCTCAAACCTGAATCATGTTTGAAAAGTAGAAAACATGTTTGGTAACTAGGTCGAATTTATGGCAAAATTTATTAAAATCGGTTCAGTGGTTTAAGAGTGCTAGCATGGCAGACAGATAGACAGAGTAACTTTCGTATCTATGTTAAAACAAGGAAAGAATCCCTATAGTGATATGTTGTTGTTTGTGTTCCTAAGTGTACAGATACTAGACCAAAATATTATTCCTGTTTGTTTTATGTTTTCTTCTTGCGTAAAATCTCCTTAGATTTTATTGGTACAAAAATCTAGACATATCAAACAAAAGGCAAAAATTATTATCGAACACGTCGCAATAACAGCTTCGTTGCGGTCTCAATATTTGCAGCCCACAGTAAATATTATAAATAGGTACAAGCTTTCGTAAGCCTTCCGATATTACAGAAATCTTTATTGCAAAATGTTTTGTGACAAACTAGGCAAGCGTTAAGAGTTTGAGCAGACAATAGATAAGACTGAGCAGTCTATAGTTTTAGACAGTTTAGACAAGACTGTAGTTAGACTGCATTCATCTCACTGAATATTAACTTTTTATATAGTGACGTGTGCTGTCAATGTATAAAACCAACTAATACAACTAAAAAGACAACTCAATAACGTAATTTTGAATCTACGTTTACGGATACAAGATAAGAAACAAGTATGTCAATAACGTAATTTTGCAAAATTTCACCGCTCGCGTATTGGTGTTGCACGTACGGATGTATAAAATTGAAAAAAAAAATGTATTCAAATCCGGCTGATTCTCACAAGGGACGTTACTAGAAGGATATATATCAGCCGTAAGAGTTTATTTATACTTTACAGTTGAAAAGAGGTAAAAACAACCACAAACTTTCTACACGTTTAAAAATTAAAGAACAATTGACTGGAATGAAGTCCTTTCCGAAAACCTTGCCTTTTTAGGCAATAGTAACAACTTACGGGTAACATAGAGGTTATTATGGTTAGGCAATAGCTAGGTTTTGCCTAGACCTCCTTCCCGTAAAGGGTTACGTAATATAGATGTCGTTTCTGTGACAATTTGGCTCTAAATTGTGACACTGCTACCTTTTTCTTAGGTCCTTCGACCTTTAGCTCGAGGCTGTTCTAAACTTTGACATTGTGAAACTACCCAAGCGTAGTTGAACTATACCTGGTGAGTTTGTATTGTACCTAAACCCACCAAAAGTGTATGTGCCTGAATCTCGCCCTCACAACGTTCTATAATTGCTTTTCACATTACATAAACAAGAAGTTTAGTACAAAGTTTTTCAATTATATGAGTTTTCTTAGATTTCTTACGTGATTAAGCTTTGATTTAAGATCAGTGATTAAGCGCATGACACATACATTGCGGTTGCGAGCCGGTTCGGTTCGCGTGACGTTGTATTCCTTGTATTTGTATGAAAGGTTTTACAGCGGCCCGTACCTGCACTATATGTGTATGAAAGGTGTTACCCAAACCCGCACCATGTATGCCTTGCGCTTTAGCAATATGTCTAGAGAAGCCATTATAGTGTGTCCATATCGCATGAAGCATGCGATGATCACAACAGTATAAAGTATACGGTATTCTATGGCATTGTGAACAACTGAAGTAAGTTATTAAGTTCCTTTAGATTAGTGGCCAACCCTGGTGTGTCAATAATTAGGGGTTGGTCATTGGCGGTGCAGACGACGTTTATAATTAAACTATTCAGTCACCGCGTTCGGATAGCTCATAAAACATATATTGAGAGAGTCTCACGAGTATCAGTACTGTAATTGGAACATTAGATGAGAGAAAGATACGACTCTTGGGACATTGTACGTGGCGTACTTTGTAGTCAATAAATGGGTTTCTGTACCACGCTGAAAACGATAAAAAGAGAAAAACGTAAAGAAAATGTAGCTGTCATTCATTCTTAGAAAACGAGCCAAGTGGGTAGACGATCGACGAACTTAGAATATATATCAAGACGTAAGGTATCAAATCTATACTAATATTATAAAGCTGCAGAGTTTGTTTGTTTGTTTGTTTGTGTGAACGCGTTAATCTCAGGAACTACTGGTCTGATTTGAAACATTCTTTCAGTGTTGGATACTCCACTTATTGAGGAAGGCTATAGGCTATTTTTCATCCTGAAATTCCTACGGGAACGGGCACAACGCGAGTAAGACTGGAGCGCTGCTAGTTATATAATAAAACTTTATTGAATGTTTACCTCTTTCAGATGTGTGGTATGTTATATGGATGAGACAATACAACGTAGGAGCATATTCATTACAACTTAGACACGAGAATATTACTATAATCATCATTCTATTATTATTCTCGTACACACTATGTTTATATTATATCGCACAGTAAATATTACAACTTCACGCGTGAACGAACTATTTAATAATTCAACGATTCAAATATTCGTTTGAATTGTGGTTTGACTAAAAATAGAGAATAACTAAGTTTCGATTATATTTCATGATGGATCACTATTTTGTGTTCCAAAAGTAATTTTCATAAATAATATATCACGGGAGAAATTTTCATTTAGTATAACCCCTTTTTCAAGCACCTGTAATTTATATTCAAACTTCCCTAAGGCCTATTTGTACCGTCACCGTTGAAACACCCCTCTCGAAATACGTTTCAGGTTTTGTCAGAAGAAATCTAATTTCGAACAAACATAAATAGTTGTAAAGGGTGTTTGTTAAAAAGTTATGTTGGTCCTATCTAATAGTGTGTCACCGATTCTAATTAAAATTATAAATGCGAAAATCTCAAAATTACCTACACAAGCATGATTCAAGGGCACTCGGGAGATAAAAGAACTATACCTATTGACATCCAAATACTTTTTTAAAAGTATTGATGCGATTGAGATGTTTACTTTCTAAACCTACGATATTCATAAAAAATATATGTTATACAAAAAACAATCCCAGTATCAAACATTAATATTTGACGGAACCTACAAGATAGATGATTCCGGCCGTTAAGTGCTCGTAAGCTCGCAATTTTACGTCGCATTTGCGCATAAAATAAAGGAAAGATTGTTCCCTCCACGTAGCATACATGTTGTGGACATATTCACGTATGTTTTGCCTGAATTAGGTACCTATCTATAAAGTTACCTGAAAAATGGTAGGCAAAGAAAATTGGGGTGATTTACACACGTTGATCACGTAATACTTTGGCATACTCTGTGGTATCGTAAAACGAATGATGTGTAGTTCAGTGTTCGCTTCTTGTGACTGCTTTGTGTGAGTTTTCAGAACGCTAAAAGGTCTATAACATGTCCGTCATATTTGAAGGTAAAATTGGTTTTCACGTAAAAATAATATCCTAGATAAGAAGTCATAACCTATCTCATACCTTAGAAACGAGATATGAATTTAATATTGACTTACTCGTTTTGATAATACGAGGGCGGGTCAATAAGTCCGTGACTTTTTGAATTTCCGACCTCTTTACTGAAACAATAATACTGGTCCCGTCAACAGGCATCTGTAAGTTGACTCCTCTGAAAATTTGAACTTGCTGCGTCAGTTAGTTTGTATTTTACAGCTATCTTTAACAGACTACTCACTAATTTGACGAGAAAATGGACAAAAGTGAATTTCGTGTGCTTATTAAGCATTATTTCTTGCGAAAAAAAACCATTACCGAGACCAAGGCAAAGCTTGATAAATACTATGGGGACTCTGCACCATCGATTTCCATGGTAAAAAAGTGGTTTACTGAATTTCGTTGTGGCCGTACAAGCACTAAAGATGCCGAGCGTCCTGGACGCCCAGTTGAGGTCTCTACACCCAAAACATTCGAAAAAATTCACTATATGGTGTTGGCCGACCGAAGATTGAAAGTGCGAGAGATTGTGGAAGAAGTAGGAATCTCGCATGGCTCAGTGGTTTCAATTTTGAATGATCACTTAGGCATGAGAAAGCTGTCCGCAAGATGGGTGCCGCGTTTGCTCACAGTCGACCACAAACGCAATCGTGTAACAACTTCACAGGAAGGTTTAGCATTGTTTAATCGTAATATGGAGGAGTTTTTGCGCCGTTTTGTAACCGTGGACGAAACGTGGATCCATCACAACACACCAGAGACCAAACAACAGTCAAAACAGTGGGTTTCCAAGGGTGAATCGGCGCCAAAGAAGGCCAAGGTGGGATTGTCGGCCAATAAAGTTATGGCGACTGTTTTTTGGGATGCACGCGGGATAATCCACATTGACTACCTTCAAAAGGGAAGAACAATCAATGGGGAATATTATGCCAACTTATTGGACCGATTCAATGACGATTTAAAAAGAAACCGACCTCATTTGGCCAAGAAAAAAGTTCTTTTCCACCAAGACAATGCAAGGGTGCACACATGTGCAGTTGCCATGGCCAAAATCCATGAATTGGGCTATGAATTGCTCCCTCATCCGCCCTATTCTCCAGATTTGGCTCCGAGCGACTACTTCTTGTTCCCAAACCTGAAGAAATGGCTTGGTGGAAAAAGATTTGACTCCAATAATGAAGTCATCTCGCAAACAAAGGCCTATTTTGACGACCACGACAAATCATATTTTTTGGAAGGGATAAAAAAATTGGAGAAGCGTTGGACAAAGTGTATAGAGCTCAAGGGAGACTACGTTGAAAAATAAAATATATTTTTAATAAAAAAATCTGTCTTTTATTGCAAAAGTCACGGACTTATTGACCCGCCCTCGTATGATGCTACAGATAAACCCACAGAAAGACAGTATTTTTTTAAACCTATATTTTTAAGGGACTTTTACACAAGTAAGGCATGCCTCATAAAAAAAAGATTGACGAAATTCAAAACTTTTCAAACCAGAATTGTTTTTAAAACACGTTTGACGCGTGCCACAGACACAATTGTCAAACTTATAACAACCCTCTGTAGAGAAATGTCAACAATTCTATGAATTACGTACAAAAACAAAAGATGTAACTAACAGTTATTCAAATAAACAATATTACGTCTCAAATGGAATCCGGGGTCTAACATCACTCGTAAGAGAATACCTATTGCCTAACAATAAAATAATGTGAACCTTTTTCTATCAAATTATTATTGAAAACAACTTCCGTACGATAAACTTTGAGCTGCTAAGTTCATTTTATTTCTCCAGAGAAAATCCTGGATGTTTCGAAAATCCTGTCTTGTGATAAATTTAATAAGTGTTTATTTTCAGAGAGAGACTTTTCTCGAATTTCATTGCTATTATAATATAGGTACAGTCAATAGAGTTAAAAGTACTGTATATGTGATTAATTTAGTGTCTTTGTATGCAGTAATAATACAAAGTTGGTAACATAACTTTGTTGTAGTCAACGCGACAATAGTTGTCACCACACTTGTTAGTAGTTAACCCGAAGTTTTACCTTCAAATTGGTTATGGAATACTATGTAATCAAAGTGATTCATTTCTATATTTATTATGCTGTAACTGTACTCAATAGTTTTTCCTTGCCATTCGAAATATTGCCTCACCCCAAAACCAAGGTTGCGTAACTCATTTCTCTCTGAACCAAAATATTAATTTTAGAATTAAAAATATAACAATATATTGAGAATTTATACAACTTCAGAAGCCGTTTAAGTTTTAAACGAAATCGATTCGATGTTAAATCGTTTAGACAGTCGCTGACCTCAAGCAAAGTAAAGTATCGTCATGTAAGTTCGCGGGGCAAAGGCCTTTCAAACTCCTTAGCTAGAAGTTAGGAAAATGATCCTGCGTAACTAGAAACTCGATTATAATAGGTATCCTCACTAAAATCGAGAAAGTTTGCACGCTTTCATAACACGAAACAGAGGAGAATCGGATCGATGTTATTTTTCCATAGGCAGATAGTAATATATTTTATGGGCCGCAGGGCGACATGTTTCGTTTAGGGAAGCTATGGGGTTTATCTCGAAAAATGCGAGGTTCCTATGGGAAAATCTTTCATATCACACACTGAGGGTCACCGTCTGGTATGTGATTTAAGGAATATGTAAAATTTTGACAAGATCTTGCTGTTCTGCAAAATTTGGGATTAGAATCTTAAGGCTGCAGCGATAGTAGTCATTACTAGCGTATTTTTAGAAATAAGACATTATAACATGGCAATTTTTAAATAGAAGTTATGTTCAATGTTCTTTTTTCAAAAACATGCCTGTCATTGCACCATAGCTACATAGAGATTCTTGCAAGTGACACATATCAAATAAGTACCTACTAAAATATCAATTGACTTACCAAGTAAAGCCATGAAGAATCCATACATGACACACATGGTATGTCCGAAGATCCATCGATGGAATAACGCTGATATCAACGTGAATGGATTCCCAAGAACAGACACTGAGAAATCCGAACAAACCAAGTTGAACAGTATGATGTTCAATGGCGTCCAGAGCTGAAACAAAAAAGGTTAATAATAATAATAAATACTTTGGACAAATTCACACACGGTTAATTAGACCCAAAGTAAGCTCTAAGCTTGTGTTATGGAATCTAACTAACTGATACTACTACATATACATACACAAATACTTTATAAGAATATATAATTGACACCCAGACGTCGTCGCCAACAACTATGTCTTCACATATTGTTGACTCCGGGCGGGGATCGAACCCGCAACCCCTGACACAGTAAGCGCTCTCACTGCCACTGTGCCAACGGGCTTGTCGGTTAATTAAAATATAGATTACTGACTTGAAAAGGTTTTTTGTATTGAGCGCATGTATTGCGAAGAACACTGGCTTGTAAGTGTTGAATGAATGCTTATACAAGTCCGTCGTAACAGACAAGAATAATAATTTAACTGAGGGATCAATGTTAGGCAACTTTTAACTTCGTACTTCTTGGATGGCTCACCATTTAGACTTAGTTCTATGCTTGATAGACACATGGAGTGAAAAGAAGTCACCTGAAGCTTCAAGAAGTCACATGAAGTCACATAAAGTAACACGAAGTCACATAAAGTAATACGAAGTCACATAAAGTCACAGGAATTCACAAAAATTCACATTAAGTTACTTTCAAACATTGAAAATAGTATAGTACAAATGTTTGAAAATAAATCATTATAAATAAATATTTTTTCCTGGCCAAATAATGATTACCAATAACAGAGTCATCTTACAAGACATGGAATACATATTTCATGAAATCATCTATTTGGAAAAGGATAACTCATTACTACGTTAATACTAAATCAATAGAATTGCTCATTCGGATATTAATTATTAGATACTTCGTTCTGTGTTGGATTGCTTGTTTCTCATGGGTATACCTTTGAGATAAAAAGGTTAAGGAAACCACGGTAAAAGTTTTATGTGATTCAGGTACGAAGTTGAGGGATTTTGTTTGTGCCTTTAGTAAGCATTAGTGCATACTGTGTTAAAGGGAATATATAGTACTAGTAATGTTTAAGGGTGCGTCTCCATTGAATCGGAGCGGAGCTGTGCGGGCCTCAACCGACCAATCACAATGTATTACGAAATGATTTTGACAATGTCAATGCCTTGTTTGAAAATTCTTCTTCTTCACCGAGTGGATGGCCAACCTGACGAATCCTGGTGTCAGAGTTATTGAGCCGCCAAAGGCCTCTGACATGGCTCATGTAACGACTACTATCCGTAGAAAGTAACCGGGACCGACGGCTTAACGTGCCCTCCGAAGCACAGAATCATCTTACTTTTCGAGCAATCAGGTGATTCAGCGTGCAATGCCCCAGCCCTAACCAAACTGAGGAAAGTCTCACAAAGAGATTTTTGTGAGATATCCCCACCGGGAATCGAACCCGGAACCTCCGGGTCGTGAGCCGGGCGCTCAAACCACAAGACCACGGAGGCTGTTTGACAATTTAAATGCGTTGTGATTGATTGATTCCGTACAACTCCATACTTGAATGGAAACGCACCTTAAGTCTTCGATTTATTTTTAGCAGGATTTCAACTTTAACAAGTAATGTGCTGGTAACTGCCTCAGAGGCCTTTGGCCTGTAATGGTATTCACTGCAGTCACAGCATTTACTAAAATCTCCGTTTAACAATTAAAATAATGCAAAGTACTATAGTTTCATTTATTATTGTCTGTGATACTTATACCAGATGCAGGCCTGGATAGTGTGTTTAGTCAATTTGCCCCCAAGCGAGTAAAGCGAGCAAAAGTAAACATAAAAACTACGAGTTAACGTATAAAATAACAAGCTGAAAACACAGAGCACTTTTAAAGTTAGGCTGAGAAAATGTGAAATAAAAACGGTATGTACCTCGAGTTCAATGTATACGTAAAATACGGGTTAAATTTTGCATGATACTCGTATTCTATACTAATATTATAAAGAGGTAAAATTTTTATTTTTATTTGTTTGTTTGTTTGTATGTTCGAGGTAATCTCCGAAATTACCTGTCCGATTTGAATAATTCTTTTTGTAATAGATAGCCACATTCAACAGGAAGGTCATAGGCTATTTTTCATCCCGATATTCCCACGGGTACAGGCACAACGCGGGTAATATCGCGGGTCGCTGCTAGTATTTCATATGCATGATAGTATACGAGAATTATAAACTCTCATTAAACTGTACATGGCAGAGTATTTCATAAAGCGTGTGACCCAGAAACAGAGAATTATATGCAACATGATTTATTCTGAATTGCATAAAATTCCAATATAGAAAAATGGACCAATAGGGAAATGCCAAGATCATGACACATCGCCATAAACTTGTATCGAATTGGAATGAAAAGAGAAATAGGAATGAATATTGAAATCTATTAAAATTGAGAAAGAAAATGCGTCATTTTGTTAAGAAAATTTATAATAATCACGTTTCAAGGACTTTTTCATTCCACTAAGTATTCTTCAGATCAGAATTCTTCATAATAATAATAATTTGTGGTTAGAAGCGACGCCATCAGAGAAATTTCGAAAAAAAGAACTCAAACAATTGTATATTCAAGTTTGATAAGATTTTTGTGTTTTAAGAAATCTTTAGTCGCTGTAGCTTGTACCAAATTACGGAGCAGTCTGATAATATAGATGTTTGATATAAAAAGCCTAAAAAGTCAATTTTAAGCTCCAATATTAACTAGGTTTGATACCTACTTGGAGGTAACTTAGCATTTCAGCCATACAAAGGCAATGCGTACCTAAACGTTAATTAAAGTAATTGAGTTAGGACGTAGTTCATTTTAACTTGCTGGTAATAAGCTTTGAAGACTAATTGTAATTAATACACTTCATTATTCATGGTTACTTTTTCTATACACAGGAATAATATTCGGTTAATTTCAAGCTAATTCAAGGTTAGTTTTATAAATATAGAAAGGTTTCGTAACTCCTTTTATCTTCTTTTAAGAAATTGGGTTTTGTTTATTCTATTTATTTTAGTAGCTTTCAAGGAGAATTCGATTCACTCATGGATTAAATAATGGCAGTATTTTTAGATTCGTAGACCCCGCGTCGTTGTAAGTACTTCGGGGGTTGTGAGTTGGAGAATTTAAAGACGATTTAAAGATGTTTGAAGAACATGAGTGTGTGATTTTTGGGACTGCTTTGTGATGAAATCCCCCTTAATTAAATTAAGATTTCAAACAATTCGTGTCTGTTATTTGCGTCTGAACTCTTGTAATCTCGGCTCGCTGCTTGTAAACTAGCCCATTGTCAGACAGACAGACAGACAGACAGACAGACAGACGCGACGGGGCACAACAAGAGGCGAGACTCTACTTGATAGATATCAGTGACGTTGGGGATAGATAAACTTTGTACAAATTATATGTATGTATGTGGCTAGAAGGCATCATTTCATAGGGGTCCTATCACGAAAGCTGACACGATCTTACAATCTCGTTACATATATCGCGTTATGCTTTGTTCAGACCAAATCAGTTATAGGTTCTATTCCGTCGGTACTGGTACTTGCCAGAATTGATTTTTAGCTTCCTTTCATCTTCCTAAAAGCCTACGTAAATAAGTAACGGTAAATGATTTTACTATGAATTGAAACGTACGTTAAATACATTATTATATGGTAACGTGTTAAACGCTCATAGTAAGTTGCCGTCATCTAAATAAATAAAAAATGAATCGCCGAAATGTATGAAAACGTACAACTTCAGAACGACTGCACCAAATTGGATTATTATTTTTTTACGTGTTCCTTATTGTCTGGACAAGGTTTTTAAAATACTTAATACAAATCAAGAAATTCCCACGGGAAAGAGGACGCTGCGGGTGAAATTTCGACATCGAAAAGACATGTTTTAGTCCCGATAGTTTTCTTATAAACATACTCAAAAGTCCGAAAACTAACTTTCATAATAAAAATACTCATTATGGTTTATATGACGATAAAAATATAGGAACTCCTTTCCGATATCCGAAAATGAGCGTAATAACAATTTCATCTTTCAACCCTCAAATAAAATGATGATGAAGGTCTATGGTAAAGGGTATGGGAATACTGTGAACAATGCATATGTGATATGAACGTACAAACTCGTACATTCCCGCTTTCCAAGGATTAACGTGGCGATGGATAATGAGGTATCTACGTTTTGCAGCTACATATTTGCTAACGTATAAACTTAGTACATAAATTAGAAGAGACTTTTTACGAAAAGGAGTTATAGGGTGGTTATAGTGATTTATACGGGCGTTTAAGTACGATTTTGTTTAGGCTAGTTTTTTGTCACAAGTGCAACTCATGCAATCCAACTAATTTTACAAATGCGATTACTTGTGAGGATGTATGTATGTTTTTATTCTCTCACGAAAAACCTACAGGACAGATTTGCATGAAACTTTACAGTAATATAGGTTATGCATCAAAATAATACATGGAATCCATTTTATCCCGAAATTCCCGCGGGAACGGGTACAACATGGGTAAAATCGCGGGGTGCTGCTAGTACGCTTGTAAATGCAAACCATGAGAAACTAACACACCGGAATAAGCCTGTGTATGCATGTCAGATTTTTTGAAGTAGAATATATACGAGTATAATCTCGCATGTAAAAACGAACCGTATACGCGCAGAAAAAACGCAGATATGTAACTACCCTAAATTACGTGGTTGGTCGTGTTTTCTCTTATGTAAATTATATCTGTGAGTATGGAGGTTGCGTAACACGTAGAGCGACTTACGTAGGTATATGTATGTGCAGTTTTCATATTTCTTTTAAAAGTAAAGTAAAGTATTAGCCTGTTAGTCTTACTGCTGTTCAAAGGTGCGCGCATCTCACCGAAGATGTCAGTACAGTGATCGTAATTGGGCGTAATCACCACGCTTGCCTAATGCGGGTTGGTGATCTCAAACCCAGGCCACAATTCTTGTATTTTAAAGAATTAACGTTTTATGTTTTACTAGCCTCGAAAACACGATAGAATTGCTTGGAAAATAAGTTTAAAAAATAATTAGGTATACCAATATTTTATTTACGTAGACAACTTAAGCTCTTGCTAGATAAAGGAGATTTACCGTTTTTTGAACAGAAATAGTACAAAGCATTTGACAAAAGAACGACATCGAACACTTCTTTGAGGAATATTTTCACTATTCTTAGAAAATAATCTTTGTATCGAAGGATTACTGGTTTTGTGAAAAAATAAGTGTCGAATAAGTTTTCAGAATTCGAAATAAATCAAATATAACTAAATAAAAGCAATAATTGTAAGTTTGAACGTCTTTAAAACTATTCACCCGATGTCAAAACCTTATATTTCAAGTATTCAACTAATATTACACGTATTTGGGATACTTATATGTCTGGGTGTCAATTTATATGTTCTTACTAGCAGCGCCCCGCGGTTTCACCCGCGTTGTTCCCGTTTCCGCGGGAATTTCGGGATAAAAAGCCCATGTCCTTTCTCGGGCTCTGGACTAACTGTGTACCAAATTTCATTCAAATCGGTTCAGTAGTTTTGGCGTGAAAGCGTAACAAACAAATGTACATTCACATTTAAAATATAAAGTAGGGATATATAAAAAGGGGTTAAATAAGTGAAGCCCTAACATAAAGTGGATATTCAGTATCAGAATATACGTGGGTTTGTTATTACTCGATTTTTCAAGGAAATAATTTCATTACACGATGCGAAGCGAGGACGCAACGCTGATTGAAAATAATTCGAAATATCCTGATATCCATTTTAAGCCAAAACAATTTATGAAACAACAAAGAGGTACATATGATAATCTATAGGTACTAATATAATAAAACCAGAGTTCGGCTTTTTGTTTGTTTGTTGGCATAGACTAATCTCTGGCAAACCATCGCATTTGAATAATTCCTTAGTATTGTATGTTTACATCATCATAAATTTAAGAGCAAGGCTCTTGTCGGTGAGTCCGATGCAGACTTCTCCACCTATTCCTATTCAGTGCAAGTTCCTTCACATCTCTATAAGACATGACAGACACTTTTTCTTTAATCTGACTCATGTAACTGATTCTAGGCCTTCCCCTACCTCGCTTTCCTTCAACTTTACCTTCCATGATATTATTTATGAATCTGTCATGTCATATGTTTACAGTAAAGATAAAATTTGTATGCTACTTTTTATCTCTTTATCATACGGAAAAGAGAACAACGCAGGTAAAACCGCGGATTTTGGCTAGTAATACATACTGTGTAGGTACACTTTGTTTGTATGTAGATAGCGCGGTTGTTAGAGCTCACTTGTAATAGATGTTATCAATAATACAAATTGTTATTTCCAACCATACGTGTAGTTTACTGTAACTGTCTTTTTTATTGAATTAATGATACCTTAACACGTCACTGTTTGAGTGAGATTTGGTTAAGAGTTGTTTATAGATATAGACGATTTTCAATGCAAGGGCGGTCTTCTTCTTCTTCATGTCGAGACATCTCGATAGGCATGGATGTTTTTTTTTTGCTACTTTTTAAACATGGCTCTGGTTTGAGATCGCCATCCGCATGTGGCAAGAGTGGTGATAACGCCTAATTCTCCTCACTGTACTGATATCTTTAGTGAGATGAGAGGCTTTTGCCCAGTAGTGGACATTACGGGCCAATGCTTTACTTTACTTTACTTTTATTTCAACGCTTATAAGGGCAGTCACAGAATAGCGTTTATTACAGTTGCCATAGGAACATTAGCTTGGGTAAATTAAAAAATCGGACGTATTACTTTTATCGCTATGCACAGGTACCACCTACTTTCATAGTTTCATGAGCTAAATCCAGTGTTTAATCTTGTACTAACATATACGGTCGCTACGGTATAAGCGCCTACATGCACTTAAAACGAGTTGACGGGCGTATATTGAGCTTATCTCTGAGAAACCGTTCTTTTAAACTGCCATATTTAACCGAATTTACTAAAGGAGGAGATTCTGAACTCATCGTAATTGAAGTTAATAGATTTTTTTCAGGTAGTATGTGTATTCAGGGGTGTAAGGAGTCCCAACCAACATCTGTAAGGGCTCAAGTCAACCTCACCTGCACGTGGTGCACCCTGCTGACTAACCGACGAGGCTCTGGCAAAACACCCGCCAACACGCATTGGACCAGCGCGGCGGGTCACGGTCCAAACCCCCCAATTATGGATAGAAGAATAAAAAACAGGCCCCAAGTCCCCGGCGACCTCAGTGTTAGCGCTGGTGGTGACGGACATCGGCCTGATGCTGGGGTCAGGGGTGCGAAGAATCCCCGGGTGCGATCGATCGCCCGTCAAACGACCACGGCTCATGTTATTAAGGACACCGATATGCTCAATATACTAACTTATAATGTACAGACTCTTAGAGAAGATGACAGGCTTATTAAGCTGGAAAACAGTCTCAGAGATATCAAATGGGACATTGTAGGGTTAGCGGAAGTGAGGAGACTAAGAGAACAGACCGAAGAACGGGAAGATAATATATTTTTTCACTTTGGGGAAACTAAGGGGCTTTATGGTGTAGGATTCCTTGTTGCCAAAAAGTGGAAAATAACATTATTGAATTCGTAGGATATTCCGAAAGGATAGCCGTTTTGAAATTCCAGTTGACTCCAAATAAGACTCTTAGCGTAGTACAAGCTTATGCCCCATCTTGTTCTCATACCGACGATGAAGTTGAAGATTTCTATACACTCCTAAATAAAGCCTGTGATGAGAACCGTAGTACATGGAATTTGTGTATTGGCGATTTTAACGCAAAAGTTGGACAAAAGCTCTGCACGGATAACACTGACGCAATTGGAAAATATGGACTAGGAACCCGTAACGACCGAGGAACCAGACTAATCCAATTCGCTTTTGGACGAAACTCGAAAATTGCCAACACTTTTTTCTACAAGAAACCCCAGAGGAGATGGACGTGGAAAAGCCCTGATACAGTTACTAAAAACGAAATCGATTACATCATAACATCTGACCTACATATTATTAAAGATGTGTCATGCCTTAGCAAAATCAAGTATGGGTCCGATCACCGGCCCGTACGTGCTAAAATCAAATTCAACTTCAAAATACATCGTTCAAAACTTTTCACAAAAACCATAAATTACCACTCTAAATCTTCTCTCTTAAAACATTCTGATCAATTTAACCTAGAACTCTCCAACTCATTTCAAATGCTTAACAATTTAAACACGGAAGACGTTGATACTCAATATACGACATTAGTACATAAAATTAAGAATAGTAGCAAGAAAATAAAAATGGACAAGAGACAGAAACCAAAACTGACCGCAGAAACAATACAATATATAGAAAGAAGATTAAACTTTGAAATTGGCACTGAAGCATACAAAAAACTGGACAGAAAAGTAAAACGAAGTATTCGGTATGATCTTAGAAGAATAAACTGTGACTTAGTTAAAGCAGCCATTGAAAGAAATACGTCACTCAGAGTAGCAAAACAAGGCATAACTAGGGGCAAAAAATGGATAAACAGCTTACAAGACGAAACAGGAACCAAATTCTATACCAGAGAAAAAATAATAGATATATGTACAACATTTTATAAAGATCTTTACACAGACACTGATAAGACCAATATCGAGATACAATATTCCCGACCGAGTTCCATCCCAAACATAACAGGTAAAGAAGTTTATGATGCTCTTAAGACGATGAAATATGGCAAAAGTCCAGGAGAGGATGAAATCACTACCGAAGAATTAAAAATAGGATCAAAAACTCTATTGCCACCGCTTACAAAATTATTCAACTCCATTCTGGATACTGGACAGCTTCCTAAAAAAATGTGCCATTCCAATATTATTCTTTTACATAAAAAAGGCGATACATCCGATATTAATAACTACAGACCAATTAGCTTAGTATCCCACATATACAAAATATTTATTAAAGTGATCCAAAACCGTATATCGGCGCAACTTGACGCACATCAACCTCCGGAGCAAGCTGGATTTCGGCCACAGTTTTCTACTACCGACCACCTACATACCCTCAATCAAGTAATTGAAAAATTTAAAGAATTTAAGAAACCTTTATACATAGCCTTCGTAGATTTTAGGAAGGCATTCGACAGCCTTAAGCATTCTGCTATCTTCACCGCTTTAAAAGACCAAGGAGTTGACGAAACCTACATAAACCTTTTGAAAATAATATACAACAATAGCACAGCAAACACTAAATTACACTCTTCCGGTCCCACTTTTACAATTTCAAAGGGAGTAAAGCAAGGAGACCCGCTTTCTCCAAAATTATTCACAAGTACGCTTGAAAAAGTGTTTCAAACGCTGGCAGTTCTTTGGGCAACAAAGGGCATAACCATAGGTAGCAAACTTTTGACAAATCTTCGTTTTGCGGATGACATTGTCCTTTTTGCTTCATCAGCGCCTGAACTGGAACTTATGCTCCAAGAACTGAGCAAAGCGAGCCTTGAGGTGGGTCTTCTGATGAATTGGTCAAAAACACAGCTGATGACCAACAGCTCAAAACGTAGGGTCGAGGTAGATGGGCAAGTAGTAAGCTATGTCAATGAGTACATTTACTTGGGCCAGTTAGCATCTTTCGGCAACAGGCTAGATGCAGAAATTGCTCGTCGCATAGACAACGCCTGGAAAAGCTACTGGTCCATGAAAACGCTAATGAAGGGAGATTTGCCAATCTCTCTGAAGCGGAAACTCATTGACATGTGCATCTTGCCCATCCTAACCTACGGAGCACAAACATGGTCACTCACCAAGGCACAGAAGACCCGTCTCAAGGTTTGCCAAAGAGCAATGGAACGCAGCATTCTAGGTATCAAGAGACAAGACCGCGTCAGAAACACCATGTTGCGTTCCATGACAGGCGTTGTAGACGTGGGAGTCAAAGCTGCCAAGCTCAAATGGAATTGGGCTGGTCACGTGAGCAGGATGCACCCGGACAGATGGGCAAAGATTACAACGGAATGGGAGTTCCAGGATGTCCGCAGGCCCCCAGGTCGGCCTCCGACTCGATGGCGAAAAGAGCTGGATGATTATAAAAAAGATTGGAAAGAGTTGGCCATGAACAGAGATAAATGGAAAGAATTGGGGGAGACCTTTGCCCAGCAGTGGGACAGCGAGGTTACGTAAAAAAAAAAAAAAAAAAGTATGTAAGCACCTAAAAACTTTCACGGACAAAACTACAGGTCTTCCACTATTTTAATACTAGCCTGGTCCCTGCGGTATCCCCCGCATTGTACTCGTTCCCGCGGGAATTATGGGATAAAAAGTATCCCATGTGTTAAACTTATGTATAGCCTATATTACTGTAAAGTTTCATCCGAATCCGTTCAGTAGTTTTTGCGTGAAAGAGATACATACATACATCCATCTTTATAAACTTTCACATTCAGTCATTTCAGAGTCAGAATGTGTTGGGGTCAAAGGCTTCTAGACAAGTGGAATATTCAAGTGTCTATGGTACCGCGACAAAGACTGTGTAATGAATGTGCTTTCACGTGTTTATATCACTAATCCGTCTAAGCTCTACGTTATGTTGATACTCGTACTGCAGTTATTTCAGTGATATTCAAGAGTGTATATACTCGTGTAATATGTATAAATATGTGTTTAGTTGTATGTAATAGATGTAATTTGCGTTTACTGATTTCTTAGGTTTAAGCAAACATTTTGAATTGAAACTACCTATGTTTACGGATACACTTCGCTTTTATTTGACGTTTTTTCAGCTCCTTTACAGGACTTACCTTTCGCGTAACTTGACTTTCGACTTACCTTAGTACCTAACTTGTGTTTTTTTTCTTTCGCGTTTTTAGGTTTTTTTTCTAACTTATATTTTCCCACTGCTGGGCATACGTTAGTTGAGGTTATGTTAAATAAATGGAAAGGAATCACTTTATAATTAAAGCGAAGTTTCTTACCTGTCGATCTTTGAACATAAGCAGTATCACCATCAGGTTCAGAAAAAACCCGAAGAATCCAATAAGGAACAGTACGAAGGCTGAAGCCACATAGCTCCACCTCGGCATCAGCAGAGGAAACTCATCATATGACCTGATCACGTTCATCGTGTCATTCAGGCCTTCGGGTATTGACGTCATATTGAAGATTACAACACTTTATCCAACCGATCCATTGTTCAATGTAGTTCTTTTACCTGGAACAAAGAGGGATAAGGGTTAAAGACAGTAATACCTCTGGGAGTTAAAGAGTAATGCCTCAGGGATTTACTAATGAATCACGAATGAAACCGAGTATGATCCTTTTCAGAGTCGAGTCGCAGTTGGCAGTCAATTCCGGTCACGTGATTTAATGCTACTTTAAAAAAAAAATTGTTTGTGTATGTTGGTGACCAACATAGTGTCTGAGTTTTCAGATCGCCTAAAGGCGTTAGAAATGGTCTTATGATATTTAGTCTCACGATTTTAACAACAGAAATCGACTAATTCGGTTGTGTCAGAAACACGGCACTCGCATAGAAATGCCACGATCAATCATACACAACATGTATGAGAAAGAGTTATGATATTCTATTTAGTAAACCGGTGAGTAAAGATCAATTTCTTTGGTCTTCCTTCAATTTTATCACTCATTCATCCTTCTAATATTATAAATGCGAAAGTTTGTGAGGATGTATGAATGTTTGTTACTCTTTCACGAAAAAACTACTGGATGGATTTGGATGGAACTTTACAGTAATGTTGGTTATACATCAGAATAACACATGGGATATATTTTATCACAAAATTCCTGCGGGAACCGGTACAAGGCGGGTAACACCGCGAGGCGCGGCTAGTTAGTAAATATAGTGTTCTAATTGTGTCAAGTCTATTACAACAAGCAAATTAATGTTTGTTCATGAGGTGTTTTGCCAATTAGACAACAATAGTAACTAACTAACCTAACTAAAACATTATAAGTACCTGTCGAATCCCGACAACTTGGGCAAACTAATATGCCTTTATCAAACTATTTATTGAAAACATAAACATTATTGTTTCTCAGCGCTCAATTAAATCTGTATCAGAACATAACCACGTCGATTTAAACTTTGCGTTCACCATTTCAGTAGCATTTTCCCGGAACGTGTATTCTCAAATATAACCAGAAATAATCGCTTTTCAAGGTCAAATCATGTTTTGGGTTTATTTCTTAACTATCCCCATCCCGCGGTTTTACCCGCGTAGTGCATGTTAACGAGTACGAGATAAAAAATAGCCTAAGGCTATGTTTTATCTCTTTTTTATCCTCTTGTAATAATTATTCAAATATGGCTGGAAGTTCTCTCGATTAGTCCGAACATACAAACAAAATTACAAATTTTATCTCTTCATAAATGAGAAGCATAGACAACATAGATTCCCAAAGTATATTTGAGTATTTAAATCATACTCAAATAAAAATATTTAAATACTCAAATAAATACAAAATAGATTTCCAAAGTATTTAAATACTCAAATATACTTTGGAAATCTATGTTGTCTCGGATTGTAATAGACAAAAACATTTGTCTTGAGATGAATTGTTATTATACCCGGACAAATTCACTCACGGTTAATTAGACCCAAACTAAGCTCTGAGCTTGTATTATGGAATCTAACTAACTGATACTACTACATATATATACACAAATACTTTATAACAATATATAATTGACACCCAGACGTCGTCGCCAACAACTATGTCTTCACATATTGTTGACTCCGGGCGGGAATCGAACCCGCAACCCCCGACACAGTAAGCGCTCTCACTGCCACTGTGCCAACGGGCTTGTCATAGGATTTTACTTTAAAAAACTTTTAGAGGCTACCTCGAGGGGACCTTGAGGCAACCTTATGGGAGACCTTGGGGTGGCCCGAGGTATGAAATCTAATGAAACCACAATTTTGCCACATATTACGTCAAATATACAATAGGCTCATGGAAATATTGTGCACTCTTTGAAACCTTGTCATATTTAAACTTCTATTCTACCTGACCACAAGTTAATGAACATTTTCAAATCGCTTCATTTGACAAAGTTCTAAAATGCTTAACATTTTCATGGACTGACTACTCTATACATCTGCTCGTGCTGTCTTTCAGGCAAAAATCGGCTTTATAACGAAACTCAATTCGAATTGGACACGATTTTGTGTATCAGTAGTTAAGCAGATACTCCTTTAAGCATATATTATGAATATTTGACACTTGATATAGTTTCATTTATCATATTACTAGCATTGCCTCACGGTTTTACCCGCAGAGCACCCGTTCCCGTGGGAATTTCAAGATTTTTAATACTTATTATTATATTCCTGATCAATTTAAGTAAAATAAAAAAAGAATCAGTAAAATTGGTTCAACCCTTCTCGAGTTATAAATGGTTTAACTAACACGACTTTCTTTGATATAGATACATATATGGGGTTATAGTAAGTCCATTCCAGTTGTGGTAATTTATATATTATTTAAGGGTGGGACCCATTAAATACTATTTTATTCAACACATTTTTATCCGTCAATTCAGATGATTAATATTCAATGTATTGTGGAAAATTGAATATTAAGGCATTTTCTGTACAATTTAGTAGCGTCGATGCTTCGGTAAGAAAATAGATAGAAGGTATAGTGATTAAGTATATGAAAACAAAAGCGTTTTTCATTGATTAGGGTTGCGAAACAAATTTGGAAGATTGTTTGGAGAAGAGTGGAATCAAATCACATAATTAGATGCAAGTACATTGTCCAATTCAGCGCTAAAAGGAAGCTCAAGTAGGTCAGTGGCCAACCCTGGTGTCAGAGTTTTTAGTCCGCCTAAAGGCCTTCGACATGGTCTAACGCTTGAAAAAACCCGAGAGCAATAATTGGACGTGCCATCCGAAGCTCGGTAGCGCTCAGATAGAAATGTCACTATCGGTTACCAAGTATGGGTCGAATTGCGCATTGATTGACAATCGCAATGAGCTAACATAGCTTAGTCACGCTACGCCACGACCACTACCAGCGCTCAGATATAAATGCGTTAATTGGAACAAATAAACCAAAATAAAGGTCAAAGAAAGGAAATCCTAATACGGAAGCTGGAAGAGTAAACATGCAACCTTTTTTAGAATCGTAAATAGAAAACAAAGACCGGATGTTCGGAAGGCGAACTTCCTATTAACATCAAATAAAGAATGCTTTTATTTAAATCATGTTCGAAGTATATCCTCTTCAAGTGCACCTCCTATCCGAAATATCTAACACTACCAGCGCCCCGCTGTTTCACCCGCGTTGTACCCGTTCCCGCAGGAATTTCGCGACAAAAAAGTAGCCTATGTCCTTTCTCAGGTTCAGGACTAACTGTGTACCAAATTTCATTCAAATCGGTTTAGTAGTTTTGGCGTGAAAGCGTTACAGACAGACAGAGTTACTTTCGCAATTATAACATTAGTTAGGATTTCAGTCTTACAAAGCGCAGGTATTTGTCTGTAGAGATTCAAATGGATTAATCGGCTTCCTGCGATCTACTGAACCGAAGATGCTTTACCGTATAAATGTTTCGACACAAATTCAATTACTCGTTACGGAGTTCTTAGCTATTCTGATTGTACGCACCACAAGCAGAATTTACAATCAACATTGGTTTGTATTGTAAGATATGTATATGATCAGCTGTATGTTTGGTTTAAGTTTCATTAACTTAGATTGGGGATTTAAAGGTTTTAAGAGTTCAAAAGATGAGGATTTATTTCTCCACTTCAACCCCTACGCTTGACTTTTACGAGATTAATAACGAGGGTATCAACATCGAGTCAAACAATTTAATTCACAATAACATTCTATTATTGAAATCTAGAAAATGCCTGGAAAGCAACTTGCTATTTTAGGTTATGACATAAAAATAGAAACTCGTGGTACGAAATCGTATTTTCCTCGCACAATATTTTTCATTGCAATTCCGTCAACCTACACGCTATTGACGGAATGATATTAAATGCTTTGAAACGTTCCTGACTTCTTGCGGCATATTCAATAGATGAAAACTTTTTTAGAACTGTTCTAATCCTAACTTATAAAAGTAAGTAAGTAAGCATTAGCCTGTAATGTCCCACGGCTGGGAAAAGGCCTCTCATCTCACTGAAGATATCAATGATGAATGAAGTACAGTGGAGGATAAGGCGTAATCACCACGCTTGCCTACTGCGGGTTGGTGATCTCAAACTCGAGCCATGTTTGAAAAGTAGGAAATATGTTTATCGCTCGACCCGGGAGTTGAACCCAGGACCTCAGTCTTGGCAGGCCAGTGCACATATCACTAGACCACCGATGCGATAATATAAAATAGTTTATAAACCGACTTTATAAACAAAAATAATAACGAATTGAATGTGTTATATTCAATTCGTTATTATTTTTGCTTTCACAACGCATTGATGTTGTCAAAATATTTATGGTTGATCGATTGGACTCCACTCCGCTTCGAAACGCACCCATCTCTAGTTACACGACACGTCTACAGCTTCGGTAGATAATAAATTGCTAATGTGCTATAGAGGTTAACACGTAATGACATTGGTTTCCCGTTTCCAATGTGATGCGGTTTGCGGTTCGCAACTGCTCAACTTATGTTACGAGGGTTGGTGAATAAAACTATCCTTATTGTTTTGAAGTTTATCGAGATATAACATAATAGCAACGACCCTCGGTTTTAACACTTGTTGTACTTTGCCATGACATAAGTAAGTCGGGATGATAATTACCTATGTGGGATCTTGTGGCGAAATAAACGTTCGTATTTCTTGAAAACCTTTTTGTTTGCGCTTAACACATTTCTTTGTCTTATTGTTAAATCGACCTATCTGCCTCTCACTCATTCATACACAATTTCATTCACTCTTCCGTTCCATTTCATTCACCGTTCATAGATAATGAATTACCGGTTAATAGCATAATATGATCATCTCACAGGTATGTATTTCAATTTTAAAATAATTTGGGTCCTGTTGTTTTATGGGTCCAAAACGGTTTTAATTTAATCACACGTACGAAGATCATAAAATGTTATCTTTGTTTTCATACCAATGCCATAAATACCAATTTTGAATTCCATCCGATTTCAGTTTGGATTAACTCTCTTCTCCGGTTACTTACTACGGATAGTAGTCGTTACATGAGCCATGTCAGAGGCTTTTGGCGGCTCAATAACTCTGACACCAGGATTGGTCAGGTTGGCCATCCACTCGATGAAGAAGAACTCTCTTCCTCGGTGGACTTTTATTTTAATTCTGTTTGACATTAAGTACAGAAACTGTACTTAAGCGCCAGACACACCATAGTGCAGCTGTGAGCCCGCTGAGGGCCAGTGCGACGCCTTTCATACAAATACAAGGAATACAACGTCACGCGACCCGCACCTGGCCCGCACCCGGCCCGCACCTGCACTATGTGTGTCTTGCGCTTTTGTCCAGATATAACTATTTGCTTCCAGGTATGTCACTATTATCTAAGTGACAATAATCTTGTTATTATAGAAAAACATTGTCATTAAAGAAAGACAATAATCTTTAATATACTGTGTTCATATAATTTGTCTCTCCGTGTCAATGTCACGACTTTATTCGTTAAAGTAATTAGTAAGCATTTCATTCGTAAATCATTGTAAGACAATTATTATGTTGCTTTATTGTATTTTCAAATTAATACCAGATAGCTAAATGTTCATATAATTCTGTACTTTCAAGAGAAGGCAGAATCATGCCACGGATTCGTATTCGTGCCTATTGGCGGTGGTACTTGTGATCCTTAGGGATACTCAGGCAACCGTAATTATCTCTAACTTAGTGTTTAACAACACGACCGTGTCACGTAGGGATGTTACGGATTAACACGACCGTGTCACGTAGGGATTTTACGGATTCACACGCCCTAGCAGTACTCTGTGGTTTTACCTGAGTTGCCCCGTTTACGTAAGAATAAGCACTAGTAAGCACTAGGTATACTATTGGTAACTAAGTTTAAGTAGGTTAGTGGCTAACCCGGAAGTCGAGAGTTTTTAGATCGCCCTTCGAAATGGTTTTACGATTGAAGCTATCAACGTCGCTTACGTTCAAATGTACGTGTACATTTGAACGTTGGTACCTATCGAAGCATGATAGTTCTCAGAAATGCCACTATCAGCCACCCATCCCAGGAGTGACCGAATTGAACGTTATTTAACAATTGCGATGAATTAACATCGCTACGCCACTAGCGCTCCATTAGTGAAAAAAATAGTTAAGTAGTTTTTATACTTATACTATTATACTATGGACCTAAAGTCGGTCATACTCAGTCGACGACTATATTTTGTGGTCGAGCGTACATAGGACCTTGTCTTAATAAACATTTTACAATACCTAATAGCATGTCAATAAGATTTTGAAAGGTTTTAGGAACCTCACATAATACAAAAAGCCTAACATTTACATATACAGAGAATCCTGTACGGCAGACAGAGAGAAGGACAAAACCGTAGCCTGTGAGATACTTATTTAACAAAATAATTATTAAAAAAATACTCTCGCTGTCCTGATTCTTATAGTGCCCAATTAGGCACTACGTATAAAAAATTCAACAGAAAATGGGCTTGTTTTCTCAAGATCCTCCTAAAAGTTCTAACTTCATCAAAGTATTCGTAAGATAATATTAATTTCATCTTGACGATTTATTGAATAAAAACTAACTTAGTTATCTATACTAATATTATAAAGCTGAAGAGTTTGTTTTGTTTGTTTGTTTGTTTGTTTAAACGCGCTAATCTCAGAAACTACTGAACCGATTTGAATAATTCTTTCACTGTTAGATAGTCTATTTATCGAGGAAGGCTATAGGCTACATTTTATCCCGGATTTCCTACGGGAACGGGCACAACGCGGGTAAAACCGCGGGGCGCTGCTAGTTTAAGATAATAAGAAAGTTGACTTTTACAAGCTAAAGTTTTGTAATATCAATTTTGGATATTACAAGATATATTAGTTTTTTATCGAATGCATTCTCTTGGGTCAAACACTTGCTCAGATTAATATTAAGGGTCGAAACTACGTTAAGCGGGTGCACGTGACGGGCGCACGCAACGGGCGCACGCGACGGTTCACTTTTGTATGAAACCGCGCGGGCACACGCTTAACGCAGTTTCAGCCCTAAACAACATTGGTATATCATTGCAATCACCTTTATATCAAAATCAGTTATTTCCCATAGCTTTCCTCGCAGCGTACACAAAAAATCCTCTGATACCCGCGGGCATTTTGGGCGTAATAAATGTAATAGTTATGATTGCTCCAAAAAATTCCGAAGTCAAAGTTTTATCTATTATAAATGATTGAGAAATTAGTTTCTTAAGTTATCGAAATAGTTTTTAATTCTTAATTATAGTAACAATAAATTAGCCACTTATATTTTTTTAAGAAAATAAATGTCTTTGTATATAGGCCCTTATTAATAAACTCGGTGTAACTAAAACAATGTTATACTGTGTTTTGTCCCTTTTACTCTTTGGAAAATTGCGTATGTCAGAAAGTGACAAACCATTTGATGCTAAAATGTTTTTTAAGAAATAAGGCCCTCAGTGTTTTGTTAAGTCAACTATGTGTACACGTTTTTATTATATTTCTTTCAATCGTTTTTTTTTAAATTTGTGTAGAGTTTTGAGACTTGGTATTTGAGTACTTGAATTATTACTACAAAATTAAGCAAAATTTTCGACCGTAACTCTACTTATGAAACCCAGAGTATGCTGTACCAAACTTGCTACTTGCAAATTTTCACCCTTATACAGGGTTTGGCATAGTTCAGCCTTGTGACGTCAAAATATTTGTACACCTAATACGTTTTCCTATATCTCAAGATCATTAATAATTTCGGGTACATAAATAAATCAAACATACATAACTTACTCTCAAACTTTTATGAGTAATAATTCGTATGTATGATTTATTAGCAGCCCCAGGAAATAGAGTTCGTAAATGAAGTTATTATGTGACGAATTTGCTATTAAACCTGTGCCACCAAGGCTACTTGAATCTTGAATACCTTATTCACTTAAGTCATATTCAAAAAGTCAGAGGTACTTACGGATAGGTACCCTTCGCTTTTATTTTACACTAGCAGCGCCCCGCAGTTTTACCCGTATTATACCCGTGTCCGTGGGAATATCGGCATGAAAAATAGCCTATGACCTTCCCGTTGAATGTAGCTATCTACAAACAATTCTACAAAAATAATTATTCAAATCGCTCAGGTAATTCCCGAGATTAGCTCGAACACACAAACAAACAAACTTGCAAATTTTACCTCTTTATAATATTAGTATAGTTTTTTATGTGACTTTTCTCCTATAGAAGCATAACAGTCTTCTGTGAGCACGGTTCCTGTAAAGGAGCCGAAATGTCAGATAAGAATGTATGTAAAACAAATTGTATCTGTAAACTTAGTTTCAATTCAAAATGAGTAGTGTTCGCTTAAACTTAAGGAACCAGTATACTTAGGACCTTGTAAAATAAAGCGTTGGTTGACAATAGTCAATCAAGACTGGGTCACGTTAACTACCCAATTGTGACCCAATTGTACTGCCTCACGTTAACTAGCCAAAGAAGTCCCAAGAGTAGGTTATAAGGGTCCTTATTCATATTACATCTATTCGTAATATCTTCCTCGTAGTAAGTACTATTAAGACCTTCCACTGTATATGCTTGTGTTGAATAGTTTTCTGTTAGATTTAACATTTACATAAAATTATCGGGTCGCGGTGTTTGTTGCCAAACTCCTCCGGAATTACTCGACCGATTTTCATGATATTTTGTCTGTATATCGAGTAGGTCTGAGAATCAGTCAGCATTATACCTAAATTTTTTTTGTTGAATAATTGATATGGCAATACAATGTTTGTCAGGTCAGCTAGTAGGAATCTAAATTAATATTTTTATGTCTCACGTAAAAATGTAAAAAACATACAAATCGACATTTATATGAATAATGTCACAAGCAATCTATAGATATTTTTTATGAAAGATTTATTTTAGACACTCGTTCGGTATTTTTTTCTCTTCAATTTTTTCGTATGAAACGGGCATGTAAAATTGTCAGCTCCGGCAATAACTCAAGAGGATAGCTAATAAATTTTTCATGTCGATTGACGTTTGGACATCTGCCAAACACCGGCCAATTTGTAGATTACATTTTTCAGTGCAAAGCTAGGTGATTCTTGTTTAGAAAGTCAGAACGTATAAAAATTAGAGGTTGCTTCACTAGATTTGCGAGAAATAATCTAGACACACAATAACGTTCTTTCAGTATACAAATTAAATAAAGGTTGCTTCGTTAGATTTGCGTAAAATTATCTGACATAATTACATAAATGTTCCAACCGTTAAGGCTAAAATGATTGGGAATAATCTTTATCACCAAAACCTTAACACCAAAGGGTCATATTGCGAATAGTAAATAAAACACAAGGCGACTGAAATAAATATTTAACTTAAATGGAAAAGTGATGGACACATCAAACAGAACTCAACTTAATCGAACTTCGGACCCCAAGTGTAAAACTTGTGCTCAAGTCTAACTACAGACTCTTATTGGAAACTTTTTACTTGACAAGATTAAGAAAAGTTGCGTTTTTTATAAGAAAGAAGTGCGACGGAATAGTGTTCTATTATTTAATGAAAATCCTGATTGCTTTATATCAACTTGTAACGCTAAAGCGATGACATCTTTTCTAGATGCGTGGTTGTTAAATAAATAATTATTAGGTATTGGATTCTCAAAGCATTACATAAAGCAACTTGCACAAGAACTCTTAAATCTATATAGTACCTAAATGTGTTTAAGAAACGAAACCTGTTCCTTCAAATTTGTATTTTATTTTGCACGAAATGTAACACTATTTGAAACGAACGTCATTTGATAAGGCTGAAAATGCTTGTGCCCATGGAATCCAAAATATAATCCACAATTCAATGTTAAGAAAGTAACTAAGTATTAGCCTGTAATGTCCCACTGCTGGGCAAAAAGTAAAATAATATATCATAGAGTTTCTATTAGGAATGTTATCTTTCTCCATGTTTAAGATTTAAGTTCAAGGTTTCAAGAGCTATTTTTAAAACTATCTACGCTCTAGAAAACCCAATGCATAAAATAAAAGATGATGTTTTACTCAATATTTTGACGGCAATGTTACAGTGTATGAATAATCAATCTATTATGTAAATGATAACATTTTAAAAGACAACAAAAAAGCTCTCTTGTTTTGTTTAAATAACACGCAACTTTAAAACTCATTCATCATCATTAGACCGATTTCAAGAAACAAATTAGGGGCAAGTTATTGATCCATTTTGTGAAAAGATTTAGTATAAAAACCATAAATGATTAAAATATCGAAGATATCTTAGGAGCAGTCAAAAACTTGTTGAGGACATTATGTCCTAGAAGTACTAGACATAGAACTAATCTATGTTGTAAGCCGGTACCAGAACCGACCGCGCCGGAAGTGATAATTTAGAGATTTCACCCAAAAGCCTATCTCCTGATTATTAATGGGCTATTAATGATTTGGGGGAGGAACGGGAGGGGTTAATAACCTGCCTAGTGATAAGATTTTCAAACTTTTATCTTTCACTAGCAGCGCCCTCGGTTTAAACCGTTGTCCACGTTCCCATAGGATATTCAGGATTAAAATAGCCTATAACCTTCCCGTTGAATGGGGCTATCTATTACAAAAAGAATTATTCAAATTGGACAGGTATTTCCAGAGATTAGCTCGAACATACAAACAAACAAACTTACAAATTTGACCTCTTTCTTCAAATTTGACCTTTTCATAAACTTTCGCATTTATAATATTAGGAGGACTCAGGCTCTTAGAAGAAAACGATTTAGAAACATACATTTTCCTAGGGCAGTCGTTCAATTTCACAGATCAAGCATTCTGAACGTATTAGATCTTTTGTCCTTCACTCTGAACTCTTGGTTCTACACTATTTCGTCCAGAGCGTCCGAGCTTTCCTTTAGACCTACAGACGATAAATGAGATCAGTTACGTATCTCTTTCAGTATAGTCGGGTAAATGGGTCCCCGTCCATTGCTTCCTAGAATATAATATTGCATAATTTAAGTGAGTAGATATCCACCTTCATACTGGTTTAGGTTATAGATACAAGAGTACAATAGATCTCATTGGCTCGAAGCATTGTTAGTAGTTGAAATTGTTGTCCTTGAAAATGTGATTGAGTAAATAAATTGTAATAAAGAGAGATACTGGGGTGAAGCCACGATGGCAGCGTTTACTTATTTAAAAAAAACAGCAATTGAACTTAGTTTCTGATGTAGTATACGTGGTGGAGTTCGTGGTCAACGTATCAAGATTATCAAACAAGGCATTGATATTGTCAAAATCTTATCGTAATGCGTTTCTTCTTCATCGACTGGATGGTCAAGTTGACCAATCCTGGCATCAGAGTTATTGAGCCGCCAAAGGCCTCTGACATGGCTCATGTAACGACTACTATCCGTAGAAAGTAACCGGGACCGACGGCTTAATAACGTGCCCTCCGAAGCACGGAATCGTCTTACTTTTCGGGCAATCAGGTGATTCAGCCTGCAATGCCCTAACCAAACTGAGGACAGTCTCACAAAGAGATTTTTGAGAGATATTGTCCCCACCGGGAATCGAAACCGGAACCTCCGGATCGTGAGCCGAGCGCTCAGACCACAAGACCACGGAGGCTGTTGATGTGTTGTGATTGGACGGTTTAAATCCGAATCGCTTTCCGCTTTACTGTAAACGCACCATAAAACTAAGCAATAACGTTTTGTAATAGAGTTAACGCTTAAACTATATAATACTTAGCAGCAAACCAGCATAGCATGAAAACTAAAATTGAAATTAATTTTCAATTTAATATCAGCTTAGCCGCTTGAATTTTAACTGAACAATAAAAGGTATGCTTCTAGTGATAACCGAGAAAAGCGCTGTAAAAATAAAGAGCTTCATATAACTGTACCATCATCTCGGAATACTGAAAAACTAGCAATTCCCGCGTTTTAACTCCTTTCCTTTTCTTTATGTTCCTTTAAAAAATCGAGATAAAATGAAGCTTCACACTATTCACATCTAATCTCCGTACAAATTTTTATCCAAATCGATTTAGTAGCTTTTTTGTGAAAGAGGTAGGTACATACTTATTACGTCCATGCATACAACCTCACAAACTTCTGCTATATAATTAGTAGGATTTTCCCCGTAAATAGGTGAACTCCTGTAAAGAATTGGGTACTTGTTTCTGTAATAATACTGTACAGTTTTATTATATAAACACCAAGGAGGCCTTTAGGCGGTCTTATAACTCCGACACCAGGGTTGGCCACTACCTACTCGAATTTACTTCCTTCCTTGCGTTTTTTTTCAATCAAACATTATTTGCTTACAACAGCGCTAACAACTTTATATTTTGTGTTTTTTAAGTTTTATCCTAATATTTCTAGAAATAGTTACTATTTTAATTGGATACAAAATATGTTTGAAGATTAACTTCTACCTACATACAAATAATACAAAATTATTAACTACTAGCTGTGCCCCGCGGTTTCACCCACAGCGCACCCGTTCCCGTAGGAAATGCGGGATAAATAGTATCCTATATCCGTCTCCTGGTTCTAATTTACCTCCCCAATAATTTTCAGCCAAATCGGTTCAGCCGTTCTCGAGTTATAAATAGTGTAACAAACACGACTTTCTTTTATATATATAAGATAATAAAATAAAAAATAAATCGAGACAAAAGTATTTATATTATTGTATAATAAGAACAATAATAACACGCCATTGATACGTAGTGATTACACAACATTACATTAAATCCATCCCACACAAGACCAGCGATCATGTGGGTGTCAAATAAAAGCAGAAACTATGATATTAATATATCCATCCATTTCATAACATAACAACCTGGGTGACGATCTATTTTATTTACTTACAAGCAGCGCCCCGCGTTGTACCCGTTCCCGTGGGAATTTCAGGATGAAGTAGCCTATAAACTTCCCGTTGAATGTGGCTATCCATTACAAAAAGTATTTTTCAAATCGGACCAGTAGTTCTTGAGATTAGCGCGTTCAAACAAACTAACTGTTAATTTCTTAAACTCATTAAATTATATCATCTCATTTAATCATACGTTAGTACATAATAACTTAATGCATTTAATTATGTTGGTTGTTAGTCGCTGATGAACATGTTGTTTAAGCGACCTTAAATAAATAAATTTAAAAAAAAACTCCAGCTTTATAATATTACTAGCACCGCCCTGCGATTTTACTCCCATTGTGCCCGTTCCCATAGGAATTTCGGGATGATAAACAGCCCATAACCTTCGCATAAAATGTGTATCTATTACAAAAATAATTATTCAAATCGGACGGATAATTCCCGAGATTAGCCTGAACATACAAACAAACAAACAAACTTACAAATTTTACCTCCTTATAATATTAGTATAGATTACTTTTTGACAAGCCCGTTGGCACAGTGGCAGTGAGAGCGCTTACTGTGTCGGGGGTTGCGGGTTCGATTCCCGCCCGGAGTCAACAATATGTGCAGACATAGTTGTTGGCGACGACGTCTGTGTCAATTATATATTCTTATAAAGTATTTGTGTTTATATATGTACTAGTATCAGTTAGTTAGATTCCATATTACAAGCTTAGAGCTTAGTTTGGGTCTATTAACCGTGAGTGAATTTGTCCGGGTGTATTATTTATTTATTTACTAGCTGTGTAGCGCTCCCGGTGTAGTTTGACTAAGCGTTGTTTGTTAATTGCGGTTGTTAAGCAACGTGCTAGACCCCTGCTTGGACGGGTGGCCGATATTGGCATTACTATTTCAGCGCCACCGTGCTTCGGAGGGCACGTTAAGCAGTCGTTTCCAGTTGTTTCAATTGTCAGACTATGTTGGAGGCTTTTAAGAGGTCTAAAAACTCCGACACCAGGGTTGGCCGTAAAAATAATCCGTCCTGTAGTTTTTTCGTGAAAGAGTAACAAACATTCACATTTATAATATTAGTAGCAAGTTTTTTGTATGGAATACTGAAGAACATGACTGTCGTTACTCATTGTGTTGCTTGAACAAATAAAAAATGACACATGCTATCATCATTTGTTAAATATGATAACATTTAACTTTAATGTCTTACTTAAAATACCTATTTGTAATAATATTTTAATTAACATGCATTGAACAATGCAATGATCATTTCATTTTGAAGCCATTTTGTTTTGTTGTATTGCTTTGAAAGACAAAGTAGACACTTTGACACATATTTTGGGAATGAAACACCTCTAACTTCCCACGGAAACGGGGTCGCTGCGGGTGAAACCTCGGGGTACATAATTATAAACTAGTATAATATAATAATATACCCGGAAAAATTCACACGCGGTTAATAAGACCCAAAGTAAGCTCTCAGCTTGTATATATTGAATCAAACTCACTGACTAACTACATATACACCCACAAATACTTTTTATGAATATATAATTGACACCCAGACGTCGTCGCCAACAACTATGTCTTCACATATTGTTGACTCCGGGGCGGGAATCGAACCCGCAACCCCCGACACAGTAAGCGCTCTCACTGCCACTGTGCCAACGGGCTTGACTAATGAATTGTAATTTAGCTACTCTAACCTAATAACCCAAGGTTCATACCAGCACGATTCGTAGTAACGTCCGACTGAGTGAGTTTGGCGTCACTGGCTTTCTTAAAAATTCAGTCACATACTAAATCCATTTACGTCTCTATTTCTGTCGTATCGTATGAGATGCCATTTTTTCCTTTTATTGTACCCTTTGGGAACTGAACCCTAAAACTAGCTTTGATACAACTGTCAATTTGCATCACTTCCGTATATCACACGTCAGTATTCCGTTTTATGTCATTCGTACAATATCTGTGACACAACCAAAGGGTACAACACTATGTTTGTTATTATGAAGATATTGTGTTCATATTTATAGGTCTTCGTTCTTCTTTTCTATATGAAAATAAATGTTGTTAAACAAACCAGCTGGCGAGGATAATATTAGCGAGTATATATAATTAAATTTAGGGCCAGTCCAAAGGAATGTCAGATCATAACTGTCAAATTACTAACTAACTCGCTGCTTTTAAATTCGCCGAATCTAAACGACGCTTTACACTTTTTTGAAGTAAGTTGTTATTTAATTGAGCTAGCATAATAGGTTATTACTAACATCATTAAAACTAAACGTGTGTATTAAATTTTATCGGCACACACATTATCAATAACAGTTTATTCTATACTAGCAGCGCCCCGCGGTTTTACCCGCGTTGTGCCCGTTCCCGTAGGAATTTCGGGATTTTTTTACATAAAAACCTTCCTCTTGAATCACTCTACCTATTACAAAAAACCGCATTAAAATCCGTTGCGTAATTTTAAAGATTTAAGCATACAGACAAACAGACAAACAGACACGAAACAGAGACGACTTTATTTTATACTATGTAGTGACTAGCAGCGTCCCGCGGTTTTACCTACGTAGTGCCCGTTCCCGTGGAAATTTCGAGTTGAATAATAGACTAAGTATAATCTTTCCGTTGAATGTGGCTATCCATTACAAACATAATTATTCGAATCGGATTTGTAGTTTCTGAGATAAATAAGAGCTTTATATTAGTATGGAGTATTTAGATTCTCAACTACAGTTTGTGGATTTTTGCGTCTTGGAATTCAGTGGATTTTAGGTTTAGTTCAATAGAAATCATCACACGGTCATAGCTTTCAAACTTTGTTTTTTATACTTAATTAGCTGTGCCCTGCGGTTTCATCCACATTTATTCCGTCACTGTTTAAACTTTCCCTGCATTACGAAAAACATTTCAAAACCAGAATCAACTAAATCGGTCCGGCCGTTCTCGAGTTTTAGCGAGACTAACGAACCACGATTGATTTTTATATATACATTCGACTCTCGTTAATTCCAACCTGCGATAATTAGAACCTCTCTATAATTCAAAGTTATCACGAGTTCCCTACAAAATCTCTTTATATTTCGAACTAAATCAATACATTTTTATGCACTTGGTAATTCGAACGAAAAAATCATTGCTATATAATAAAACGACGCGTTAATTCGAACTCATCGGCGTCCAACACTCGACAATTCAAAGTTGCAGAGAGAAAGAGCGACAAGTTCAAACTTGTTACAACAAGTTCAAACTTGTATATAATAAAACGACGCGTTAATTCGAACTCATCGGCGTCCACACAAATTTCGAACCATTTGATACTTCAAACATTCGATAATTCGTAATATTTTAAGAGTCCCTCAAGTTTCGAATTAACGAGAGTCGACTGATACATTTTCCGACTTTTAACTGAGAACTCTCATAACAAACTCATTAATATTAACGTTTATAATAATTACTAGCAGTGCCCCACGGTTTTACCCGCGTTGTGCCCGTTCGGGAGTTTGTATACTTATAAACACTCTATCTATAAAAAAAACCGCGTCAAAATCCGTTGCGTAATTTTAAAGATCTAAGCATACATAGGGACAGACAGCGGAAAGCGACTTTGTTTCATACTATGTAGTGATAACGGAATACTCTACTTACCAACAGATTATTTCAGAAATATAAATATTTCTTGCGTGGGATGCCATCATCAGTCATAGTCGCAGGTACTCATATCAATGTAACATGACGCTTCAATTAAGAATCATACTGTAAGCGAATATCGAACCGAATTTCATGTTAAATGATGAATGATAATAACTGTTATGTCCGGATACTATACGCAATTAATTACTATATCTCCAATATAACTACGGGTTCGATTCCCGCCCGGAGTCAACAATTAGAATGTGCAGACATAGTTGTCGGTGGCGACGTCTGGGTGTCAATTACATATTCATATAAAGTGTTTGTGTATGTATATGTAGTAGTATCAGTTAGTCAGATTCTATAATACAAGGTAATAGCTTAGTTTGAGTCTAAATAACCAAGTGTGGATTAGTACGTAGGTAAGTAAGCGAGGTCAGTGGTCAACCCTGGTATCTCCAACTCCAACATGGTTATTGATTTATTTGTTTATTTCTAGTGGATTTATTTTGACAAGCCCGTTGGCACAGTGGCAGTGAGAGCGCTTACTGTGTCGGGGGTCGCGGGTTCGATTCCCGCCCGGAGTCAACAATATGTGCAGACATAGTTGTTGGCGACGACGTCTGGGTGTCAATTATATATTCTGATAAAGTATTTGTGTATGTAAAAGTAGTAGTATCAGTGAATTAGATTCCATAACACAAGCTTAGAGCTTACTTTGGGTCTAATTAACCGTGTGTGAATTTGTCCAGGTATATTTATTTATTTATTTGTTTATTTATAACTGTACAAAAGCATAGCCATGTGCATTCTTCAGTTATTTAGTTCATTTTGCTAATTGTTTCGCATTCAATTCTTAGTCATTCAACAGTAAAAACATACGAGTGAATCTCATGGAAAAAAATAATTACACTTTTTAATTAATGTATGCAACTCGTTTTGAACAAAAGCTTTCATGTTTGCCCACGTATAGACTATGTTTGAATAGAAAAAGCTATGTTCATGTGCCGGAAAGTAGTGTAGATAGAACTTTTTAAAAGAAGACTTCAATTTAAAACTGTATTTTGGATTGTTTTTAGTAATGACCTTCAATCCTAAGTAAAGTAATCCGACTAATATTACAAATGCGAAAGTTTGTGAGGATGTATGTTTGTTACCCTTTCACTAAAAACTACTGAACGGATTTGGATGAAACTTTACAGTAATATAGGTTATACATCAGAATAACACATGGGATATTTTATCCCGAAATTCCCGCGGAAACGCTACAATACTGGTAACACCGCGGGGCGGGGCTAGTAAATAATAATATTTATAAACGCGAGATTTTCATAGCATTGTTGCTTGATTTATTGTTACTCATTCACGAAAAACTACTGGACTATTTTAGATGAGAATGGGTTGGTACAGTGATTATAATTTGGATTCAAAGAAAGACTAAGTTTTGTCCCTGATTTCCCTTGCGAGTGAATACAATGCCAATAAAACTCCGGGGCTAATAATAAGTTCAATTGAGAGCCACCACTTTCAGTATTTGTTGTTGATAAAAACATTGATTAAATCTCGATATAACCAATCACTCGAAACGGAGAATCAATAGATAATTATCAAATCAATCTAACTTTCTGATAGGCTTTTATTAATATCAAATATTTTCCTACAAACCCCTTCGGAGTTTACCTTCGTATAATTTTGGTTTGCTAAACGCCGATTTGTTTATAAAAGTTATTCACTTCAATAAATTTTGAGTACGGTTGAATTTAAGCTTTGTTTTACAACTTTGTACATACGTTTTAGAGAGTACTTAAGCTTTCATTTAGTATCAATGTAGGTTATAATTTTAGGTAAGCTATCTATCTAGCATTGTAGTTTTAAGAATTTTGATGAATCCGGTGTTCTGCTATTTTTTGTATGTATCTTGTAAAGCCTTTCTTTTGAATATGTACCATATTTGACACCACTTATGTACCTTCACACGTACGTAAGGACCTTCAATTAATAGTTGACAATAAGCGTGTTTAAATGCAATTTGCGAGCCAGCAAGCTCAGTAAAAAGCTAGCATGATATGTTCCATGTCTCAAAAGCTGGTTATACACTAGAGGCACAGTACAACAGCCTTTAGTTGAGTGGGCCTAGCCTAGCCCGCCAAGTGGTGACGCTGTATCTACCTGAGTTCTGCCGCGATACGATGTATATTAACGGTAGTTATTATTATGCTGTTTTCCTTAGGTTGGAGGCTGTCTCTAGTGAATAGCTGGCTTAAGGTGCTAGCTCGCACAACTTAAATTACCTTATAGTACCTACCTAACTACCGCTTATTCATTTTTTTTCTCGAGCTCATAAGTATTCGTTATTTAAACCAGTTTTTTACGGTTTGATCTACCCTTTTACGACCACTCATAAAATCTGCAAATTGTCACTTTCTTAAGAATAATACCCCGGACAATTTAGACATTCGAGAGTGTCACCGTTTTTCAGATATTCGCGAAAAACACTTTTTTTTGACATTTGACCTTGAATAAAAAAAATTCCATACACGGGAATGATGGGGAACTTTTACACATTGTTTATAATTATGTTTTGAACAATTTTCCTGATTTTCAGCTTGTTGGGACTTTATGCACTCTCACCCTCATTTTTTGGTTTAAATTGACCGGTGTATAAATGGCTTATTCACTTTATTATTTCGTAAAGGTATTCAATTTAATTTCAATCTACGCGATGAAAATGAAAACGGGCCGTGGTTAAAATATTTAATTTTGAAGTTGAACGTTTGTTAAGATCAAAGTTTACATTAAGGAGTATTGTAAAAAACACAATTTCTTTCTTCTTTAATCTTGACTTTAAATGAGGGCCAACAATATATTAATTAATTCGCGGTTAACGCAGTTTAAAATTTTATAAATTACTTGAAATGCGAAGTGGCCCTTTGGTATAATTTGTTTGAAATAGTCAAGAGAATCGATTGGAGACCAAACTTTATCAAATAGTGAATAATATTAATTGTACATTATCTCGTACTATTTTACTATGCACCTTATTTATGTGGTGAAAAAACTGAAATAATAAATATTTGAAAAAACTGAAATGGTAAATAGTAACTAAGAACTAACTCAACTGTTACAAAGTTTCATTCTATTTGCTTACCGTTAAAATAACTTCCATGTTACCATACACATCACTTAAACTCACAATGAAAACGAAAGAACTTTTAAAACCAAATGCTTAAATACATCGTAACATTAATTAAGCCAATTCGACGCGCACACGTCTGCTCTCCGCCAAGACCGAAGCGGCACTGAAACACTGAACACTGAAAATTGCTTATATACCCAAACATTGCACCCACCTGTTTAGAGTACATTCTAGAACATATAAAAAATCACAAACTTTCTTTGACTTAGTATTTTTAAAATAACAATTAAGTTGCGTACTTAATTATTCGGAACCGCAAACTTTTGTGGATTGAGAAATTGGAAAATCATTGAGAAAATTTGCTTACTTTCTTAACTGAATAATTTTTGTGCGATGCTATCTCAATGTTGACGGTAAAGTTTATTGGAAAGTATGTTAATGAGATGAAGTATAGTTAGTACATAATTTGAAGTATTGTCTTTAAGTTAAACGCACTTCTTTAATAGATACATTAATCATTAATAATGATAGATTTAATTTAATAAACTTGTAATACATTTACTAAATAAATATAAAAATATTGCTTTTTTTATTTAATTTAAAGTTAATTTTATTAGGCGTTTTTAAACACAAAATTTATGTATTAACGAACGAAATACGACTTGTAATATGAAATATGTTTGTTTGGATAAAGTCTTTATTTAAAAACCTAACTGGGAAGGATCATTATTAACATTCAGTAAATAACCGTGTTATTGTCTATGAAACATTTCTTGGAAGCGGGAACGTTTCTGGTTGTGCTGTACATATAAAAGACTTTTATTCTTTTTTTATTTTGCGTCCTGAATATCATAGAGGGATTATTTTAATAGGTGAGAAAAAGGTACTTTATACCAGCCTGTATTGTCATAATTAAACCTAACATTGCAGTGCAAAGGGCTCTCAGTCCCTGAAAATATTTTATCTATTTTATCTGGGTTTGAGATCGCCAACCATCATTTGGCAAGCGTGGTGATTTTGCCTAATCCTCCTCACTGTACTGATATCTTCAGTGGGATGAGAGGCCTTTGCCCAGCCGTGGGACGTTATAGGCTAATACTTTTTTTTTGTAGTTTGCAAGCATCAATCTTTATCAAATATATTGAATACGCAGACTCGTATAATTCGTGACTATTAAATTAAATTTCTGTCCCCGCAATATTGCGTGTATTTAAACAATATCTTGACTTCAGTCGAGTTTAATTTAATATATTAAGGATTATGATATTATGCTAACGAATTTTGCTTTAGTTCAGCTAGGTAAGAATATTAATTTTGACGGTTATGGCTATTTATTTCCGTGCTTAATTATAATGAAGCACCTTAAATATTTTACCAATAAAGTTTCTGTTATTGTTACCTATTAAATTGCTAAGGCGGACTTCAGGGGCGAATCAAGGACTTTCTTCAAGGGGGCTTGAATCTTACACAAATTCAAACAGAAGGTCGAACGTAGTACTACACACTAATGGAGATTTGCTACGAAAAATTTAAAAGCACGCGTCAGCGTGTATGTCTTTGTAGCACGTCGTCGTTGGCCTTCCAGGTGTTTAAACTTTGTGACCCGAGTGTTTTTCAAGGCAAGTGCTGCTATGAGTTGTTGATATACTCAAGGCAAGACGCTGATGCGTTTTAGGGGGACAGGGGGCCATGAACTCGTTAGCCCCACCCTGGATTCGTCACTGGTGAAGTATCATACTAATGGATTGGCCAAAGTATTAATATTGTAGTGCTCTGGGCGTAGTTTAATGGAGTTATTGTAATGTTACGTGAACGTTGGGGGATGGGTGATAAGCTTAAGATTACCTTTCCACCAGAGATTCCCTGTACTACGTTACCCTGCTTTGTATTAACCAATCAAAAAACAATTTTGCATATAATAGTCGCATTAAAGGTAATTATTCACTAGTTCACATCGCAGAAATCTCATAAATTTTCCCGTAATCAAAACTGGAAGTTATCTTTAAAGTTTTCAATAAAATTGTAATGATGGAATTTTATATGATATACAATAGTATACAAGTACCATAGTACTTATATACTATTGTATAAAATTCCATACCATGTAGTACTGTTTGTCAATAGCTACGTGCACTATTAAACATTAGGTAATCATGTTACAATGTAAGTATACTATAATGAAAGAAAAACATTTAATGGAAGGAATGAAAGCGTAATCGAATGTATAAAATACTCTGCATCGAACATTGATCAACAGAAATGGTGTAGAATGTATGTATAGGTATGGCTGAAGTAAAAAAATGAATAGTAAACATCTAAATACTAGAAAAGACTTCCATAAAATCATACAATGCTTGTATTTAATATATTATCTGAAACCGGTCTTAATTACTTTCTAGCCACATTATAAGCGTCTGTTGACGTTAAGTATTTAGAAAATAACTTCTTTTTAAGAGCTCACTTCGCTTTGTGTCCCATTTAATGAAAGAAGGTAAAAACCGCTTAATATTGTATTCCTTCTAAAAGCCGAATCCTCTTCCCTAACAAAGAACGTTTAATATTTTTATTAATACTGTTGTTAATAAATGAAAATCTAAAAGAAAAGATGACGTGAAAGGACGCTTCAGAATAGGAGCTTGACAGGGGAATTAAATTGTAAACAAGTTTTGCATCCTTATTCTGAACAAAAAAATAGCTTATTCCATTCATTCATTCATACCGAGTAGGTGTGACCATTCCTAGGGGTTGTTAGACCTCCTCCGAAATGGTCTAACGATTTAAACCACCGACTGACTGCTTAACCTGCTTTCCGAAGAACGGTAGCGCTCAGAAAGAAACGCCACTATCGGCCACCGATCCAAGTAGGAGCTGAGCTGCCGTTGCTTAACAATCGCAATGATCTATCATCGCTTGGTCAAACAACGCCACGAGTGCTTTCATCCTATAAATCACGTCAGTAGTTTATGGAAAATTGTAAACGAAATTATATATTAAACAAAACAACGTACGGCCTATCTAATGTGGTGCAGTTGAGAAAGAACTAAGTAAATATAAGATTGTAAAATAATAAAATGAATAACTAAAACGATAATTACGACGAAAACAAGAAGTAAATACAGCTTCATTATTATCAAAAGTAAGTGAGTACGCGTTTAAAGCTAACTTATACCAAAGTATGTTAAGGGTCCGTTCAGACAGACCTATCTCGAAGAGCATTCTCGTAATTTTCAAAGTTATTTAAAAAAATAAGTAAAAATAATGATTTTTTAACTCTGCGTGGGTGAGGCGTTCCAAGAGTATTATTTTTAAAAGAAATAAAATAATTCGGTCTTATTTCAATGATCCAAACCTTTTTTTAAACGTGTTAAAAATTATGTCTGTTGAGCCTTGCCTGTCTATCGCGAATCGACCACTAAGCCATCTGAAGGAACTCTTACAAACATACCTCAGAATACATAAATCAACTTATTAATTTAAATGAAAATATTCAAAAAGGGAATATTCTGAACCTCAAACAGCTAGATAGGTAGAGGAAACAATCTTATGTTGAAATTAGGTAACTTTCGCTATCTTTCCTGAAATTGCTTGAGATACTGTTATGTATATACTTTCATCATAAACATTAATTGTTCTTGTTTATTTTTAGTTTATTGGAAACGTTATAACGCTAAAAGTTTTACCGCATTGAAACAAATGAGAAATTGGTGTAAGCGTATTAAACTAGCCAATTAAAATAAAAAGAACACACACGCATTTTGTGCATTGAATCGGACATAGAAGAAATAGATAAAAGCATCGAAAGTCTTAATGCAAAGTACATTATAATTGAATACATTTTAATATGCTTTTTACACTCACACGATCTACACACCCCATGACCACGAGTGGTGCAAACCGCTCAAAACAAACGGGTACGTATTTTTAAGATATACGTTATATATTCTAGCGTGACACGGTCCCGTTTTATTTTGTAAAATGTGTATATTTTAATGTTGTGAGAGTACGCTTTTTGTCATGACTAGATATTGTATGTGTAATTAACTTGATATCTTTTTGACTGATATGGGGACAATAATATAAATAATAACAGCCTCCGTGGTCTTGTGGTTTGAGCGCTCGGTTCACGATCCGGAGGTTCCGGGTTCGATTCCCGGTGGGGACAATATCTCACAAAAATCACTTTGTGAGATATTGAGATATTGTCCCCACCGGGATTCCCTCAGTTTGGTTAGGGCATTGCAGGGTGAATCACCTGAATGCCCGAAAAGTAAGACGATTCCGTGCTTCGGAGGGCACTTTAAGCCGTCGGTCCCGGTTACTTTACGGATAGTAGCTTCGTTACATGAGCCATGTCAGAGGCCTTTGGCGGCTCAATAACTCTGACACCAGGTTGACCATCCACTCGATGAAGAAGAAGACTAATATGGGGACACTTGCGTGTTGCACTGTCCTACTGTACTACTGTTTCGTAAATGCTCGAATGCAAACGTGTTCGAGCTTTCGATAATTAATCTAACATTTTTAGAGATTTTTTTTCACCCACATAAGGCAAGCGTGGTGATTACGCCTAATCCTTCTCACAGTACTGATATCTTTAGTGAGATCAGAGGCCTTTGCCCAGCAGTGGGACATTAAAGGCTAATACTTTTTTTACTACTTTGATGCTTTGAAGTGCCAAGCTGTAGAACTCACGGATTATAGGAATCCGAAACAATATAGATAGAGCTCGAGCATTTGATGTTTTATATATCGCCATTAGAATAGGAGTTCCGACCTGTCTGTATGCCCCTTAGATAACTGACAATCGTTTTGGAGTCTTATTAGTTGTCAGTGTCTACTACGAAATGTAAAGGAATGTCTCTTAAAATTCACGACACATCCACCATATTTTGCAAGAAGACAGAAGAAACCATACAGAACTAGCTGCGCCCCGCGGTTTTACCCGCGTTGTGCCCGTTCCCGTGGGAATTTAAGAACCGCTCGACCGATTTTGTGCAAACTTCACATAAACCATCTACTAAATAGTCCCATAGCCTAAACATTTGGTTTGGATAGATGAGCCCGTTCTTGAGTTATAAAATTACAACGAAAAGTGGCATTGATCAATATAATATTATAAAGCTGAAGAGTTTGTTTTGTTTGTTTGTTTGTTTGTTTGTTTGTTTGTTTGTTTGTTTGTTTGTTTAAGCGCGCTAATCTCAGAAACTACTGAACCGATTTGAATAATTCTTTCACTGTTAGATAGTCTATTTATCGAGGAAGGCTATAGGCTACATTTTATCCCGGATTTCCTACGGGGACGGGTACAACGCGGGTAAAACCGCGGGGCGCTGCTAGTTTTTATATATAGAGATGCGAAGCTTAGAAAATAATAATAAGGCTAATAAGGCATCGTCTTTATAGGCAGATTTTTTAAAACGAAAATCTCACAAATTAGTCTTAAGAGATTGAGAAACAATTTGAGAAGCCAAAGCAAAATACGACAAAAGTTTACAAAACCAAAACGTTTCATATAAAACGAGTACACGTGAATAATGAAACGGCTGAGCTTAGCAACGTGCAAGAATACTACGGGTTCTGTGCCTATACTTAGAACGAAAAAACACAGTAACTTTTAATGAAATTGACTCATTCATACACATTTTCCGCTTGAGTCGAATCAAAAAGTTTTGCATTATATCGAAATTGTTTTTGTTTCCAGTTTGGAATGAGTTGAAAGATTGAGGTTTCACTTTCGAAGTAAGAAAACGTGATGCAGTGGAAAGGTATTTATATAAATATTTCTTGGACAAGTTTGCAATATTTCTCAAGTGAAAAGTTTACGATTTCGCTGTTGAAATTCTCGAAAGTTAATGAATACTTAAAATATAAAAGACGATATTTCATTCTTTGAAATGTAATTTTGATTTATTGAAATAATATGTTTGTGGCAAAAATGTGCTAATACATTAGTAAAATAATCATTTAGCTTAAACTAATCGCAAACTGGTACTGATACTGATGTGTAATGACCTCTAATACTGATGTTAAAAAGTATATAATTTATTGTTCGTCAATTAACTTAACGGGCTCTCTGGTCACAGTCAAATTTAAAACAGTTTTTGTATTATGATTTTTACGAGGACGCCAAATTTACGAAGAAAGTGCTTTTTATCTACAAATTTCCACAGTTAAAATGCGGATAAAATCATGGACCGATGCTTGTAAGTCTTTTATCCTAAAATTCCCACCGTATATAATACGGGTAAAATCATACAGAGCTGCCAGAACAATGTATAAAATGAAAGGCCATTAAATTGTTTGATTATAACAACTAGGTTTATTAAATAAGACCCGCTCGGATGATACCTTTATGTTGGTAAACCAAAGTTTTACCTTATAAACTTTCAGCTTATTACCGGGAAATTGTCACCTTCTTATTAAGAATACAAATGGGCTTCAATTTGTTACTTTGAAAGTAACTGTAAGCGATGTTACGAAAACAGTTTTAACCGGCGATAGAATGTACCTGACGAATTTACTTGTACAGTTGAACTGCGCAGGTAAACCGGTGTGAGTAGAATGCACAGCTGCATAAATGTGCAAGTTAGGCGAGAACAATACAGTTTTAGATGCATTAAAATTGAAGTTTTTTTGTCAAAATGGTCTCATAACTATCCTAAAGCTTTAATATGTACATGAACATTTTTTAATCTTAAAGAAAACATTTATTAACATTACTGTTTATTATTTTATATTACCTGAAAACTTACTGAAAACCTTTACGCAATATTTAGGAATTGTTTGTGGCATATTCGTTAGGGAAAATGAGCAAACTTTTTGTTTAAAACAAGCTTTGCCGCAGATTCCGGCAGTGTAATAAAAACAGGAATATTATATGGGAACATACCCTAAAAACATATATTAATATTTTATCTTTATTAATTCTAGTCTAGGAAATTTAAAGGTCAATTGATTTGTAAATCTTTAGACATTCAGGATGGCTCCAATGTAAAACAAAGGATAAACTACCGAGCCCATATAGACAAATGATAATCGTTTCGCATTCGAAGCGCATTTTTTTCGATCGGTCACAATAATCTAATCTAATAAAGTTCTCGTGTCACGTTGTGCGTAATTGAACTCCTCTGAAACGGCTCGACCGATTCTCATGAAATTTTGTGTACATATCAGGTAGGCCTGAGAATCGGACAACATCTATTTTTTATCCCGAAATTCCCGCGGGAACGGGTACAACGCGGGTAAAACCGCGGGGCGCAGCTAGTAATATATAGGAACGTCTCATGATAGTCCCTTGGTCAAATTGCTAAGACAAATGACTATTTCATTAGAAGTATACCGTAGGGAATGCGAAGCGTACAAACAAAGCAAAATCAGGACCACTTGCTACTGAACCTAGTGCCCTCTAAAGAATATACATTTATGTTAAACCATTACTTCTCAATATCGTCATCTATCGTCCGCGTCACGTTAGACTCTAAGAGAATGCTTCCATCGCCTTACATTTCCACACAAAACATTTCAAGCAAAAGCTCAGTTCAGTCGTTCCCAAGACACTCATTTCTACTTAGAGTTATAAATAAACATTTCAGTCGGTAACTTCATAATAAACGTCAGTAACCAGTCACTATTGTCCGGCTGGATCTCTTCCACTCTTGCTTACGACAGCACTTTAATTGAATCTATTCATAATTTGACCCTCGTAATTGAAACAAGGACTTAGTTGAAACTTCCACTTCATTATGTTTTTATCCGTTGCTGTGAAAATTGGGATTATAATTATAAGCTCTTTTGTTTTCGTGTCTTTTCTCTGTTTCCTTATTACCTCAACCCGATTAATTTAGGGTTATCAGGCTCTGGTTACATGCATGTTTTTGCCTTAAAAATCCTCGGGACTATACTATCGTTATGCATTGTTTAGATTAAATTCACAATCTGCGGTCCGCCATCGCTAATTCGCGTTCCACATGTGTGTACATTATCAAACTTTCAAACTCATCTGTACTAACATTATAAAACAGTTTGATTTTTATTTTTTTGTTTGTTTGCTCGCGCTAATCTCAGCAACTACCGATACAATTCGAGTAAATCTTTTTGTAATAGGTAGCCACATTCAACGGAAAGGTTATAAGCTATTTTTAATCCCGAAATTCCCATGGGAACAGGCTTAACGCGGGTAAAACCGTGAAGGGCTGCTAGTACCTTATAAACTTGCTCAATCCAAACGTCACTCTAGGTATTTTATTGATGGGTAAATACTATAAACTAAGTTTAATTTAAATAGCTAACAGTAGAGACGATTTTCTGAGAATCCAAGTGTATTATTAATATGTAAATTATTACCCAAGCCAACAGCGGGTCCCAATATCGATATCTTCAATCGATCACACCAATCCCAGTTGGCAAATTATCCCCGATTCTATTATAACTGCAGTCACTAACAACGGATTCCAATTTGCATCGAATTCATTTCGGTAAATTGGACATGATCTTATTTAATAACTAGCTGCGCCCCGCGGTTGCACCCGCGTTGTACCCGTTCCCGCGGGAATTTCGGGATGAAAAATAGATGTCCAATTCTCAGACCTACCCGATATGTACACAAAATTTCAAGAGAATCGGTCGAGCCGTTTCAGAGGAGTTCAACCACGGTACCCGTTCCCGCGGGAATTTCGGGATAAAAAATAGACGTTGTCCGATTCTCAGGCCTACCCGATATACACACAAAATTTCATGAGAATCGGTCGAGCCGTTTCAGAGGAGCTCAATTACGCACCCCGTGACACGAGAATTTTATGTATTCGAAGATTGTTAAACATCTATACTAATATAGTGAGCTTATGAGTCTGTTTTTGTGTTTGAACAGGCTCATGTCTAGAAATACCTATACCTACTAAATACTAAATACCTATCTGATTTTAATAACTTTTAAATGTAATGGATAGCCCCATTCAACAGGCAGGTTACAGGTTATTTTATATCCTGAAATTCCCACGGGAACGGGTACAACGCGGGCAAAACCGCGGGGCACTGCTAGTACAAATATAATGAAGCTGATGAGTTCGACTTTTGTTTGCTTGATCAGGAACTGATACGATTTCAATAATTCTTCAATAATTTTGTATTGAAAGCTACATGTATAGTTACTGTTTATCTTTAAATCACGGAACGCGGGTAAACCCACGGTAAGCGGTTAGTTTAATTAAATTTCGGGAAAGTTCATTGCTTTTATTTTGTTATGGTTTGTGGTTATCACTATCAAAATGGTTTTGTTCTGTGCCATAACCTTGTAGTGTGTACCGAGGTTGAAACATAGCTATGTACTCATACCATGTTTTGGATTGAAACAAGGTTTAGTGATACAATTCGCTTTTATTTTAAACTAGCAGCGCCCCGCGGTTTTACCTGCGTTGTGCCCGTTCCCGTGGGAATTTCAGGATATAAAATAACCTGTAACCTGCCTGTTGAAATTTCGGGATTTTTTTAAATAAAAACCTTCCTCTTGAATCACTCTACCTATTACAAAAAACCGCATCAAAATCCGTTGCGTAATTTTAAAGATTTAAGCATACAGACAAACAGACAAACGACAAACAGACGCGACTTTGTTTTATACTATGTAATGATTTTTTTCTGACGTTCATAAAGTCTTCTGTGACCACGGTTCCTGTAAAGGGGCCGAAACGTTAGATAAAAATGTAGAATAAAAGCGAGGTGTATCTGTAATCGTAGCTTCAATTCCAAAGAGTAGTGTTTGATTAAACCTTAGAAACCAGTATAATATTTAACCCTTATTTACTTTGTTATTTGTTCATATTATCTGTTCAATGATTTAGGAATCTTACGTGTGTGAGTCTTATTCCTTCTCGGTATAGTTTTTCTATTTCTCCTTGGTGAGTTAGATATCCCTTGTTCGTTAAAGTATATATTTTAAACTTAGGATTTAACTTGATTACTTGTCGATGGAGTAATCATTACATAGTATAAAACAAAGTCGCGTCTGTTTGTCTGTCTATTTGCTTAAATCTTTAAAATTACGCAACGGATTTTGATGCGGTTTTTTGTAATAGGTAGAGTGATTAAAGAGGAAGGTTTATAAGTAAAAAAAAATCCCGAAATTCCCACGGGAACGGGCACAACGCGGGTAAAACGGCGGGGCGCTGCTAGTCTTTAATAAAAGCATATGATTAATGGATATAAATACTGAAACTTCTGAATAGAAGAAACTTATTATGTAAAATAATGAGTAAGTAATCTTCTTCATCGAGTGGATGGTCAACCTGACCAATCCTGGTGTCAGAGTTATTGAGCCGCCAAAGGCCTCTGACATGGCTCATGTAACGACTACTATCTGTAGAAAGTAACCGGGACCGACGGCTTAACGTGCCCTCCGAAGCACGGAATCATCTTACTTTTCGGGCAATCAGGTGATTCAGCCTGCAATGCCTTAACCAAACTGAGGACAGTCTCACAAAGAGATTTTTGTGAAACATTGTCCTCACCGGGAATCGAACCCGGAACCTCCGGATCGTGAGCCGAGCGCTCAAACCACAAGACCACGGAGGCTGTTAAAGTAAGTAAAACTACACAATAACTTGCTGCAGGGTAAAACTACAACGTATCATGTACTATGTAGGTAGCATAGTTAACATTTCAGGAATTACGAAACTATGTTCATTTGAACTATGTACATTAAAACTTTAACTTTGTTATTAAAGTTTAAAACTGTATTAAATTTATAATTATTCCACACCTTCGGATCTTTGTAAGCATATTTAATATGCTTTTATTTAGTACTAGCAGTGCGTTGCGGTTTTACCTTCGTTATGCCCACATAGCCTCCCTTTTAATGTGGCAGTTCATTAAAAAAATAATTATTCTGATAGGTTTGAGAATCGGACAACATCTATTTTTCATCCCCCTAAATGTTAAGGGTAGTTCATCCCTAATTTTTTACGTGGCAAAACAGCGTTTTCCTGGTTAGCTAGTATTTGACAAGCCCGTTGGCACAGTGGCAGTGAGAGCGCTTACTGTGTCGGGGATTGCGGGTTCGATTCCCGCCCGGAGTCAACAATATGTGAAGACATAGTTGTTGGCGACGACGTCTGGGTGTCAATTATATATTCTTATAAAGTATTTGTGTACATATATGTACTAGTATCAGTTAGTTAGATTGCATATTACAAGCTTAGAGCTTAGTTTGGGTCTAATTAACCGTGAGTGAATTTGTCCGGGTGTATTTATTTATTTATTTATATTACATTATTTTATCAAAATAAGGGCAGGTCCACCCTTACCCTTTAACCGGGGATGCGTAAATGCATTCCCCACCCATAAAAAAAAAAAAAAAAAGGGGTATGAAAAATAGATGTGAACCGATTCTCAGACCTACCCGATATGCACATAACATTTCATGAAAATCGGTCGAACCATTTCGGAGACTCCTCCGAAATGGCTCGTTACTAACAACACGATGTGACACGAGAATTTTATATATATGATATGCTATGTAGATATGATATACTAGTCATAGTTTTTCTTCCCCATAAAACGCCATCCGCTTTTTTATATACGTATTATGAAAAAGTCTAAAGCATAGCTCTTGTGGTAGACAAATTACTAGTCTCGAAAGAAGAAGTCTTATCTATACTAATATTATAAAAAGGTAAAATTTGTAAGTTTGTTTGTTTGTTTGTTTGTTCGTTTGTATGTTCGAGGTAATCTCAGCAATTATCAGTCCGATTTGAATAATTATTTTTGTAATAGATAGCCACATTCAACGGGAAGGTTATAGGCTATTTTTCATCCCGAAATTCCCACGGGGACGGGTACAACGCGGGTAAAACCGCGGGGCACTGCTAGTGATTATATAAATAGTATTTATGTAATTACGAATCTAACATCAATATTATATGGTACGTCGGTAAAGACCCTTCCGTTCGTAAAGTTCAGTTAAGTATAATATTTGCGTACAGTCGAGGTCAAAAATAACTTTACAGTTGAGTGTTACAAAAATACCTTTACATTAAAATACGTTTACACATTGCATGCCAAAAACATGCTTACAACTCACATGACACATTCTACTTTTCAGTTAATGCTCCAAATTTCAGTTTACAATCTTTCTTTCATAACAACATTTACAAAAATTGTGCCATAACACATTTACATTGCATGTTACATAATAAGATTTACTGCCAATGTGCCAAAAATACCTTTACATTTTTAGTGACATTAAAAACTTTACGATCAAGCTTACCTTTGGATTACACCTATTGTTACATAAATATCTTTACAGATTTGATTAGCCCGTTCTTAATTTAAATAATAAAATGAAATCGCCATGAATATTAATTTTGGTTTTATGATTTAAATGTTTATTTTTATGAGTGGCGTACGTTCATACAGTTTCGTTCAGAAGTTCATTACCAAACTATTGCGTGAATACTAGTTTTACTTATTACATTCATACAAACACACACATTAATACAAACACATCTTGCACTTGACTGGATTGATAATTTCATCCTATGACGTTAGCTACGTTGTGGCTCAATAGTTTAGAAGTTTTGTTACAATATTATCTGTAAGGATGAGGCGATGTTTCGAATCCCACGGAGCGGCCCAAATTTTTAATGTTTTTTTTTTACGAACTTGAGCGAAGTTACATTTATTAAACAATAATATGAGGGTGGATTTGAAATAAGACAGGTTTGCTGGTTTGGAGAAAAAAGTCAATATGAAATAAAAATATTTTATGTTCAAGCTTACTTTGGATTACATACACTTATTGTTACATAAATATCTTTACAGATTTGATTAGCCTGTTCTTAATTTAAATAATGAAATGAAATCGTCATGAATATTAATTTTGGTTTTATGATTTAAATGTTTATTTTTATGAGTGGCGTACGTTCATACAGTTTCGTTCAGAAGTTCATTACCAAACTATTGCGTGAATACTAGTTTTACTTATTACATTCATACAAACACACACATTAATACAAACACATCTTGCACTTGACTGGATTGATAATTTCATCTTATGACGTTAGCTACGTTGTGGCTCAATAGTTTAGAAGTTTTGTTACAATATTATCTGTAAGGATGAGGCGATGTTTCGAATCCCACGGAGCGGCCCAATTTTTTAATGTTTTTTTTAGGAACTTGAGCGAAGTTACATTTATTAAACAATAATGAAATAATATGAGGGCGGATTTCAAAATAAGACAGGCTTGCTGGTTTGGAGAAAAAAAGTCAATATGAAATAAAAATATATTTCAATCATTTTGTTTTTATTTGTATAATTATTTATATTTATTTTCTTAGTAAATATTTACGAGCATATTCAAATTTTATTCTAAAATTACTAATAACAAAACAAAAAGTATCAAGTTACTGGGGTTCGATCCCACAAGATCTATGCTTAGCGTGATATCACTAGACCCATTGTCGAACTGGCTACGCACTACCTTACGTCATATCTTAAATTTTTGCATTACGTGCTAAACGCTTGCGCTGCGGTGAACATCGCAAGCATTGAGAATAATAAACAAACATAGTGTAATCAGTGACTCGCACCGACCACACATTCAACAACAACATAAACAAAAACATCTTGACTTGCCAAGAAAAATTATTAGTACGAAATATGCAGCGGGCGGGTTAAACAAACCGCTGCACGCGTCGCCATCACATTCATGATCGCGACAACCGTCGGTCACGGTAACTTTCTTCGGATAGTAGTCGTTACATGAGCCATGTCAGAGACCTTTGGCGGATCAATAACTCTGACACCAGGATTGGTCAGGTTCAGGACCATCCACTCGATGAAGAAGAAAAAGAAGTCAAAGTACTAAAGTATAAACATATTTTTGACATCGACTGTACAACTTTTTATTGCCGACTGTACTTTTGCACTATCATAATCAACTATTCATTGAGAGGACAATAACTAGGCCAAACACGACGGATGAAAGAGATACATTATTTGACAGTATGGTATTGTCATTATTTAAATTAAGAAAATCAAATCTGTAAAGATATTTATGTAACAATAGGTGTAATCCAAAGGTAAGCTTGATCGTAAAGTTTTTAATGTCACTAAAAATGTAAAGGTATTTTTGGCACATTGGCAGTAAATCTTTTTATGTAACATGCAATGTAAATGTGTTATGGCACAATTTTTGTAAATGTTGTTATGAAAGACAGATTGTAAACTGAAATTTGGAGCATTAACTGAAAAGTAGAATGTGTCATGTGAGTTGTAAGCATGTTTTTGGCATGCAATGTGTAAACGTATTTTAATGTAAAGGTATTTTTGTAACACTCAACTGTAAAGTTATTTTTGACCTCGACTGTACAAACATTGGACTTTCGGGATAAAACCATAACATTCATTCAAGACTAAGACGTGTATTTTCTCACCGAAATTCCATGTTTAAGTTACCAACCTTTATTTACCTATCTATATTTAGAACTGGATATATTTGGAACGTGTAACATTACTATGAAATATTTGATGGTTAAAGTATAAGATGGAACACACAGTTTCTTGCTCACGAAACCGTGTAGAAATTAATGTGTTTCCTGAATAATGTTTATTTACATATTTTGTATGTATTTTTTTGAATGTTAATATTATGTTTAGTATCCTCTTTAGTATCCTATTTATATTATTTTGGTTACAATTCCGCACCTCGACCATTCTACGAGATAACAATCCTACTAAATTATTAAGCATTAGCACAGGATATTAAATTTAAGTAAACAACAACTACTCCTTTTTCGACAAGCACAGTCGGTTTTAATATTCTGTTAATCCATTTTTGATTAAAATGTAGTCGGTAACATTCACCTTGAAAATATCCGCTCATAACATACGAAACGGATTACCGTTTCCAGTTTTAATTGGATTAAACCGGATCAAGCCAGTTAATCCTAGAGTTTATAGAATTTTTAGATTTTTGATAAAAGCCTCCCTTATTTCTCTTGTTGAGTAAGCCTCGGGCACAGATCAAACGGATAAAAAGTGGAAAATTTAAGCCTTTGAAATTATTTTTTTATAAATGTCAAACGTTTTAATGATGATAATCCTTTTTTAAAAGTATTACAAAACTTTTTAAAGTACGAAATAACATTTTGGAATATGATCGCATTTATAAAATACTAGCCGCGCCCCGCGGTGTCATCCACGTTTTACCCATTCCCGCGGGAATTTTGGGATAAAATGTTTCCCATGTATTATTCTGACGTATAACCTATATTACTGTAAAGTTTCATCTAAATGCGTTCAGTTGTTTTTGCGTGAAATAGCAACAAACATACATAAATCCTCACAAACTTTCGCATTTATAATATCAAGTAGGAAGTAGGATAATAATAAGTATAAAATTAATTTTTAAATTGAAATAAAACGATTTAAAAGTATATCAAAGCATTTAGCAATAAGGTAAATTGATTGATAGTTTAAAGATTTATCGGTAATCCAGTTGGCTAAGGTGTCATAAAACTGCAGTTTGCAACAATTTTTATTGTTTATAAATTTCTGAATGAGAAATAAAAGCATCTGTTGAAAATGGCATTGAAAAAATTCTGTTTCGTTTGGCCTTTAGAGCTGGGAGCTAAACTCTACCTTGTGTTTATGATTGTAAGTTGATTTGGTTATTTTAATATGTAATAACAAATAATATTGATGAAAATAATATCGTTAAAACATCTTAATTTACTTATTTAGTTGTACCCCTGGGATTTAGTTGTAGTTGTATAGGGTGTAGATTTTCTCAAAAATTATATCAAATACAAACACAAGTCGCGTCTAAAGTTCCATAACAGGCCTCTAATTTCACTGAAAATATCAGTGCGGTGAGGAGGATTTGGCGTAATCATTATCTTCTGCGGATTGGTGATCTCAAATCAAAGCCATGTTAGAAAATTAAAACAGTAATATACTTCGCTCAAGCTGACCACGAAGGTATAGACTCAGTGATCTCGGTCTTTGCCTCTGCAAAGAGTCGTCTGACTGATGCAGTACATAATATGCCACTGCACACACCACCATAGAGCAAATGAGTGAATTAACATGTTTAATATTACTACGGCTAATATATTTTTTTCTTTTACTATTGATGTGGTCACTATTATTATCAGCCATTCGTGTCCCACTGCTGGGCCTGCTGGGCCTCTCCCCATTCCTTCCACGTATCCCTATTCTGGGCCACTTCCCTCCAGTGGTCACTATACGGAATGATAATTTAAGGCAGAAGGACTCTTAAGTAGGTACTGAATAAATTAATTGACGTGGTATTAAACGCATTTCACAACTTTTTACGGTAGAAGAACTGAGGAGCGACTTGTTTTTTTTACAATTTATGATTTTGATTGGATTCTATTCTACTTCTAAGCAATATTTTAAACATGTTCATTCATACTAATTTTCTTAGGTTTAAGCAAACACTAATTTTGAATTGATACTAATAAAGAAAAAGTTTTCAGACACTTTTTCTTGTATACACACACAACACTTACATTTTCTGTGACCACGGTTCCTGTCAACGAACCGAAACGTCAGATAAGATCTATACTAATATTATAAAGAGGTAAAATTTGTAAGTTTGTTTGTTTTTTTGTTTGTTTGTTTGTATGTTCGAGGTAATCTCAGGAATGATCAGTCCAATTTGAATAATTCTTTTTGTAATAGATAGCCACATTTAACGGGAAGGTTATAGGCTATTTCTCGTCCCGAAATTCCCACGGGAACGGTACAACGCGGGTGAAACCGCGGGGCGCTGCTAGTGTAATATAAAAGCGACGTATATCCGTAAAAGTAGTTTCAATTCAACATGTTCATTCGGTTATTCACCTAATAAAATTGTCGACAGGTAATAAAACTCGTATGCATCATCGGAATAGTCCTTCAGATTATAGAGTTTACAAACTGCACAAGCTACTGTTCCAAATTTGTTTTATGCAGTACCTACGCATTCAGTGCGACCGGGTTCCTATTCTGTATAATTATGATATTTGTACACATATGGTTCTACTTTATGGGAATTATGCAAGTAAGTTCTGTTTAAATAGCTACTTGAGTGTAGCTAAGTATTCTTTTAGTTTAAGTACCCTTGGCCATTAGTATCCAATTGACGATATTACAGAAAAATCAATCGGAAACAAAAAACACACTGACGTCGATGTATGTGTGTGTGTGTGTCTCTGTGGCTACGTAACTTCAAGCTGATGGACCGACTTCGATGCAGTGTTTTATATTAAAGCCAGTTTTCATGCCGTGGTTCTCAGCTACGTTTGGTAAAAATCGGTAGAGCCGTTTTTTCATACGTTTTTTTAAAAATTTTACTTGTTAATGCAATTCTCAATTCTTATTTCAATTGGTTCAATTATTTTATTAATTTCTCCGTTCTCTCACCTAAATCTATTTTGCCTGACTTATTGTGGCTTAAGAGCTAGACACACTGGCTCGTTGCCATTCGAACCAATACAAGGGACATATGTCTCGGGTCGCGTGGCACATGACATGCACCCGGCCCGTAGCCGCACTATGTAGAATGTCTTGCGTTTTACTGCATACTATAGCTATGGCCTTAACATTTTTCCAGAAAAAAGCTTCAGTAGTAATGACCTGGGTGGTTGTCACTACAATATGGATGATGGAAGCATTCATTCTTACCATAACACTGGTTTGCATCTACATGGAGTTCATCAGTTTGACAGCGTTCATAATATATATTGTTTTTACGTTGATTGGATTCGGTATGTATTGAATTTTATTTTTTGGCATGACTTGCATGCCTAAATCACTACATAGTAGTCTGTCTGTCCCTATGTTTGCTTAGGTCTTTAAAACTACGCAACGAATTTTGATGCATTTATTAAATAGATAGAGTGATTCAAGAGGGCGTTGTGCCCGAAATTCCCACGGGAACGGGCACAACGCGGGTAAAACCGCGGGGCGCGGCTAGTAGAGTTATAACGGCAGAGTTTAAGGCATTTCATTGATATGGCAACAACGTCTCAAGTGAATTAAGATAATAAGGTTTATGTTAAGACCCCATTCTACTTCCATAAAGCCATGGCGAATGCAAGCCAGTTCCTCAATCTATATCAGGTCTTTGGTTTATCTTAACAACCCATCGGGGTCGTAAACCTATTGCAATGATAAGATTACGCCAAAATTATCATCGACTTTGGTACTTAAGTACTTCAATAGCTATAGGAAAAATAATTTAAACTTTGTTCAAGTAAGGTAAATTTACTGACAGTTAGAGGCAAAAAAACTTATGCTCAAGTATATATTTTTTAAAGTAACTGTCTGTTCTATGGTGCACATTATAAGAACTAAAATAAGATATAGATAAAACTCTGGCTTTTTTAAGTTTGGTGTCATAATGTACTCGAAACTAATGATGTGTTATATCATCATTAGCTTAAATTAAAGTGACATAAAATAAAATGTTTTATATCTCTCCGCACTCAGAGTTTGAAAAGATTCCTACGGAGAGGTTGATCACTGAGTTTTGACTTGTAATACATGAAGAATTAAATGAAATACACTGTCGATTTAATTGATGTCTCTTATTTAGATACATCCATTGAATCGATACTAAGAGCATTCAGATTTCTTATCATTAAGTTTGCATTCCTATGAATTAAAGTCAAGTATTTAAACACAACAAAACATTAAACCACACAAACAATAATCGCCATAATAAATCTTGCCAATTAATTAGTGGGCTATTAAAACACTTTCAAATTAAGCATTTTCAACCGTCCTGCCACATTCGAAAAACAAAAGAACATCCATGCTTGCGGCTGACTGTGCACACGAATCCTGTGGCTCGTAGCCGGAAGACTAAACACGCTGAAATTGATAGAGCCTTTAATGGCCCTCTCGGTGTTTTTAACAAAATACGCCACAGTATAATTAAATGACATTCGCCGAATAGAGAACATCAATTAAAGTAACAGAAATCCATGACCAAGTTATCTGAAGGAAATTACGAAATGAAAATGTTGGAAGAGCTTTCGTCTCTGATAAAAATGTAGGTTAAGTGAGTGGGAGATAATTTCATTTATGTATTATTTACTCAAAGAGATGGAACGCAAATGATTATAGGTTTAAGATATACTGAACTTGGCGATACATATCAGAAGCGGGCGATATGACTTGCTCATTGGCATTTGGAGAGAGATAATCATAGTCAGTTTGTACCGCTCGTGGCATAGTTTGACTAAGCGATGTAAGCTCATTGCGAATGTTAAACAACGTGCAGTTTGGCTCATGTTTGGGTGGGTAGTCGATAGTAGCTGATCTATCTGGACATGCTTTGGAGGGCCGGTAAAATTGTCGTTCCCGATACCAAGTCGGAGGCATTTAGGCGGGCTAAAAACTCCGACATCAGGGATAGCCACAAAGCTACTTGAACTTATTCAGATTTGCAGAGCTTGTTCTTTCAAAATTTTACTGGCAAACATTAACAAAGCAACAAATAACTGCAATGTGACAGTCATTAGTCAGGACGATTTCCCTCCAAAATTTCATGAGTAAATTTTCTCATATTTCTCAATATTGTAATAACATTGATCGTTAGAAAGGATCATCGATTAATTTATCTTGTTATTATTGTAGTTTTACTTTACATCGAGCGATGGTAAGGATTGTAAAAGTGAAACAACGTATACTTACCTCGACAATCTGTAAGACTTCGACAATTTCTACTACAAGAAATGTAGCTGATAGTGACAACCTCGTGCTCCAGATGGCATAAACAATTGAATGCTGTTTAAAAAATATTTCGGCATTATTTTCTCTCAAGATTAAACTCATATCCGATTCAATTATGTTTTCTAGTCATTAATTCGAATTTTGTTTTGTTTTGATATGATTTGTAATCCGTTCACTTCCATTTGTTTACAAACATACGCCAATAAAATGAGAAAAATAATATGCTTAGAGAAATTCAATTTACCGGATTCCTTTCTTGTGATTGGCAGTAATTATTCGTTGCATAAAAAGCTTTCTTTGTTAAGGAAGTGAATAAGGTGCCGGTAATTTCATTCCATTTGAAGGGCGGATTGCACAAGCATTAAGCAATTTTATTCAGCTCTTAAATAAGTTCAATAAACAACAACCGTTTAAAGTAAGTGCAATATAGAAAACAATTTTGAACGAATAGTTTCTGTTTCTTAAACATATTTTGGTGCTAAATAAATTTAAAAGTTCTTGTGTGAGCCACCCTAAGAGTATTGTTTTGTTTGTATATATTTTCGTTATTTGTTTCTCACTAAATATTTTTTCATGAAAATAATACAAATGACGCAAGAATAGTAAAACCACGGGTTGCTGCTAGTTTAAATACAAAGAACTGATACAGTTTAGCCTGATCGGATTCGTAAACGCATACACATAACAAAGTACGTATAAATCGTATGCGTACAAAACCTGAATAAACTGAAGCAATGTTTTCGAGTCGCCTCAGTACTTTGTTTCAGTCGTACCAACCGAAAGTGTGCTAGATTATAAACACGGGTTACGATTATCATCCGGTCAGGAAGAACTCAAGGGATGTTTGTATGTGAGACCCTCTAGGGCTTATAATATTTTTATCATTATGTAGCGCTTTAGGTTTGACTTAGCGATTAGTTATAGTTCGTTCATTGCGCTTGATAAGCAACGTGCAGCTTAGCACCTACTTTGATGAATGGCTGATAATTGCATTTTTATCTAACCGCTACTCTGCCATGGAGGAACGTAAAAATTTTGGTCCCGATTGTTAATAGTTAGAACATGGTGGAGGCCTCTAGGCGGTATATAACTCTGACACGTTGGCTGTTAACCTACTCAAACTTCATCGTCTGGTACGTTCAAAAGAGCCTCTTTGGGGCCTAAACTTAATAAAAATATTTGATTTTTGACTTTGACTTTGGCTGTATCATTAAATTATTTTCTTCGAACAAGCAATAAAGGTGCTACGGAACAACGTCAGTTTATCATGTTTACATACCAATAACAGAATAAAAAGATACAGAGGCAATGTTTTATTCATTTATCGCCTACAAAACGTATTACATTATGTATAGGCAGAATTCTTGTGAATTCGTTCCTAGTTAACAAAAGCAAACATTTACACCAAACTCCATTAAATTTAATGAGAATAAGAAAGCGTTTATTTTAGAGTATATATTTTGCTTTACAAAGGCGTCTAATTGTTATTGTTTTCTTCAATCTAATAGTCTAAATATCGCAAATTATTTAAGGTATATATTATTTGTCTATTTCCGTCTAAAGAAGTTATAATTTGGAGAAATAATATTTTTAGTTTTAGTTTCATAGAAATACGAACATGGCAACATTAAGGGCCATATTAACTAACGCGTATTAAGAACATTTTAGCTATCAAATGGTTTGCCACTTTCTAACATACGCAATTTTCCGAAGAGCAAAAGAGACAAAACACAGTCTAACAGTGTTTTGCACCTCGTTTATGAATAAGGCGGTTAAAGTGTATATACTAATATACCTTTAAGATATCTTTGATGTTAATATCCCAGAGATATAAATTGATAATAATTATATGAAACAATGTTATCGAATTTCAACAGGAACACTCACAAGACAAATTCCCACCGGGAAAACTTTGCATAAGTTTCGGCGATCCTAAGCCGCCACGATATCTTGTTCAAAGATAAACAACAGTTGCCGTTGGGCTGTTGTTGGACGGACTCTGTACTGTTATAGTTCGAATAATTAAGCTTATTAAAAAAAACAGCAACTGTGTCAAAGGAATGTAGTATGATGAAGCTATTTCAAGAACAAAAGCACTGAAATAGTTTTTTAAAATCAATTTTAAAGTCTCACATACAAATATTATCAGTGAGCACATACAAATATTAAATTGAGACCCTTGTTCGATTTTAGGTGTCAGTTAAAAAGGTGAAGATGGTATCGCTTGACTCATAGTTGGTCTAAGCTGCTGGACCACATGGATACGTGGCCGATATTAGTACCTATTTCTATTAGATCGCTACCGTCTTTCGGGCACGTTTAATTTTCGGTGAAGGTCGCTTCTATCGTTAGAGGTTGGCAAGGCTGTTTTACCATCGGAAATTCTCAAAATCTAAATATACATCACACATTTTCAAAAAATTCCTAGCTTTAAAACAAAATTTAGCTCATTCTTCTCAAAGACAGCTTGTCCATTAAACTTTCGGTGTAAATTCGTTTCAATAATCCACTTAAGCTTCTGTTAATAATGTAAGTAACCTTGACTTAATTTCTGTATTAGCGTAAGTATTAGCAATGCAAATTGACTGCTTAACGGTTCAGAAGCCTCCAGTTTCATAGTACGACGTTTTAGAAAGCCGATAACCATTTTATTTCAAGACCTAAGTAGGGTTCTTGTTCGCCAAGTATTCTTGATATTTGATCTTTTTTAACGTGCTATAAAGTTAGGTTTAGTGAAAGCAATTGAATGGCTATCATCATACGAGTTTGGTTTTTGTATATATATACATCTAATATGCATATACTAATATTATAAAGAGGTAAAATTTTTAAGTTTGTTTGTTTGTATGTTCGAGCTAATCTCGGGAATTACCAGTCCGATTTAAATAATTATTTTTGTAATAGATAGCCACATTCAACGAGAAAGTTATAGCATATTTTTCAACCTGGGAATCTATGGGAACGGGCATAACGCGGTTAAAACCGCGGGACATGGCTAGTTCTACTTATAGTTACTTTTAGTTTACGGGAGTTAACATTCAAACTATCTTAACTGATTTTCCAATCAAAGATCAACTTCTTCCATTCAAGAAAAAGGTTCAGAAATGGAGTAAGAAGCGGAATGATATCACTAAACTTTTGTCCTCTTCAGACGGAATTTCTACACTGGAAAATCGACCACATTTGTCCATATTTTAACACTAGTAAGGAAAAATAGAGTACTACCCTGAAATGAGAGGTATTTGCCCAGTAGTGGGACCTTACAGGCTGATACTTACTTACTTAGTTACTACCCTGTATTTCGATGTACAGGGTAGTTTTTTTGTAGTATACGATTGGCCTTATATAGGTGCGGATAAAGGCAAGTGCAGGCTATTGTCACTAACGTTAGTTTAAATAGCTTAGTGACCAATCCGGGTGTCAAGAGTTTAGGTCTCTGACATGGTCTAAATGAGAGCCACAATCAGCCCCCCATCCAAATATTGAGCGAGCTGCGCATTGCTTTATAATCGTCACTTTCCATCAAACACTAGCTATGGGAAGATTATTTCCGTAGATTTTCACAAAACAATAAACAGTGATAACACACATTTATTTATTTATTTACATAACACACAGGATCCAAGAATCATTAAAATATTGAGTGAGAGAGTACTTACTTAATGTTTGTTTATTTATAAAATGCGATATAATAATAAACAAATGATTTTCCTAGAAGAGAAACGCTTACCGGCAACATGAAATACATTATCTCGCCCACAATTCCATGAAATACGAAATTACCTTCAGAGATTAAATGGAAATAACTTTACAAAAACAATCTTCAGTTATTTCTTAGTAACTTTTCGCGTGCCTCATACGCGAAAAGTTACTAAGAAATAACTGAAGATTGTTTTTGTAAAGTTTTTTTATTTGACCTTTAATTTGTTTTGCAGTTTTATAAAATACTAGCTGCGCCCCGCGGTTTTACCCGCGTTGTGCCCGTTCCCGTGGGAATTTAAGAAAAACGCTCGACCGATTTTGAGCAACCTTCACATAAACCATCTACTAAATAGTCCGAACAAAGCCTTAACATTTTTGTTTGGATAGGTGAGCCCGTTCTTGAGTTATAAAATTACAACGAAAAGTGGCATTGATTTTATATTTATAGATATATATAAAAGGCAAACCTGACTGTCTCACTGACTTATACATCAACGCGTAGCCAAAACTACAGTACCAAGAGACTAGAAATTTGGTACAGGGTTTCCTTTCATGATTCAACCTCTAACAGAGAATCTAAACGAAAGCGGCCTCTAGTAATCTGTAATTGGGCTTTTGAAAAAAAAATTTTTTTGTGATAAATGGAAAGATTATATTATATACTCATTAGTTTTATAACAAAACTATTTTTATTTTATTTTTTTCGCAATAATTCAAAAGTTATTTCAAAATAAAAATTAATTTTTGAATCCAGTACCGAAAACACTCGGACAACTCCCGAACAAACCCGAGCGCGGTGTGACGTCATAATGTATAGCCCCATTCGGTTACACGTGTAATAGCCGTAAACGCTGTACGTACTTATGGTTAAATAGCTATACATTATCACGTCACAACCACGGTGACCAATTATGGCGCGTTTTTGTCACGTGATTTTTATTCAATTTTTAATTGTATATAATTAATTGAAAAAATATTTTTTTTAAGTTTTTTGCATTAAATATCAATATTATTAATAATAAAGTTTTAAAATACATAAAAAAAATCATTTTTTTTTTTCAAAAGCCCAATTGTAAAGTTACTATATAACTAACTAGCTGTGCCCCGCGGTTTTACCCACAGCGCACCCGTTCCCGTAGGAAATTAGGGAAAAATAGTATCCTATATCCGTCTCCTGGTTTTAAGCTACCTCCCCACCAATTTTCATCCAAATCGGTTCAGCCGTTCTCGAGTTATAAATAGTGTAACTAACACGACTTTCTTTTATATATATAGATTGAGGTCAAAAATATACGCGACTAGTTATTTCATTTAGTAAATAAAATAAAATGTATTTAATAAAGCAAATGAATTTACAACTATACAACTAATAAAAGAAAACAATAATTAGTCAGTAATTAAGGCTTCAAACAGAAAATTTACTTTGATCCTACGACAGGACAAAAAACACAGCATTTCAAACATAGTTACATTTTTTTTTTCATATTGTGGTTGAATACTAAATCATTTTACGTTTTTAGATAACAATAAAATATACTTTTTACAATGGAAGCATTTTGCATGGGCGTAGAAATACCTGTGAAAGTTTCCAAGAAATTACATGAATACTAAATCATTTTACGTTTATAAATAACAATAAAATATACTTTTTACAATGGAAGCATTTTGCATGGGCGTAGAAATACCTGTGAAAGTTTCCAAGAAATTACATTCCCTATATTTCCTTCTTACTATGTTTGTAAACAGTTTAAAAATAAAATCTAATTTTCCTTAAGCTATGATTTCCAAGAATTACTGGATAGTCACAATAGTTAGGGCATTTTATTTGTGTGTAGAAACGTTTGCAAAGTGAAAGAAATAAAATGGATTATCTTATTCTGTAGTTGATATTTTATGGGTGCTAATTAAACAGGCTTCTTTTTAATATCATATTTCGCCCCCAAAAATGTATGTTGCCTTCTAAATTACTAAGTCAGCCACAATTAACGAGCATCTAAATAATACTATCTTAGCCACTAGTTATCTTCTAAATAAAAAAAAATAACCCTAACCTACCGAATAGTACCTACGCCCGCGGGCTGAATTGACCCTTGGGTCGAGTTTCTATAGAATACTAGCTGCGCCCCGCGGTTTCACCCGCGTTGTACCCGTTCCCGCGGGAATTTCGGGATGAAAAATAGACGTTGGCCGATTCTCAGACCTACTCAATATGCTCACAAAATTTCATGAGAATCGGTCGAGCCTTTTCGGAGGAGTACGCGAACGAACACTGTGACACGAGAATTTTATATATAAGATTAAGTGGGCGTTGTAAAAAATACGAATTAGTTTATTAGAGGCTATGTCATTTTCCCGTTGCTTAGTTATAAAATTAGAAGTTTAATCACGTGTCCAATAAATAATTTTGTGGCTAGACTTATAATTTCCCATATTTTATTACCTACTAGATATAAAACAAAATATAATTACACATATTTTTTTATTTTAAATGACCTTCATCAATCATGCTTAAAATCCAATAAAAGAAAATTATTTTAAAGCTTATAAGGCTCTTATCTAATCTCTTAACTACCCGGTAGGTTTTAAAAATCGTTTGTTGGTAATAGCCAAATTATAAAACAAGGTTATTGGTTACTTTCAGCCCAAACTTTCCATGGAAACGCGTACAGTTCACGTGAAATTACGACATCGAGTTAGCAAGATTGATTTTCCTCACATTGAGCTTTTACCTTTCACTTTTATTTTGTTAAAACTAGCAGCGCCCCGCGGTTTTGCTCGCGTTATGCCCGTTCCCGTGGGAATTTTATACGTATAAACCTTCCTTTTGAATCTATCTAACGATTTAAAAAACCGCGTCAAAATCCGTTGCGTAGTTTTAAAGATTTCAGCATACATAGGGACATACAGACATACAGACAGCGGAAAGCGACTTTGTTTGATACTATGTAGTGATAAAACAAATAAACGGAAGGACCCCAGCGTCTATGTAGTTGAATGAACGAATGAAAATAACTGTCAAAAAATAACGAATAAACATTTCCTTACAGCGAAAATGTTGTTAAGTTTAAATACATTTTATTACAATGTTTTGTAAAAATACGTTGTCAATATTTTACCTCGGTGGTCTAGTGGTAAGTCCATACGCCTGCCAAGACTGACGTCCAGAGTTCAATACCTGAGGTCCAGCAAAAACATGTTTATTGCATTTCAAACATTTGGGTTTGGGATCGTAGTCTTTATGCCTCTTCACCATACTGATATCTTTGGTGCGAGGCGGGATATAACTAGCTTTTATTTCTTTTATTATTACAATTAGAATTAGCTATAACGCAACTTAATGAAAAACCAAGTATAAGGTATGGTACATACAGAAAGTTTATACTTATATACAATGGCGTTGAAAACACCGGTGCAACAAATATATTCACAATAATTGAGCTTATTAAATAATTGATAATATTCACGGCTATTTCATGCTTATAGTCCATTTAAAACAAACAATAACTATGCAGACCAAAGCCACGTATCGAACATTCGTGGAAATCGTGTAGGTATTAATATATGTACCTACACGATTTCCAACTTTAATTCTAATGAATTAAAGGTTAAAAAGCTTTGAATTATTCCAATGTTAGTCATGACAAAAGCACGCGACATCAGCTGGAAATTACTCACGCTATTCCGCGCCGAAGTTTTGATTTAAAAGTTGAATGTAATTAACTTCTTCATGTTAAACTTTCACGTTATGACGATTAATATCAGCTTTAATAAGAACTCCGTTTTGGCAAAAAAAGATTTATTTTTCTTTTTTAATGTTTTGGCGTATAGTTGGACAGCTAATAAGTTATCTGGGGGCACGGCAGTGCCGCTGCCAAGTTAAGTTCGAAGCCGTACCACCCTTTTCTGGAATCATTTTGGCGTAATTATGCTGAAACTAGCAGCGCCCCGCGGCTTTACCTGCGCTATTGTGCGTTGTGTGTGCCCTACAAATTTTCACCATTAGGTACACAACTAAACATAAAACAGATAAGTACTTTTCTACTCTTTGTGACTTATTATTCGTTATTATGTATTGTTCCAGGTATATCAATATACGGCATCTGCATCGGATATGGCTTATATAAAAAGATAAAAGATGCTAAAACAAACGATGGAGCGGGTGTTTGATAATATTTTAGGAATAATTTGTAAAATATACTTTTTAAATAAAATACTTGTCTTTTTATTTTTATCTTTATAATCCTCATTGTACTGATCTTCAGTGAGATGGCCTTTGCCGAGCAGAGGCACACAACAAGTTATTACTTTCCTTTTTTTAATTACAAGTCATCCGTATTGGGCATGATTATTTTGGAAGCAAGACTCACTAGTCTAAAAATATATATAAATGAGTTTTAAAGTAAAATGCATTCTGATATCTAAATTATTTAATATCAGTCTTTACATAACCAATTGTATCATTGTAGCTGGGTAAAAACATAAAGGATTTAGCCGGCTTAGGTTGTTGTATTGTGGCTCGATGGCTGTTCACCACCAAAATGAAATAGAAAGACACTAAAATCAGAAAAAAATCGTATAAGTCCAGACGATAAACTAAGTTTCTAAACTAAGGCCCATTTATGCCCGTAGCACACCTCCGCTGCGAAATACGAGTAGCGGAACCGTCCTGGATAAATTCCACTGCGATCAAGTGTAGTCTGAATGGCGGCCAGAGCGCGAAAGTGTGGCTGGCGTTCGGAGCAGATCCACGAAATCGCGCGGGGAAAGAGATAGAAATAGTCAAGTTCCGCTGTTATCGTTTCGCAGCGGAGGTGTGCTACGGGCGTTACGGAGACTCATAGCATCGCGCGCTGGATGTGGATGACGCGGATGATACTCCATTTCAAGCAAACGTAAGTAAAATTCTTCACTTCTCCAGAAATGCCCTCATTTAGAGCTATTTACCTATTTGGATTCAGTAGTGACTGCGACGTGCTATGCTTCGGGTCTCCGTAACTAAAGCCTAAGCCATTAAATAATATTTAATGGCTTAGGCTTAGGCTTAGCCAGGATAGGCTATTTTTCATCCCGAAATTCCACAACGCGGGTAAAACCACGAGTGGAGGCTAGTCATGTCAGATATTCCAATCTGACAATTGCTCTTCTAGTAAAATTCAATCAAATTGAAATTAAACACGTATTCACGACATTATGACTGAAATCATTCACGTGGTGCTACAGTAAAAAATACCTTTGAATCTAGAGCTTTCTATAACCGACTTCATTATAGATAGTTAGAAACGCAAGAAAATTACGCAAACTCACAGCTTTAAAGTCACTTAACAAGACCAGAATTTGAATTGCCTACTACAGTAAGCTGAGCCCAGGAATTGACAATTGAAGATAACACGAATCAGTCGAGTCCAATTCTAAATGAAATCGATTTTGTAGCGATCGTGGTGTCGTTTGACTGCGCAATATTGACTCATTGCAAATGTTAAGCAACGTGGAGCTCGGTCACTAGTCAAATTGGTGGCAAGTAGTAGCATTTTTGTTTGAGCGCCACCGTGCCTCGGCTTCCCTAAGCTATCTATTCCGGATGTACGAGTATCAATCGTTTGACATTGTCAAAGGTCTTTTGGCAGTTTATCCGCTAAGTGAGTAGGTAAGTTCGTATAGGTAGGTTAGTGGCCAATCCTGGTATCGGAGTTTTTAGGTCTCCGGCATGGTCTATCGATTTAAAAAACTGGATTTGACAATTTTAGGTGCCTCCCAAGCACGGTAGCCCTCAGATAGAAATGCCATTATCGTTGTTAAGCAACGGGCAGCGCGGCCCCTACTAGGATGGGTGGCCGGTGGTGGCATTTCTATCTGAGTCTATCGGCTACGTCACTAGTATTGGCCATAGCTGTTAACTTATTAGAAATTATGATACTTACTAATTTCGACCGAAGTAGAATTCCTTACCCCACCATAACCATAGAAAAAACTAGGTACTATTAACCCAACGTTATCAAGTCGTTGGACAAAATCCTAATAGCTGTTAAAGATAACGTTAAATCTCACCAAACCAAGTTTAAGAGGCACTTTGAATACTTATGTAAACCGAAACGGTTCCAACACAGAATTAATGCCTTTAGTTTTTTGGAACCTCGTCAAAGTAACATAACAGTTACGCTGCGACATTCCGACGTGGTGGTGGGCAATGAAGGGGTTAAATGCGAATTTGAAAATAATAAAGGTTTACCAAGAGTCAAAGATACTTGAGCTCTTAAAAAGGTTTGGTTTTATTTTGGAAAGTTTAAAGTTGAAGGGTTTATAAGGTCAATAAAGTTACCACATTTTTTGTTAGAAACTTGAAAGTATTTTCCTGAACACCCAAACAAAAGTAGTCACATAAACAATAAGTTTATGACATATAAAGCAATTGTGACCTTTTTCCCCGAATTTGAGGTTAACTTCATCGAGCTTACCACTGAGTCTTTTGACTTTCAATTTCATTAAAACAAAAACATCCTTGAAATTAAGACAACAACGATTTATGAAACACTAGCAGAGTGTCTGGTGGAATTGAATCTGTTACCCACTTTGAATCTGTTACCGTGGCACTTTTCCATTTAAGTAATAAGTAATCCGTTATTGAATTTCCACAAATACCGTAAGTAGGTACATTAAATTCGAGATGTTTAGCGGCCATTGGCCAACTCTGAACAGATGTAAAGACCACCCAAAGGCCTCTGACATTACCTTACTATTGAAATCACTGAAACTGCTCATTTAAATCCTCTCCAAAGCAAGGTAGCGCTCAGTTAGCCACTAACGGCCACCCATCCAAATAAAAACACGTTGCTTTACTATTACGATGAGTGATTATTGCTTAGGCGGTTAATACACTGCACCTCACCCCGTCGTATTCGCAGATTTTAATATCGTATGCAAGTTTCTCAATTTATATAGAAAACACGTCTATAAGACAAAACACTGCCGATGCGTCCACACGTGCGTTATCTGACGCTCCACGCATCACGGCGGAATGCGGAGTCAGTGGGAAAATCGCCTTAGTCGTACTTTGCCACGAGAGCTAATAAATTATAATACATATAATATCTTAAGTAAAGTAATTTCTACTTACTCATATACCAAAGCATGCCAAATATAGCAATAAACACTTTAGACCGCTGTCTCTTCGATGCGAACAGAAGTGCCAGAAGAATCATTAATAGAAACATTATAGCGACAAAGAATAGTGAATACCAAATCCATATACTGCAGAGAAATGGGTCATCCTGTAAAAAAATCATTGTTTTGGTTTACTGATCTATGGAGAAGCAGCATTTTTAACGTATCGAATTATTGCGGAGCAGCCACATTTTAAATGAAAAGAAAGATAAAATGTTAAAACTCTCCATCAAATTCAAATTAAGAATATACGCGTCTATCTTTTTGGTTTCTTAAGATTAAGCGAACACTTCTCATTTTGAATAGAGTCCTCTGTGACCACGGTTCTACTAAAGGAGCAAAACTTCAGATAAAAATGTATGTCGGAGCGTGGCATCAGTGGCGCCACACCAGATAGCGGATTATAACGTCACTACATTATTTTTAGTCTGTAGAAGTTTAAGAGTAGTTTGTAAATTCAGTTGACTGATGGAATCGGTAGTGTTGTTATTCCGTGACGTGAGTTCTACCTTCGTGGTGTAGTCTGTGGTATGAAAATAGACTATGTTAAGTCTGTGGTGTTACGCACTATGACAGATGACAGATGACAGTTGTTCGATAGAGGGATGTGAGCTGGTTTGGTAGTCTGTGGCAGTGAGTGAGTGGGGGAGTCGATGATAAGTAAAGATGGCGTACATTAGCCTGGTCGGTACATTAGACGAGATGGGACGAATGGAGATGGTTGGATGGCGAACACATTGGAACGTAGATGGGAGGAAGGATGTGTTGACGACATCACGATCGTATTGCGAATCGAGTATAGGATTAGGAAAAGATTCTATGGCGTGGACAGGACGACTATGGGGTGTAGGGAGGTCGTTTAGGTTCCATCAATTAATTGAATCTAGACGTATCCTAACTGTAATGTGTAATCCATGATGATCGTGTGTAAAATACAAGCAATGTCATTGTAATGAAGTCCTAAATGGGGTAATATCGCTGTGTTCGGCCGACATCAGAAGTAGGATGATTATCGAGGTTACCCGACATCAGAAGTAGGATGATTATCGAAGGTTACCCGACATCAGAAGTGGGATCAAGATCGCTATTGCCCACCGAGCGTTCAGCAGAGAATGATCAAGATCGCTATTGCCCACTGTGCTGAATATCATATCGCCATGGATTGTGTTCAAGATCAACCACGGAGCTAGGTTTATGATGAGATGAAAGAATATTGAGAGCTGCAAGCTGAGCTCGTTAGTGCATGTTATCGACGACGACGGCGACGACGACGACGACGACGACGAGATTGAAATTCATGTACCTTCCCCTGGATTATGAAGCTCGTAGTATTCGGAGATATGTCTGAATCATCATCCCGCCAAAAGCGCCTCTGTCATGCGCTTTACGTAATGTTTATTTTGGAATTGGTTACAAAAGTTTGAATGTTCTGTGAGTATAGTTAGTTAGTTTTCTACTCTATTGTGGAGTTAAGAAGGTAATTATGAGCTTCCGAAAGAGTCAAGTTTAATCTTGTACGTACTGTGATGTGTTCTAATATGTTTTCTTATTTTCATGTTGGTTCAATGCTGGTAATTATTGTGAGCATTGATAAACCTCGTCCAGGGAAGAACGTGGTTCTCTTCTCAATCCTGTTACCTGAGGAATATGAGGGATTGCGGTATGCCGAATTATTCAAGAATCTATCACGACGAATTCACATTGGATGTTAAATTGGTGATGTATTGCGGTAATGTTTGACATGAATTGGCGTATTGAAGTATCTTAGTTGGGAAATATCCGGTGAGCTATTTTGTGATATTTGAGTCAGTTAACATTGAGAGTTTTGTAGTGAATCTTCGTACCACTTGATAAAATAGAAAGCTTATTGAAAGTATTTTGGATGTTTATCCCGTTGTAAAATATGAGAGTATGAGTAAGGGTTTCTATGTGACTATGTGACTTATTGAGTTCAATGTTCGAACTCGGCGATGGTCGTGGTCTGGATTGACCGTACTGTGGAGTGGTCTGCTGAGACCGTGTGTTGTTGAGCAATGTGATTGCTCATCGGCTGGTTGCCGTGACTAGACGTGACTAGACATGCTTACTGTTACTTACTCATGGCTCATATTGTAATGTGCATTTGAGATTCATAGTCTATTGAAGTTAAAGTTGAAAATGACGTGGTACCTAGTATTCATGTGTTACATAGCATTGAAGTTTCCCGATTGATAATAATTTTAATTAACTTTTGATTGAAATCAAGAATTTTGAGGAAGAACAAGCTTCTTAATAGTCAGGTTGACCGAGCGAGTGCAATTGACTGTAGCCGCGAGGTTTAGAGGAAAACGAGTACACAATATAGTGTCATTGACTGGTATAGGAAAATGCCTGAAGGGCAAGTACCCATTGTTAGTGATTCTGAGCCTTGTGAGGATGAACTGTAGTCACTTTTGACTGTGTGGTAACTAGTTGTGCGTGTCCTCTTGAGTCTGGGTGGTCACGGGGATGATCACGGGTGGTCACTGGGATGACCACAGGAGCGGCTGATCACAGGGATGATCAGGGCTAGGCGTGATCACTGGGATGATCACGGGAGTGGCTGATCACAGGGATGATCAGGGCTATGGGTGATCACTGGGATGATCACGGGAGTGACTGATCACAGGGATGATCAGGGCTATGGGTGATCACTGGGATGATCACGGGAGTGACTGATCACAGGGATGATCAAGGTCATGGGTGATCACTGGGATGATCACGAGAGTGACTGATCACAGGGATGATCAGGGTCATGGATGATCACTGGGATGATCACGAGAGTGACTGATCACAGGGATGATCAGGGTCATGGTTGATCACTGGGATGATCACGGGAGTGACTGATCACAGGGATGATCAGGGTCATGGGTGATCACTGGGATGATCACGGCCAGTCACAGGGATGACTGCGTATTAGGGCTACGGGGATAGCCGGACAATAGAGACACACACACTTGACTTTTACTTTGATTCGAGATTAATTTGATTTTTAATGGGTACTTGCGCCTGACGATGTTCTAGTTCTAATGTTTAGATAAGCAATGTGATTATGAATATTGAGATAGTTAAATTTGTTCATTGGAAAAGAATAATAGTTTGAGCTTTACTAAGTCTTTCGTTGAAGTAGTTAATTAGGCCAGGAGTGACCGAACGATGGTGATCGGTACACGTTGAAAGCTTTGAACTCTAAACGTACTTACAAGTATGCACACGATAGATTACGAAAGATGCCAGTAGGTCATGTACCAGTCGAAGTTGATGTAAATAGTGATCCTGATGAGGATAAGTAAACTTGTTTTGGTGGAAACTCGAGTAAGGACTCTATCGGCCGTATTGTGTTGGACCGTACCAGAGGTTGTCGTGTAGCCGTAGCTCAGTAGAAATCGGTGTCTACATTGTAGTCCGTGAGTACGCGGTAGCAGGCAACTCTGGCGGAGGTCGGGTTCTGGAGGAACCATAGAGTCCAGGAGTAGACTCGGCGGCTGTGAGAGCAATTGCGATTGCTGGACGGCTCGAGAGCCGTGGCGATAGAGGGGCTTACTAGAGTGAAGTTTCGATTTGTGTGGTTAATTAAATTGTGTTAATTTGTTGTTACAAGCGACAGTGGTACATGGCTCTGGTTGATATTTTTTTTTATGGCTCTGGTTGATATTGATCGTGTTAGGAAGATGCCTGTGGGGCAGGTAACAGCTGACTCAGACGAAGGTGGAGACAGTGAGGTTGATTAAGTTGTTGATTGTTACTGGTTTTATGTCGGTGGGTCCGTCTGAGACCGCACCAGAGTGCCGTAGCTGTAGCCCGTTAGAAATCGGTGTCTACTACTTGTAGTAGTCCGTGGGTAGGCAGTAGGCGGTAGCTCTGGGTAGTGTGGTCGGGTCTTGCCTGGTAGCGAAGACCGTAGAGTCATGGGACGACTCGGCATTCCGAAATGGAAGTGTATAAAGGGCAAATGCGTTTGCTAAATCTTGTGTTGTGACCACGAATAAAGCTCAGTAGTAAATCAATTGTGTTTAAATTGTTGGTTGTGTGTGAATAATGAACCAGAGTCTGTCACTGTTACTGGCCCCAGGGTTTTGGTAGATGAAACGTTATCATAATTTACTTTGTGATTTCTTACGCTATCTGATCATATTATTAATCTGAATTTGAGTTGTTAGTAATCATAGTTAGTAATTTGAAAGAAAAACTATACAGTTACGAAGTTTCTTTATTTGAGCTGTTTGTAGAAATATAATTGGTCAGAAGTGGCCGAGGCGAACAAATACTCTCGTTGGTTATTTCTGTGCAGGTTAGCCAACACACGAGGACGTGTGCTAGCAGGATGGCCGTGTCGGAGCGTGGCATCAGTGGCGCCACACCAGATAGCGGATTATAACGTCACTACATTATTTTTAGTCTGTAGAAGTTTAAGAGTAGTTTGTAAATTCAGTTGACTGATGGAATCGGTAGTGTTGTTATTCCGTGACGTGAGTTCTACCTTCGTGGTGTAGTCTGTGGTATGAAAATAGACTATGTTAAGTCTGTGGTGTTACGCACTATGACAGATGACAGATGACAGTTGTTCGATAGAGGGATGTGAGCTGGTTTGGTAGTCTGTGGCAGTGAGTGAGTGGGGGAGTCGATGATAAGTAAAGATGGCGTACATTAGCCTGGTCGGTACATTAGACGAGATGGGACGAATGGAGATGGTTGGATGGCGAACACATTGGAACGTAGATGGGAGGAAGGATGTGTTGACGACATCACGATCGTATTGCGAATCGAGTATAGGATTAGGAAAAGATTCTATGGCGTGGACAGGACGACTATGGGGTGTAGGGAGGTCGTTTAGGTTCCATCAATTAATTGAATCTAGACGTATCCTAACTGTAATGTGTAATCCATGATGATCGTGTGTAAAATACAAGCAATGTCATTGTAATGAAGTCCTAAATGGGGTAATATCGCTGTGTTCGGCCGACATCAGAAGTAGGATGATTATCGAGGTTACCCGACATCAGAAGTAGGATGATTATCGAAGGTTACCCGACATGTAAAATAAAAGCGAAGCGTATCCTTATTCCAACAGCCTCTGTGGTCTTGTGTTTCGAGCGCCCGGCTCACGATCCGGAGGTTCCGGGTTCGATTCCCGGTCCTCAGTTTAGTTAGGGCATTACAGGCTGAATCACCTGATTGCCCGAAAAGTAAGATGATTCCGTGCTTCGGAGGGCACGTTAAGAGCGGCCAACCCGTCTTACTTTTCATACAAACGCTGTTACGTGATTACGGCGTTGTTATAGATCTTTCTTTGAAACTTTTTAGCTAATAAGTATCTTATGCACTATATCTAGGTTTCTATCGTAACAGAAAATCTAAATTTTTAGAAACAAATTCAGTATAAGCCTCCGAAAACCGGCTTTTTGCACAAATTTTACCTAAACTTTGGGCGGTCATATTGTACTTATAAATTGTAAAATTAAAGAAAATATTATGATAGAAACCTCGTAAATATAATGGAGATTTTAAATAACAATCATTTATTTTACAAACATGCAAGGTTTTTTAAAAAACACGTATATCCTGGAACATGTTTTATGAAGATTCCGCACACTATATTTTGTTCAACGTTATCGCGGTCTCCCTTGCTTGTTGTCAAGTGACGGAAAGAGGTATGCGGGGGGCGAGTCTATTTATGAATGGCGCACTCGCTCGCTAGCTCGCTAGTTCGGTCGCTCGCTCGCTTCGTATAGAACTTTCTTCGTTCTTTGTATTGTGCCTACGATATATATTTTACTAGCTGCGCCCCGTGGTTTTACCCGCGTTGTGCCCGTTCCCGGGGGAATTTAAGAACCGCTCGACCGATTTTGTGCAAACTTCACATAGACCATCTACTAAATAGTCCGAACAAAGCCTAAATATTTAGTTTGGATGGGTCAGCCCGTTCCTGAGTTATAAAATTACAACGAAAAGTGGCATTGATTTTTATATATTTCCATAGTATCCCACACGTATGCTTTCGCGAACTTATTTGTACGCAATAATGAGCAATGAGCAATGTAACGCAATGTTCGACATAATCAAAGTTTGATTATGTTGAACATTGTTTTTATGTATCACTAGCAGCGCCCCGTGGTTTTACCCGCGTTGTGCCCGTTCCCGTGGGAATTTCGGGAATTTTTTACATAAAAGCCTTCCTCTTGAATCACTCTACCTATTACAAAAAACCGCATCAAAATCCGTTGCGTAATTTTAAAGATTTAAGCATACAGACAAACAGACAAACAAACAGACAAAAATAGCGACTTATACGATATCTAGATTTACTGTGATATTATTAGGCGACGATTACACGTAAAGTATTTACTGTGATCTATCAGTAAATAATGACGTATCGTGGTATTTACTGAACGTGTAACCTAATGTATTGATGGATGTCAGTATTTATTGATGGATTTCTAGATTTCTTGATTCTGTACTTATGATCCGTCGGATTATGATTTAAAAAGGTGTTACTATTGTCAGAAGTTCTTCAAAGCAGGGTTCAGGCATTCGAAAATAATTCTCGTAATCATCCATTTCACCATGTAATTTAATTTCTGCCATTAAATTCAAAAATGTGTGTACCTTTCCCTTTTTGCCCATCGCTTTCGCTTGGACTTTTTATTTAAACTAAGTGCTAAAATAATAGCCACGCAACCTTTAATTTTCAGCTCTGTGGCCATTTTAGACGTGTAAACAGCAGGAGACCGGACACAATACTGACGTAATAAATACTGTACGTGTAGGCCGGTGTATTAATCCATCAGTAAATACTGAAATCCATCAATAAATACTGTATTGACGGATCACAGTAAATACTTTACGTGTAATCGTCGCCTTATATATGTACGTAACGTCATCGGCCGGCCGCCCCGAGTGAGCGACGAAAGTTATCGAATGCCAAACGAGCGCTCAGGCACTTGCTCACTCTTTTCGCAGTGCCTCTTTTTCTAACATTGCGCTAGTTGAAACAACAAGCTTTTCAATAATGTTCGCGTTGGAGATTGACGGCCCGGGAAGGGCCCTCTTAAGCCGTCGGTCCCGGTTTCTTTCTACGGATAGTAGTCGTTACATGAGCCATGTCAGAGGCCTTTGGCGGCTCAATAACTCTGACACCGGGATTGGTCAGGTTGACCATCCACTCGATCTTCTTCTTCTTCTTCTTCTTCTTCATCCTTATTATATTTATTTTTTTTACATTTTTGTAAACGTGGTTTCAATTCAAAACGCGTCTATCTAATTATGTAAATATTTACTCCTAAGTAATAGTGTTCTGCTATTGTATTTAATTAATCAAGCAAGCGGAAAACGCGAGCGAAGCAACTCCGATTACATCTGTTTTTCTCTACGGGATTCCTCTTCAAATGATTATGATGAAACTATAATAGTCGAATATTGTAACTATCTGATAACTTCTTAAATCATGGCGTCTAATCCAGTCGGGGCAGACATTTAAATAGAAAAAATTCCGGGGAGCGATTTTTTTTTAAACGTCGGGGGGTTGGTTGGGAGTATAAATCTCCATTGGTTTGACTTCTTCGATTTGCCCTACGCGACGTTAACACACTTGTAAAAAAAGTCAAGTTATAAAAGCTTGAAAAAAGATAGACAAGGGCCTTAACTTAACAGACCCTTTACAACCTTAACAGACAACTTAACACTACTTACTTTCACAAGTCCACAAAACAATAGAATACTGACTGCAAAATATAACGCCACTAAAATCCAAATCGTGACTAGAAGATAACTCATTGGCATGAACATTGAACACCCATATATTAAGGGATGGATCTGAAACAAAACATAAGTAAATTAAAAGTAAATACAATTATTAAGCCCGTAATTTCCCACTGCTGAACAAAGGCCTCTGATCTCACCGAACACATCAGTTCAATGCGGAGGATTAGGCGTAATCGCCACATTTCCATAAAGCGGATTGGTGATCTCAAACTAGCCAAGCCATATAAAAAGAAGGATATGTACATAAAATCTAACAAGTCAAAAGTCTTGCACAACTAAACTCTAATTTTCTACCTTAAGTTCACGTACACAATACGGGTTGTTTAAGGTAAAAGTAAGTAGGTTCGAGAAGGTTAGTGGCCAACCCTGTGTTGGAGTTTAGACCGCCTAAAGGCCTCCGACATGGTCTATCGATTGAAACAATCGGGACCGACAATTTAACGTGCCCTCCGACGCACGGAGAACGTAAAGATATTGACACTATCTGCCACCCACGGTTTCTACCACAGCATAATAATGTCCTTGCACCTGCAGCTTATTTCGGATAAAATTAACCCACATTCTATCTCATACATATAGCTATCATAATGACAAAAAAATATCAAAGTCTACCAAATATTATAACGAACCTAAATTTGAAAAGATTGAAATTAAATAACGTTTTTTATTATAGCTTTGATTCGTAGTTTATTTCTAAAATTAATAAGACAAACTTAAATCGTAAAAGTAACACAGTATTGTAGATAAAAAGTTGTAGAATAGCCTATAATGTTAGTATAGTCTGCTCAAAACGAAAACCGTTGTTACGCAAATAGGAACTAATGGTTAAGATGAAGAAATTGTGTAAAATGACTACAGAAAGGAAACCTCTAGGGGCGGTGCTCAATTCTAAGCTGCTTTTTGTTTTGACCAAGCTGTACTTAACTACATAACAAATATTAAAGTTGGTATAAAAACTTCTGATTTAGATACACTTGTAAAGGCTAAAATAAAGGCTGAAACGGGTTAAAAAAATACTAGTTTTGTCCCTCAAAAGAGGAATTTTTAAGAAAGTAATTTTCCTTCAATTACGTTTGTATAAACATTGGGTATAATATTTCTTACCTGACTTTGTAATAATTGTGAATACTGTATTCTGGTAAAGTATTAAATTTATATAAACTTTCATAGTAAACTGTATTTGCTATTCAATAGATTTTGTGACTGAAAAACACGTTTATTTTTGGCCTCAGTTTTATTAGATAGCGTACTCAAAGGTTTTTATGACAATGAAGCTTCACAACTCCAACAATAAAGTGCATAACGAAAAAATTCTACTTACAACGCCTAGAGTAGCCACAATCATAGATCCAGTTTTTAAGTCGACTCCAATAATAAATGAATCTACTTTAGGTATATCTTCTAAAAAATTCATTCTGATTATAAAAGTATCAATGTTTGATTGTTAAACTGTTTATAAATTAAAAGTAGACCCAATATTATTTTGTAACAATTTTGGTAAAACATTAGTGTTATGGAAGTAACTAGTTTTCATAATAAACCGTGATGTCACGTCACTGTCATCGGTAACTTTGAAAAGTTGTATTATATAAACAATTTTATAGATCGTATAGGGTTTATAAAATATCTTTGCATTACACAATTAAATAACCACAGAGGAAGGATCGCCTACCATTGTTACAAAAATTGGTGGAATTTGATTAAAAAATATATCCGCTTAAGGATGCGTTGTTATGCAGAGCTGAGCTCAATTATTCCAACGCATTGCAATTTGTCAAAATCTCCTCTTATTTCATTATGATTGGCTAATTGAAACTGCTCTTCTCCGCCTGGAGAAATTGCTATAGAGGTTTACAATGTAGTTAACATTCTTTGAAATTAGAAAATACGAGAAAATGTTCAATTTCCATGTAACGTAGCAGTTATTTCTTTTAATTATTTTAGTATATTACTAGCAGCGCCCCGCGGTTTTGCCCGTTCCCGAATTTCGGGATTTTTTTTACATAAAAACCTTCCTCTTGAATCACTCTACCTATTACAAACCGCATCAAAATCCGTTGCGTAATTTTAAAGATTTAAGCATACAGACAGACAAACAGTGTGACAGACACGAAAAAGAGACGACTTTATTTTATACTATGTAGTGATAGTGAAGTTTGACAAAGGCAATGTTGAATATATCTGGTTATTCTAATTAGCTTTAAAATGAGCGAAATAAATATTCATCAGGTTGTTATACTTCACCTTCTTATAATACCTCATGCCAAACCTACCCAAGTTTTATTAAAAACAAAGCAAAATAATGTTCCTCATTAAAATGCAAAAAGAACAATATAAGGGAATACTTCTTTTGTTTCAAGTTGTTTAAAAAAAATGTAATGTCCCACTGCAAAGCAAAGGTCTCTCATCTCACCGGGTATCAGTACAGTGAGGAGGATTGGGCATAATCAACATGCCCTTAAACCCGAGCCATGTTTGAAAAATAGGATACATGTTTTCTCTTTTGTTTTCATGTTTTAAAAGAATAACATTATAATTGGATATTCTGATTACAACAACCCTTTTGTGTGTATTTATTTTTTAATTAATTAAGGAGTAATTGGGGTTATTTCGAAATTATTCAATACTTGCCGCGGGTTAGGCGTAAAATAATAACAAATTAGTTAATTTATCAGATTATTATTTTTTATGTTCTGGTTCAGGCAGCTTTAGGTTTTGTCTACAACTCCTATTATACAGGTTGTTTTAAAGAGTTGTTTTTCTAGACACATGAGAGGCCTTTGCCAGGAAGTGGAAGTGGTTTTTTTTTCCTTTCTAAATCAGTCAAGCTCATTCAGTCGCAGAGTTTCTTATAGTATTAGAAATGAAAAAGTCCTCGGAAGAGGTAACTCAAAACATCTTAACCTTTGACTCGGAAAAAACACAATAACAAACAGACCTAGGCAAATAAGTGGTCTGAGTTATAAACTACTACAGTTAAGAACTAAAGTTAGAAACTACTACAGTTTTACAAACTACTACAGGAATTCTAGGAAATATGAAAACTTCTCACATTTACGAGTATGTCCTATTCGTAAAACTTGTCACAAATGTATGGTACTAATTAATTTCCTATACTTTATCTCAGCCTGTCTTGAGTGTGTACTAGTTCTAGGCTATTAAGGAACCAATTTTTTTCAAGACGTGAGTGTGTGGAATTCATATTTTCAAACAATTTCCTGCAAATTATTCCATCTTCTCTGATTTTGCCGCGTTGAATGCGTACTATTACCTACACAGTTATGACTAAGGGCGCTCGTGATAAAAACCACTAAGAATATACTCCGATAGCCTCAGTGATCTAGTGGTATGCGTTCCTCAAACCTGCCAAAACTAAGGTCCTGTTGAGCGAAAACATGTTTCCTACCCTTCAAACATAGCTCGGGTTTAAGATCACCAACCCGCATTAGGCTAGCGTGGTGATTACGCCTAGTCCTCCTCACTGTACTGATATCTTCAGTGAGATGAGAGGCTTTTGTACAGCAGTCGTACATTACAGGTTAACACTACTATATATTCCGAATGACATTTTATTGGTAAGGTTGTAAGTGTGGTTGTAAGCCATAAGAGAACATAAACATGAAATAAACGAAAAGACGCAAGCTTTATTCGAATCCAGAAATAAAAGATTTCGGCGAAGTTAATATCTATTCTCATAATGCTAACAATCATTATCCCTTGCCTTTTCCGGTGAGTGTCTTCAAACTCAATGTAAATGGTACCTCAACATTACATTTCGTACAAGAACCCTCAACTACAATACTGCGCTTACCTTTTCTAAAGGGCAAGTGAAATTCATATGACCCTTTAAAGTGAGGAAACCTTAATTATCTTGAAGATTTTCAACCTTTTCCCTTCATGCAATTGTGAATGTATTTTCATTTCTGATTCTATGTACGTGGGGTCGTAATTTTTCCAATAGTAAGATACAATACGGAGGTATACATATATATTGAACTAGCAGTGCCCCGCGGTTTTACCCGCGTTGTGCCCGTTCTTGTAGGAATTTCGCAAAGTTTTATACATATAAACCTTCCTCTTTAAACACTCTAACTTTAAAAAAAACCGCATCAATATCCGTTGCGTAGTTTTAAAGATCTAAGCATACATAGGGACAGACTGCGGAAAGCGACTTTGTTTTATACTATGTAGAAGGGCTTAAGTATGTAGACCAACTGAAGGAAAGAGCAAAAGTCGTGTCGTACCAACAGCTGACGAGAATGACAGATCATAGAGAAAAGTGGAAAGAACTCCATCGACAAGAGCCCAGCTCTTAAGTTTAAGTTTTAGTGATAAGGAAAAATCACATAAGATGTTAAAAATGTAAACGGGGCGGGTCATAGTTATCACTTTGATCAACTAGAATTAGCTAGTGATTGATTTGTCACTTTGACCAAGCAACTTGATCATTACGCGTAATGACTGGTTATTATGCATAATCGCTGATTAATCACTTAACATATATTTTTCATCCGACCTACCTACCTGTACCTACCTATTAAGAGCCCTATTCATAAACGTTTATTAACAACATTTTAGCTTTCAAATAGTTTGTCCCTTTCCAACATACGCAATTTTCCAAAGAGCAAAAGAGACAAAACACTTTAAAACAGTGATTTAGTTAAAGACGAGTGAAATTATTATGCTGAAAAATATAATTACAGGGTTTGGAAAAACATTGTTTATCCTCTATTGCTTACCAGAGTTAATTTTTAATTTCCTTCCTAAACATCATCGACACGATATGTTTTTATACAATTACCGTGATTTGTTTACGTTATTACTCCTTATAATAGGTTTGCACAGCTTGGGGGTAGGTATAAAAGATATTAGTATGTAACGGGTTATCTGGAAGCTCAAACGGATATCAAGTGCAGAGGTAAGTTGTAGCGGAAATAATGATATTAGTTTTCAAAATATTTTGATTTATTTTAAAAGACTAGTCAAGTACGATTTGGATTAGCGCGCGAAGGGTTCCGTGCCGTCTATAAAAACAGCAGAAAAATCAGGTTAGTTGCTAGGAAAAACATGTATTTTATCCTGTTTTAGTTTTAGTATTTTTGTCATTCATCATCATCTGTGAAAATGTCAACTGTCCAGCTATCACGGTTCATGAGGCACAGCGAGGTGACGGACGGACAAACGGACAGTAGAGTCTTAGTTATAGAGATCCAACTCTTCCAACTTAAGAAACCAGTATATAGAGTTCCATTTTACCCGTTGAATAAGGAACCCTAAAATGTACTCTGTGTTTTATTATGTGATTTTATTAGGTTTCAATCATAATTCAGTTCTGTATAAAATTATACTATTCAAATGAACAGTTAAAAACATAAATACTAATTTGAACATTCAACATTAAAATACTCGGTAATACCAAAATGTATGAGTTTAATAATGAAAGTTTAATCCTGTATTAAAATGTACTTATTTGTTTATGAGCTGGGTGTTATTTATTTAAGCTTTAATTAGGGTCATCAGCAAACCAACCCTGTAATAATTGTAATTGTTGTTATTGAGTTTATAAACAGACTATCAGCAGCCCGCGGTTTTACCAGCGTTGTGTCCGTTCCTGTGGGAATTTCTGAATGAAAAATGGCAAACCTTTTCGTTGAATGTGGTTAACAAACGAATTATTGAAATCTGCGTATAACTTTTCTCCATTTACTCATACATGGTATGTATGTGTCATGGTATGTTGTCACTACTTCGAAGACAATTTTAACGCGAACTAAAATGCATATGTACTTAGACAATGTACATGTTCGCATACAAAATTAACTGTACCAGGGGTCGTCGGGAGATAAAACTACTTTATCATAACTTGTTACTTACTGATACCGCTAATAAGCTTGAACTCAGATGAGTACAGATGAGTACTATAGATATAGTACTTTAAACAAGAAATATCGCTCGGGGCGAAGCAATGCTGGTAGAGTTTCAGACACCTCTAATCAACTAACCTTTGAATTTCCATTTTAGTTCAAATAATTGATAAAATAATATGTATACGACAGCAGAAGTTAAAGGAAAATACGGTAGGTATCAAACAAAATGTCCTCAGGGAGGTCATACATTTTTTGAAACATTTACTTTGAATAAAAGGGCTCATTTCTTTGCGACTATTCGGATTATTCTAATACTGGGTCTTCGTCGATACCGTAAAAGGTATTTCATTTCTATGAATCCCTTTGACGCAACAACAGAAATATCAAATTTCAGGTTTATATTCTATTCTACCGATATAATATGTAATTTACGTGGATTTATTTTACATATTTAGGGCGTTTATTTGCTGTTTTGCTCTGTACTCACATGAAATAAGGTGATGTTTGAGTTTAACTTGAGAGAAAAATATTTCCTTCTTCAAAATGTTGAATATTTGAATTTTGAGTATCAATATTAATATCTACTTCAAGACATTTAATGTATAATAAAGCTAAAGAGTTTGATTATTTGAAAATCTCAGAAACCACCTATCTGATTTGAAAAATATTTTTGTAGTAAATAGCCACATTCAACGGAAAGGTAAAGTGCTATTTTTCATCCCAAAATTCCTACGGGAACAGGCACAGCGCGAGTAAAACCGCGGGGGCCTTGCTAGTTAGATATAATTAAAATCAACGAATCAGATTAATGTACTATCTCCAAACAATAACAAGAAAAGGATACCAAAACACAACACTCGTCATTTGAAATAATGACTAAATATTTTTCGAAGTATTTTTCCCTAGCATCCGTAACAAAAGAACGTCAGAGAAATATATACACAATTGCTTTCAACGCTCGTGTTGTAAGACGATAACACTTGAATTAGGCTTGTTTTTTAGCCATAACTCAAGAACAACACGCGCAAAACGCCCTTGTCGAGTTCGTCTCCATCACGCGAGAGACTCTCAAAATCGGCCAAAGAACCTGCAGCAGGATAATGGAATACTACGGCAGAGCGAAAGCAGGTAGTACCCTCTCAGAATCTCTCCTCCAGACAGAACTCGAACAAGCAAAAGCGGCCATAATTGACAATAGCGTCCCCAAAGTCATCGCAGGGAGCGTGTCAACCACTCACCAAATGGCATACAGCGCGAAACATGGCTTTGTACCGTTGGACCGGAAGGAGACCGAGCGGATTGGTAGACCGAAATACCGGGCGCCCCCCGATGATCCGATATTGGTTATCGCCAAGTGCACGAAGGTAATGCTGGAAGAACCGATCTTATCCAGATCGGAGTCTATACTGGCACTCGAGCACTGGGTGCTACCTAAGTTTACGTGGATCGATGGAGTACCTGGAATGGGTAAAACCACGTGGGTGGTGTCTAATCTGGAACCCGACAGCGAGGTTGTAATTACATCGACAATCGAAGCAGCCGAGGATCTAAGGGAGAAGCTCGCCCGCCGCATAGGCGCAGACGCCAAGCACAAGGTGCGGACCATGGCGTCGGTCCTCGTCAACGGATTCTGGGGGCAGCCTCGTATAAACCGCTTATTGGTGGATGAGGCCCTCATGAATCACTTCGGCGCTATCATCATGGCTGCGAGATTGTCACAAGTTAGGGAGGTCCTCCTCATAGGGGACACCAATCAACTGCCTTACATCGATAGGAATGACCTATTCGTGATGTACTACCGTCGACCAGATTCCATCGCCACCATCAACCGAGTCTTCCACGCTACTCACAGGAGCCCCATGGACGTAGCATTGGCGCTTAAAGAGGTATACCCGCACATGTACACATCTAGATCGCCCATCAGATCACTCGCGCTCAAGGGATACCGTAACGCCAACATCCAGAAATCCGCCCCGAGTACCCTCTTCTTGGCTTATACCCAGGAGGAGAAGGAATCCCTCATTAAACAGGGATACGGGACAGGCTCTGGATCAAAAGTCCTGACCATCCACGAGGCTCAGGGGAAGCAGGCAGACTCGGTTGTCATCATCCGTGAGAACCCAACTAAGTCCTCCATCCATGACAGAGTGCAGCACGCGGTGGTGGCGCTGTCGAGGCACACAGTTAGGTGCGTATACTACACCGACGCCATCGACGACGCTATCGCCAGGTTTCTGTTAAGGACGATGTCGGCGTCAGAGGTGGAAATTGTGGAGCACAACCTAAGATCCGCACTCAAGAGCCGCGACCATCAAGTGGCTAAAACCTTGATAGCAATATACAATGGCCTTGAGCCTGTGCGAACAACATCACCACAAAGTCCCCTCCACACCTTTTCCTCATAAAAAAAAATAAATAAAAAATAACATAAAATAAAATTGTAGTAAATAAGTAACAATAGTAGCCTAATATAAGTAACAATGTAATAGTTTATAAAATAGTTTATGAAGATAAATTATGTATTGTAACGCTAAGTATATATATATATAGGATGGACAAATTTAATTTAACAAATTGTATTTAGAGCGAATTATGAAATGAATTGTATAAAAATTTGTAACTTATCAAAAGTACGGACCTAAGTCTGTAGAAACAAACAAACAAATTAAAAAAAAAAAAAAAAAAAAAAATTAGGCTTGTTTTGAGCTGACAATTTATTAGTACGGTACTTAGTTTAGTAGGTAAATTGAACGTATATTTGGCAATATTGTCGCCGTCTTTTTTGATAAACGGATTAAGGCTTTGTTTGTTACAATATGCATATAAATATATGTTGCATATTGTAACTAAATAATGTAATAAAATATACAAATTCACATACGGTTAATTAGACCCAAAGTAAATTAAGCTTAGCAGCCCACGACGAACGCGCAGCTTAAGGGTCCGTTCACACAGACCGGCTCGGAGAGCATCGGCGCGCATTTTTCTTTTCACACAGACCGGATCGTATGCGCTTGGAGTTGGTCGGAGCGGAGCCGCCAACTATTTCACATAGACCGGCTGGAAGCGACCTGAAAGCGGATGCGCTCGGAGCCGGTTGGATGCGCTCGCAGCCGGTCGGAATCGCTCGCAGCCGGTCGGATACGCTCGCAGCCCGTCGGATGCGCTCGCAGCCGGTCGGATGCGCTCGGAGCCGTTCGGATGTGCTCGGAGCCGGATGGGTACACTACAAAGGCAGTACCAGTCTTCCGATCCAGCACGCAATCGGAGCCGATCGGCTGCGCGAGCGAGAAAGAGCACGCAATCGGAGCCGATCGGTTGCGCGAGCGAGAAAGAGCACGCAATCGGAACCGATCGGCTATGCGAGCGTTAAAGAGCATGCAATCGGAGCCAAACGGCTGCACGATCGAGAAAAATTACGCGATCGGAGCCGGTAAGCTCCTCTTATTATTTCACACCAAGCGCCTTCAAGCATTCTTAATCACAAAAGCAGTGCACATGCAAAAATAAACCTTAATACAAATACTAAAAACTCTGTTTTCAACGTGATAAGAATCTGCTCTCCTCTCCGAGCCGGTCTGTGTGAACGGACCCTAAAGCGGTCTTTTCACCAGCCATAATAAATTGTTAAAACAATGATTATTTCAGTGACATATTTAACTAAAAAATAAAATCTTACTTAATATAGGAACACATTTTTTTTATTTGTTTATCTATAATATAAAGATGAATCGCTGAATCTGTTGCTAAGCGCATTACTTCAGAACGACTGCACCAAATTGGATGATTCCTTTTTTAATGTGTTCCTTATTGTCAGGACAAGGTTTTTATATAAGAAAAATAAGAAATAAAAATCTCAAAATTCCCACGGGAACGGGGGCGCTGCGGGTGAAACCGCGGGGCACAGCTAGTTCCTAATAAAATGTTCAATGTAAGTTTTATTACGTTACTGAAACAAATATTTGTAAAAATTTCGAGGTAACGTTTCGAAGTAACATCACAAAGAAAAACCGAGAAACAACGTATCGAAGTTGAGATGTTCGATGTTTAAAAATGTCAAACAAAAAGTGCCATAATATGGTTTGTCACTTTCTGACATACGCAATTTTCCGAAGAGCAAAAGAGACAAAACACATTATAACAGTGTTTTAGTTACACCGTGTTTATTAATAAGTCGGAAAATGTTTCGCAGTAACAATCTATCGCACTACGAAAGCTTCGCTATACTCGTAAAGTTGTCGATGTATCAATTTTTGAAATACAATGTTTCGGGATCTCATCTCAAAACATATTGCTACAAACTTAACAAGAAGTGAATGTCAACATGAAACCGCTACCTATTTAATATTAACAAGTAACTTGCCACTTTTGTTTAACTTAAACAAAAGACAAATAACTTGTAATATTAAGCGTTTACCGCATACATATTTTTATATAGAAGATATGGTACAATTTGATATTGTAACAAACAATTCGACATTTAATTATTTAAAGTAAATAAGAGCTTCTTACTCATTAAAAATAATTGGTGTTCTAGCTCATACTAACGAATGAAGTCAGTTTGGGAATATTGTGTATAATACAAGCAGCTTACGAATATTAGTAGTGCAGACTAAGATAGTTGTCTGTTCGTATACACAAGATTGACAGTATTATGGCCCAACATAGTATACTAATATGTTGGTTCATGGTTATAACATATTACATTCTACATAATTCATTGTATTATCCGTAAAGCTTAAGCTTTCTTATTAAAGGGTTAGTAGATATTTTAACCATCCCTGATACTTTTACACTTGATACTGTGTAAATAACAAGTGAGCCCATAGACTCACTTTTATTGGCACATCGAACTGTATACCTTATCTATCCTTTTTTAAAACCGTCCTTGCTTTACAGGTCGAAGTTAAGTTTACCAACAATGAAAATAAATGAAACGTTCTCAGTGGGTTCGTTCTTTGACTGTAACACAATACCAAGTGACCACGAATCGTTCTTTCATAGTACTCTGTGGAGGCAAACTATTGTAGGATGCAGAATTCTCAAGCTTTTGCAAGATATTTATGGGTTTAAGTATGTATAAGTTTGCGACTTTATATTTACTTGGAAGTAACGTATATTTTTTCAAAAAAGTTATTTCACATTTGTCTAAGTTAGAGCTGGCCACTAACTTACATGAATTTACTTAATTTTTTTAAGTGAATACTTTTTATCAGTGTTGTGCTGTTTTATGCCAGTGTTGTTTTTTGGAATGGGTAAAAAATGTTGAACTCGCGTCAGGACACGTCAGGACACCTTTTACGTTACTATTCAAGATTTCACTTCTGCCGGCATTCCCGGTATGTGCAAACCGTTGTTCTTTTTAGATGCCTTTTTTGTGTCAATTGAAAGTTTTTTCAGTATGACCTACGTTATCCAAAAAGAAAGTTATAACTTAACAGCTGAAATACTTTCATACAACTACAAATCCAAGACTGTTGATATATTTGCAAGACCTATGACTTTACGGAAAGATGTGCTTGATTTGGCAACTCCTATACAGGATGTTTTAGATTGGAAGTAAGTATATAACAAGATTTTAAATCTATATTGTATATGTAAAAGAAAGTCGTGTTAGTAACATCACTTAGCGAGCGGCTGTACTGATTTTAATGAGGATTTTTTTGTTTTATTTATCTTGATCAGAAATAGGACAGTAATAAAATATAGATTGAATAAGTGATTTTAAAATAGAATGTATGAAAAATAGTTCAGTGTCCATTTAATGGGCGTCTTTGAGTACGGCAGCTAGTCATAAAACGACGCTTAGCATTCAAATTGCTTCTCTCTCCCTATACAAATAGTAATCATTATTTATTTTTTTACTTCGTGTCTTTAAAATATATAGATATTGCGACACATTAGTCACTTACATACGTTCAAAAGAGCCTCTATGGGGCCAAAACTGAATAAAAATATTTGATTTTGACTTTGACTTTGACATAGTAAGGAAGTGAGAACGAAGGTATAGCGAAACGATTTTCATTTGTTTTTCAAGGCTGTTGAGAATAGTCTCAACAGAAAAGACTACTTCTCTTAACGATTTTGTTAAGAATAGTCTCAACAGATTCTTTTGACTATTATGTTGAATCTTTTCTTAACAGAGTTCTGTTGAGACTATTCTCAACAGAATAGTCTCTTAACCAATAGAGATATGCCCATGTAACCTACAAATGACAATAGGTACCTTACTAAATTTTAACTTATTTTCAGCTTTGGTTTCATACTACAGAAGTCACAAAGCCTGATGCCGTTCCAAAGTTTCTACAGCAAACCATTTGTGAGACCTCTTTGGAACTGTTTGTATCTAATGGCGGCAATTTGCATAATATTCTTCTATTGTCTCAACCTTTGGGAACGGAAAATAATAAAGCAAAAAAAATCAGAATGCAGTATAAGCCATGAAATGTTAATAGTGATTGGTGCTTATTGTCAGCATAGTAAGTATAATGCAGTTTTATTCTAGTTGTAGGTACTACCTTATCTGCGCTCTTATTTTTTATTACGAGCGTTAGTAAAAATGTGGACTAATGTAGTCGATTTTCCAGCCGAAGATGATTCTTTCTGACGAGGAAAAAAAATATTTCTTATTCCGTGACTGATCCTTTTCAACAAAGGAAGAATTGGTCTTTGATTGAAAAATCGGTTTAGGCCCATCTCGTAGCCAGATTTGGTAGCTAGCTTCCAAATGGGAGAAATAATCCCGATTCGAAGCTGGCTACGAAATAGGAATTCGAAAATCAAAGATTTAGGATTTTAACTAGTAAAAAAAAAAGTAACCCTAACCTACCGAATAGATCGTTCCCATTTAGTAGCTAGCTACAAGATGGGAAAACACTTTTCTCATTTCGTAGCTAGCTACCAAATCTGGCTACGAGATGGGCCTAACCTGAAAAATCAGTCATGATGGTTTAAATTGTAACTCATGTAAATAAAAACAGAAATGTCTGTATTCTCCGCTATACCATTTACCAACACAAAAAATCCCGTATGTGTGTTCAGCGTTCTTACAGTACTCTAAAATACATTTTGAAACACTTATCAAACTTATGATTGCAAACAAACAGTCTTTATTTTAAATAAAGAGGTAACATTTGTAAGTTTGTTAGTATGTCCGAGCTAATCTCGGTAATTACCATTCCGATTTGAATAATTCTTTTTATTTATTTATTTATATTTATTTATTTATTTATTATATATTTTTTGTAACAGATATACACATTCAACGGAAAGGTTATGTTCTACTTATCACGCCGAAATTCTCATTGGAACAAGAAGAACGCGGGTAAAACCGCGGGGCGCTGCTAGTGTTTATTTAAGAGGCACGCCTCAGCCTGTTTGTACCTCAGCAATCTAATTCCTTATTCATAACGGAGACAATCCAGTCTTGATCACAAGTACCGAGCACCTCAAGTATTTACCAACTCACTCTGGAACTGTCTCCAATGACTGACGTTTTATTGTTTCGCCTCTTAATTTAGTACGTGCATCAAGGTAGATTGAGCTCAGTGTTTCTGTGACAAATGAGTTATTAAGTTTCTCAAGGTTGAGATATCAAATATGTTAATATTTACAGAACACTTGCCAAACGGATTAGACTTCATTTGATTTAAATGAAACTTGAAACTGTGTTATTCTGATGTATAACATATATTACTGTAAAATTACTGTAAAAATTTCATCCAAATCCGTCCAGTAGTTTTTTCGTGAAAGAGTAACAAACATACATACATCCATCCTCTTTCGCAGTTATAATATTAGTAGGAATAATTTCATCGACTCGAGAACAAGAAGAAGAATACTACATATTTCTTATCTTTCAGTTCCACCAATAGAAGCAGTCCTCTACTCCCGACGTACAGCATACCTCACTTTCCTATTATTCGCCTACATCGTTTACACGTTCTATACATCTAACCTGCTCTCACACCTAGTGAATGATAAAGACGACACTATAACCGTCGATGTTTTACTTGAAAGTGATTACAACTGTTTGATTCTGGATTACTTTGATAGAATCATCGGTAACAGTGTAAGTGATAACCAATGTATGCAATTTATTTTAATGTTCGTTACCAGACAAAACCAAAAAGATAAACAGAATGATAAATTCAAAATGGGTGCATCGGGTGAGCGCTACCGTGCTTCAAAGGACACGTTAAATTGTCGGTTCCGGTTGTTTTGATAGACCAAGTTGGAGGCCTTTTTGTCTTCGATAAACTTTGACACTAGTTAGCTACGCCAAACTTACTTTTATTACTTAGAATTCTGATTTCTTCCGTTTTATATTATATACCAATACTAGCTGCGCCCCGCGCTTTCACTCGCGTTGTACCCGTTCCCGCGGGAATTTCGGGATGAAAAATAGATGTTGGCCGATTCTCAGACCTACTCAATATGCTCACAAAATTTCATGAGAATCGGTCGAGCCGTTTCGGAGGAGTACGCGAACGAACACTGTGACACGAGAATTTTATATATAAGATTTTTTCTTTCAGTTATCTGCTAACGTCCTTAGCAATGCATCTACTATCTACAACAAGCTGATCAATATGAAACACGTCTCATTGCTTGAAGGTTTGGAAGCTGTAAAGACTACGAAAGCTGCTTTGTTTTCGGATTACGTAGCTTTGACACCACTTTTCAATGAAGGTTTAGTATTTGTTTCAGAACTTAGTGTTATGAATTACTAGCCGCGCCCCGTAACCCGCGATGTACCCGATCCCGCGGGAATTTGGGGATAAAATGTATCACAGATGTTATTCTGATGTATAACCTATATTACTGTAAAGTTTCATCCAAATTCGTTCAGTAGTTTTTTCGTGAAAGAGTAACAAACATGCTCACAAACGCATTTATAATCTTAGTAGGATCACACATTTAAAACACAAACCACTTTTCAAAACAGTCAACTGAAAAATTCTCAGTGAAATGAGATAACTGACAAATACGGACCCATGGCAGAGCCGAAACTCTGTTAAAAGTTAACGGGAAAATGACTGTTCTTTTTGATTGTCGGTTGATGTTGTGCAAATAATTTTTAAATAAAAAATGAAATTGTTAAAGTTGTAAAAATTGTGAAACAAACTCAAAAGGATCAGTGGTAGGGTTTCAGTTTGAAACTGTGTTTTTTTTGCAACTAACTTTGTTTAAAAATGCAAAGGGGCAATTAAAACAATGAGTATTTATTTGGGTTCTTTAGAAAACTTTGTGCTATATAAGGCTTGCGTAGACGAGGGGAAAAAACCTCTGATTTGTTTACATAGAAGGCTACTATGTCGCAACTGTAACCAACTTGTTGAACAAGGAACACAATATGATGTTAGGGTTAGGTTAGGTTAGATTAATGTACTTTTTTGCATATAGTCGCTAATCGCTATGTTATCCCATAAGGCACAGAACTAATAATGTTAATAAGTGTCTAGGTAAATATTCTTTAAAAATAAATGACGTTCGTTTTAAATTGTGTTCTATTTTGTACAGTATAAAATACAATTTTGAACAGACAGCTTTTGTTTCCCAAACATACTAGTACATTTAGAAGTTCTGGTGCCATCCGCCTTTATATTAGTATTTCGATCGAAAGACATTTTTAAATCATCGACGTCTCATGTCGTCAACGCATCGTCGACGACATGAGACGATATTGTGAGTCTTAACACATCAAGTTTTTTTTTTTCAGTATTTACCGGCCATGAAATATGTCAACTAATACGTATCAATGTTTTTTCTACTATCAAAAAATATTTCTTCGTTTCCAAGACTTTTCCATACAAAGAATATTTTAAGATTGCGTAAGTTTTTATATATTTTTTCGAGGTTCAGAAGATGGTCTTTTCTGTTCATTTATATTAAACAAATAGGTTTGAAAACTAATATATATAATCGATATTTCCATCCTATATTTTCTTTGAATCAATTTAACATAATCGTCATCTCTACTGTCTGTCTCTACTTGCATTAGCAGTTAAAAATAATATATTCCTTTATAGAATCTTCAGACCAAAGACTGTGGCAAAGATCTCCAATGTATTTCAATTTTCGAATAACTTTTAAAAATCGAACTACAAGTACAGTATGTTGATACTACGAGTAGATAGTAAATACTCGTACTGTACACAAGCGTGGTGATTACGCTCAATTCTCCTCACTGCACTGATATCTTCAGTGACATTAGAGGCTTTTGCCTAGCAGAGGGACGTTACAATGTTATCTATAAATACTGTTTATTTGATTTCAGAACACTGCGAGCCAGAGAAGTAGGGATATTGGGGAAAATCTTATCATACGAATTTTTCCAAGTAAGCTGCAATGAAACGCCGAACGTTCAAGCTGGTTTTTCTCAAATATCTGCTCTACTATATCTTTTATTAAGCTCTTATGTTTTAAGCATTATCATACTTATAATTGAAATTATTCATTTTAAACGAACCACTCCTTGGCCGTATGTTGATTGAATTAAAGAAGAAGAATATTGTCCCAATATCTAAGAAAACTATCTCAGATAGCTGATAAAGTTTTGTCATTTTCCTTATTTAATTTAAAGTGAAATTTTGACGGCTTAAGAACGGATAACTGTCTGAGATAAATAATGTTTGCTTTTGCCAATAGGTAAATAAATACTTAAACCATTTTTAAAGAAGTTATTATCACTCTTTATTGTTTTTACTTCTACATCGAAGTTTTTTACAGCACCTAGGTAGTAGTTACATTGAAGATGGCACCTCGCTGTTGATCTTTTTTTGCCGCTGTTGACCAACTTTTATTGAATCTGATTTGTGTGTAATAAACTTGAATATATATCTGCATAGACGTAGGCACATGTTTAGATTAACAATGTATGTTTATAAAAAAAGATTTTCATTAATATAATGACGTAAAGTTTTGGTCTGCCTCCATACAACTTTATCTGGAACCATATTGACACGACGAAGAAGGAGAAGAATAAAATTGATATAACGAATTAATTGTCTGAAAGAAAATCATGATATGTACCAACTAACTTAGTTATGTGACAGTTATTATTAAAATATTCCATTATTTTATCAAAAATCTTACACATACACATATTTTTTTATCTCTGCAAATTTTTTGTAATTAATTTTATTCTAGAAAAAAAGAATATTCTCGTAAGGTTTTTACTTTTTAACATTATCGCGTCAAATACAAATGTCTAATCTCTGAAAACTTAATCCGACGCGAAGGTAAAGCTAAAACATTTTAAAGGCCAAAGGGATAATAATAAAATAAATAAAATAATAAAATTCTCGTTTATTGTTTTCTTCAAATTAGTACAGAGTAAAAACAGAACTTATAATGAAATAATTGAAAAATCTGAAGAATAACAAAAGGTGGCGGCTCAGCTTGTGCTACCCGGCGTATGTTACTCCAAGCAGCGCTGGTTTTCAGCCGCCCCCGTTCCTTATAGCATTAAACAGGAACGGTCTGGGCCCACGTCCATAAAATATAACAAAAAATTAAAATTAAAAAATTACAAAAAATTATTAAAATATTACAAAAAATTAAAATTAAAATATTACAAAAAATAAAGAAAATCAAATCAAAGTAACTTACATTATAAATAGGTATATGTAATCTGTTTAAACATTATTTTTAAGTCTTAACATTCTCTCTCTGTCTCTTATGGCATATTTTAGTAATGTGCATGTGTGTGTTTGTTGAGTGTTTCTAACACATGTTGTACATAGGATCGGTTTACAACTAGTATCACAAAATATTAATATGTATTAGGATTATCAATTTAAATATATTTAAGTTATATGCATATATATATATTGTATTTATTAAATTTAAGTATATTTTATTAAGTTTATATCAAAAGTAAAATTTTAATTTCAAATCCTTTAGGCTTGATTGTCTAGATCTAGAAAGGATTTGCTTTAGAGTTGAATAAATATTTTTTTGAAGTTTTTATGAGCGCGGTGTTCAAGTGAATTTGGCACGGAGTGGCAATAAAGATTTTTTGGCAAAAGTTTTCAGAAACAGCCATGATTTGTTTCCGTTTTCCACCATTCATAATTAAGTGCTGTTGACATTTTATTACAGAGGTTAAACAATATTTAAAAAAAGAATTATTTTATAAAATTAATGTTAAGTACATAACTTAATTATAGGTGTGACATTTTTGTATGTGTAATTATATTTGACTAGTTGAAGAAATAAACGGTAAAAACAAAAAGTCAACGAATTTTCAAGACATGCGTTACGCTCAAATTCTATTGAACTTGTTGATTTCTAAACACATAAACAGTTCTAACTTTCTAAATTAAAGAACTTTATTTTTGTACCTTTGCTTCACACGTGTCTGAAAAATCAGATTGAACGCTTGTGAAAGTCATTGTTGCAGATCGTTCTGAAAAATCTGAAAAATCAGAATGTGTACTTCTTAAATTTCTTGCAATGATGGGGGATCTAAATTTAGTATGTCTAATAGAACACGGTCGAGCACTAATCAAAGTCAGATGACTTGCTTACTAGCATTCAATAGAATTCACCAACTTGATAATGAGTTTACCTTTCCTTACTTACCTATCTGTACTAACAAAATGAAACCAAAGAGTTTCCTTTGGTTGAACACGGTTATCCCGAGAAGCGCCGCGCCGGTCAGATTAAAAATATGTTTGTTTAAAACAGCCACAATCAAGGAGACGATGCGACATGCTAAGTACTTTATCTCAGAATTCCCACGGAAACGGGTACGAACCGAAAAAAACCGCAGGGAGTTGCTTAAAGTAAGCTCAAATAGGTTATTGGCTAACCCTGGTGACGGAGTTTTAGACCGCCCAAAGGCCTCCGACATGGTCTAACGATTGAAATAACCGGGACCAACAATTTAACGTGCCCTCCGAAGCACGGTAGCGCTCAGATAGAAATGCCACTATCGGCCACCCATCCAAGTAGGGGTCGAGCTGAACGTTGCTTAACAATCACAATGAGCTAACACCGCTTAGTCAAAGTATGCCACGAGCGCGAGGGAGTTGCTTGTAACGAATAATATCACACTGATACTGCAAACCTTTGGATTTTATATAAAGAAACCTTTTCCATTTTACAAGCGGACCTCAAAAATATTTTCTTTTTAACCAATTTGATTTTCCTTTTAATTTATACCCTGGGCTCGGAAATAAAACACAGGGCCTGCTTGATACCGTTCGTTCAATGTTTTATGGAGCAAGAAATTTAGAATCTTAATAATTAAAACAATTTATTTACAACATTTACTTGTATAAATACCATTGATTTGTAGTGTAGGTTATGTATAAGGCGTTGAGTTAAAAAGCTTGACATGTCATTGTTTTACATTCTGTGACATTGTGTGACTATTCCCAGCTTTTTAATCAATCCTTTATGACTCGTATACATTGGGAGCCAGTACTTATTAAAGTTATCATAGTCAATATGCATATTCATTGATAGTCACAGAGAATATACATATTCATTGTGACTACGGATTATAAAGCCAATAAAGGTTCTGCTAGTTATTTATATCCAAGACCAAACGGCTTCGAAGGTTTTGTAGCCAAAAAGTAAATACCATTGCTTCCAGTTTCCGAATTGATACCCATATAGGTAGCTTCTGTATTATTACACTTTCCTTCTTGAAATAGAGTCCAATTACTGCATTTGTTCGCTGAAAAATATTTAAATAATAATATTTGTAACAATACAGAGTACTTTCTAGTGTGTCGGAGTTCTTAGAACGACTTAAAGCCTCCGACATGTGTAACGTAACGTAAATTCCGAAACACGGTAGCACTCAAATTGAAATGCTACTTTTGGCCACCCATCCAAGTCCAAGGGGCCGAGATGCACGTTGCTTTACAATCGATATGAACTGAAATCGCTTAGTCGAACTTCGCCATGAGCGGTACGAATTTTTTGCTTAGATACTGCAAGGCAATGGGCAATGTAGTTCATAGTAATTAAATTTCTTAACACATCATCACATTCAAAATATTTTAATAGATAAATCTCTCTATACCTGGAAAAGCTGTAGGCACATTAATGGATTCCGCAAATAATTCCCACGCTCTGCTGTGGTCGCAAATATAAAACAAGCAGCCGGCCTGTGACGTTCCTCCGTTCGGATAAAAATCTTTATGTCCTGAAACAAGTAAAATTAATAGTGAGAAAAACTCCCTGCGCAAAAACGATTGTACGGATATTTATCAATACAAAACTGGCTTTCAAATGAAAAAAAAACCGCATTGACAATGGTCCATCCGTTTGTGAGCTACGATGCTACAGACAGACGCACACACAGACGTCAGCGTCAAACTTGTAACCCCTTATTTGGTGCCGGGGGCTTAAAAACAATGTTAGTTAAATAAACTTAACGTTCAAAGGTTCAGGACTTATACAGGATACAGGAATTAAACAGAGTAGTGCACAACAGACTGCAAGTTTCAATTGCAAAGATTCAAGATTTCAAACCAATTTTACTTGTAGATCAGATCGATATTTTGTAACCATGGATTTAATATACAATATAAAGTCCTTGGATGTATCAACAAACACTACATTTCCCTTCAAATAGCCTTGTTTTGAACCGCATGTCACGACCAAAACTGACATAGGAATGATTCTTTCTTTAACTATTTACCATATATGTATTATATTTACCTACCCATGGGCTCCATAAGCCCTAAAACTTTTCCATTAGTATGTATGATGTCAACGTAAGCCGCATCAGATCTGTCCAGTTTTTCGTCCAACGTCACGTTATTGTAACAAGGTCCCGCGGGATCCAATCCCGTGATTCTTCCTAGCTGTGTTCCAGTGAGTTCCTTTACTGCCCTGCCAGCTACTCCAGCTATATGAGCTCCGAGACTGTGTCCTATTAATGAAATATTTGATGGTTCCTGCCCACCTGTAAAATGGTACCATATGTTTAGCAAAAAATTTGTTTAAATTACTTAAGTATGTAAGCACTAATGATCATAAGTAATTTTTTCTATTTGTTGTTATTTCAGGTTTAAGCTCGTGAACCGATTTTGATGATTTTTAGGAGAGATAAATGACAGAGAAGATTACAATTTACTTCGGGATTCCCACGGAAATTTTTGATTAACCAAAACGAAACGCTTGTATCTATGTAAAATTACTAATGACCTTCTGATTACATTTCGTGTCAAGGGAGTTTTGTATTATAGTTAAATAACTCTATCACATGTACGAATGATGTGTTTGTAGAAAATGATCATGAACAGCCTTGATAATGACAAAGGCCTTTAATACATAACTAATGTCACATTTAAGTCTCTTTCAATAAAAGCATTTTGGGACCGTCGAGCTACGTGCCGTAATACTGCGCAATCGTCTTCGCGTCGTAGACGACTGAAAACGGTTAATTTGACACAGTCTTTAATATATGCCGTATAGATTGAGCGAGGTAACATATTATGCTTCAAGTAGGCTAAGTTCAAGAGATATTTGTAAAGTCAGTATTAAGGTGTGTTTCTATTGAAACGTAGCGGAGCTGTGCGAAGCTCAATCGACCAATCACAATACATCGAAATTGTCAAACAAGGCATTGAAATTGTCAAAATCTTTTCATACCTAATGCATTCAGCTCCACTTCGCTTAAATGGAAATGCACCCTAATTATATATTAATATATAGATCAAAATTGTAAAAAAGGCGTTTTTATTTTTTTTAAGTTCATTATGTGCTCCATCAGCCCTTAACGTAACAGTTTAATCACTTACCTTTTATCAACTGCGCTAAAAAATTGCCCAGCATTTCACCCATAATGGTGGCGTGTGTGGAGGACCTCAGATATTCGAAATTGATTGTTTTTCTACCGTCTAAAGCAAATATTTTCAACCTTGATTGTTTTAGCAGCTCAGAGGAAATTGCCTGCAAGAAACAAAGTCATGGCGATTAAATTTGCCCACTTATTTTGTTTACTCCGTAGAAAATAAGAAAATTACGGAAATTGATAACGATTTATACGTTAATAGCTTTCCTGCGTCTCAATAGTTTTATGTCGGTACTAGCAGCGCCCCGCGGTTTTACTCGCGTTGTGCCCGTTCCCGTGGGAATTTCGGGATAAAATGTAGCCTATAGCCTTCCTCGATAAATAGACTATCTAACAGTGAAAGAATTATTCAAATCGGTTCAGTAGTTTCTGAGATTAGCGCGTTTAAACAAACAAACAAACAAACAAACAAACAAACAAACAAACAAAACAAACTCTTCAGCTTTATAATTATGTCGGTATTCAGAGAAACAATAATAGGTAAAGGAAAGACATTGATGTGGTAATGATACAACTGCTGATGCTAAAATATATACAAATATAATAATGAAGAGTTTCTTTTTGTTTGTTTGAACGCGCTAATTTCAGAAACATCCAATCCGATTTGAATAATTATTTTGAAATAGATACCCACATTCAACGGAAAGGTTAAAACGCTATTTTTCTCTCATTTCGAAATTCCCACAGGAACTGGCGCAAAGGTAAAACCGCGGGGCGCTGCTAGTAATTTGATAATATTATGCTTGGGACTGACTGGGGTTTGTTTTCGAGTCTCTAGTCGAGCGATATATGTTTTTATTTACTTTTCAAACATGGCTCGGGTTTAAGATCATCAACCCACAGCAGACAAGCCTGGTAAATATGACTTATCCTGCTCACTGTACTGTGTCTTCGATGACATTAAAAGTCTTTGCACATCAGTAGTAGTGCTCGTGGCGTAGTTTGACCGAGCAGTGTTAACTCATTGCGATTGTTAAGCACGTCCAGCTCAGCGTCAACTTGGATGGGTGGCCGTGGCACCTGAGAGCTACCGTGCTTCGGAGGGCACGTATTGTCGGTCCCGGTTGTTTTAATCGTCAGACCATGTCGGAGGCCTTTAGGCGGTCTAAAAACTCCGACACCGGGGTTAGCCAATAATCTACTCGAAGTTCCTTGCTTTCAGTAGGATATTACAGGCTAACGTTACTTTATGTTTTAGCCAACTTTGTGGCGCAAACATTGAGTGATATTGTACTAAAAAGACATAAAAATTAAAATCATACCTGTACCATTTCCCCTTCAGATGTTTCCATAAAGCCGTGAGTCAGAACCATGATTCTCTCCGAATTATTCACAAGTTTCCTCATCTGCCTATTATTAACTAGAGCATATTGTACGTTACCATCTTTCGTGATCAAGTCTATGTTGATGTAGTCATAGAGCGATGTGTTTTTCGCTTGAAGTTGGCTGTATGATATGCCGAAAAGACTTTTGATGGAGTCGCCTGAAATAAACGATAAAATTTCTAAATTAAATCGAATGCTAGTTTTGTTAATTATATAATTAAGCAACTCAAGTTCAATTAGAAACCTGACTTTATGCTAAGTTTCACTTGGTTTCAAAAATGTATAATAAGTATTTCTTACATCCATTTGTGCTAGCGTCCAGAAACGGCTGAAATGCCGGCCAAACTTTATCTCTCACACTTCTGATAGAAAACAAAGATCTTTTGTCTGTATGTAAACTTGCTCCGTGAATATAGCACACCATAAGAGCACTAAAGCAGCATATTGTTTTTAGATGAATGCCTGAAAGTGTTAAGAAGTTGTATACTAATTAAATCCTTCTAATCATTTATGTCTTTTCCAATTCCAATTATTTATGTATTTATTAATAGATACAATGTATTATATTACCTTTTAAAACTCAAATGTCTCAAATTCTTACAAGTGAGTAACACAAGTCTATAACATGGCTTGCACAAGAACTGTTAAATTTAGAACCTAAATATGGTTTAGGAACAGAAGTTGGACGTTCAAAATTGTATTTATTCTTGTACCAAATAGTACACTATTTAAAACGATAAATAGTTCTAATAATTCTTGTGCAATCGGCCCTTTTAATGACTATTGTCATATTGTATTTATTTTTAGTAGGGTTTTAGTATTATACATTACAAAAAAAAATATCGAATCGGACCGGTAATCATACAAACAGAATTACAAACTTTATAGTATTAGTAGGTATGATTTATATATTACTAGCAGCGCCCCGCGGTTTTACCCGCGTTGTGCCCGTTCCCGTGGGAATTTCGGGATTTTTTTAACATAAAAACCTTCCTCTTGAATCACTCTACCTATTACAAAAAACCGCATCAAAATCCGTTGCGTAATTTTAAAGATTTAAGCATACAGACAAACAAACAGACCAAAGTAGCGACTTTGTTTTATACTATGTAGTGATTATATATAGATATGGATAGACTTACCCCAAAATTGTAAAATCATGCTCAACTTGAATATCACGTAACAATTCAAAAACACTTAAAAAAACTTGACAATACTAAAACATATTTTATATTCATATCTTTATAAACATATCACGACAATACAACGATGTAAAGAGTACTAACATTTAATGATGCTTATTTTCATTTATGTCCAATACCTGCTTATATAACCACGGAAAATAAAGACTTAAGCACTTTACGTCATCATTGATAGCAAAAAATGCGATATAAAAATGTTAAATACAGTGTTAAGGTTCACAAAAAGTGTTAACGATCGTCTGTATTAAATATAGTTCCTATTGTATTTGACTGTCGTTATGGTCTTTTACTAATGATGTTCACTCCATTTGTTTAGTTCATGCTTCGGTTACCTTATTTCAATAGAGAAGATAGCTGGAAGTTACCTCCTGCTTGGGATCCCATCATCAACAAGCTGAAACTACATACTTACTACGTTATGCTTACTACATACGGTTCTTTTGTTTTATAGAAAACTAGCAGCGCCCCGCGGTTTTACCCGCGTTGTGCCCGTTCCCGTGGGTATTTCGGGATTTTTTTTACATAAAAACCTTCCTCTTGAATCATTCTACCTATTACAAAAAACCGCATCAAAATCCGTTGCGTAATTTTAAAGATTTAAGCATACAGACAGACAAACAGTGTGACAGACACGAAAAAGAGACGACTTTATTTTATACTATGTAGTGATGATTTTAATAACTAGCAGCGCCCCGCAGTTTTGCCCGCATTGTACCCCGTTCCCGTGGGAATTTCGAGATGAAAAGTCCTGTAACCTTCCGGCTGGAAGTGACTATCAATTACAAAAATAATTATTGAAATCAGATTGGTAGTTTTGAGATTAGCGCGTTCAAAAAAAAAGAAATCAAACTCATCAGCTTTATTATTTTAATCTAGATTTCCTAGACTTGAATTTCAGACAAAGATACACAGAGCCAACCACAAGCAAAGTGGGTTTATACTCTGTTGAAGTTCCATTGCATGTTTTTGTTTGTGGATCATTTTGAGTCTAAATCAAAATACGCAATGGAAGTTGAACGAAACCATTAATGAATATGCTTCGCTTGAAGTAAAGTTAACAGTCTACATTATAACTAATTGGGTTTTCTTGTGGTTTTGTTTAAATATTTTATACTGACAGGTTTAATCAACGACTGAACACTGATTCAAAAATTTACTATATGTACACTGCACAGGAGTTTCATACTTTATACTCTGTACACATGTTTTCTGTAAAGACGCTACAAATATAATCTTGAATATGGTAGAGAATATACTCGTACAATGAAAGGTTTTTTCAACTGACTAGTAGTTCCAGGTTTTGTCGTGTTCAAACACAAAAAGTATCAGTATCTCTTATTTAAGAATCATTATCAGTTCAAACTCTTATTATTGAAATATCTATAGGTTTCAGCGTGGGCTACGTTAGGCGGCCTTAAAACTCCGATACCAGGACTGGCCACTGGCCAGTGACCTATTCGAATTTACCTACTAAGTGAAGTAAAAAGGCTGTTAGATATCGTTACTCAAGATACAGCGAAAAAAGTATTTTCACTTACGGTTCACAATATTGTATGTTAGTCTAGTTACTTACAACATTGTGAACTGTGGTTCACAGCCATGAAATGAAGGTTCACTTTTTTACCTATATTCAAAGTCACAGTAGTAGAACACACTGGATGCATGTCGATGTGATGTTTATCTTTTTGGCTGATATATCAATTAGTTCCACTACAGTAAGTAAGAACATAGTCAACAATAAGAGATTACAATCATACTATTTATTTTTACCTTAACATTATGTAAAAAGTGAATAATTTATTTTAGTAATAATATTTGCAATTATATTAAACCTAAAACAACATAATATGTACCAAAAACGACTGTAACTAACTAATACAAATAATATAATAGAAATAAATAATAACAAATTAATATTTTCCACGTAATATAATTATTATTTAACAATTTAGATAAAATTAACACAAACATGATGTCTGTCAGAAATAAATCTTATATATAAAATTCTCGTGTCACAGTGTTCGTTCGCGTACTCCTCCGAAACGGCTCGACCGATTCTCATGAAATTTTGTGAGCATATTGAGTAGGTCTGAGAATCGGCCAACATCTATTTTTCATCCCGAAATTCCCGCGGGAACGGGTACAACGCGGGTGAAACCGCGGGGCGCAGCTAGTATTATTATAACAAAATCATTGTAATTTACATATTATATATGTTAATTAATTCTAAGAATATTATTTCAGTCAATGTATTCGTAGCTTTTTGAAAATCATAATGAAAGTTATGCGAGTTTACTTTCCTCGAAAGCTGGTTTGCCTAAAGCTCCTTTATTTTATGAATTAACGTTAAAAAATAATACCTTTTCGAAAAGGAATAACTTATTGAAACTAACGGTACACTTCGCTTTCATTTGACATTTTCATTCTGACGTTTCGGTCCCTTTACAGGAACCGCGGTGAAAGAAGATCGTAAATGTAGTTTCAATTCAAAATAGTGTTCGCTTGAACTTAAGAAACCACTTGGCCCTTATTAATAAACTAGCAGCGCCCCGCGGTTTTATCCGCGTTGTGCCCGTTCCCGTGGGAATTTCGGGATTTTTTTTACATAAAAACCTTCCTCTTGAATCACTCTACCTATTACAAAAAACCGCATCAAAATCCGTTGCGTAATTTTAAAGATTTAAGCATACAGACAGACACGAAAAAGAGACGACTTTATTTTATACTATGTAGTGATGTGGTGTAACTGAAAGACTGTTACGCTGTGTTTTGTCTCTTTTGCTGTTCAGAAAATTGCGTATGTCAGAAAGTGACAAACCATTTGACAGCTAAAATGTTCTTATTACGCGTTATTAATAAGGCACCTTATGTTTAAGGACAGTTTATGGTTTTTCTTTATTATTCTTGTTTCAATCATAGACTGGTAGGTATCTCAAGCATATCTCAAGATAGTCACGTGTTAAGATTATACGCTGTAGTATTTATATAGCTGTTTTTATGATATTTTTTTCAAGTTATAGACGAGTTTTATTTATCACTACATAGTATAAAATAAAGTCGTCTATGTTTCGTGTCTGTTTGTCTGTATGCTTAAATCTTTAAAATAACGCAACGGATTTTGATGCGGTTTTTTGTAATAGGTAAAGTAATTCAAGAGGAAGGTTTTTATGTAAAAAAAATCCCGAAATTCCCACGGGAACGTGCACAACGCGGGTAAAACCGCGGGGCGCTGCTAGTTTATTTATAATTTAGTACCCATACGCCGTAGCCACTTGTTTTATGGGGTACATTCTTTATACTTATAATCTCAACAAACAAACATCTTTCACATCCAATACTAGGAATAATAACGCTGAAGCGTTTGTTATTTTGACTTTTTGTTTTTTTGAACGCGTTAATTTCATAAACTACCAATTCAATTACAATTATTAAGAAGATTACACTTTCTTATATGTTTTACTTAACTTAAATAACTTACGATAGAAATAACACTATAGTTTCTATAGGTGTATAAGGAACGAATTTTGGAGATTCACAGTGGTCTCCACACTAGGCAACCTGTCCCGTGGAGGTATCCTATCGTTTAGACATAGAAAGAAATATTATAATTAAAATTGAAGTAAATATAAAAAATAATACATTTAAAAATTATGTTTCCATTACTAAAAAGTCCTGCATTGATATACTTGAAAAGTAGCATAGTATCTTTTCGGTCGGGCCAAATGACCAATCTTGATAACCGAGATTGAGATTGCATTATGGCATTTTTCAATGTAAAATTTTGTTGTAATTAACTTGATCCCTCATACAAAATGTAGAACATTTCAAAAACAAAAACATTGAGATCGAATATGAGTAAAATTTAATATAAGTATTTGAATAAAAGAAAACAACTTTCCAACTATCCAACTTTCTTTCCTTTTCCCGCTAATACTAATTCTAAACGGACATATGAAATAGAAGACATCTCCTAATGACCCAAACATTTTCTATGGACAAGATCTCCTTTCCACATCCTTTTAGTTTCGGTCGTAGCTTAAAACAAATAGCTCATTATTTTTGTTTAGTTGTATTAAGGGGAACCATGTCAGTTATAATGAATTTTCCTCTAGATAAATACCTGTTTTTCCTGCCATTAGTTTCTAGCTAATTGTCTGTGAAACGGATTTATTATTGAATGAAACGTGGAATATTAGCAAAACGAATGAGCAATACCACGAATAGGTTATATAATATAATATTTTTGCTCCAATATTTTATGTAGGCTTAAACTTTCTTGAATAAATATAGTGATTAAGAAGTATCGATTTAGCTGATTTATAATAATGTCTGTCCGCGCAAATAACAAAGTGAAGGGAGCTTACGAGGAGTACTAGGAAATTAATTAGCAATACAACGCGAAGAAAAATATTCTTTGCTCCGATAATTTTTGTAGGCGTCAATTTACTTGGATATAAAAGATGTTTAAGAAGATCGATTTCGTTAGAATGTTATCAATATCTGTCTACGCAAAGAACAAAGTGAGGATAAATTATTTCATGTTCTTGGAAGTATTCCTTAAATAGGATATTATTTCGAAGCACTTTCATTCATAAGGCATATTATTATGATATGAGTAGCGTGGCTTTACATGTGGCTTATGAAATACTAGCAGCGCCCCGCGGTTTTACCCGCGTTGTACCCGTTCCTGTGGGAATTTCGTGATGAAAAATAGCCTTCCCGTTGAATGTGGCTATCTATTACAAAAAGAATTATTCAAATCGGACTGATAATTCCTGAGATTACCTCGAACATACAAACAAACAAACAAACTTACAGTATAGTATAGTATATTAGTTATATTAGTATAGTTCATTAAGCTTTAATATGTAACGCCTCACGGATTTTCTTGCGTTCATCTGTGCTTAGAGAAAATCAAAATAGTATTGTGTTATAATACATAGGTAAATGTAATAATATACAGTCATATAGGTACGACTGTTACTACTATTTCTTAGTCCACTCAGATATTAGGTACCAACTGGATGAATCCTAGCTTACTCTTTAAAACATCTTCTATATCCCAGTGAAATCCCCATCAAATTCGGTAGACTCATTTCAAAGATGACTTGAATAATTAAAAGTTTTAGGGACCAATTTCATTCTAGGTAAATAAATATACTGTATATTATATCATGTAGTACGTTTTTGTAAAGTTTTCTATACCATAATTTGACAAACAGACGTCTTAATATCATCTCTCATAGATGTATAGGTATTAGATCAACTAGTTTGACCGGTCATATTAACAGATTTTTGAGTTCAAAGTCAAGGTTAAATCTATGTGATATTTACATAAAACTATAATAACTTTATTTATTTTAATTGTCACATCTCTGGCCACGTGCGTGGTGCGAACCTCTTAACATATTCAGAGCCATCTCTGATGGAAAAAAAGTCATAAAATATCAAGTTATCTCAAACGTGAATGGCTTTTATTGGAATGTAACCAAACTAGAGTCAAATGTTAGATCCAAAGCGAAGGTATAATTTGATTCAATATCCATTATTTATTAATTGAATATTTGTATGTAAATGCATGTTTGAAAATGATTTTGATGTTAGAAAACCCTTTTTATATTAAAATTTTAATGTTGTATGAATTTAATCAATTGAGCTTACCATACCGAAAGTATATTAATAACCCATTACCCTTTACTAATCAAATGTAAGGCCATTTATCTCACTACAGATACATTAAGGAAGATTACACATTCATATGAATGCAAGAAAAACTACATCACGCGACCCGCACCCGGCCCGCAACCGCACTATGTGTCGCGCTTTAGGCCTAATCACCACGCATGCCTTCTGCGATTTAGGGCCGACACTGTATTAAGCGTGCGCACGCCGCGGTTTCATACAAAAGTGAACCATCGCAGGCGCCCGCGACGTGAGCATTCCTCGTGCGCCCGCCGCGTGTGGCTTCATACAAAAGTGAACCGTCGCAGGCGCCCGCGACGTGAGCATTCCTCGTGCGCCCGCCGCGTGTGGCTTCATACAAAAGTGAACCGTCGCAGGCGCCCGCGACGTGAGCATTCCTCGTGCGCCCGCCGCGTGTGGCTTCATACAAAAGTGAACCGTCGCGTGCGCCCGTCGCCTGCGGTGTCATACAAAAGTGAACCGACGCGTGCGCACGAGGCAGGCACACGCGACGGGCGCACGCTTATCGTAGTTTTGGCCCTTAGTAAGCGCAAACCCGCATACTAATAATTTGAGTTGAAGCACATCTACAAATACTACAATAGTGATACAGAACAAACTATTTTTATGGAAGATAGGATATAGCTTCAGCCGAACGAGGAGTCATTTCATTATAATCAGTGATACCAATAACTAAAATTAATAGTAAACGTACTCACACGGGTTTTTTCGCGTTAGAAAGTTAATAAAGCAAGTAATAACTTACTTTTTATTTTCCAACGTTTCGAGGGGATTACACCTCTCGTGGTCGCGGGTGAACTCCTATGTGTTCAAATCGTGCAAGTTTAAAAAAGACTATAACTAAAATTAACCTACGTAATATTATGAATACAGAACTTACACACAAAAGCTTTTAATAGAACAAATACCTTATTTAAAGATAAATTATGTACTATTAGTCTTTTTTAAACTTACACGATTTGCACACATAGTTTAAACGTACTCACACGGGTTTTTTCGTGCTAGAAAATTAATAAAGCAAGTAATAACTTACTTTTTATTTCCCGACGTTTCAAGGGGATTGCACCTCTCGTGGTCGCGGGTGAACTGAAGACATTGGAGTTACCGCTGTGATGGGCAGGCAAGTGTTGTAAGTACCCTCACATGGTCAATGTTAGAGTTTAAATTACTATTACGTGCTATTATCTAATATACAATAATGTAGATATAAATTGTAGGTATTATATACTTATACGTTAAACCCGACTCGAGCTAAGCCCAAAAAGACGGTTACTTGCAAGAAAATGTTGGTTGCTCTCTTACATATAGATTTTTCACTTAAAATCTATATATTCAGTGTGTGATGGTGTCAACCAATTGTCTAATACAAAAGTGTCTTATTCAGGCCTAGAGGACAGCAGGCCTTTAACTAAAAAAATACCAAAAAGGCTTTCTTGACCCTTTTGTGCCCTTTGCATCCTGAGGGCCTTGATCATGGAGTAAAGTAACTTAGAGAGGCCTAATATCTTCAAAGGGATGGAGGGGGTGACTAGAGCCCTTGAGGATCTTAGTTCAACCCTGTGTGTACGATCAAACTTACTTAGTCTAGACTTTAGACTATAACTACCTATTAAGTTTCTTACCCAGTTGACTGTTAACCACTTTTTATGATTACATCTCTATCTTTGAATACTTATTAGTACAATCGTGTTAATAACTGAGTGTTAATAGATACCTCTTTAATTTTAATTGATAGTTAGTACTAACTGACAATGAGAGGATAGTTAATAAAAGACGGCGTATTTGTTTAATACAAGGAAAATTTTGGGGATATGATGCCATAGAAAACGTACAGACAAACAGACATAAAAAACCAGTAGTTTTGTCTGTCCATTGATATATCACTTAGTCAGTCAGTTAGGTTTGCCTTTCGTACTGGTATATACGAGTATACTCGTAGATTAGTTATTCTAGAAGTTTGAATATGTTAAAATTCTAAGGGTGGTTCACTTTTGTTTGAAACCGTACGCGACGGGCGCACGCGACGGTTCTCTTTTGTATGAAGCCACACGCGGTCGCGGCGTGCGCACGCCGCGTGCGCCCGCGATGGTTCGCTTTTGTATGTAACCGCGGCATGCGCACGCTTAACGCAGTGTCGGCCCAAAGTTTGCCTCATGTTTTCTATGCAGTATGTCTACAACAGGGTTACCAGGAAAGCAACAAAGAACTGTTCGATAATATCAGTACCCGCTGTAGAGTCACGGTAATGAGCAGAGAAAACACTAGGAAGCAAGCCATATCTACTTACATCTTCGCATGGAGTTGCATAACGATTGATTTACACTATTTCCAATAATTCGTTACAGAATCATTCAACTACCTGATGGCTTAGAATCATATAATAATCTGAGATGAGAGGCCGTTGCCCAGCAGTGGGACATTACAGGCAATTTTTTGCAATAACCTGATTATTTATCGAAAAGTGTCAAAAACGATTGGATTTCACACACACAGACAGATTATCAGATGAAACTAAATAAATTCTTATGAAAATAGCGTTTTTGGCTATTAGCCTATTGACTACAGGACAGCATAGTAGCAGTATGCGGTTTTAAAAATAACATGACATTTAAAATCGTCAAATTACAGATAAACCATTTCATTCGAGTTGTCCTATTCCGTACTTGTCTTTTTTATGTTGAAGCCTTCCATTAGAACTATGTACTACATTTGAAATTCATCAATCTTATCAAACTTAACATAGCAACGAACACATAATGATGGTAGTGGTCACCAATCATATCAAAAGTGCTTCACCAAAACTATCTTATCATAGGAAATAACATTTTTGAATTATAAATAAAAAAATAAAAAACTTTTAAGTTAAAGTTGATATTTATTACCATTCGATAATATAATACATATTTAAACAGTAGTTTTGTATTAAATGTACTGGGTACTATTACGCCAATCAAAAAAAATATCAACAAAAACAATGAAATACAAATTCCTGTTACGAAAGCATACGTGATGCGCACCAAAAATGGTAACAAAAGAAATCTCTACATTAGATCTGCAACTGCAAATTTGGACAACTTTTTTAAATGTTTTGGCCGCATTTAGATGCTATCTGTTATAATAAAACATTTATCGTTACATCATAGCGTAGTAAGTAGTGGAAGGAAGCAAGCGCAAGTCTCTTGCGACGCCGCGCGTTAAACGCACGCATACTTGCTAACACTTTTAAATTCAAGCCGTTGTGTTTTTTTGTATGGATTTTTTGTAGTATCGGTAAGTGAAATTGTATTGTTGTTTCCGTATATTTGTGTAATGTTTTAATTGCCGATTTTTCTTTTTATATTATGATTTAATTTGTTTTTAATTTTCTTAAAGACTTATTAAACAAATAAATATTTAAAAAGTCTTCAATTAAAAATTAACGGTAGTCATAAATTAATTTCTCAATTTGAAAGTAGTATTAAGTTAATTAGCATCCATAATAATTAAAAAGAAAATGTTTAAAATTATTTCTTCAAATAACAAAATTACGAAAGCGTAAATTTTTGAATTGAAATTATTGAGTCTTTTAAAATTTACTAAATAATTGTATTATAAGTAACGCAGTTAGTGCCGCAGTTAAATACTTAGACTTAATAACTTATTTAAAACATTCTCTCCCAATTAAATCACTAAAATGATTACAATGTTCTTTCGGCGTCTCTTTTTTAAAATGAAATACTTCAACCGTCAAACAAAAGCAATATACACACCCAACAATTGGTTCAAATTACTTTTAGGTAGCAAATACTTTTAGCCATAACACGCGAATAACTTTCTCTAAATATAATAAGTATTGTCATTACGTGAAGTTATTACACGAAAGCGCAGTTTCAAGGCTTGTGTTGCGTTTTGTATATTATAAAAATTAGGCAAGAATTTATTGTTATTTTCCTTTTTTAGTGTCGGTTAAGTAACATAGTAACGTAACTACAAAAAAGCGACAATGGATAATAAATCATTGTTTAAGACGTGTTAGTAAGCTCTTACTTTGTTTGAGTACTTAAATAGACCGTTTAGAAATGACAGTTAAGAAAACTACTTTATTTTTTAAGTTTTTAGTTTGGTATAAAAAAAATGGCCATCCTTAATACATTCATTCATTTCGATTAAATTAGTGGCCAACTCTGGTGTCAAATTTTTTAGACCGCCTAAAGGCCTCCGACATGGTCTAACGATTGAAACTACCAGGACCGACTATTTAACTTGAATTTTAGTTATAAAATATACATAACCAATAAGATTTTTTTGTAATTATTCTTAGTACTCGTACCTTATCGATAATACTAGTTAGATTAAATTCACATTCGTATTACTTTGTCTATTTCAGAAATAAAAGGAGAATAAAAACTCAAAAGTGAATTTTAATGTGCTGACATTCGGTTCGTATTCCAGGGAATATTGTGCGATATTAAAAAGATGTTTGCAATCTCGGGAATTGCCTTTGCCGGAAATGCAAGGTGTTCGCAACTGTTTTTCCTTTTTGCAAACTTCGCAATATTCTGAATTATTTTCCAAGTCGTAGAGTCGAATGAAATATTGGTCGATTTGATTTATTGGTTCTTTTCGTTGAATGAGATGCCTTAATAGAGATGAGATAGAGATAATTTGTTGTAAATAATTAAAGACATGCTTCCATACAAAAGACATCAACGAGACTTGGTACTAAAACCACACAATTATGAGGTATTTGAGATATAGGACTGTCTATTAAATCAACACTTAGCTAATTGAAGTAAATAATTTTTCATACATATGTCATTTTTGACATGTGATGTAATTTTTTTTCATTCATTCGTTACTAAGAAAGCATTTGACGTCTGAGTACTGGGTACGGGTACGTATTGTGAACATGACACTCTATTTTATTTTGCGAGAGTTAAAATGTGGCCTAATGTTTTCTAACCAATTTCTGAAGGGAAAAAGGGTTAGTATTTCATTCCATTCTTATCCCATCACTGAACCGTTTTCCTCAACGAAAGACGTTGGGTCTTTCTTTATACGATACTAGCAGCGCCCCGCGTTGTACCCATTCCCGTGGGAATTTCGGGATGAAAAATAGCCTATAACCTTCCCGTTGAATGTGGCTTTCCATAACAAAAAGAATTATTCAAATCGGACTAATAATTGCTTAGATTACCCCGAACATACAAACAAACAAAAAAACAAACTTACAAATTTTACCTCTTTATAATATACTAGCAGCGCCCCGCGGTTTTACCCGCGTTGTGCCCGTTCCCGTGGGAATTTCGGGAATTTTTTCACATAAAAACCTTCCTCTTGAATCACTCTACCTAGTACAAAAAACCGCATCAAACGGATTTTGATGCGGTTTTTTGTACTTCACGTATAGATATCATTTGGTAATCTTCAATTTCTCTCATATGATAATAATATCTTCAGTGACATGAGAGGCCTTTGCCCAACAGTAAAGCACTACAGGCTAAGGCCTTATTCATAAACGCTCATAACCAGCATTGTAGCTATCTAATGGTTTGTCCCTTTCCGACATACGCTTTTTCCGAAGAGCAAAAGAGACAAAACACTTTATAACAGTGATTTAGTTAAACAGCGTTTATATTATACTTTAGTCAAATTATCAGATATCCTTTTTATAAAACTAATCCTATACCATAACATTGATTATGTCGTCTTTACCTCAATCAAGATTGACTCTACACTACGCAATCGAGAATTCGAGTCATCACTTATTGCGATACTGTATTGCCAAATAGAAAATGCGAACACAAAATCTATTAAATTACCCTTACATTGCCCTAGATAGGAATTAAGATTGCAAAAAATTATTATAGTTAATAAGACTGTTATCTATTCGGAAAATAATTGTGAAAATAAATCGATATTTGGCAATTTTTAACGACTTCAAAATCCGATGTTTTTTATTTTATGTCTCCTTCATTTATAAAGCGAGTTAAAGTAATGCTTTGTTAGGTATATGAAAGAGTATAAACCGATTACAAATAAAGCAAGTAGTGGGCATAAAAATGCTTTTTTTTATTTTTCGCTTAATAAGTTATTTATTACAGAGGAAAATCAAGAAATTGATACTGAAAATAAGAATACAAGTTAACCAAAGTTAAAAAAAACTTTGGTTATCTTTTATTGGTAAATTTACTAGTTTTTGGTGTTGACATTTACCCAACTTCAAATACTGTACTGTACAGAACTCTCAGTACGTATATGACTGGATAAATTGCGACATAGAAATTCCTAAGGGCCGGTAGTTCCTAGGAATTAGACCTTACGAAATATTTGCCAAGACTCGGATGTAGTTATTGATTAGACTTTGTTGATTTTGTAGATAATTTCGCCGGGGATGAAATAAGAAATAAATAAAGAAACTAAATAAACAATTTATTATAAAAATACTAGCTGCGCCCCGCGGTTTCACCCGCGTTGTACCCGTTCCCGCGGGAATTTCGGGATAAAAAATAGATGTTGGCCGATTCTCAGACCTACTCAATATGCTCACAAAATTTCATGAGAATCGGTCGAGCCGTTTCGGAGGAGTACGCGAACGAACACTGTGACACGAGAATTTTATATATAAGATGTATTGCTATAGGAGTAAAAAGCTAAAGTAATCTCGTTTTGCCGATTTTTTCGTTACTGATTTGGTTGGAAGTCGTTACAAACAAATATCTATATCGTACTAGCCGCGCCCCGCGGTGTTACCCGCATTGTACCCGTTCCCGAGGAAATAAAATTTATCCCATGTGTTATTCTGATGTTTAACCAATATTACTGTAAAGTTTCATCCAAATCCGTTCAGTAGTTTTTTCGTGAAAGAGCAACAAACATACATCCATACATCCATACATACATCCATCCTCACAAACTTTCGCATTTATAATATTAGTAGGATATGATTTTATATAATGCCTATATGTCATCATGAATCCTCTGTCAAATTTGTATGATAGAGTTTGGCTTTGGAATAATTTTTAAATCTATACTAATATTATAAAGCTGTGGAGTTTGTTTGTTTGAACGCGATAATCTCAGGAACTACTCGTCGTTAAAAAATATTTCTGTAAGAGCTACATTCAACGGAAAGGTACGGCTACTTTTCATCCTGAAATTCCTACAGGAACGGGTACAACGCGGGTAAAACCCCGGGGCGCTGCTATTATTTAAAAAAAGGCTCAATTGAAACCAACAAAATAATCAAGTGCAATTAGGTTCTGTCAAAATTGTATTCAAAATTAATTGAAGTGCTCTTGAACCGAACTAGTTTTAATTACTTTCAAAAACACACAAATAAGTGCATTTCAGTTCATTGTCATTGGACTGTTTTCCTTGAGAAGTGGTTTATATGGCGGAAATTAACAATTGAACAATATTATTTTCACGAAATAATGAATTGAAGGTAATATTGGTCCCAAAATAAGCGGCTTTATATTTAATTGTTAAACCCGATGCAAAAACAGAGGTGTAAAATGTTTAACCGTTTTATGTGTCTGTGTCATACAATGCTCTTAAACGAATGGACTGATTTTAATCCAGGTATTTTTCATTTTGAAATATGCTTATGTTGGTTAATGTTCTTAACGATAATTAGTAAATATTAGCTGGTAATGTCCCACTGCTGGGCAAAAGCCTCTCTTCTCACCGAAGATATCAGTAGGGTGAGGGTTAGGCGTAATCACCATGCTTGACTTTAACGATAGTTAAATTAAAAATATTAGGGTTATAATAGTTTCGGTTATAGTTTTGCTTGTTTTACAGAATAATGATAACACAGTAAATAAATATTAATTACCAATTTAATAACAAATCACAATCTATTTAATGATTTTGGCGTGACAACGTGATTATTGCAAACACATGTGAGTAGGTAAATGTTTAGATACTATATTTTTTATAGTAATTTTATTGATGAAAAATCTTTATTAGCACTATTACGAGTACTCATGGATGCTTCCCTACTTTGGCTACTTATTCTACAACTCAGTGTGTCAGTCACTGTTTTGTACACAGCCTTGTATTTTTCATATTGCACACGTTGATCTTTACCGGTCAAAAAAAGAAAAAGGCGATAGTCCCACTAATATTATAAATGCGAAAGTTTGTGAGGATGGATGTATGTATGTATGGATGGATGTATGGATGTATGTTTGTTGCTCTTTCACGCAAAAACTACTGAATGGATTTGGATGAAACTTTACATTAATATAGGTTACACATCAGAATAACACATGGGATAAATTTTATCCCGAAATTCCCGCGGGAACGGGTACAACGTGGGGGAAACCGCGGGGCGCAGCTAGTTCTATATAAAATCTAGTCAAAGTCGATTTAAAAAAGTAATCAACTGATTTGATTTGAATTAGATAAATATTAGGCAATAATTATCGTTAATTTTGCATTTTTTATACTATGAATGAAGGATATTACCAGCAAAGTTGAATTTAAACTTAAATATCAAAATGAAAATCTGGCATAAAAACCAGCTATAGCACTTTTGCTATAGTTGTAATATCATATTACGTTAAACTCAAATACCAAAACGAAACTTTGACATAAAAAAACGTTACTAAAAAACGAACTAGCGACAGAACAACGAAATTAACGTTAAACTTGAAAAGCAAAACAGAACTATGCCATATTAATATTTTAAAAAAACGAAAGAGCGACGCAAGCGCAGTACTGACACACTGACACCACTACCGAAGTGTTACGTATACTAAGCGTTTGTTTACGTTCTTGTTGATGTATATTTATCATCTATAAGACGGAATGGTTTGCGAAAGAAACTTGCTGTAACAACGCTCGTATCTGTACAGTCAGGTGCAGAAATATGTATACACTGTCAATAAATTTTGATATAATTCTACACTACATGTACATTATTTCATTTATGAATTTTATATATTATACTAGCTGATCCCGCAAACGTTGTTATGCCATATAAATTACTTAAGAAAAAAATTAAGGAGTGGACCATCCTTAACATTCAGGGGTATGAAATTTGACCGATTATGAGACCTATCTGATATGCATAAAAATTTTCATGAAAATCGGTCGAGCCGTTTCGGAAGAGTTTGGCTACAAACATTGTGACAAGAGAATTTTATATATGATACAACATTCAATTTTTTTTGTTCAGTTATCAAACTCACATCAGTAGCATCAGCATACGTCAGAGCTATGTCAGTGAGTTCAACTCACATCAGTAGCATCAGCTCACATCAATGAGTCAAACTCACATCAGTAACATCTAACCGAGATAACGCTATACAAAACCAAAACTAACAGGAGAGGGAGATACTTCCCTCTAGAGGCCGATGAGCAAGACATTTCGCCCATACCTGTACATTTATAGAGTCATAAAACAAAATGACTTACTTAAACTGTGTTATAACATTTAAAAGTACGTAACGATTATTTATTGTACGTTGTGAGGAGCCGAAAAGCTGTTATTAAAGTTCTTTGTAAATTAGCTTGGTTAACTTCGCTTTATTAGTCTCTATAGTAAAAAGTTTAAAAATATCGTAGCCTGTAATATAGGTACCACTGCAAGGCAAAAGTCTATAATTTTTGAAGCTCTACAGTATTAAACAAAAAGGTTAACCTATCCCACTAGTGGGTAAAGAAAAAACCCTTTGTTCGTCTCTAATATCGAACAATTTCACAAGTTTGTCTACAGGTAGATAATAAAAACGTGAGCGAATGATGGCCATATAGATAATCAAACTGGCAAAATTCTGCCAGTTTGATTATTTGTATGTTAAAACTTTGCTTGACTTTGACTTTGAAAGCAGTTGCTTTAGAACATGCCGAAAGTCTTAAGGCGGGCAAAAACTACACACCAAACCACTAACGTATTCGAAGCTTCTTTCAGATCAATAATTATTAGTACTCTTCGAATAAGGATTTTACGTCCCTTTTGTAGACTCGTGACGTGATATTAATTCTACGATTTTTCTACTACAGCGCAAAAATATCACGTTTTCAAATACGAGTTCACTGTACTGATTTACATAAGTAAATAACGCCTAACTGAGCCATAAAATATTTAATACGAACTTATTACGGCTTTGACAAATAGTTAAGTAGCTTTATAAAGATTCTACGAATTAGCAGCGTATGTTACAAGATAAATAAAAAATGTCTTAAATATACCTGTTGGGATAAAACCAGTCTTTCTAAATAGTATTAGTAGAGGTGCTAAAATCGGGAAAGTTTTAATAACACTGTATGAACCACGGAATCTGAAATACTTCGTAAGGAAATAGTATTGTAGCGAGTATAAATACTTTACTTTTTTTACTTATTAGACAAGTTATGGTACAGCGGTACCATTAGTTATGTCAAAATTGTCCCAATCTAGTTTGTAATTTCGCTAATTTCGATCGATAGTAATAATCCACCAATCATGGTGTAATTATAATGTAATTAGTATATAAGTTTTCATTATTGATTGTAGTTTAAATGATATATATTTTTTGTATTGTCTCAATTCTATTCTATAAGCAGGGGGCGAATGTATATTCATATTTGTTAATGCTTCCCAGGCACCCACGATACAGGCCTTGCCTAGTGTGGATGCCATCGCTTTACGTCTAAAATTTAATCTATCAGCGTAGACGCAAACAATAATGTTTAGATTTAAGGTATTTTTGTTAATTGTATCTATTTGTGTCTTTGCTGTAAATAAATATTTTTCATTTTCATTTTCATTTTCATACTAACGCTATGTATTCGACACTTGATATGTCAAAATTGTCCCAATCTAGTTTGTAATTTCGCTGATTTCGATCGATAGTAATAATTCATCAATCATACTAACGCTGTGTATTCGAACACACATTCGAATGAGCGAGTTTTGCGACACGACTATATTGTTCAGAATCAGTATGATGTTCTAAAGTTTCAGATGAGACGCTCATTGTTGTCATAACGCAACCATATTTGCGAATTAATTCAACTACACAAAGCTTCCCAAAGTAATGTCGTCATAAAATACGAAGATCTTCACCGTGACAAAAGCTCGAGAGACCTCAAAAAACTCATTTCATCAGATAATATTTCACTTATTAAGAATTAAACCTTATCGAATATCAGTATAAATAACCACAAAATGCCTCCTTGGCCGTCTTGCAAACATTAAATAAAATAAATTGTCTTTATGTATGGATCCAGTGTGCTTTATAACATTACGTAAATGGGACACCACGACCTTGTAAAGGTATGAGACTTAAAATTCAGGTTGAATATTGAAACTGAAATTATGAAATTGGGAATTAATTGACGAGCCTGTTAGCATAGTGGCATTGTGAGAATGCACTGTGTCGGGGGTTGCGGGTTCTATTCAACGGAGTCTACAATATGTGCAGACAGTCTGGGTGACAATTATATTAATCTTATAAAGAGTTTGTGTATGTATATGTAATAGTATCAGGTAGATTCCGTAATAGGTACAAGCTTAGAGGTTAGTTTGGCTCTTATTAACTGTGTGAGATTTTGTCCAAAAAGGAAAGAACACGAACATGTCTGTTTCTATAGACAACTGTCTATAGTTTCAAATTTGTTGTCTGCTGTTAATATATCGGGGAATATGACAAGTCCACCTGACTATCACGTATCATTTTTGACACTCCGTGTAAACTGAATGTATATTGTAACAAACAAGTATATTATTACGCCTTATTAACTTAACTACATATTATGCTATATTCCTTTAAAACAAGAATACGAGTATAATAGTTAGTTAAAATCCCGTAAAATTAAATTATATTATTAATGTTGAACATTTTATTTATTTTATTTTATTTTATTAAACCTGTGCAAAGGAAGCACTTGACATCTCTGAGTACGAGTGTCAGAGTTTTAACGAGTTAAAAAGTCAACCTGGTCTTTACATTATCACTGACCTCATCTCCTTAACGTAATGCACGCCAAGAAATAATACCTACATGCAAAATTCCCGCGAATCCGATATGCTTTTAGTTGTGACATAAGGTTTAATTTCCACATTCACTCTTCATTTCAAATTTGCGGTAGTACCGGTAGATCCTAAAGGGACCTGCATATCTACTACTACTAGTGCTATGGTATTCTAAGTTACTATGCTACTAGTTGCATTTGACTATAAAGGTGTGTTTTCGGTAGCAGCAGGCAGCAACTGTTGACTGCAAGCAGCAATGTCGCTCAGCTCGAAATTTCATAGATATTCATGGAAACCAGTAGTGGTTCTTGCAGTCTCTCGTTGCTGCCTGCTGTTGCGGTCACTACCGAAAGCACACCTTAAAGCTACGAGTTAATTAGGATCGAAAAATGTGCAATTTATTCTTTATAAAGTAAGATTGCAGACATCTTACAATACCTATTTCTAGTCATTGCCAAAGAATCAGCCAAAATCTTTCCTTTTAAGAAACTTTTGATGTGCGGCAGACTGATGATTACCAAATATTTCGTCTCCTTGCGTAACCTGTTCAATGGAGCATGCTATCAATTTTTACCACCAAAACTAGGCGTTACTATCGAATCCATCTTAGAAGCAGGCGATCAACTTGTCTGCCAGTCACTTTCACTATTCAAAATACATTTTTTTCTCTTGCAGGCATTCTGCAAGGAACGCATTTGGTGCATAACAAAAAGACAGTGTTCAGTGAATATTTAAGTGAATGACAGTTAATTTGGCGCCAAAAGCCGTTTGACAGCTGCCACAGAGTGTTCTACAAAATGGTGAGTTTAAATTTCGAAATGAGGTTAACAATATTTTCTTTATTATCTACTAAAAAAGGTTTTGTTATCTTTATTTGTATCTTTAATGCGTGTAACCTAGAAAAGTATTTGGGAGCAATAAAATACTTTTTTAAAAACTAAAGTGAAAAGTTTTATTCACTAGGGACTGTTATAAACGTCCAAACTACGCTAAGGTTACTTAATTAATAATTAGTGAAAAGTTTTATTCACTAAGGACTGACGTCCGAACTAAACTAGGGTTACTTAACTAATAATGAATTATATTCTTAAAACTAAAGTCATATTTCTTATCTCTAACTTATAGTCTAAACATCCTTTCTGGTCATGCGCCCACGCATTCCCGCTAGAGCTATGCACGGTCAGCATTATGTATTACTATGCGGCCCGGTGGGTGCATAACTCCTCCCTCATCAAGAGCGAAATTATCGGGTTCTACAATTACTGGATTCCGATGATTTCGCTTAACATAATATGAAAGGAAAATAATACTTATAACTATGAAAAATCCATATAGAAAAATCGTGGCTAAACTAACACTTTTGATATTCACTATATTGCCCATTTCACTATCACTTTCACTGAATGTGTCGCTAATTTTCAGGATGCGGGAAATGTGCTTCATTTCTTCCAGATCGATGTTCTTTATATTGATTACAGGTAAGGATGTCGGATTTTCAATTTTCATTTGAGGTAAGGTTGTAACGGCTGCAATTCTGAACTGAAGTTTTTCAGTAAAGGTGCGTTCATAGGTAAGTTCAATCTCATTCAGGTGTAAAGCACAGTTTTCAGATGTTGAAACAACGTATGTGCCCTGTAGTAATACTTTGTTACTCTCGTTTTCACATTTTTCAGTCATTATGGTTGAATTTCGCGTGAATATGATCCAACTTTCCATGCTAATACGCTGTACCTTGATGTCTTCAACTTCAACAGCATATGGTGAGCAAAACGTGAGGTTAGTCTGAAACTTCAGAAGCTGTTCAGCACATGTGGGAGGCTGAAACTGCGCTACGTTGTCGTCGGTACACAGGAAAGTAGCTGCGTCGATTTTCTCGCACGGCTGGGATACTGGCAAGTAATTGGAGTCTTTCGCCAAAAGGAACGGAAAATCGGGAAAAATAACTACAGTTTTCTTGATAGGAAATTTGTAAACAGGAAGAGGATATAATTTGTAGTAATCGAAAACTATTTTATCTGTTAACGGTACTTCCATTATAGATGTTATTTGACTTTCCTTTACATATAGTAAGGAACCAGCTTTATTTCAAAGAAGATCTAATAAAAACTCTATATCGCCCCAAAGGATACCATCAGAGAATTCTAAAGAGGTGAAATCACAATCTAAACGTGGTTATACTAGAGTCTTGGTGTCAACTGAAAACTAGTCAGAGACCGAAAGAAATCATCTAAAAATCCCAACCCTGAATTTGGATCCGATGATAAGAAACAAGAAAAATAAGAATAGTAACTTTAATTCCGTAAATATAAAATATAACCATGATCCTATAAAAGAACTTCAATCAGTTAAGTTCCTCGGTATCCATATAGATGCAGAACTAACATGGAAAACACATGTAGAACAATTATGTATTAAAATAAATAAATTTGCATATGCGTTATATATGTTACAAAAGTAACGCCATATTAACAAAATATATTTCCACATTGCAGAACAAATAAATTTAATAATAGCTTGTTTTTTCTAGGCATCAAAATCTATAATTCTATTCCACTTTCAATTAGAAAAATAGACAGGACAGACAAGTTTAAACTAAAACTAAAAGAGTATCTTTTACTAAAAGCATACTACTCATTAGAAGAATTTTTTTGCAGATAAACACATATAATAATTAATAATGTAACTAGGTCTAAGATGTTAAGTTTTACTCTATAGTTTAGTTGATTTTAAGTTTTAGTTTATTTTAGTTCCTATAGTTTTTGATTGTTTAATAGTTTATTTTAGTATTTAGTTTTTTTATTTTTATATTTTAGTTTTGATTTTATATTTTGCACACCCTTTGGGTTTGTAAATAGATGTAACAACTATTTACGCAAATAAATGATTTGATTTGATTTGATTTGATTTGATTTTCTTACCTAGAGCTCTTTCTTTCGACTCTATCATGGATATTTCCTTATCATAACGTAAAGCATCTGTATAATCTAAATTTCCTGAAAAGGGGCTTCCTGCGTTTGCGTTGACTGTAAGGGTGGTTTCAGGGGTTTCCTGTCATACTTAAGCTTCTTACAAACTTCACAACTATTTATAACTAAAGATATTATTTCTTGCATATTATTCCAAAAATAGTTCCTTTTTATTCTCAACATAGTTTCTTTTATTTAATAACAATAAAATCTACTTAATACATTAAATTAAATGGTCTACCGATTTTTAGGTAAGTCAAATAAAAGTTATAAAGGAAAAAGTTCGATTCCTACTATAACAAAGAATAGTGGGGAAAGGATGGCGAAAAATCTCACTCACCTGCCAGTCACCACCATGCTTAGGTATTGTCTCCAAGGTCCTTTTCAAATTTATCTGGTTCGCGGATCGCCACGGGCTGAAGACCGAACGCGCTTTTCACGCTTTTTAATCGTTTTTTCGCGCACGAATCAGCAGCACACAGTAGTGCGATCCTACCGGCTGCGCCAGAAAAGTATTTGGGAGCAATAAAATACTTTTTTAAAAACTAAAGTGAAAAGTTTTATTCACTAGGGACTGTTATAAACGTCCAAACTACGCTAAGGTTACTTAATTAATAATTAGTGAAAAGTTTTATTCACTAAGGACTGACGTCCGAACTAAACTAGGGTTACTTAACTAATAATGAATTATATTCTTAAAACTAAAGTCATATTTCTTATCTCTAACTTATAGTCTAAACATCCTTTCTGGTCATGCGCCCACGCATTCCCGCTAGAGCTATGCACGGTCAGCATTATGTATTACTATGCGGCCCGGTGGGTGCATAACTACCTTGACTTTAGACTAGTGTTTACAAACAAAAGTGAGTAAAGCGCGTGTTGTGTTTAATACACTTAGTTAATGGTACTACGAAGCATCTTTATTCTCATTATTGTTTTGCTATGATTGAAGAAAAGTTAACACTATAGCGTTCATTGACTATAACGTTTTTCAGCTAAACTTTAGCAAGCATATTATTGTACCTCAAGAAATTATCTATCTTATATTGTTATCATATTATTTAATTAGATACATTGATCTAGATACTGAAAGTGAATGTACCACCTCGATCTTTTTAACTTTAATACTTATCACAAATATAAAACAGCGTAATTTTTTACTTATCAATAAAATGAAAATGAAAATTGTGAAATTAAAAAAATCACCATACTCTACAAAAAAATTCATCAAATTGTCATTCAAATTATGATTTGTCGTCTTCAAAATTATCCTCAAGTTACTAAATATGCATTTTCAAGTACTCATTCATACTGCGCAGGCACCGATTGTTGTCCTACAACACCTCTACTAAATATCTACAATAGGTGCTTAATCCTTATACGAGGGTGTAATTATATTTTTAACGGTCATAAGGAAGATATAAGGAAAATGTTTACTATTTGAAACGTTATATGAATTTCGATGTGATTATTGTTTTAGTAACAAAGCTAATCACTACATATTAACAAAGTCCCCGGCCGCGTCTGTCTGTCTGTCTGTTCTCGAGAAACTCAAATATACTGACGCGTTTTTTTTTTAAATAGATAGAGTGATTCAAGAGGAAGGTTTTTATGTATAAAAAATCCCGGAATTCCCACGGGAACGGGCACAACGCGGGTAAAACCGCGGGGCGCTGATAGTATACTATAAGATTGATTACGATTACGCCCATTTAGACGCATGTCATTCCATTATAATTAATGAAATTAAAGTTAAATGTTACTGATTTGTAATGACATTTGTACTGAAATTATAAAAATTATTATGGAAATAATATTTAATGAAGGTATGGAGGACATAGAGAGTAATTTTTAAAATATACGGATAAAGATACTTACCTAATTTCAGTTTGGTTCTTCTTTATAGCCCATTAAAAGTTGTTCTTAAAACTCTCCTTATTTATGTCTCCTGATTAATAGAATGTTTTACTAATCCATAGGAATAAAATGGTATGTTTCTAACTTCAGAGACATCAAATGCTTCCTTAGTAGATATTTAATGAGTGATTTTGACATGTAATGTATGAAAAATTGCGTCACTTAGTTGAGTGTAGATTTAATGAACGTCTTTGAGAGGAGAAATGAGACCCATTTTCTAGGAAACTACTCGTTCACTTTTCAAGTAGGAATCACTACACTTTCGTCTACTAAACCTATTTCCTGGTTAACTATCAAAATGTAAGGTCTTGTGTCATGTCCAATGGATTATTTAATAACATATAATACCTATCACTAGAAGACAACCAAAAATATAGAATGCGAAACAATTGTAATACTCATTAAGTAACGATATATGATAGTCATCTGTTACGATGGTTGATAAGTAAGAAAAGGATCGCATTCTAAAGTTATCATTCTGTTTCTCTGAGAGGTAAATTCAAATTTCAAACACCTGTATTTGTAAATTCAAGCTTCTCTTGACCCGGACTAGCTCATTCAAACAATTGCATAAACCTTGATACATACGAATAAAAATAAACCGTTAAGTAATTTGAAGTAATGTATGACGATAACCATTACACATATTCGCAGGGCGCAATACGTTGCAAACATAGAAATAAGACATAAAAATAAATGAACGCACTTGTAATATAAACCATAAATAATTACTCACTTCTATGATATAACTTCAGTATCAAAACATAATTTTAATACAAGATGTTCGAGTAACTGGATCGATTATACAACTTGCCACGCAGCTTAACAATAATAGCTCTTACAAATATATGTAACAGAGTCGATATTCGCGTTTTTAAAATTTAATATCCGTATTTTGTGTCTGTTTTGCAATTGTGGTGTTTAATTTATAGGTGGTAAGGTGTGAAATGGGTTGGAGTGTTTAAGTAAGAGCGAAAGTGTTGAGCGCGAAGTGACTTACATTTCTTGTGCGGTCACGGCCGAGAATGCCGGATGGGCGGTAATGGGCGATTATCTTTATTAAAGTCAGATTATTTCGTGTGTTTTCATGCGCTATCAAGTTAATAGTGTCGTCTGTATTTTAACAAGTTTCCGCGATTGTTATGAATTGTTCACACATTGTAATTTTATATAGGTCGGGATTCCGCAATTTACTTTCGCTCAAAGTCATGATTTTTTAACTAGGTCACTACTAAAAATGTTTGTGAAATTTTCTAGACTGGTATGGCATAGGTCATTATAGGTCTTTCCTTCCAAAAATTTGAGCAGTTGGTGGGCACTTAAGACAAATAATCCTTTTTCAGAACATCGCTATTATCTTGTTGAATGTGTTAATGTCTCTAGTTATATTCATTTAACTACCCTCCCGCTCATACTAGTATCTACTAGAATGTAATCAGATGACAATTTAATATTAAAATCTTCAAAGTAAGCCTTCAACACTTATAATGAAGCCCTAATCCAATATTTACGGCCAAAGCGCTGCGTTTGAGTCGAGCCTTTTAAAAGTGCCGTCGTTTATTAAAAGCTCCCAAGTCCGCCCAGTCAAACTTTCGCCTTATTCCAAGTTTATTAATTTACTTATTTAAGTAAGGCAAGTTCGTTAATTTGAAATTTTACCCCAATTTCGGTTTTATTGATAAATGCTTAGTATTTTTGGCAACTGGTAATAAATAGGTCGAAGTAAGTTTGCTATTTACTTTTCGAACATCGGATTGGGACCACGAACTCGCAGGAAACTTAGTGATTGCGTGTAAGCTTTTTATCTTCAGTGATCGTAGAGTCAAATGCAAAGGCATTTGAAATCTACAGCCTATACATATTAATTTCATGTTTCCTATACATTAAAAACAAAAAAAACTTTTAGGTAAGACATAACCAAACCTATCTTATATTTAGGCTATGTTCACATGTAACGCGCGTTAACGCGCGTCAACGCGCTATCAAATTTGAAGAGAGTTCAGATGATGAGCGCTTGCGCGGTGCGAGAGTACTCGTCAGTCTAGCGCTAGTATCAAAGCGCGAGTCAACGCGCGATTGTCTGCGTCTAGAAACTTTTTCTCTGAGCGCCGCGTTGACGCTCGCTGACGCGCGTTAACGCGCGCGCATGTGAACGGTTGCTAGGTATATATTAGGATGTCTAAGCGCGCGATTTGAAAACGCGCGTCACAATTCAGCCATCTGAACATAGCTCTCTTCAAATTTGATCGCGCGTTGACGCGCGTTAACGCGCGTTACATGTGAACGTAGCCTTAGGCAATCATTTCCTAATCAATAGTTCCAAACTTTGTCTTTACATTTCGCGGACACGCAACCAAATTACAACAAAAAGGTGGATGCCTACATTCTCGAATTATCAAATTAAATTCATGCTTGCAAAATAATGGCAGAATACGACTATTTACATGACTCGATACAGTTTACCTAACGCGTAGGTGTGCATATGAATTTAGCAAATGAAAGTCCAAGTTAAAGCCATTTACTTAGCAATTGTAATCGCGGTTATTGACCTTTAGCTAAGTATTCATGAACCATTGAAAGTGTGGCCTTTGTCTTACATATGTCTCCTTTGCGAAGGTAGCGTACTCGGTACCAATTAGTTGATAGCAGAACCTGTACTTGGCTTTGTATTTGAGAATTTCTGAGATATTTAACAGAATTCAAATTACCTTTTGTCCTACTTAATTAAACCTCCAGTGATGTTATGCTACGTTTGATTTGAATAATCAATATCACACGTAGAATAGCAACGTTACATTGGTAATATTACGAGTATATGAGTGAGAGTGAGTAGGGAGGTATCGTCTGATGATATCAATTGTACTTGAAGCATAGTTTTGGTAGAAAGGCACTCATTGAGCTGTTAAATATATGTATTGGCAAAAGGTGACATATACAAATCCGAATTATTATTACGACATTACAAAGTACCTGTTTTTTTAGTTTTGATGATACGAACAGATCAAATACTATATGAGCATGATAATTTAGATTGTATTCATTCGAAGCAGCAACAGAGATTGTTTGTGAAGTAGAAATCAAAAGAAATATTACTATGTTAACATTATCGCGATAATGCAAATAAATAGCCTAAGTTCTGGCAAGTGTCGCAGAAAACCAAATACTTTATCTATGAATCACAATAACGGCACTTACTAAACAGAATAATATTTTATTATTCAAGTCGTAATACATTTTTCCAGAATTTTATCACATTTACTCGTTGAATCCTTTGTAAATCACGATTTTAGCTGAACGTTAACTTTTATGATCCATTAAACAATGCTTGAATGAACGACTCGAGGTAAAGAATTGTGACAAAAGTGATGATTTCATAAAGCGTTCATGTTTGTTTCACTAATCCTTGTACTTGAAATAAACAAAGCAATGATTAATGGCACCTATGGATCTCGTGGTAGAAATTGGCCAAAGGGTAGAAATTGACCAACTGTTATTTTGACACAAGACTTTCCGCCAACTGCGACCAACTACCTAGATGACAGCTGCTGTCACTGGTCGAATGCAGCCGTCAACTGTATTACTTACGGTGTTGCGGTCACCACATAATGCATGCGGCGATCGACTAAATATAACTAAGGGTGCGTTCATATAGAAGCGGAATGGAGCGGCGTGGAGCTCAATTGGTTAATCACAACGCATAACGAAAAGATTTTGACAATGTTAAAGCCTTGTTTGACAAGTTTAATGCGTTTTGATTGCTCGATACAACTTAGCTCCGCTTCTAAGGAAACTTACCCTAATACGCCATTATACAGCCACCAGCAGCGCCTCGCGGTTTTACCCGCGTTGTGTCCGTTCCCGTGGGAATTTCAGGAATTTTTATACATGTAAACCTTCCTCTTGAATCACTCTATCTATTAAAAAAAACCGCGTCAAAATCCGTGCAGTAGTATTTGAGTTTATCGCGAACAGACAGATAGACCGATGACTATGTTTTATAATATGTAGTGGTTTACAGACCCAAAGTTATGTGATTAATTGTGAAATAATTAATAGTGTTAACACTTAAATAAATATCTAAAATGTAATTGAACAATGGGCTCCAAAGAAATTGGATGTCATCCCTCATTTATCTACCCGAAAACCAATTATAAGGGGAAAACGATTTTAATTATTAACACATTCTCAAGCTTCGTTGAGTAAAAAAATAGGTAAAAGATGATTATTTATTTTGACAACCTGATTACATTTTCGTCATGACTGTACGTATACTCTATTTCTTTTGGATTGGCACAAAATGTGGACCAATGTCGTCAATTTTCCAGCCGAAGACGATTGCTCCTGAAGAAGAAAAAGGTTTAGTGACTTTATTTCATTCTTACCCTATCTCTAAACCTTTTTCCTCTTCAGAAGCAATCGTCTTCGGCTGGAAAATTGACGACATTGGTCCACATTTTGTGCCAATCCAAAAGAAATAGATTATACATACATGGTCTTATGGTCTATGCAAACACTAGTGCCCCGCGGTTTTACCCGCGTTGTGCCCGTTTCCGCAGAAATTTTGGGATAAAAATTTAGCCTATAACCTTCTCATTACATGTGGCTTTCTATTGCAAAAAGAATTATACAAATCGAATCGATAATTTCTGAGATTAGCATGTTCAAACAAACAGAAAAACAAAAAAATCAAACACTACAGTTTTATTATAGAAGTGTAGAAATAAAGATAATGTATTGGTATGAATCATATCCACATTTAACAGTTTACTGAGTTTAAAGAACCACTTATATATGGTTTATTTTATTAGAAATCGTGGTTAAATACTTAATTTATATACTCGTAAATATAATTAGCACGATTTGCTGATTTTAATTATTATTTTATTACAGCTATTAGAAAACCATATTTAAGTTACTTGTGAAAATTGACGGAAGTCATAATATTTTTGGTTAAAGTTTGTTTATTAATTAAATTCTTTTTCTGTCATTGCATATTTACACATATGTATGTAAATAATTCATTATTTCATGCAAAATACCTTTATTAACTTGTTTGTTTATTACCAAATGGTCTCTAGTAATATTTCATTCATATAAAGGGTGTTTTTTAAAATCATTCAGTATAATCAAGTCTGAAACTACAAGACCTACGAAGGTGATTTTAGTGACATTAAAACCAGATCCAATAAAACTAGAAAAAAATATTTTTGAACTGGATAGTATAGTTATATTTACGAAATCTGTTTTATCGCGACATTTACACGACAATGGCAGACTGTAAAACCGCACTGCGCAGCCAGTCGCATACAAAACAATCACAACTGCCTATAAAGAAACCAATCACACAAACCAACTACGACTATAATCCGTAACAATAAGTGTAAAGTCATCAACAGTACACCTGTAATTAGTTACTTTCACGTTCACTCGTAAATTACTATTTCATAGAACCCATACTAACTTCCTACAGCCGTGAACTATTGTTCCTTTTACAAACAGCTAGATATTCTGCACGGACCTTGTAACGATTTCTATAGTAATTAATTGTTTATAATATACGCAGATTTGTCTGGTAGTGTGTTGAGGAATGATGAATTGACGGCAGGCATTCAATATCGCGGTTGAGTGGAATTCATTTAATATGCTTTTTGTGTGGTGTAATGATTATTGAAATGTATGCATTTAGGTTATATTTAAGAAGTCTGACGACCGTACCACGAACCGTACTCAGAGGCTTTAACTACTTCCTTAGTAGATTTAATGAGTGATTTTGACATTTATCACAAATTACGCCAATTAGTTAAGTGTAGATTTAATGAACGTCTCTGAGTACGGCACTAAGGTCTGAATTTTTTGTCTGTTGTCAAAATGTATGTTTATTTGAACAAATATTTGGACTGATAATGAGGTATTCTTTATGATAGGACACAACTGAACAGCATGCGTACCGATTTTCACTTGTATATGGGATTGTATCAACAAGAAAATCTCAAGTTTCTTAATATATTGAAACTTCTGTAAAAATATTATCAATACAAACGAAAGGAGGTACGTTTTTAGATAAATTCACCAAATTTCCCAGAAATCGTACAACACCTTGTAAGCAAATTGAGCGATATAACTTTCAAGGAAAAGTCAACATTAATATCATGTGTTCCGACTGAAATATAAATACTTTACTTTAGAAGTTCAATTATACGTTTAGAAGTAAATGATAAGAATACGTAAACAATTACGAAAGATAAAAAATGAGAAAATCAACTATGAATAAAATAAAATAAATATATAGATACTCAAACAAATTCACAGACGGTTAATTAGACCCAACCTAAGCTCGAACTTGTGTTATGGAATCTAAGTAATTGATATTAATACACATACATACAGAAATACTTTATAATAATATATTAATTGACTTCGTCGCCAACAACTATGATATTTTTATCTGCTTTCATCTTAATTTAGATCGCTATAATAAGTACGACTTCACAGTGCGATTACACTACATGCAAAAGCCGCTACAGCAATACGGTAATCGGTTTCGGTGACCGACAGCAACGATGGTGTAATTACGAGTATGTCTCCGCATTCGACGAGCGGCTTAGTATTATGATGACGTTCGCTGACCGAAGTATATTGAAATTCGGAGACCGCACTAAGCCAGAATGATAATAAAAAGGGACCTATTCATTCAGAAGAGAAAATTCTACTACTTGTACATATATTGTTTTGGATGTTTGTTACTACTAATTTCGGTATTTGAATTTGAGCACTACCTTTAGTCGTTAGCGGACGTCCTAATTCGCCTACCCGGTTGTTTCAACTGTTAGACCATATCAAAAGCCTTTAGGCGGCCTAAAATATTCGACACCAGTTAGCTATTAAACTTCTCGAAATCACTTTTTGTAACATACTCGAAAATTATAACTTCTGCTACGAGTATACGAGTATAGTACACGGAAACTACTAAAGTAAATAGGTGTAGGAAAATAATAATTATGAAAATCCATACACGAATGACTAACGCTTTCTAAATCGGTAAAGCCAGTCATCATTTTAATCACTCTATGTGTTAAGCTACGGTAATTACAATAATGTTTATGTAAGTTTGTTTAAAAAACATGGTTTGAGACCGTAAATAGGTACTAGCTTGCATTTAACGTATCTAGTACGCAGTTACAACTTAACATCCTATCCTACAGTATTAAATGCGATAGTTTATGAGAATGGATGTATGTATGTTTGTTACTCTTTCACGAAAAAACCATACGATGGATTGGGATGAAACTTTACAGTAATATAGGTTATACATCACAATAACAATAATTCTCGCGGGAACAGGTTCGTTGCGGGTAACTCTACGGCGCACGGCTAGTTTAAAATAAATTAATTTAAAATTATTTTATCGACATATCACTCCATACTCATGCCAAACTGCATTTCGTGTATCATATTATAAAGACCCCTACCAAGGTAAACAACAGAAAGAGTAACAGGCGTCCAAACCTTCTTTAAATGTTAATGAACACCAATTGCTACTTTTGACGATATCGAGTGCACTTTTGGGTAATTACTATCAATTAATAAGGGGAAATAACCTTGACACAGTATTCTTTTACTGTGTTTAAGTAAGCTCGAATGCTATGGTAGTGGTAAGCAAGTACTTTTTTGTTTATTAGGTACCAAGAAATACTGTTTTTTTGGAAAAGAAGTGAGTCATGATTTTTCTTAAGAAGTTCCTTCGCTTTTAAAGATCATTAAAATTTGTGCTTATCTTGGGTCATCATTTAAATTTCGCTCAACAAATACCCCTTTTAAACACTTGGGGTTATCTTTAAATAATATATTATGTTATTTGATACTACGACCGGTTATATTAGAGGTTAATTACTTCTAGGAATGCTAGCTAAAAGGTACTTTAACGATCAATAGAACTATTTTAATCAGATGGTTATCAAGAGTTACACAAGAGACATCTTTTTAATAAGTCCTACATCTCTACCCAAAAATAAATCAAAGTAAACCAAAAATCCAAGCCAAATTTTCTCATAACCGCAATTGCTAAGCCCATAATCACTACATTTAATTCCATAGCCATTTCCTCAACCATTGATCTCAACTCTCCAACACATCAGAGGGGAAACCAATGAAACTAAAACAACCTATGAACTGATCGATATCCAATTACTTATTGTGTTATTTACTATTGAATTTGATCAAAGAACAATTATTTATGGAACGGCTTCTATTTTAAATTTTAACACTCGGTGCTGGCTAGCCAGTTCCTTTGCTTGAACTTGGCTGTCGCGTGTCTAGATTTGTAACGTAAGGCACTAACAAGCGTGGATTCATAACCTATCAAGTTCGTGGCGTACTTTTTCCAAGAGATGTCAGCTCATTGCGATTGTTAAGCAACGTGCAGCTTCCCCCCTATTTGGATGGGTGGCAGATAGTGGCATTTCTATTTGAGTGCTACCGTGCTTTGGAGGGCACGTAAGTAGTCGGACCCTGTTGTTTCAATCGTTAGACCATGTCGGAGGCCTTTAGGCGGTCTAAAACTCCGACATCAAGGTTGGCCACTAACCTACTTGAAATGAATAAACGATCAAAACACATTGTTCCCCAGCAATGGATGCAACTGACCTGATCAAACCTTCCGAGAATAGGGTACGTAATGGGTTTACCTGGATGGGCGCGTCTGACTGCTCTATTTTAGTTTATAGACAAACAAATAACTAAGATAAGCTGGTGAAATGAACTATCCAAAAAAACTAAATGAACAAATCCGATTTCAACCATGGCCTAATTTGGCCCTGGACAGAGATGTTTAAGAGGAGTTGATGCAGAACTTTGTCCATCAGTAGGATAGGTAAAAGAAAGTTTAATCAATTTACATCTAGAGCAGGTGAGAGATAAAGGTTTCGTATGTTATAATTATCATTAACCATGGAAGACCGAAGCTTCTCTCTGTTGCTCGATTAAACTAAAGTATTCGTATTCGTATGTCGTTGAATAAGATATTTTAACTTTAAAACAATGGAAGTTTCCAGCAAACCGCAAGCTACTCGTAGCTTAAGCGCCGGCAGGAATATGCAACAGTATTACGGTTCGAAATAGCTGGATTAATGTATTAAATGTAAAATCTGGTTGTTGGGCATCAGTTTAAATAACAAGATTACAAGATTTAGTTGTTGGTGATGTTTTTTGTCTAAGTTATTTTTCTATTTTAGGTAAATAATATCTGCGGGCGTAATGTAACACTAAATTAGTAATTAGGAGATCGAATGTGTCTCAATGAATATAAAATCGCATTACGTCGATACTATCAAAACTATCAAAATTATTCAAATTCGAATTATGTTTTGGTTCAAAAACAATATGTTTATCTTATGAAATACTCATACAAATCTTAAATGTAAGACCAATTTCTTAACTTACTTCGTATATTAAAAAATCATCAATAAAAGTAATTTAATATTCATAATAGTCGTAATAATTAAGATTAACACAAGCAGCGTCCGCGTTTCACTCACGTTATTATTGTCCTGTCGAAGTAAAAAGTAGTATGTAACCTTCCTCTTGAATTTGACAACCAATATCAATAACAATTCTTCAAATCTTAGTAGTATTACCATATATTAGTCCACTCAAACACAAAACAAACTCTACAACCCTACTTTATTAGTATACTAAGTACGAGGCAACCAAATATAGGTTATCATCCATATAGGTTCCAGATAGATAAACAACTCTAAGTATTGAGTGTTCGGACTAGTCTAGACGAGGCCCAAATGTGTCGTAACTTGTAGAGCGAAAGTAACACGTAATGCTAAGACTTGGAGGAAGACATAATGAACAGGTTGTTGATCATTCTGTTATCTGTAAAGCCTAGTTAGTGTTAATAGAATTCAGCGGCGGGTTATAACCTCATTCGTATGAGCGTTTTAGACGCGCTCTTTGAATGTCTAAACTCTATTTTTTTTGGATTGGCACAAAATGTGGACCAATGTCGTCAATTTTCCAGCCGAAAACGATTGCTCCTGAAGAGGAAAAAGGTTTAGTAATTTTATTTCATTCTTACCCTATCTCTAAACTTTTTTCCTCTTCAAAAGTAATCGTCTTCGACTGGAAAATTGACGACATTTAACCACATTTTGTGCCAATCCAAAAAAAATAGATTATACAGTCCTACATCCTTTACATACATGATTGTGAAAATGATATGATATGATACTTTATAATATGATCTGATGATAATAATATACTCTCTTCTTTATATGTAACGTTTGAAAGTAATTAAAAAATCAACCATAATATAAATGATTATAATATGAACTTGGAATAAATCTTTGCTCAATTTCAGCGCCTTTTTTATCTATTATTTTTAAAGCGCTTATGCGAATGGTGCCATTTAATTTGCTCTGATTGAACAATTACTTACTCTACTCTACAATATAATAATTATACCTATTAACCTACCGACCAGGGTTGTCCACTTACTCTTTACTTCACTTTTTTAACTACCAACTTAATGATCATAAGTTTTATAATCATACACACTTTATACTAGACAGAGACAGAGTTGGTTTACTCGTAGTATGTTCTTCATTCAACCAATTATGATATATCAAGCTTGATACTCGTAAGCTTCTGGGTTACCAACTAACGCGATTAAAACCAAATCGAAAACGAATTAAATTAGTGTCAAACCTGACATTAATTAAAGATTAGCACACGATAGAGAAGTGGGTTCAAATTGAGCTAAATATTGTATGTCAAAATGGGTATCGTTTTAAGATCTTCCTTCTTAAGAGTGTCACTTACCACACTAATAATAAATATTAATAGTTATATAGTAATAATCAAATATGGGCTACATTAAAAACAAACAGACATAGTTATTGGCGACGATGTCTTGGTGTAAATTATGTATATGTTTTTATAAAATCTTTTTGTATGTATATTATGTAGAAGAGACTTGACTCGTAAACATTGTTTCAGTTTATACTTCTTGAACTGCGCACCTGTTTCCTACTTTTTAAACATGGCTCGGGTTTGAGATCACCAACCCGCATTAGGCAAGCGTGGTGATTACGCCTGAAACCTCCTCACTGTACTGATATCTTCAGTGAGATGAGAGGCCTTTGCCCAGCAGTGGGACATTACAGGACTTACTTATTATGTAGAAGTATCAGATAGTTAGATTCCATAATACAAGCTTAGATAGCTCTTAGCTTTTAATATGGGTTTGGGTCTAATAAACCGTGCCTGAATTTGTCCGGGGTAAAAATAAAATAGGCTGCACTTCTGTAGATAGTTTTCAAATAAAAAAAAACCTTATAAATACAGTTCTTTGTTCAAAACTCACCCACTGGTGGAATTCAAGCATAAAACGGAGATACGCTACATAGATCCACTTTGTAAGTGAAACTTTCAAGTGAGGCTTTCAAGTTCTTTGCAACGAGATCAACCAAGGAATTCAGTACTTAACTTTCAAGGTCATTGTTAACTCGATCGATTGCTAGTCCTTTACTTCCTAGAACAAATTATATCGAACGGAAATGAGCTTTGATTGGTTTTGCCAAAGAAATTAAGTGTGGTGTTTGTTATGTTTTGATACATCTGCTAATATTTATACCTACATATATCTTACCTAGTATGTTATGTTTGTTTGTACAAGATGATTTTTGTAGAGCCTGAGATCACAATTTCGACAATTACTTAGTAATCTCAAAATAGTCTGTGGCATATGTCTTCTTCATCGAGTGGATGGTCAACCTGACCAATCCTGGTGTCAGAGTTATTGAGCTGCCAAAGGCCTCTGACATGGCTCATGTAACGACTACTATCCGTAGAAAGTAACCGGGACCGACGGCTTAACGTGCCCTCCGAAGCACGGAATCATCTTACTTTTCGGGCAATCAGGTGATTCAGCCTGCAATACCCTAACCAAACTGATGGCATTCTCACAAAGAGTTTTTTGTGAGATATTGTCCCCACCGGGAATCGAACCCGGAACCTCCGGATCGTGAGCCAAACGCTCAAACCACAAGACCACGGAGGCTGTTTTGGCATACTAACAGTCTCTAAGGCGTCCTTTGTCTAGTGTGCGCTCCTATATGTATGTATTTTTACATACGAAAAGATTCAAACGAATTTTGGAGCCGGTTCAAAAGACTATGAAACTGCAGTCTTGACTATAATGTGCTTAAGTTTTTACGCCTCTTGATGCATTGATATAAAAGCTTTGCATATAGGTTAGCAATATGCAATACTATTTATTACATGTTACAAATAACATTGCACAGCCAGGTATAGGTAATAGTATTGCTTACACAACGTACAATAAAGGTGTGATTTCGTAGTACAGATCGATTGCAGTTATGCGACAACAGCTATTGCCGTGACGGCAAAGAAATAACGCTTAGCTCTTGCAATTGTTTTCAGTCTTCTTACCAAGACGATAGTTGAACTGTATATCTGTTGAAATTCTCTTTGTCTAGTCATAAAGTATCAAAATCGTGACATTCCTACAAATGTCAATGTCACATTCGTAGTATAGTCACGTGACCATAATACATCTGCTAGTTATTGACATTTGTAATAAACAGTATCACTACTAACATATTTTAAAACAAAGTCCCGCGCCGCGTCTGTCTGTCTGTTCGCGATAAACTCAAATACCTCTGCACGGATTTTGACGCGGTTTTTTTAAATACTTAGAGTGATTCAAGAGGAAGGTTTATATGTATACAATTCCCGAAATTCCCACGGGAACGGGCACAACGCGGGTAAAACCGCGGGGCGCTGCTAGCTACTAATAAAAAGTTATTGGTAATATAAAGTACCTAGGTATTCTTTGTTTAATTTCTACACTTGTCTCTTAACAAAATTTGTTGTTGGTTAGGATGTCTGGATGTCAATTATTATATTCATATAAGGTATTTGTGTATGTTTAAGTATTAGTATGCGTTAGTGAGATTCCATAATTCATAAATTAATTAGAACTTAGTTTGAGTCTAATTATTTATTTATTATTAACCGGGTGTGCATTGGTCCAGGTGTATTTATTATTTACTAGCAGCGCCCCGCAGTTTTACTCGCGTTGTGCCCGTTTCCGTTGGAATTTCGGGTTGAAAAATAGCTTATAGTCTTCCTCGATAAATGGACTATCTAACACTGAAAGAATTTTTCAAATGGGACCAGTAATTCTCGAGATTAGCGCGTTCAAACAAACAAACTCTGCAGTTTTATAATATCAGTATAGATTGATTTATTAACATTGCATTCTATATGATTTATACCGAGTTAACTATCCCAAAGTTGTTATTGCTGTGACTAGTATTTCCAAAGCTTCAAATATGAAGGTATTGGAGTTATTCCATAAAACCAAACTTTTGCAATGCAAAGTGTTTTAAAAGTTCCTTAATTATGGCACCGGGCAACCTTCGATGGTATTTATTACTTACTTACACTCACTTAAAATTAACGAACGGTATTACAAACGCATCCAAATATAGTCACATTATAGTGCTGTTTACATTCTCATAAAAACCTTGAGACATATTATTTTTTAAAGTTTTACATTAAACTTGTAATAACTAGAATAAAATGAACGTACCTTTAAGAAGAATAAGTACTAAAGTACTACATTTATGTTATTTTTATTGGCAACTTTAATAACAGGCTGATATTTACTTCCCTAAGTAGTATACCAATTTACAATAGGTTGCAGTTGACGTCACGTCCTCAACCTGCCTATGCAATCGATTTTCTCAAAAACTACTGAACAAAAAGACTGAATTGATTTATATGCAGTTTTCACTAACCTGCAGAATAATTCAAGAGGAAGATTTCTAACTAATTTTCATGCCAAAATTCCTATAGGAAAGGGTACAATGCGAGTAAAATCCGAGAGCACTGCTAATTATCTATTAACACTTTTCCACCAACATATAATAGCGCTGTGAGATACTTAAATCACTTAATAAATTAAGTTAATTAAGTGATTTAAGTATCTCACTTAGAAATAGTCTAGTGCCATTCCATTAATGAATTTCAAGTCCTTGAATAGGATCCAAAGTTTATAAACTCCAGTACCAAAATCCATACCTTTAGAAATGGCGTACTATTCATCCAAAAATCCTTTAGTTCATCAATCTAATTATAGAGTTTAGAAAACAAACTTTCAAAACAAGTACTTTGAATGTCCAGCTGAAGTAAACGTCCTAAGTTATACTCCAGCAAAGGTTAAAACTTAATAGAAAGTTGTTTACACTGAAAACTTGACAGTGGGTGATTCCCCAGACATTTTAAAGTGATATGAGAGATAAGATTGGGTACGGAACGGAATCTACTGGGAAATGAAACTGTCTGAAACGGCATTACCAATGTTCCAACTAAGACTTTGGTTACATATACATACTGAGAAAACCTTCCATTTCATGTATGTCATGTATGTCATGATAAATAACATGTGGAGCCCTAAGACATGAACATACAAAATACATAAAAGATAGCGAAATACTTCATGGCAGTGCAAAGCGATAAATATACGATACATTAGCCGTGATATGCTGAGGCTATCACCGTAGTTTCACGCGAACGTGTGCTTTTATTTGGTACCAATACTTGTATTTAATTTATATAACTTTAGAACGCTAACCATGCATAAGGGTTGTCTACACTATCACTGTTTTGATGGGTAGTGATTGAGGATGTAAATGACAGCAAATGTATTGAAATAAACTAGCAGCGCCCCGCGGTTTTACATGCGTTGCGTCTGTTTGTTTAGGAATATCGGGACGGAAAATTCATTCTAAGAAGACTTATTAAAATCGGATTGGTAGTTTATGATATAAGCCCTTATAAACAAACAAACAAAGTTAGCAGCTTTACCTCTTAATAATTGCTAACCGACATCACGTTTTGTAGATAAGTTATTTTTCGTATACCGTAATCTGTAGGTCACTTTTTAAAAATGAAAAAATACTGGTTTCTTAGGTTTAATCAAACAATACTCATTTTGAGTTGAAACTAACGTTTACTGATTATCTTTCATTTTTATCGGACATTTCGGCTCCTTAACAAGAATCGTGGTTACAGAAGACGTAGCTGGAACGTCAGATAAAAATCACTACATAGTATAAAATAAAGTCGTCTCTGTTTCGTGTCTGTTTGTCTGTTTGTCTGTATGCTTAAATCTTTAAAATTACGCAACGGATTTTGATGCGGTTTTTTGTAATAGGTAGAGTGATTCAAGAGAAAGGTTTTTATGTAAAAAAATTCCCGAAATTCCCACGGGAACGGGCACAACGCGGGTAAAACCGCGGGGCGCTGCTAGTGTAAAATAAAAGAGAAGTGTATCCGTAAACGTGACACGACAATAGAGTTGAGAGCAATGTAGGTTATGAATTATGAATAGATCCTGAAAAGATTCATACTTTAATATCGAAATAAAAGAAATACTTCATATAATAATTATACACTAAAACCTGAAATGACATGGATATCATAAATATGTCGTTAAATCACACAATGATCAATTCAAATCACCAAGAGACACACGTGTCTTAATCACGTGTAGCCCAAAAAGATCTGATATCTCATTTAACAATAATAATACAACGTATATAATATTATGGTATTTTAGCAGCGTCTCGTGGTTTTACCAGCGTTGTACCCGTTCCCGTGGGAATTTCGGGAATTTTTATTATTCATTACTTTTAAACCTTCCTCTTGAATCAATCAATCTATCTATTTTAAAAAAACGCGTTAAAATCCGTATGTTGTTTTAAAGATCTAAGCATACATAGGGACAGACAGACAGCGGAAAGCGACTTTATTTTATACTATGTACTGATGACAATTTTCTATGTTCTATACTGTTTCGATTGAAATCCAACTAATGTTCTATTTTATGTGGTGTAGAAATAAATGGTTTAGATGGTAATTTCAATCAACATTCGGTCACGTGATTTTATTGACATACTCGTATCTAATACTAATAATTACATAACTTGGTAAAAATTAACCGTCTAAGCTCCATTTGGTTTAATTATTATGATTTTATACTGAAATTGGCGCGACCCCACATTTTGCTTTGATTTAAATGGAAATTACACAATAGCCACTTCCTGCTAAATTCTTTTTTTTTGCATATACTTGCCTAGATATAACCGTTTTTACTATCAAATACAGTTTGCAAATGAAGAAAAAGTAGAGATAGGCGACAAAAAGGTATGTTTACGCATATAATAATATAAATACTACGTCTTCTTTGGAAGCTAAACCTTTTTGGATCTTTACAAATATTTTTACGTATTTTTCTGTGTAAAAACGCTGTTTATAACAAACATAGACGTTGTGTGCAAGTGTGCGTACGTTGTATCACTACATAGTATAAAACAAAGTCGCTTTCTGCTGTCTGTCTGTCCCTAAAACTACGCAACGGATTTTGAAACAGTTTTTTATTAAGACAGATTGATTCAAGAGGAAGGTTTATAAGTATAAAAAATCCCGAAATTCCCACAGGAACGGGCACAACGCGGGTAAAACCGCGGGGCGGTGCTAGTTATTGTATAAAAGAACATCCCGTATTTTTGTAACATCCAATTTACACTGTTTTCTAGTATCCATAAAATAACATCTGTTTTCGTTTTTATTGCTGTTTTTATTTATTTCTATAGGACCATTTGGCAATTCGGTACTTGTACAATATATCTAAGACTATCTAAGCTGTGTCCCGTGGTTTCATTAGCACCGCACCCGTTCCCGTGGGAATTTCAGGATTTTCATTACTTATCATCCTATCCCTGACCAAGATAAATATAATAAAAAAAGAGTCAATAAAATCGGTCCAGTCGTTCTCGAGTTATAAATGGCGGAACTAACACGACTTTATTTTATACTAGCCGCCCGTGCGTTGTACCGTTCCTGCGAGAATTTTGGAATAAAATGTATCCTATGTAATATTCTGACGTATAACCTATATTACTGTAAAGTTTCGTCTAAATCCGTTCATTAGTTTTTCCGTGAAAGAGTAACAAACATACATACATCTATCCTCACAAACTTTCGCATTTATAATATTAGTAGGATAGGATAGGATATTAAAGTATAGAGCTAGTGGAACCTCCTGTTCCTCAAAAAGGCCCCAAATACATTATACCTTGTACATCACCTCATCCGGTTGCCGACCTGTTTCATTCTACTTTGGCGATGTCACCACCAACGTCATCTTCACACTAGGCTGTCCAACTGTCAACACCTATAATACCTTCAGCTTTTAAGAGATGTAGGTACAAACTGATTTCAATATTCGACTTTGACTTATCACTCTTTGCAGATATCATAGCGAGCGAGTATCTCTCTCTTTCTCTCTTACTGGCAACAGCAATTTCGGCAACAGTGACTACTTATGATGCTACAAAGAATTATATTTAAAAAAAAAAATAACTCACTATGCAGAAATGGCTGCACCAATTTTGACAACCCAACATAGCTAAGAACCATTACTGCAAGGAAATATGCTTTCAAATGAAAAACTGCATCGAAATTGGTTCAACTTCTTAAGAGCTACGGTGCCATGCACACAATCACACACGCACATACGCACATATACACACAGAGATAGAAATTGACGTCAAACTTATAACACACACTCCTCTTTGGCGTTGGCGGTTTTAATGTATAGGAATGTCACTTGATGGTCAAGCGATTGCCAGCTGCCAATCCTTTATAGAAAACGTCCAAAGAGTTTGTAAACAAATTTAATTTGCATCATAATGCTCATGGCAATCTATTTATTACAATTGTTCGTGGGATCATTAAGTAGTCGCTGTATTTGGTAGACCACCATCAAGCACGTATCTATTGATATATTACATGAATTGAATGGCTGATGAGGAAAATTGAAAGGACTGTGTGCGTTAGAATGCAGTTCGATTGGTTTGTCAATTTCTAGTTAATTTGTGATGCGTTGTCTAGCATTTCACATTTTTGGTTCAATTACGCATTTCTTTACAACTAGCAGCATCCTGCGGTTTTACCCGTGATGTGTCTGTTCCCGTGGTAATTTAGGGACGAAAAAATTACCAATAACCTTTCCGTTAATTGTGACTTACAAATCTCCCCTTTATAATATTAGTATTTGGATAGCGGCGATTCAGTGAATTCAACCACATAATTATGTTAAACAACTCGCTTGGTCGTTTTCTATTCAATTCGCCAAATTGTCATTTTACAACTCGTTCAATCTAACCAAAAAGAGTAAAATAAAAATCCGAAATTCTAGACAACGGATCATGTAATTTGTATTATGTTGTTTTAGAAATAAGCGCGCCAGAGTTTAGGTTACCTATTACATACTTTATAATAGACTTTCAAGCACAGTGCTGGAAATGAGTTTATTCGACATTGAAATATCAAGTTATCTGATTAGACGTATCTCTCTCTCGCTCTCATTCTCTCTCTCTACACGGGTCCTTCGAACACCAAAGTCATTATAGGTGTAAACTTCTTTTGTTATTTTTAACCTTACTCAACATTAGCTCGCAATTTCGTAATACTTTCCCACTTGTTATGACCAAATATTGATGTTGTAATATATTCGAGACTTAATGTTATCGAAATATTATCGATACGATATTAAGAGTCGATTACTGGTGCATTGTGTCACTTAATTGGGATGAAGTAATAAGGCTACAGTTTAAATTTATTGAAACGTTTAAGATGTTGTAAGTTTTAATGAAGTTTTTGTAAATTTAAAGGACAAAGCACCTGCTTTGTCCTTTAAATTTACGGGTAAGAATTTTGATTAAAAATCGAACACTAACGAGCTGCTCATTAAATTAAAAAATACAATTTATTCACAAAATGAACATACACACACACACAATCTATCTGTGTGTGTACACAACACACATAGATTAAGTAACTTGTCATTATCGATGTTTGCCTACCGACATTGATGTATGGAATGACATAAAAAGTTGGCATTCAAAAGTAAGTATTTAAAGACAGTAATATAAAACACAAACAAATCCTCAATCGCCCACTTGTCAAATGTTTGAATACTATGTTGTGTCGCTTATTACGTGATCACAAGGAAGCATACACATAGGTTGCCGGCTGCACTAACTTTCTACTAATCTTGACCTTAGGTTACGCAAGCAATGTAAAGCGTACAAGTTTTTATGTCAAACGGTCAAATTAATAAAGTTTAGAGCTGCTGTGTTACTTATGTAGGCTTAATTAAAAAGTTAAGATCTTATTCAATTATAAAAGTTATTTTTGAATATGGAACTATTAGAATGTCTTTGTCAAAGTCATTAGATTTATTATTTCTCCAGAACTTTAAGAACAACAGGAAAAGTTTACTACGTAAGCTACAGTCAAGAGGAAGGTTATATCCTATGGTTTATCCCAAAATTCCCACGGGAAAGTGTACAATGTAGGTAAAACTGCGGGGCGCGGTTAACGATTTTATATCTACACCTTTTAATGAAACTGTGGTGATATAGCTATTAAATGTATTACGCCAGTTCTGTAAATGTCTATTGCAAGTGTTGAAATGGTAAAATATGTTAATAGGTTCTACTTCTACATCCAGAAGGGCTCCTTTGTATTAAGTCACTTTAAAATAACAAGCAAAATATTACTACAGGGTGCTATTACGATATGCACCATATCGTTCCGAAACTAGTTTTATCCACAGCTCTATTTACTCTCGAAATACTTATTGTAATAGAGTACATATTGTGTTAGTGCGTTGCCATGGAAACGAAGCGGGTCAATTGACCAATCAAAACGCATTAAAATTGTTTGAAGTTGTCAAAATTGTTCAAAGTCATTGAGCTCCGCACTCCTCCTCTCCGCTTTTATAGCTTCGTGATGGCATCGTACGAGTTACAACCTATGATATCACTAACTCGTAAAATGTATAAACTCTATCAAACATCAAAACAATCAAACTTCACCTAAAAATAATCGAATATCAATAAGTCAATTGTGATCATCAGTATGTCGTGTATTGTTGATCGTATGACGATATGGATATCGAACTAGAATCATGGTACCGTAAAATCAAATTAGGATCGTATTAAGTCCGTTAATCAGAACCAAGACCAGATCATAGTGAACACAAACGAGAAGAAGATACACAGAGGTCGTTAAATCAAGTGGAAACTAAAAAACACTAATGAGTGTTAATAAACTTTGATATAACACCATGGGTCTATACTACTAATACGTAATGCAAATAGCAATACTAAGAACTGGCTATACGGAACCACACCTATATTGCCGCGTTCACACACTCGCGAATCTTTGTGGCTCAGACCAACAAATTTACCTTAAATGTAATTAAGATTGGACTTACCGTACACACTCACACAGTTTTCTTCTCACCCCTTCCCTCCCTTGCCATGACCCCCCAAGGCGAGGTTCGTTTCCTCTGAGGTGCCCCTTGGGGCAGGTCATGTAAACTTAATTTTAAGGCAGGAGGGGGTTGGGTTGCTCCCTCGATGAGCGATGAAGAAACTAGTTTCCAGGACCAATTCTCTATAGGGTCAGGAAGGAAAAAAACAACAGTTTTGTTCTGCACGAATTTTGACAAAAATTAGCTAATTTTTAATGAATCTGATAAGATAATGACTGATTGAATTATAAATTCATTTATTAATTTGTCAATTAGGTACGTGAAAACATCTACTATTTTTGCGTCTGTACTATTACTTACAGATAATACTCGCTCTCAGCTTGCCCCGAGACACTTTGGCGAATGTGTAAACTTACCATAATTATTTGATATTTATGTATACAAACTCAAACACGTTTTTATATTACTTTGCGTATCTTTGATATTCAAAAGAGATTATTAAGTATTTATACCCACTTTTATACCTTATTAATTGTTGATGTCTCATTAGAAAAAAATTGTTTGAAAATTAAGGAAAAGGTCGTTAATTCTTTTTCTCTGTAGGTATGTTTTTAAAAAGGTTTTAAAACAAGTTTACTTAATAATTTATATCGCTGTTTCTACACTACTTATACGTTGGGGAAAACACATATGTAGATTGGCCGCTTGTTACAAAATATCCATGATAAATGGAGTTGATATTATGTCAAAATGTCTCAAGACTTTTACTGAGTTTATTTGTAAACTTAAAAGGCTAAGAACAAACCATAGTCAAGTTAAGACAAAATAGTCATATGACTGGCTTTTGCTGGAAGTAATTAAAAAAAGTCTTTCATTCCCAATTTGAGTCATCTCGTTTAAATTTCGCGCAACCACCTTTATTGGTTGACATAAAGCTATAAAGTAAAGTAAGTTCGTTTAAGTCAACCCTGGTCAACCAACCCTGTCCAACCCTGGTCATGGTTTGACGATTTAAATAACCGGGACCGACAATTTAACGTGCCCTCCGAAACACGGTAGCGCTCAGTTAGAATTGCCGGCCACCCTTCCAAGTAGGGGTCGAGCAGTACGTTGCTTAACAATCGCAATGAGCTAACATCGCTAAGTCAATCTACGCTACAAGCGCTATAAAAAGCGCTATCATAAAGCATTAAAGACTTCCTATACTAAATTATACAATGTTTTATGTCTTACTAGCAGTGCCCGCGGTTTTACCCGCATTGTGCCCGTTACCGTGGGAATTTCGGGAATTTTTATACACATAAACCTTCCTCTTAAATAACTTTATCTATTAAAAAAATCCGCGTTAAAATCCGTTGCCTAGTTTTAAAGATCTAAGCATACATAGGGACAGACAGACAGCGGAAAGCGACTTTGTTTTATACTATGTAGTGATATTAAAGCTGAGTGCAGACTACTCAGCTTAAGACATAAAACATTGTATAATTGTAAAACCGTATAAGTAACTAAAACAATTGTTGATGAATAGACACGTTGTTAACAATCCTTACAACCATTCACACATCACATTCAATGAATGAATGAATGCCGTGAGAAATAACTTCGTTTGACACCGATTCAATAGAAAATAATAGGAAAAATATTTGTTTACCTCAAGCGCTGTTTTATCGTTTTATTGGCAAAAGTCTTGCTAAGTTTATGGATTCTTGCGAATAAAAAAGAGAACTGTCAAAGTAGTGATCATATTTTTACAAAGAATACTTGTAAATTACAAGTATTTTTTGTTTACAAGTTGCAATTGATTTGAGTTAGTGTAAAATTATTATAAACTCAAAAGAAGAAAATTGAAAGAATTTTGGATGGTACTTCCAAGGTTATATAAGGGTGTTTACAAATGGCATGAAAAAGTAAGGGATGGACATAAAAGTTACTATAGTTGTCGTCGCTTGAATAGATAGGCCCGCAGTGGTAGCAGCCTCCACTGTGTCATTTTCCAAACTCTTCAAAAATCAAATCTTAGGACAGCAAGGAAAAGAAAGAACTTATTGTATAGGATAGGTTAAGAGAGCCAAAAAAATATTTCTTAAATCGGTTCGTAAGTTTAGAGATATAATCCATTCACCTATACTGCGTTCCTATTTTATATTCCTACGTTTCATTCTAGCTCTCTTTGTTCAGTAGTTTTTGCGTGAATGAGTAACAAACATACATCCATCCATACATCCATACAAAGTTTCGCATTTATAATATTACTAGCAGCGTCCCGCGGTTTCACCCAAATTGTACCCGTTCCCGCAGGAATTTCGCGATAAAAAGAATCCAATGTCCTTTCTCAGGCTCTGTACTAACTGTGTACCAAATTTCATTAATATCGGTTCAGTAGTTTTGGCGTGAAAGAGCAACAAACATACATCCATCCTTACAATCTTTCGCATTTATAAATATTATAGTAAGACAGGATAGTAGGATAATTTATAATTTATTTTTAATATGTGTGTTGCAGTTGGTTGTCCGGTGGTCGTCAGTATGGCTGCCGATCCTGTTAGCAGCCTCAGCATTCTCCAGCGATATCTTCATGATCACCATGGGTGGTACCAAGTCACATAAAATGCCGTTCTGGGAACTTGCCAGAGGATTAATTGCAAGGTATATTGAAAATTGTGTTATTACTTCTACTGAAAGTTAAGTTTACTTATACTAAGAATCTAATTCACTCAGATTTTTTTAAAGTTAATAATAAATATGAATGTATCATTTTCTATATGCTTACTTACAAGCTACAAGTTAGCGAATTCTGAAGAAAACAATTGATATTTGACATGTGTTAGTCAGGTGGCGCTGGTTTAAAGGATGTACATGTATACCATAAATAAAGTTCGTCTAAGTACATGTATATATTGTATCTCTATCTCTGAACCTCTGTATCTGATTGATAATTTTTCTTATTTAATATGTAATTAATATACCTCTGTATCTCTTATATCTCTTATAATATATATATATCTCTTTTGTTATCAATGTTTGTCGTCGTCTTTGTTTAAATCTATTTCTATCTGTGGAAACTTGTAATTGGCCTTCTTTAACATGTATTGCATGTTTATTTATTTTTTATATATTCATTGTTACCTAGCTGTAAGTTTTCCTAATATTAATAAAATAAAATAAAATAAATAACTAGGGACAATGTAGTAAGTAAGAAGGTTCTTTGTCAATGAATACCAAAAGTCTATTTTAGATATCTATCTAAGTATCATAACAGTAATAAACAAACACTGGGTAGACATGTTTCAGTTGGAATCGTACCAACAACTCATATTTTTCTTCTGTCCTCACCCTAGAGGTTGTATCTTAGGTGTCGAACATTAATCTGGACAATTCCTCGCTCTGAATACACTATTGTCTTTATGTTACCCATTCAATTATCAACTCCCTGGAGACGTTTTTAGATTTGTATTTCTTTTAGCTATACTAAATGAAGCTCAAGAGTTTGATTTTGACTTCTTTGTTGACTTTAACCTCAAAAATACGGCATAGATTTACTTAGATGATTCCGTGCTTCGGAGGGCACGTTAAGCCGTCGGTCCCGGTTACTTTCTACGGATAGTAGTCGTTACATGAGCCATGTCAGAGGCCTTTGGCGGCTCAATAACTCTGACACCAGGATTGGTCAGGTTGACCATCCACTCGATGAAGAAGAAGAAGACTTAGATTATTTTGCCACTGTTACAACAGTTTTCGACTGTTTTTTCCACTGTCTCAGGTTCGAAAGCTGTATGGGTTCGAACGATACAGTCGAAAACAAGTTTTATCGAAAACTATTTAATTTTTATTAACAGAAGCGACGTTACAGTTAAACATATTACAGCAGAATATTTGAACTAATAAGCACGTTAAACACTCTTAAGCCGTAAAAGTAGCTTTCAGTATAATACTTCGATCAATAATGGAAAACAATAGGCAGAAGAACCGTCTTACCATCAAGTATCACCGTAATAACTTTCAAGACCATAAAGAGTTGCGCAGACGAGACCTTAAAATAAAATATGTTCTAGCCATGCCCTGCGGTTTTACTCGCATTGTGCCCGTTCCCATGGGAATTTTGGGATAAAAATTAGCCTATAACCTTTCCGCTGACTGTGGTATTACAAAAAGAATTATTATTCAAATTGGACTGGCAATTCCCGTGATTAATTCAACCATACAAAATAACAAACTTAGGTACAAATTTAACCTATTTATAATATCAGTAGAGAAAAAGCAGGAGTATATCACGTTTAAATTATAACGTGACTGTTCGCCAGTATTGTCCCACTGTTGAGCAAAGGCCTCCCGACATTCCCGCCACTCTTCAATATTTGCAAAATATTTACGACGTTCTCGTTCAACTCACGTTTGGTAAAGTATCTCGTCAGTGTAAGCCTTTAAGTAGGCAAAGTAGCGTGGAATAAATAGCTGTAGAATTATTTGCAGTCAGCATTATACCAGAATAGGATGGGTCCATTGTTCTTAACTTGACAGTAATGAAAGGAGCTATTCTCATTTAGAATGTTCTATTAAGCTTCATGACGAGCTAAAGGAAATAATGAGTGCGAAAACAGCCTCCGTGGTCTAGTGGTTTGAGCGCTCGGCTAATGATCCGGAGGTTCCGGGTTCGATTCCCGGTGGGGACAATGTCTCACAAAAATATCTTTGTGAGACTGCCCTCAGATCGGTTAGAGCATTGCCGGCTGAATCACCTGATTGCCCGAAAAGTAAGATGATTCCGTGCTTCGGAGGGCACGTTAAGCCGTCGGTCCCGGTTACTTTCTACGGATACTAGTAGTCGTTACATGAGCCATGTCAAAGGCCTTTGGCGGCTCAATAACTCTGACACCAGGATTGGTCAGGTTGTCCATCCACTCGATGAAGAAGAAGAAGAAGTGCGAAATCGGTATCCTCTAGACATCTATTTCAAGACGAATTGTGGACAACTGTGTGCGTGAAATAAGTTGCTGTATAGTTCATAATTTATATTCAGTAACTTGCAGAAATATTAACCAAGAATGAGTTTTGCCCTTGACCTTGCCAGAAGGTGGTTAATTTTGGTCGTAGATGACTAGTAACAGCCCGCGGTTTTGCCCGCATTGTGCCCGTTACCATCGGAATTTTCGTGATGAATAATAACCTTAAAGCTTTCCGTTGAATGTGGCTATCCATTACAAGTATAATTATTTAAATCGGATTGATAGTTGCTGAGATTAGAGCGTTCAAACAAGCTATGTATGTTTTGCTATGAAACATCGATAGCACAAATAGATATTTTGGTGTCCTTAGTTTAACATTAGTTTACGTTCTAAACCCTAATGTTAATCGATAGCCTTTCATCCAGTAACTTACCATACGGGTTTATGCATCTTTTCGGATTTTATCAAAACTATCTGGATTCCCATAATTTATTTTTAAAGCAAACTTTAACAAACCATTCTTTTTTGTTCCAGAGGTCACAATATAACGTTCATGAGCGCCTTCCCAGCTGACTTCCACGTGCCTGGTATGGAGGAGATTGCACCCGAAGGTTTAGTCACTTATGTGAAGAACTACATGAGCTTTGACCTGGTTGGCGCCAAAATGAGAGGCGAGGAACCTTTGCCTGTTGGCGATGTACTTCGGTACGGATATGAGGTATAAACTACTTGATATGTTCAAAGGTATAAATAGTGAATGAATCTGTAAGGATTAACGTTAACGTACTCAGAAATGTCAAATGCTTTCTTAGTAGTGATCTAATGAGTTATCTTGACATGTTATGTATGAAATAATACGTCAATTAGTTAAGTATCGATTTAATGGACGTTTCTTTGTGCGTTAGTAATGAGTTGTTTTATGTTGTTTGAATGTATAAAGCCACATTTTGCCGAATAAACATTTTATCGATCAATTAAGGGACCGTTCACACAGATCGGCTCGGAGAGCATCGGCCGCTTTTATCTTTTACACAGACCGGATCGTATACGCTTGTAATTGGCCGGATCGGAGCCACCAACTAAGACAGAGCACGATATCAGAGCCGATCGGTTCCTCTTATTATTTCACTCAAAGCGCGTTCAAGTATTCTTAATGACAAAAGAAGTGCATAAGCAAAAATTAATCTTACACAATTACTCAAAACTCTTTTTCCAACGTGACAAAAATCTGCTCTTCTCTCCGAGCCGGTCTGTCTGGACGGACCCTAAGAATGTTTATGAAGTCATGTGTATCATCAAGTACACGTGTAGCCGCATTTCACTAATGCTGAGGATACACGGCGACACTGACACTCATCACAAATGTCGACACTAGTGTAGATTGCGTCCTCATGGTAAGCAATTTTACTGCAACTAAGTGTCGCGGCAGTGGACACACACAGACATTCGATGTATACATTGAGTGTCTGATGTCAAGTGTCGCCGTGTATCCTCAGCTTAAGAGTTCTAAATATTTTTTTGCGACCGTTTGCTGTTTTGCCTATTTTATTATAGACCTAGAGCCCGTGAACCCTAGACCTTCGTTATTTTATATAAGCTGAAAGTTTGTCAGCGCATGCTCCCAACACAGGGTAAGAACGATGGACTATTATGAAGTTTGGGTAACCGTGGCTTTGGCAGGTAAACGTTACTAAAGGTGTGTAAAATACCGATCTAAATTCATCAAATAATAAAGTGTGATTTGTGTGACATGACATATGTCATTTGAAAGCTCTTGAAGAGTTGTACAAGTCACCCTTTGACGGTGATATCGAAATTGACGGCCAACTTGGTGTTTTCGACCATTGAAGATTGGAGTTGACCTATGCTATGGACGCTGATCCTAATGCTCAACAGTGACATGACCTATGTCATTTGAAAGCTCTTGAGGAGTTGTACAAGTCACCCTTTGACGGTGATATCGAAATCGATGGCCAACTTGGTGTTTTCGACCATTGACCTTTAGTACCGTTTACCTGCCAAAGCCACGATAACCCAAACTTCATAATAGTCCATCGTTCTTACCTGTGTTGGGAGCATGCGCTGACAAACTTTCAGCTTTTATAAAATAACGAAGGTTCACGGGCTCTTGGTCCATTATCAAATATAAATCTCTTGTTTTTATTCACAACTCAAAATTTTCCAATCTCAGAATTCATTCAAATATTTTTTTCAATTAAAATTACAATTTCACGACAAACAATTTTGATACAATTAACGAGTACGGAAACAATCTCAAAATGAACTGAAGAGTCTAACCATAATATTTTAACTTAAGAATCACACAAAACTCTATAAGAATAACTTAGAACTTCAAACATGGAAAAGGAAGCTTTCTGAAGTTTTCAAGTTTTTGCCGTCTATTATTATTGAAATACGAGTAATTACTTACAAATCAACTTAACGTACAGTTAGCTGAAGCATTATATAAATAAACTTTGATCAGAAATACCGATTGGTTCAAACTTGATTTCACAGGTTTCACTACAGAAACGATTAAACACAATAATAGAAAGACAGCTAAAAGAGAGGCTTAAGCGCAAGTCACACGGTAGTGCGGATGCGGCCTGGTTGCGGGTCACGTGACGTAATATTCGCGTGTTTGTGTGACACCTTCATGCAAATACAATGAATACATCACGCGGCCCACAGCCGTACTATCTGTGTCTTGCGTTTTAGCCAGTGAATAACGTCGTTTTTATTATACTAAACTAGCAGCGCCCCGCGGTTTTACCCGCGTTGTACCCGTTCCCGTGGGAATTTCGGGAATTTTTATACATATAAACCTTCCTCTTGAATCACTCTACCTATTACAAAAAACCGCATTAAAATCCGTTGCGTAATTTTAAAGATTTAAGCATACAGACAGACAAACAGTGTGACAGACACGAAAAAGAGACGACTTTATTTTATACTATGTAGTGATTAAACGGGTCTGTATCGCGTTAGATAATTTAACGTATTTTATTAAAATACGTACCCGACGTTTCGAGCGAATTACACCGCTCGTGGTCACGGGATGACTCATCGGAGTAAAATTGTAGTAAAATGCGTCAAATTATCTCACGCGATACAGACCCGTTTCATTTAGTATAATGGGTTTGCACATTGTGTGAGTTTAAAAAGTATGTTTACATCGTTTTTACTATTATCTACATAAACTTACTATAATTTATATCACTCCGTTTACTGCGAATCCTTTCAGGTGTTTCATATCAAGTTTCACAAGTATTTTCTAGTGGAAGCAAAACTTAAATACTTTTAGTTCAGTTTCTGAACTATTATTATGAGTTATGGGAACATTTATAATAAAGTATTCGAAGAAAATAAACTTTTAACGCCTCTTTACTTTCTAATACAATAATAACTGGAGAACACTTGGAACTTGCCTATTTTAATATACTTCCGCCCGAACTCAGAGACGCCATAATGCTTCTAATAGATAGTGATTTTGAAATGTAATGTATGAAAGATAACGTCAATTAGTTAAAGGTCGATTTAATGCATGTTTCTGAGCTCGGCAGAAAGTTCTTTATAAGAATATTAGAACTAAGTACTACATTACTGTGCAGACACACTACTGTTCATTTGTATCCAAGAACCCTAACATTTATTATAGCCATGTTTTATGATGACAGTAAATTCATCTCATCAATTCTTATCTTTCAGGCTTGCGATGCTTTGATGAGCGATTTGGAGACGCGTGCCTTTGTGAGGTCAGGAAGGAATTACGACCTCATGATACTCGACGGAACATACCCTGAATGTGCTCTCGGCTTAGTGTACAGATTTAAAGTGCCCTTCATGTACATTAACACAGTCGCTTTTCACGTCATGCCGCAGAGCAACTCCGGTAGTCCCGCGCCGTACTCTGTCACCCCATTTTTCGGGAGAGGGTTTACTGACAATATGGGATTCGTTGATCGAATGATGAACGCCGTTTGGCATGTCGGCGCAATTTCCCTCCACGCTGTCAGTGTGACAATATTACAAGGAGTTCTTAGAAGTCATTTTGGGGTGCAAATGCCACACGTGTACGATATGTCGAAGAATGTCAGTTTCATATTGCAGAATGGACATTATTCTGTTACGTATCCAAGACCGTATTTGCCAAATGTTGCTGAAGTTGGTTGTATACATTGCAAGGAGCCGAAGAGATTGGATCCGGTAAGTTTACTCATTCTCGACTTCTATGCTCGGAGTTATTATTGCATAAAGTGAAGCTTGAGCGTAGTCATGTGATAAGCATTCTAGACTTTGTTGTTTTACATAAAAAGTTAATTTAGCCTACATAAACATGCCCATATTACCTGTAATGCCCATCAAATGTATAAAACTGCTTTTTCCAATCAATTAATCCCACAGGGCAGGTACCATCAAAATATAAAAAAATCTATATTACAGGATGAGTGTAATGTTTGAGATTATTATATAAGGACGAACGCCGTATCAGGACCTAAAGTATTTTCTGTCCGTCTGCTTTCTTCAGCTATTTTTGATATTATTTTAAAGAGCGGGAGTAGAGCGCGCTTTGATAAAAGTGGTGGTATTCCGTCCTGAAAAGGGCATAATAATAAAGTAATATAATAATAAAGTACGGAGTGTATTAATTAACACTCATCCAATTTAATCATACTACAACTACACATAAATAATAAAACTGGAAAATTAAATTGTTCATTTGTTTGAACGCGTTGATCTCAGAAACTACGAGTACCAATCTGATTTGAATAATTATCTTTGTAACGTTCAACGGGAAGGTTTTATAGACTACTAGCAGCGCCCCGCGGTTTTACCCGCGTTGTGCCCGTTCCCGTGGGAATTTCGGGATTTTTTTACATAAAAACCTTCCTCTTGAATCACTCTACCTATTACAAAAAACCGCATCAAAATCCGTTGCGTAATTTTAAAGATTTAAGCATACAGACAAACAAACAGACAAAAATAGCGACTTTGTTTTATACTATGTAGTGATTCTCACTGGAAAAGGCATAACCTGGGTAAAACTGCAAGGTGTAGTGTTTAATACAGCTAACTAGTGGCGACTATACCATAGCTGACTAGCAATAATTAATTGCTGTGGGGGAGTTAACTAGCAGATGATAAACTTGCCTAATATACTCGTAATTGAGTTAAGATAGTCTTCAGGCAAGTACTTCGCTTTTCCAAGGTCTTCAGTATCTAATAGAAGCTCTAAACACCCAATAATGAGATGTTTAAACCCGTTCCAATGTTTCCTCGTAATGTCGGTTACTGAATAGTTTTCAGCGGTTTTAGCACTTAAGGCCCTTTATTATATATCCCTTCACACCATTACGAAGGGATCCTTTATGTCCTTACACTTCCTAGTAGCTGTACAATGTTACTTCACTACATAGTATAAAATAAAGTCGTCTCTTTTTCGTGTCTGTCTGTTTGTCTGTCTGTATGCTTAAATCTTTAAAATTACGCTACGGATTTTGATGCGGTTTTTTGTAATAAGGTAGAGTGATTCAAGAGGAAGGTTTTTATGTAAAAAAATTCCCGAAATTCCCACGGGAACGGGCACAACGCGGGTAAAACCGCGGGGCGCTGCTAGTAAAGTCTAAACTAAACTTGTATACCTAACCTTCGTTTATGTTAATTGACTTTCTACCGCTTCACATTGGTCTGTTAAATCGCTACTTAACTAACTGACGTTTTTTTTTCATTCTTTATTTGTCAAAATCACTCATTAAATCTCTACTAAGAAAGTATTTGTCGGGCGAGATGGGCTGACGAAGTTAGTTTTGAGTAATACTCGGTTAGAAGCATTGAGTTGTACGTTAGTACATATAACTCAATGGTTTGAAGTAGTAAATAGCATAGAATACGGCTTCAATGAAATAAAACAAAACACAGAGTACCTGCATGAACAAAAGCCTTAAAGTACTGTGTTAGATTTCAATGCAAGTCCAAGGTATTGCAGTATTGCACTCGACTCGATTATCACAAATGTAAACGATTGCAGTGTATTTCTCCATGGCCAATGAGAAGTTTTTGTTTTGTTGAAGTAGTATGTCATTATTATTTTGTGGTTACGACTTGCTAAGTTGCGGTGGCATGTTGTTGTTTTACATCCAAATATTTTGAAGTAGGCAGTATACATAGTTTATGTTGGCATATTTATGCGAGTTCGCCGTATACAATCATAGTACGGTAAAGCACAGTAAAATAAGTTCAAGTAGGTTGGTGGCCAACCCTGATGATGAGTTTTTAGACCGCCTCAAGGCTGACATTGTAGGCATTGTAAGGTGTTCAGTTCGTAGAGAGTAGGCCGAGGAACCGGTGACTGAAGTAGATTGAAATAAGTTCAACGCATTAGATAAAAACTTTTCTGCAATACGCCATTAGGTCCATTGTAAGTTATAGTCAGGACCAACAAACCGTCTTTTTCAGTGAGCGAGAATTTTGTTAACCTTATAATACTTAGTGAACATACTCACACGGGTTTTTTCGCGGTAGAAAGTTATAAAACAAGTAATAACTTACTCTTTATTTCCCGACGTTACGAGTGGATTGCACCTCTCGTGGTCGCGAGTGAACGCAGACCATATAATATTTTTCTATAATCAATTTATTTTCCTCATTTCAGGAGGTAGAAGAATGGATATCAGGTGCAGGGGACGCTGGCTTCATTTTTATATCGATGGGGTCTTCAGTGCGGACCAGCAACATGCCTCTATCTGTCCATCGACTGATTGTGAACGCTTTAGGAAAGCTTCCTCAGAGAGTGCTTTGGAAACAGGACGCTGAGAAGAACTTGACAGACATCCCTTCGAATGTAAGGCTTTACAAATGGCTGCCGCAACAGGATTTGTTAGGTAAGTTTACGATGAGTATTATATTATTAGTAGCAGCGCTCCTTTGTTTTTCCTGCGTTGTGCCCTTTCCCGTAGGAATTTTGGGATAAAAAACTTTTCCGCCTATAACTTTTCCGTTAAATGTGGCTATCCATTACAAAAATAATTATCCAAATCGGATTGGTAGTTTCTGAGATTAGTGCGTTCAAACAAAGCAAAAATCAAACTCTTCAGCTTTATATATTACTAGCTGCGCCCCGCGGTTTCACCCACGTTGTACCCGTTCCCGCGGGAATTTCGGGATAAAATGTATCCCATGTGTTATTCTGATGTGTAACCTATATTACTGTAAAGTTTCATCCAAATCCATTCAGTATTTTTTGCGTGAAAGAGCAACAAACAAACATACATCCATACATCCATCCATACATACATCCATCCTCACAAACTTTCGCATTTATAATATTAGTAGGATAGTAGGATACAGATATAGACATAAATAGTTAAGATGCTTTTTCAGTGAACTAACTATATAATCCTTTATTTATAGATAATTTTCTGAAACTTCATTATTGTTGAACATGCAGAGAATATTCTCAAATAATAATTATGAGAAGCTTCAGTAAAATATTAACAAATTCATCCATAATAGTGAAAATGTTCTTTGAAATCCCACATGAATTCATAATCCATTAACACGTTATTAAGATAATACTGTAAGTTTCTAGCAAAATATATTCTTTAGCATTAAATTATGTTATCGCCCATGAAATACTTAGTGTTGAAAATACATACTTTAATAATTGCCTTCATTGTCATACATCAATAGTTATTATTAAGAGAAGGTGTTCCACGGTTTCTAAAACTGAAGGGAAAAACCCATTATACAATTGAAGATAATGGTATGCATTGATTTTATAAAATAATATTCAAAAAAGTATGGAATTAATATTTTTCTTCAGTTTTGAATGGAACATTTTATGTTGTTTCTTTAATAAACCTTTCGTTTAAGCTTTGTTGGTGAGAAAAAATAATATCAGTCCTATCGATCGCATTATAATAGACTTTCATTTTTCCCGGTTACATTTGGTATTATTACAGTTTCAATAGAGGATAGCATCAATTTTGCAATTATGTTTTCGAAATTCCCACGGGAACGGGCAAAACGCGGGTAAAACCGCAAGGCACTGCTAATCTAGAATATTTAAGATGCTTTCATTCTCGATTCACGACCTTGGGACACCCTCGGGTATAATGTACATTATGAATTTTCACTGCACTCATCTAATACCTCTTTTCATGTTTTTTACTTCAATAGTAAGAGAACTAAAGATTGGTATCGGTGATTTAAGTCGTCTCAAATAATATTCGTGCAGTCGTAGGTGTGCTGTAATGTATTCAGAAATTGTAAGCGGATTATTTACACCATTCAGGTATAGGAGTATTTTACTGAAAGCTTTATAATACTATCAATGTAATACTTTGTCTCCGTGGTATAATAAACTGATAGAGAGTTGACATTTGTGAGTAACATAGTGAATAGCTACACAATGTTATCGATGTTAGCTCGTTGCAACCGTTAAGTTACTTGGATGAGTGTCTAGTAGTGGCATTTTCTATCATTGACCAAGTCAAAAAACTCCAATACCAGGGTTGGTCACTAACTTAGTCGAAAGTAAATAAATAAATTTTCTATCCAAGCGCTACCATGCTACGGAGGTCTCGTGAAAATTTGATCCGAGTTGTTTCAATCGTTATAACATGTCGGATGCCTTGAGCGGTCTAAAACTCTAAGACTAGACTCTAGACTAACTATTTTAAATTGGGAAATCTAAATCTACTATCTAACTAAGAAACTTGTCCGACACTTAAGTACAACTTTTTTGTTTCAGGACATCCCAAAATCAAAGCCTTTGTCACACATGGCGGTCTTCTAAGCATGTTCGAAACGGTCTACCACGGCGTGCCAATAGTGACCATCCCCGTATTCTGTGACCACGATGCTAACGCAGCAAAAGCAGAACTCGACGGTTACGCCGTCAAACTCGAACTCCAACACTTAACTTCGAAAAAACTCTACGAAGCAATCAAAGAAGTGATTACCGATCCAAAGTATAGACGAGAAGTGAAGAAGAGACAAATGTACCTTCGAGATCAGAAGGAATCTCCTTTAGAAAGAGCCATGTATTGGACAGAGTACGTCATTAGGCATAAGGGAGCGTATCACTTACAATCGCCTGCCAAAGACTTGAACTTCTTCCAGTACTATTTGTTAGATGTAACTTTCTTTGTCTCGACAATGTTAATACTATCATATGTCCTCATTTCCTACTTAATAAGGCTAGGAGTCAAAGGCTTAGCGAAGTATTTGCAGAAAAAACAAATGATTTTGTTGAACAGTAAAAACGTTTCAAGGTTTATGAACGGGAATGGCTTGAAATCGAAGAAAGCTCTATGAGAATAAGTGTTGATATGTGTTAAAGTTTGTATTGAGTATTCATTTTAGTTAGTGCCTTTGTAAATGAGAGATTTAAATAGTCTCGCTTTCTTAGACAAGTGACAATCGTTTCGTATTCAATTTGGTCGACTTCTAATAAAATGTGTAGGTATGTCTCATGAATGTCTTGTTACATGATAGTGGGGAGTGGTAATCACATATTTATGTTCTTTTTGACAACAAACAACCAAGTAAATTGCCATGCCGATTACTACTTTGTCTGCAAAGGCTCATAAATAGTAATTCATGACATAGCTTAGTTACAAAGAGGAATTTCTTTATGATAATGTGTGGTGTGAGTTAACTTTGCAAATGCCCTCATAAGATTTCTAAAAATCTATAAAAAATAAATTTTCGATTTGTTAACTGACTTCATAGGTCGACTATTCGCATTTTATTGATAGTTGTTTATCATAACTTTGTCAAATATCAGATTACGAATTTTAAGCGTGAGTTAGCTATTTTAGCCGAAAAACTAAATATAATTATACTTTTTGTACATACAATGCACCCAATAAAGGCCGAAAATGCGTTAAGCGTGCGCCCGTCGCGGTTTCATACAAAAGTGAACCGTCGCGGGCGCACGCGGCAGGCGCACGCGACGTTTCACTTTTGTATGAAGCCACACGCGACGGGCGCCCGCGACGGTTCACTTTTGTATGTAACCGCGACGGGCGCACGCTGAACGCACTTAAAGTATTCCGAATTTAAAAAATTATAAAAACATTACAATCTATGTGTGTGACTGGTCTAAAATATATTGTAAGTACTTAATGGTAAAACTGTGATTTAATATCTGATGGTTAAGTTATTAATCATTTTGATGTAAATAGGTAATATAAAATTATATTATGTAAGTTAATGTACCATAAGGGTGCTGCCATAGCTAATGGATCGATTGGTGATCGATGGCATCGATCAACTAAGATGGTGGAATAGATTAGTCGACGTCATCTGACTTATATGCCCTCACATTTATTGAACATATATTCACTGTAAATACGTCTTTCTAAGCTACGAAGGTACGAAGGTAGGACGAGCGAAGTACTTACTTTGTGTATTACCTAGGTTTATGTACTGGAATATTAAACCATCTGATTATGTCCACATAAAACTAGAATCCAAAAATAGTATTAAATATGCAAGACCTGCGTCTTTATCTAATATACTTAGGTGGTTACAATAGAGACGAATACATTGATCGTCGACAACTTATCCATCTGCCAGTAACCGATCACTTTAAACAAAGATCGATCGATTGGTATGACATCACCCTTAGTTATAATACAAATTATGTATGTGATACGTAATGGAGATATTTATTAGATAAGTACTGTCGGTAAAGTGTTGGAAATATACCACCGGTTTGGAAAGTTACCATTAATTTTAAATATGTATTTTGTGACACATAACAATTTTGATTAGGAAATGAAATAAAAGCTGGTATACACATGTCTGTATCTTGCATAACATAGATTACATTAAGTTGCTTTGAATGTAATAAATATATGTAAAATTATATGGAGCTACTATTTTAAGGTGTGTTTTCGGTAGCGACTGCAACAGCAGGCAGCAACTGCCGTAAGCAAGCAGTAGTGGCCGCGCGCTTCAAATTTCATAGACATTCAGACAAACCAGTTGCTTGCGGCAGTCGCTGCCTGCGGTCGCTACTGAAAACAGTCTTTTATTGATTTTACTTACACTTGCAATTTTACGAATCCCTTCAAAGCCTCAAAGCAATTACTACTTTCATATTTAGTGGCATCTGCAAGAGTCTTAGTATGCAGTCGTGTGTATACCCACCTTTAGTTGTATTAACTTATTTACACAATACATTTCCATAGTAAGGGCCCAATATTTTTTTTAAATTACTGCATGAATAGATATTTATTTAAATAATGTAAAAAAGAAGAGTTTAGTTAAGAAATACCAGTGAATTTAAGGGTTTGCTCATTTTAAAATATAAGGAAGATTGAATTTCATTATTTTGCGTTTTATTAAAGTTATGCACATACTTTAACACCCGATGTTTTGGTTACATTTGGATGGTACTTTATACTATGGTATTTTATACCAGTACCTACGACTAGATTATTTAGCTGACATAATGGATCTTAGGGAAATTTTTACCATGATTTTCGACAGAAGGCAGCAGCGACAATAAGGTTATAGGCTATTTTTCATTCTGAAATTCCATAAAATCGGACACAACGCGGGTAAAACCGCGGGTCGCTGTTAGTATCTTTATACCACTAGTACCTAGCTAAAGTACGGCCCCGGAGCAGAAGGAATTTCGTAAATTGACTTTTATCTATCTACTAGCAGCGCCCCGCGGTTTTACCCGCGTTGTGCCCGTTCCCGTAGGAATTTCGGGATAAAATGTAGCCTATAGCCTTCCTCGATAAATAGACTATCTAACAGTGAAAGAATTATTCAAATCGGTTCAGTAGTTTCTGAGATTAGCGCGTTTAAACAAAACAAACTCTTCAGCTTTATAATATTAGTATAGATATCTCTGTCACTAGTACTCAATAATATCACTGTCTCACTCGCACAATACGTTCGGCGTAGTGAAACGGCAATACTATTGTGTAGGAGTGATAGAGACAGATAGATAAAGTTAGTATATTTATAAAGTCACAAACAACGGTATTCGATATGTTTCTCATTATTCAAATAACACAAACAATAATTATTATGTTTCTAAGAATCTTTATTAATATAATTACATTGATGCTTTGATGATCATATTAACCGAATTTACATCTTTTTTCCATTTTTTGTTACAAGACTAACATGGCTTGTTAAGAAGATTATCACAGACCAATAGGTACCTACTTTAATAAGATTAATTATATAGTGAAATTATCTTAAGTTTACGCATATGTTTCAAATAGTCCATAGAGATAGGAAGTCCCAAAAAATATATGTTTTATACTTGGGACTTCTAATTGTTAAGTCGTCTTTATTAAAGTTTATTTTAAAGAAAAAAGCATTTCTCTCGACGAAGACCAAATTCTATCTTCTGCATAAGCTTTACAATATTAAAAAGATGACATATTCTACAAATAAGCTAACCGACTAGACGTGCAAACTAACCTACTTATTTCTAAATATTTTAATTTATTCAATTAATTCAATATGGTGCTCTGCAGTTCGCTGCCTAAAGTGCTGATTCCTAAACTGCCTACTTCCTAATATAAACCTCGACCCTCAACCTTGTTCGTTCTTCTAGCTATCGTCCTGGTGATCTGAGTCAAAAGTCGACGGTACACTTCAGCGTACTGACGGCTCCAAAGGAGGGTCAACCCTAGGAACCGTCGAACAGTTTATATGTTGATCTTTGCTGGCTCCTCTGCTTGGCCGATGACGCTTATATCCTGCAGGATTCAACATTTAGAAATATAGTTATGACTGTTGTGAATTGATTGGATCTACCTTTGATGCAATTACATGATCAATCGTTTGGCCATGTCGGAGGCCTTTAAGCGGCCTAAAAAGTCCGACATCAAGGTTGGCCACTAAACCACTCTAAATGAAATGAGACCATGTTATGCTAGACCCTTTACTAATTAAAATCGTTCGGCTTTTCCCAGTTGACTAGGTTGCCAATGTACCTACGACTTCCACCAACACCGAGTGGCATCGGAACGTGCGGGAGTACATTTCACACTGTGTTAGAGTAAATTCATACTTCTATACATATGTTAAGTTCATGTTTGCATGGATTTTCGCTGCTTGAAATACAGGCTCCTCGTACAAGCGGCTGTTTGCCGTTGCGTGCTCGCGCATCTATTGCGAGCATTATTAGCAAGCTGCAAGTTGGCCAGTGCAATAGAACAATACTTACTATCAAATTACTCGCTCACTGGCTCGCGTTTTATTCTCGCGTTAAGGGCTCCCACACAAAACTGCGATGCGATGCGATGCGAATTCGCATCGCAGGAACTTGCGATGCTGTTCCATTAATTAGCGATTCTCATTTAATATATTCATCTCTTTTCTTTGTACTGTAGTAATGGCGATAGATATACCTATTTCAGTTCGTATCGCAGAAATTCGCATCGCAAGTTCCTGCGATGCGAATTCGCATTGCATCGCATCGCAATTTTGTGTGGGAGCCCTTAATTGCCAATATGCTCAATCTAAACAACGCATACCTATTTTTCATAATATTTAAACGAATGCAGATTTACATCTTTGTATTCATGGGCGGTTCATTAACCCTACTGTTTATGAACCGCCCGTTTGTATAGGATGAATTCATATCAAAGGTCCGAAGGTCAGTGTAAGGTTGAAAAATCAATTAACAGTGAGCGTGAAAAGATACATTTGTTTTCATAACTGAAGGGAGTTTCAGCGAGCTGGAACTGAATATTATTTTGGGTTCTATTTAGATAGGAATATTACTGTTTGTAACTGACCTTTGGCTCTTCAGCCTTCACGTTGTCCACTTTATTGTCACCAGCAGTGGCCATACGCATAATATCATCTGTTAAAAAATATTGGGCTTTAATTTCCCAGAACTGGGCAAAGCTTCTTATCTCACTGTATTGTGAGGAAGTAAAAACATATCTACCATAAAATTTACCAAACTGCTATAAACAAAATAAGTATCGACAGAAATGTTTTTGAACAAGTTAATTATAAAGTGTTATAACCTTTACAAACAGACAGATCAATTGGGGGCGATCCTTCTATTTTTCAAAAAAGGAAAGCCTGTAATTTCCCACTGCTGGGCAAAGGCCTCTCATCTCAATGAAGATATCACTACAGTGAGGAGGATTAGGCATAATCACTAATAATATCAGTTATATAATCACTTTAATCAATTATACACAATTATAGTGCAGAGGTTCCTCTGCAATATTCAATTTTACACAAAATTGTTTAGCCTTGTATAAAACTAGCTACCTTTGAAATGATAAACCACTCCCATCAAAGCTCCCAGCGACCCGAATGACACCAACCACCAGCGGATAACACTGACAGCTCTCTTTGGAATAAATAACTGGTGTTTTAACATCTTCACAAATGTTTTGTTCAGCGCAAGGCCCTGTAAAAAATAAAATAAATATTGACAGGACAAGCACGTTGGCGCAGTGGCAATGAGAGCGCTAATTGTGTCGGGGATTGGGGTTCGATTCCCGCCCCGAGTCAATATGTGAAGACATAATTGATGGCGAAGACGTCTGTGTGTCAATTATAATATTCATATAAATAAAGTAATTGTGTATGTATATGTATGTAGTAGGTAGTATCAGTGAATTAGATTCCATAATACAAGCTTAGAGCTTACTTTGGATCTAATTAACCATGTGTCAATTTGTCCAGGTATATATTATTATTGGGGGATAGATGGTTAATTAGATCCAAACTAAGTTATATACGGAAAAAAATAACTGATACTATTACATATCCATTAATGTATAAATTCACATAAGTTTCGACGTTGAATTGTCGTAATGGATAACCATATATTTTGAAAAACCACAACCACAAAAACCATATCCGAAATTCCCACGGAAACGGGCACAAAGTGGGCAAAACCGCAAGGCATTGCTAGTAATTTATAAAGCGTCTTAATTCAATCATTGTCCCAAAAATTAATTCACCATTCAGTTTTTCCTAAGTTCTATACAGGTTGTAGTCTATAGAACGAATTTGATTGGCCCGATTCAAAGTGGGTAGACAATTTGATATGTTTTTGTAAAATAATCCAGATTTTAGAATATAACACACCTTGTTAATCGAATATTACAACTCGCATATTGTTTCATTCTAAAGCTACAAGGGTACGGTCCGATGTAATTCACGTGGGCCTAAAGAACACCCACACGGAAAGTTCATAATAATTGGGTGAATGAAATAATATTACGTTAAACAAGGAAAAGTTGATAAACTAGTAGTTTATAAACTTCTTGAAGACTTGAATGTAATATAATATTATGGTAAAGAATTTAATCTTCATTCATTTTAATAATATGTTTACTTATTTTCTTCATAGCATAAAGTAAGAGGTCGGTGGAGTATCGACGTAATTACAAACATACTAACGAGGGACTAACCCAATTACAAATCTAATGTAGTCGCTATATAATGCTAAGTAACATGAATATTTGTGATAAAATTTTAACGAACGATTATTAAAATTGGTTTTGTAATCAAGTAAATATCAAATTGTATGAACTATATCTCCATGAAGTTTTATAATATTGAGCATTTAAAATTTGATGTAAAAAAATATCTATACTAATATTATAAAGCTGAAGAGTTTGTTTTGTTTGTTTGTTTGTTTGTTTGTTTGTTTAAACGCGCTAATCTCAGAAACTACTGAACCGATTTGAATAATTCTTTCACTGTTAGATAGTCTATTTATCGAGGAAGGCTATAGGCTACATTTTATCCCGGATTTCCTACGGGAACGGGCACAACGCGGGTAAAACCGCGGGGCGCTGCTAGTTAAAACATTTAAATCACACAATAAGATGCCTCATCTACGTTACAAACAATTTTACTTCAGACGGTAGTAGTAGCAATTGGCGTTCAAAAGATAAAAGCATTGCAGAAATATTTTTACTAAACAGTGTACCTCTTCAATCCAAAACAATGGCACAATGCTCCCAGGGAGGTCCTTGCAAAGATCCAATTTCTCCGTCTTCAAAAGCTCAATGTTGAACTGAATCCTTTGTTTTGCAACCATCGGTGTCCCTGATATCTGTAAAATTGTTTACATTTTATTCCAACACCATTTTTTCGCGGAAAATGAAATGACGGTAAATTAATCCCATGATGCTGGTTTATTTACATGATTTTATTTGTGTTTGGAAGAAAAAATATTTTCTGAATCAATATGTCTGCTTACCATGGACAAAGAGCTGTATGGTCACTAAGATATCAGTACAATGAGAATGATGAGATGTAATTATAACGCTTGCCTACTGCAAATTGGTGGTCTCAAACCGGAGTCATGTTTTGATGTTTCTAACACTATTACTCAGAGACGTCAAATGCTTCTAAGTAGAGATAAGATACTTAATGAGTCATTTTGACATTATACTAAATAACGACAATTGGTTTAACGTCGATTTAGTGCACGTCTCTGAGTGTCGCAGTAAGTTATGCAAAAACATTTACCGGTTCAAAATCAATTTCAATTCCATGTTCATTGACATCTGGATTCAATCCTTTAACGTTATTTAGCAAAGCAGGATCACTGTCATAAAAATGTGGCAAGGAAATGTACATTGGAGCTTTGATACATTTGGTAATATCCATAAGTCCTTTAACAGGACATTTCTCAGGGGTATCACAGAAGCATTGTAGCTCAGGGTCGTTGGCCAAGTCTCCAATATTGGCGATGTATCTATTGGTTTTGATGCCTTTGTACGATGTCTTCTTTTGGAACCAGGGTTTGAATGATCTGAAGAAAAGAGATTTAGGTATAACTTTTTCCATGAATTGGGAGGGAAAGTGAAAAGAGATGGAATATTGGTAAGTTGTGAGTAGTTAGTGGAATTTTGACGCGTGGTGTCCTGTTCCTTATACTATACCTAATTTAAATATTAATTAAGGAAACTATGAATGTGGAACTAACTCACTTTAAAGTATATTTTTCATTTATCTGTACCATCAATACGGCTTTATCCTTAATTGCACAGATATATTGCTAATCAAAATATCTTTAAGGTTATTGTTTTGCTAGCTTAATTATCCTACCTGCAAACATCTCCAGAAAAAGACTGCAGCCTATCCTTAGAAGTCAGGAAAGGTGGGAACACAGTGCCATCGGTTCCTCCGTATTCATTGCAAGTATCTCTCCATATGCTCATAGTTGGAGCTCCGTCTATGGCGACCACTTGGCCGACATCCATCACGTTGCTGATGCCACGTTTGACTGTCACAACGTGGGAGTCTACTGTGGCATTGCGCTGAAATTAATTTGTGTTATATTAGCTGTTCTATGCATTCAATAGAAGCAGTAGGATGCAAGTCAGACCATGCTATGTTTATTTTTTATTATTAGGTGGGGTGGCCTTACGTTTTGTTAACCAGGAAAAAAATAGAAACATGAATTAGTATAATCTTCATTTTAGTGCTTTTATTCATAATTGATCAGATAATAAGCGATTACAAAAGATTTAATTGTTATTGAAGTATAAGAAATAAACTAAAATTCAAAGTTATACCATTCCAAAAAGAGAGAATCTAAACTGGTTATTCGGTTCGAAAATCAATTGATCTGCAGCTTCTTTCTTGATTTGCGTACACGCCGCTTTAGGAGCGAATTCGGTTCTTGCGCAATTGATAATGATTCCTCTAAACAAAATGTCCATGACCTTGGCCCTGAGGAACATGTCTGGGGGCTGATCGAAGATTCCATTGAGGGCTTTCCCAACCACGTTCAACATTGCTGGTTTATCTCTATGAACAGATATAGTCATTCCCTAAAACCAACAAACACTTATTAATAGAAGAAATAAAATAATACCGAACGATGGTAACCCTACTTTACAAATTTCTACTGCCATGATAATTTATCTACCTTTAGGTAAGATTTGTGTAAATAACGACAAGCGCAAGTATTACCTTGATACGTATTTCACCTTGCAATGTAAAACTTAAAACCCTTTGCAACAGATGCGGGCAATTACTACACAAAGAGTCTTCCGGTACAAACAAGATTTGAAAATGACGAGAAATTACCAAGCAAAGTATAGCTTTTATGTAACTCTTCAAAAGATGGCGGTAGTACGGCATCTTACTCCGTGAAATGTGTAACATGCTCGCATATGGGTGACTTCCGACTAAACTTTTCATATACATGCTAAACCATACGAGTATATGTGTCAACTTATAAATAGTAGAAGATGTAAATTACTACCATGCTATATGTATCAACCAATAATCCTATTGTACTCATAATGTCGTAATGTAAATCCGTTCCAACAGTCGACATCCTGTTTTAACTAAAGGTGTGTTTTCGGTAGCGACTGCAGTAGCAGGCAGCAACTGCCGAAGGCAACCAGCATTGTCGACGCGCTTGAAATTTCATAGAGATTCATAGAAACCAGTAGTGGTGCTTGCGGTTAACAGTTGCTGCCTGCTGTTGCAGTCGTTTAATACTTTGATAGATGATCTAAGCTTTAGAGATAGTCCTAGAAGACACTATTTATATCCCTAGGGCAACAAAATAATCCTTACCAGCATAAACACGTGAGGGATAACAATAGTCTCCTCTCCCGTAAGTCCTGGGCCAGATAAGTCCGGCCTGAAGTAAAAACTATCCAACTTCTTGTAGGTTATGGTGTCGTCATCTTCATGATCCTCAATTTGCACCTTCTCTTTCCATTCCCTGTTGAGGTTTTAAAGAATGTTTATAGCCTAATAAAGTGTCCCGCGGTTATACTCGTCGTGCCTGATCCCGTAGGAATTTCGGGGGAAGGCACATTGTCATCTCTTATATATTTTGTTGGAACCTTAAGATGAATGCTTGCCCAATTTGCAAACACCAATTTACTTTTCATACAATATTTTGCAACAGCGAGTAAAGTAAATTCATGTAAGTTAGTGGTCAACCTTGGTGTCGAAGTTATTAGACCGCCTAAAGGCCTCCGACATGGTCTATTGATTAAAACAACCAGGACCGACATTTATACGTAACCTCCGAAGCACGGTAGCGCTCAGATGGAAATGGCACTAACGGCCACCCATCCAATTGCAATGAGCTATCATGGCTACATTAAACTACACCATGAGCGCAACTGCGTCATTTAGTTAGGGAAAATTATATTGGAAACCGTAATAGGTACTAAAAACCTGTTTACAACATTTTACCCAGGAATTATATCACAAGTTTTGTTATTATATTGAAGTTCGGTATTATTACAAAACTTTTAACAACTTTTTTCATATGCCTGTAAAATACTGAGAGTACCTATGCGGTATCTAATAAAAAGGAACAGGTTATTTACAGAAACTAAAACTGGATTTAACTACTTATTTCACATACTAGCAGCGCCCCGCGGTTTTACCCGCGTTGTGCCCGTTCCCGTGGGAATTTCGGGAATTTTTTTACATAAAAACCTTTCTCTTGAATCACTCTACCTATTACAAAAAACCGCATCAAAATCCGTTGCGTAATTTTAAAGATTTAAGCATACAGACAGACAAACAGTGTGACAGACACGAAAAAGAGACGACTTTATTTTATACTATGTAGTGACTAGCAGCGCCCTGTGGTTTACCCGCTTTGTGCCCGTTCCCGTAGGAATTTCGGAATGAAAATAGCCTATATCCTTTTCCTTGGATGTGGCTATCCATTACAAACGGATTATTTAAATCGAAATGGTGGTTTCCGAGTTTAGTTCGTTCAAACGCACGAAAAATCAGACTCTTCAACATAGATAATAAAAAAGTCCCCAAAAGCTGTCTGTTTCTAATTATTTTTTTCAGAATCTACCAAAGAAATTTTCATACAGTCTTCACCAACGAATAGAATGATTCATCACAAAGGTCTGTAATCACTTTTTATGCCATTTTTTTTACAGAAACGGGTACAACACGCGTAAAACCGCGGGGCACTGTTAATTTTAACTAATTTAGGAAATGATAGTCTCTAGCGACTTGTGGTTCGAATTTAGAATCCTTTTGAGTCAAAGCGAAGGTAAATTAGGTCTAAGTATGTTTTACACAAAACTACAATATTATGTTTGAAACTGCTTGTAAATTAGGTCACCCAGTTAAGATAGTATAATAATATATAACGGAGCTGGGACACCCCAATGGTTTTTAAAAACCGTGACGTCAGCTGAGCTGACGTCACTGATTTCATTTCCATTGGGATATTCCATTTTGGATGTTTTGAAATGAAACGCTTCTTCGATTTGAACGTTATTCTTATAATTCTCAGGTTTGAATTTACCACCCATTCGGAAGAGCATCAGCAGAGAAGAATGGGCAAGAAACTCTGCTGTCAACTTAATCTTTTATACACGCCTTTATAGGCTCGAAGTGGTGGGGTTGACCGTTGCACGTGTTGTTTTCATAATTCTCAGGAGCTCTTGACTGTTCGACGATCCGCGCCAGAATGACTTGCTTGCGGAGCGTCGAGCAGTGTTATTTATAGACACTCAATAACAACCATTTTCGTACAGAATTATTTTACAATAGTTTTTGATGTTACAATAGTTAAACCAATTAACTTTAAACATAAATTGATTATCAAATAATTATAAAACATTAAAATCAAATGGAAATCAATTGAATAACTGTTCAAACATTAAATAATGAAATGAATTATTGTTAAACATTAAAATCACCATTAATGTTAAATAAAATGATTACTAAAATCCTATTTCTGACGCTTGTTGCCACAGTCACGCCGATACGGCCATTCTGACAGGCGGCGCGCGCTCTGCGCCTGCCTGCGTTGTGATGTTTTATTTCTGAAATTAAGAAAATGCATTTCTTTGAAGTAGGTATCTGTAAGAAATTCGTGTTGCTTATTTTGAAGGGATTATCGTTTTAAGAACAGTACATCTCTATTGTACTACCTTATCAGTTTAGAAACTGTAGTGTGTTTTTGAAGGGATTATTGTTGTAAGGACAGTACATCTCTATTGTACTACCTTATCAGTTTAGAAACTGTAGTGTGTTTTTGAAGGGATTATTGTTGTAAGGACAGTACATCTCTATTGTACTACCTTATCAGTTTAGAAACTGTAGTGTGTTTTTGAAGGGATTATTGTTGTAAGGACAGTACATCTCTATTGTACTACCTTATCAGTTTAGAAACTGTAGTGTGTTTTTGAAGGGATTATTGTTGTAAGGACAGTACATCTCTATTGTACTACCTTATCAGTTTAGAAACTGTGGTGTGTACGTGTCTGCTCGCGGTCCCACAAGGCGTCCCTACGGTATCTCATGGTTCACTTGTGGATGCATCAAGGATCCGTGGTTGGCACAAAGGAACACATGGCTAGCTCAGAGGTACCACCTGTGGTGTGTACGTGTCTGCTCATGGTCCCACAAGGCGTCCCTACGGTATCTCATGGTTCACTTGTGGATGCATCAAGGATCCGTGGTTAGCACAAGGGAACATATGGCTAGCTTAGACAGAGGTACCACTCTCCAGTATTTTATTCTAGTAGATTATTATTATAGCTACTAGGGTTGTAGTTGAAAATATGATGTAATGTAATGAAAATGAATTTTAACTCAGCTTTATCCGGTGATGAGTGCTCGTTGTCGTGAGCCATCTGGACTGGCGGACCAGCTCGAGATGTGGATGGTACCGGATCGACAGCAGTTTCATTGTTTTGAGGAGTATCTGGATCTTCACGCCGATACCTTCGGTTGTGGCGCACGGCGAAGTTGGTCATGTGCGACTTTTCTTGGTCTGCCGCCACTAACCACCTTCTTCACAAGGTAGCGGTCATTTTCTAGGATTCTGGAAATCTGTGACGCGGTGTACCGTACAGTTCATCGCTAGCTGGAGTTGTTCAAAATTATTAATGCATTCTCGAATGTTCCTACTACCCTTTCAACTTGTCCATTTGCTCGGCTGACTCCTGACGAAATTGAGTGAATATCGATCCCAAAACTCATGAAGTCTTGGTCAATTCTCTTTAAGCATTCTTCATATGAATGGCTTGGCTTCTGGCAATAAGTGCATACTGTTGCACTCGAGACCTTGGGTCCAGAGCCTTCTTCAGGCGGCTTGATTTTGCAATCATTCGTAGAATGATTGGTTCTCTTGCAGATTTGACAACTTCGAGGCTGGTTATCCGAAAAGCGTGGATGTTTACTTGAAACCTCGGTATTCGGAGTCTGATGTGAACGTTTCTTCCTTATTGATGAAGCGACAGAGATCAGTTCTGGTACCAAAGCCGTTCTTGTGTTAGGAGTTCAATGCGAAGACATTCATCATTGATACATCCTATCACAGGTTCTACAGCATGTGCATTGTCCAGGCTGTCCTTGGTGACCCTTTTCCAAAGGACCCAAGCGCGTGATATCTTTGGACGCATCGTAAACATGCTCTCGGGACCTGAGTATATCCCGAGAGTGTCTATTTTCGGGTTCAAAGGTGGTCATCAGGTTTTGACGTAGTTCTTCCCATGAAGACGTGGTCACCATCCAGCCATCAGCCCACATTCTCGCTCGTCTCTTCAACAAGCTGCAGGCTTTCATACGGACTTCAAAATCGATGAGTTGATACGTCATCTTAGCCTTGTCAATATGATGACACCATTCGCGTTTGCCAACATTGGTATCAGGATCATACGACTGTAGATAGACGTCCTTAGTCTTGATTTTATCTTCCGTCGGTGGTGAAGACAAGCGTTCGGACATTTGCTGCATCATCTCCATCATCTTCATGAAGAATTGCGGTGGTACATAGTCTCTTGATGCCACTTGGATCAGATGGTTCCGGGGGTGTGGTTAGGATCGAAGCTTGTTCCGATCCCACTTCTGATAACGGAGCTGGGACACCCCAATGGTTTTTAAAAACCGTGACGTCAGCTGAGCTGACGTCACTGATTTCATTTCCATTGGGATATTCCATTTTGGATGTTTTGAAATGAAACGCTTCTTCGATTTGAACGTTATTCTTATAATTCTCAGGTTTGAATTTACCACCCATTCGGAAGAGCATCAGCAGAGAAGAATGGGCAAGAAACTCTGCTGTCAACTTAATCTTTTATACACGCCTTTATAGGCTCGAAGTGGTGGGGTTGACCGTTGCACGTGTTGTTTTCATAATTCTCAGGAGCTCTTGACTGTTCGACGATCCGCGCCAGAATGACTTGCTTGCGGAGCGTCGAGCAGTGTTATTTATAGACACTCAATAACAACCATTTTCGTACAGAATTATTTTACAATAGTTTTTGATGTTACAATAGTTAAACCAATTAACTTTAAACATAAATTGATTATCAAATAATTATAAAACATTAAAATCAAATGGAAATCAATTGAATAACTGTTCAAACATTAAATAATGAAATGAATTATTGTTAAACATTAAAATCACCATTAATGTTAAATAAAATGATTACTAAAATCCTATTTCTGACGCTTGTTGCCACAGTCACGCCGATATATATAATACACAAAGTTATTGGATTAATCCTACTAGTATCGTAAATGCGAATGTTTCTGAGGATAGATGTATGTATGTATGTTTGTTACTCTTTCAAGAAAAAACTACTTGACGGATTCGGATGAAACTTTACAGTGATATAGGTTATGGATCAGAATAACACATGGGATTTTATCCCGAAATTCCCGCGGAAACTGGTACAACGCGGGCAACAACGCGGGGCGTGGGCAGTATTCAATATTAATACTTAACTTTGTAGTAAGTAAGTCACCATATATAAACAATATAATATGTATGAAAAGAAGTAATGACTGGGCTAAACCATGTCATATAGATTTTCAAGTCTTAATATATAGTACTAGCAGCGCCCCGCGGTTTTACCCGCGTTGTACCCGTTCCCGTGGGAATTTCGGGGTGAAAAATAGCCTATAAGCTTCCTGTGAATGTGGCTATCTATTACAAAAAGAATTATTCAAATCGGACTTATAATTCCTGAGATTACCTCGAACATACAATTGTTTGTATGTTCAACAAACAAACAAACTTACAAATTTTACCTCTTTATAATATTAGTATAAATTCAACCGCACGCTCCCGGTCTAGACTTGGTCCCTTATCCCTAACTTTCATATATGATTTACTAGATTCAGGTAGATCTTATACCCTAGGTCTCAGTTTAGGGTTCAACCCTTAACCGAAAAGGCTTGAACTGATTTATTTATTAAAGTTCTGCGAACACCTCTACCACTGAAGGAAACATAATTCCCAAATCGATATATCAAAATGCATTAACCATAAAATATTCACGAAACTAAATAAATAATACAACATTTTGCGCTATTGTTTCAAGGACAAGACAATAAAAATCAGAGAACATTTCTCACATCCATTTTATATGAGGTTGGTGTCAACCAAACTAACGTTGGCATGACATTGTGATTTTTCCATTCTTACTATGTATTTTCTTTCATGAATAAAACAGTAAATAAGTGGAGGTTTTAGACGTAAAACCTTTACATCAATCAAGGGTTAAAAGAAATAAAAATATGGGTTATTGTAAATTGATTGATATGAATTACCTAGTATCATGTCTTTTATTTCTTTGCCACTAATCTGTCTTATTTAAAAGTAAACCAGTTGTATAAAAACGATAATTAAAGAGTGGTATCATTTTGTAAAATAAAATATTTATATTAATAACAATTAATTTGGAGGAACTTAGGGTCAATACACACGGGCCACCGGCAACAGCAACAAAACGCGACCACTGACTTCTATCCTGTAGTTTCATATATTTTATACAGCAACAATTTGGCCACTGGCGTCAAGTGTGTGGAGTTATGGCGAGGATATGTGGCGCTCGGGCAGATCTGAGGTGGTGAGGTGCGGGGCAATCAGCGGGGCGCTGCCCGCGCGCCCCGCTACAAAACATCGCACAAAGCGTGCTGAATAAATTAAAATTACCGTTGAAACTTTTTTATTATACCCTTCGATCAACAATGCACAACTAGATGTCGGGTCGGCGCAAAAAATACGTCTCGGTGAATAACGCCTCATTTGAAAAGTGAGGCGTTATTCTCACTTATGTTATTACTTATGTTAGACTAAATTATGATTCAAGTTTGCATTCATTCTCAACAAGCTGGATTTTTGTGCAGACCTTGAATACGTCATTCATTACAAATGATATGTCAAAAGTCCCTATCGATCCTAGTCCATCGAAAAGTTACATTTGGGGTTGCGTTTTTTAGAGGACGCAATATTTTTTTTTGATGTGTAGGGGGGGTCAGTGTAAAGCTAAAAACAAGTTTGTGGGGTCGCCACCCTTGTCCCACGGCCGCCATCTTGAAAATAGGGGTTGAAATGGTTTTTACGATATATCTCTTAAACTATTAATTTTTTTTAAAAACATTTTTAACAGTTTTGTTGCAAATTAAATTCTCTACAACTTTGGTCCAGTAACTTTTTGTCGTAGAACTATAAATAAAAAAGTTATAAGTGAAAATGTTCAGAAATTCGAAAAGTAAAAATAACAGACATAAGGGACATTACAGCTGCTGCTGATCCTAATACCGATCTATCGAAGGTCGTAGTTCGATTAGGTGGGTTCCATTTGCTCATAATATGTCGTTCATAGGTGCGATTGGATATATCATGTCTGGTAGTGGACTCGAGGATATCTTCAAATTAATTTATGCTGAGAACTGTGTACAGTACATAATGTCTGGACATGCTTATGGTAGGGCTGTACGTGCTCATTTATATTATCATCCAGAAAATCTCGTTCTTCTTCTGTAAATTCTATTGAATCCATAACTATTTTTGCTACTGATAAATGCACTAGCAAATAAGCACATACAGCCCTACCATAAGCATGTACAGCCCTACCATAAGCATGACATTATGTGCTGTACACAGTTCTCAGCATAACTTAATTTGAAGATATCCTCGAGTCCACTGCCAGACATGTTTTAAAACACAAATTTGTGACCTTTGACCTCGAATTAAAAACAACGCACAAGCGGGATCGATAGGGACTTTTGACATAATTATCATTTGTAATGACGTATTCAAGGTCTGCACAAAAATCCAGCTTGTTGGGAATTAATGCAAACTGGAATGTCTATTTTAACTGGAGTATTTCCTAGTAGTATGTGTAGTATGTAGGTACATTCAATTAGGCAATATGAAGTGTAGGTATTTTTATGACTTACTCGTTTTGTGCATGAGTTGGTTGCACGGGAACAAGTTCAGTTAGTGTTATTGGTATATTATCTGACTGTTTATTCTGACACCTAAAAAAATAAACAAGGCTACTAATTTACTCTTTGAAACTTTACTCTTTGACCAGCTTTGACTATTTATTTTACTTTGAGCTTTGACTATATTTATTAATTTTACATACTTACCTAAACATACCAGCATGTCTTTTTACCTTCCTTTTCCGCTTCCTTGTGCAACAGTTTCTGATTTTATTGATACTTTATTTTACCATGATGTAAACAATAGTCCATTTTATAGATGTGAACTCACGAAGCAGAGCGTCCGGTTCACAACCGTACACTACGAGCTACGCTCGTCGACTGAAGCTAGTAAACAATCTGATGCGATGCCTGCGTTCCATAAAATAAGGTTGAGATTTGTGAAGCAAGACTCAAGTGCGTGAAACATGGCGGGCGAATATTTCGTTTTATTTGAATTCTTTTGCGTTTTTATAGAAATTGGCGGGTCTAATGAAAAATGTAACTGATTTAGAATCTAAGTGAGTATTAGGAAATTGATATTCCAAAAAAAAAACGATGAATATCGCTTCAAATAACGAGATCTAGGACGAGAAAAAAATATTTTTACATAATCTTGTGCATCTTATTTCTACATTATTATAATGAATTTTAAAATTCTACTCGATTTAGTATTTTATTGAGGATATATTCTTTTAATTGGTATTTTTATTTTTTTGATAGAATCTATAGAAGTGTTAATATTTGATCGTCAAAGTAGCGACTATGCGCGTTATTTTCACATATCCTCGCCTTATGTGTAGGCGTTTAGTGGCCACTGGGTTCACAAGACCCTTCTTGTAAATGCTACTCTCTAGTAGTGTATTGTGGTGGCTCTCCGTGACGGGCGACGGGGTCACAGCCACAAAACGCGGCCACTGGCTTCTTTCCTGTAGTTTTCATAAATTTTATATACACTCGCCGCACTCGGTGCGCCAGTGGACGCGACACGCTACAAGCTATGAAAACGACGGGATAGAAGTCAGTGGCCGCGGTTGGTAGCTGTGACCGGTGGCCCGTTTGCCGCGACCCTTAATGCCGGATGCCGAGGACTACGGAAGTGGGAAGTACTTACCTTCGAGTACAATAAAATACGAGTGTCACACAAGTCAAATAACTAGCTGAGTTTCTATTCCACAAGCCAACACGGTTGGTTTATATAACGTATTAATAGAATAGTGTTATTTGTAATTGAATATATTATATAATACATATTTAAGATATGAGTAAACATATATACTAAGTTTTTAACTTTGTCCAGACTAAACGTCCGTAGATTCCAAAAATAGCCTGTCTATAAAGTTACCTAAAGTAATTAAAACTTAGATGGTATCCATATAAACTTGCGAGAAGTGTATAAATTAGGTATGTCTTTAACACTGAAACGTATAAACAGATTTACATGGAAATAATCTTTATGTGACTGTATACTTAGTTCAGCAATACTTTACATAAGTAAACAAGCTATGAGTCGATGAGTTCAATAGAAAGCAAGCGTACAAGTCAAAACTCAATGTCAACGAAAGTAGAAATAGGTAAATATCTTGCACAACTTCCTACACAAAATTAAATAACTTCTTTATCTCAACAAAATTTTGGGTGCTCTAGTTTGACCCCACATACTACTTGTCTTAATTATTAATGAAATGAAATGGTTTAAATCCAGTGACAAACATAATATAGTTTTTTTTGGATATTTTGTTTTGAGAATGTTTCATCTAACTATCTTCATTTTCATTTATTTAAGTCTCTCGTCATTTGTTTTGTCCTCGCTGTACGTACAGTGTCTCTCTGTCTTCAGTGAGATGAAAGGCCTTTACGCAGCCGTCATATTTTGATTTTTATTTAATGTTAGGTACTTACCAATAAGAATGTTGTACTTGTATAAGGGGGTCACAATCAATCGTTAGACCATGTCAGAGGCCTTTAGGCGGTCTAAAACTTCGCCACCAAGGTTGGCTACTAATCTTCTCGAAGTGAATGAGAGGATCACAGGTATAGTCAAATCACTGCACCAAATCATTACATAGTATAAACAAAGTCGCGTCTGTTTGTCGTTCGTTTGTCTGTTTGTCTGTATGCTTAAATCTTTAAAATTACGCAACGGATTTTGATGCGGTTTTTTTTAATAGGTAGAGTGATTCAAGAGGAAGGTTTTTATGTAAACAAATTCCCGAAATTCCCACGGGAACGGGCACAACGCGGGTAAAACCGCGGGGCGCTGCTAGTCTATACTAATATTATAAAGAGGTAAAATTTGTAAGTTTGTTTGTTTGTATGTTCGAGGTAATCTCAGGAATTATCAGTCCGATTTGAATAATTCTTTTTGTAATAGATAGCCACATTCAACGGGAGGGTTATAGGCTATTTTTCATCTCGAAATTCTTACAGGAACGGGTACAACGCGGGTAAAACCGCGGGCACTGCTAGTTATTTATACTATAAATATAACTGGTTAACTATAAAAGATATCTCACTCGAAGTAATAAGGTCCGACTTCCTTAACGATGGGTACCGCTCCTTTGTGGACTTCCTCTGCATTAGTGTAGTTGAAAAGGTATACCTTGAAGTCCAGAGCAAAAGGAACCTTTTCCCACATTTTTCTGACGTCAGTTTTCTTTGACAACGCCATTTCCTGCGAATATGAAATGAGATATAGGACGCCGGATATCTGAATATGTTGAAATGGTTATTTCGTTTTTGAGCTAGAGATTATTGAATATTTTAAAACCGTTTCAGAATTGAAATAAATAAATCGTAGAATTCGTTCGGAAAGATGAGGTTCATTGCATGATGCGTTTATTTAATAAATTATAAGTTTAAGTAACTACAGGGAAATTGAGGTTATATATTACTAAATTTTCCATGAATACCAACATTCTTATTGAATTTTGATATTAACAAAAGGTTGTTAGGTATTACCTATTTGTCCAGAATTTCACCTCGAGTTCTCTAGAGAATATAAATTCGACTAGAAGTTGAGTTCGTTTGTATGAAAAACTAAAACTTTGAGACAACTACTACATCTACGAATTTTTTTCTACATTATGTATGAATTTAGATTGTAAAATAATATTGGCTATGATAATATAATACTATAATAATGTTATTATGTTTAACATATGCCTATCTATACCACTAGTATAAAGAGGTAAAGTTTCCAACTATGTTTGTTTGTTTGTAAGGTTTAATGTCAGGAATTTACAGTCCGATTCGAATAATTCCTTTTGTAATAGATAGCCACATTCAACGGGAAGGTTAAAGACTATTTTTCATCCCGAAATTCCCGCGGGAACAGGCATAACGCGGCTTAAACTGCGGGGAGCTGCTAGTGGGAATATAAACTCGTACATTGTTCGTCGGCTTGTGGGAGATGATCTGTTATCAGAAACTTACTGAAGTTTACCGATGATTAAGCGCTAATGATGAAGAGTTTGTCAATTGATAGATCAGTATGGGGAACTTTACATTGGTAGTGTATTCTGTTTATATAGTGTGTACGCTCTACAAAATTGAAACTAGCCTATTCCCACCGTCCAAGAATTAAGGAACACGCTTTACCTATTAATTTAAAGTCTTCAGAATCTAGAAACAAAACGATACAGCTAAAGAAAATTTTGTACATTTCTTTACAAAAGTTTGTAACTTTGTACAGCTTCTAGAAAAGTTTAATAACTAGCAATTTGCTTTGAGTTTTTTCTAAGAACTCCAGATGTCTCAAACTATCATAATTTTGATCAATGACGATAAAAGCCTAACTTTGAGGCATTTTTGGGGTCGTTCTCCAAATGTATTCGCGGTACGCCGACGGGTTAGATGATGCCTGAAAGGTTTAAGTTTTTACGGCACATGGTTCAAGTATTTTCTTTTGTTTCTCGGATGCTTGAAAGTCGTGCCTTAAATTCAAGAAAACGCGGAATTGTAGATATTTACTTATTGATCAGGAAATCAATCCTAAGTTGTTTAATTCCTTCCTTAAAAAAATACGTTTTCCTACGGATTGAAGTCTACTAAGGCCCGTACTTAGATATGTCAAATGCTTCCTTAGTAGAGATTTAATGAGTGATTGTGACATGTAAAAAATATTCAATTAGTTAAGTGGCAGTAACTAATCTAACATTAATTTTAAGTAGAAAATTTAAAATTCATAAAATGATTTTAAAGAGATTGGCTAGAAAATAATTAATTAAAGATGGTAATAAAATAAATTTGAGGTAGTAGACTTAGTTTCATTAAGAAGAAATCACATCACATCTCTCTGTAATTTTCTACAATTATCGATATGCCAATCACTGTACAATGTATAGTAACAATATGACAAGAATTCAATCAAAAAAAGCTCCTATTCCCATAGATATCGCTCAATCATTATTTATTATTATCCCTGACTTGTAGCTAGTTTCATCTGTCCATGTTCTGTGTTTTGTATCGTACAAGGAATATTGTATGTATGTATGTACATTATGCATGATCCCTGTTCTATGTTGAGTTTGTATCTAAGGTACCTACATAACGTACCTAATGCTAGTATTTTCTTTGATAAAACTATTTCACAAGAGCAAGAAAAAGTCTTATCGATTTTTCCTTTTGAACCATAACTTAGATTTGTTAGATTACGTATGATTGCAATATTTTTTTTATAAAAATCAAAATATTATTTTATGACAACTGAAATTGACCCAAGGATACCAAGAATCGTAGATAGCCCGACACTTACAGCCGTTGAATTATAATGGCATTATAATGCACTAATTAGAACTCAATGCATACCTTTGAGATTATTGTTAATTATCCTATACACATTTTAAAGGATTATTTAGTTAATTACCTTCTTCAGTTGGCTCTTCAAAATGGCGGGGAACATGACCCATCCAAATAGTAAACCGAACAACGCCATCCCGCCCGAAATCCCAGCATACTTCAACGGCTTTGGCAACATCATGATGACTGCCTGAAACAATTTCAAGGTTTAAGAGTGTCGGGGTGAATAGGATTTATAGATAATGTCTAGCACTAGAAACACCGCCATGACATTTTTGTCCCGAACTGGGTCGAGTTTAGAGACTATGATTTATGCGCATAAAAATATGAATTTGAAGTATGTTTCCTCGTCACAGTACTTGTATCTTCAATAGTTTAGTTTTAAGTTAGATATTTCTTTATAATTCTAATAAATGTCTATTAAAATATCCTCATCCTCTAAAGCGCAAGACATTAGCGAAAGGCATAGTGCGGGTGCAGGCCACATGTGGGCCACATGTGCGGGTCCCGTGACGTTGTATTCCTTGTACTCGTCTCTCTATATGAAAGGTGTCACATGACCCGTTGCAGTCCCGCTGCGGGCCAGTGTAACGCCTTTTCATGTTTGTCTTGCGTTTTACTCCTCCAACTAGCAAAACTTCAGAATAATTTTATGACTTATTCATAACTTGAATTACTAAACTTACGGGTTAGCACTCTCTTGAGACGTAAAACCTTTTGAAAAATAATACAATAAACGGTTTTGTTTAAAGTTAATTCACGGCCTCATAAATCCTCAAAATGCCTATCAGTACTTATATTATGCTCAGAGGAAACTCAACATGAAGGGCAGTAAGGCTTCCAGATAATACCCTCGCCGGAGCACAAAAAATCCAGTAATATTATAATGGTTTCTCCCGATTAAATCGCTGGAAGAAGAACGTTTTTAAAGCATTTACCTACTTATTTTTAAAGCTGGTGACAATAAAGGCTTGAAATAAAAAAACGCCATGAAGAAGAAGGACATAAAGCTTATTTAAATCGAGGAAATTACAAAATTGTTCAAAATTACCTATTGCCTTGATTATTACCGTGGGCGGTTAATTTAGTATCGATTTGAATGAAAATCATTGCCAATGTGCACTTTTTCACACGAACTTGCGATGTTTAGAGGTTAAATGATGTCCGTGAACAAAGGGGGAACTTGGCGGGTAATTGGAAAAATGCATAATAATATAATTGTCACTTTTGATGTCAGAGTTGTGAACTCCCCGCGGCATAACATAAGCAAGCACTCATTACTTTAATTAAAGTGCTTTCTATTAAAAGTTGTATTGCGCCTTATACTTTAGCATAACAAGTTCCTATGGCACAAGGTTTTCTTTTGGTTTAAGTTTGTAACTAACCCTAGAGTCTGTTTTTACACCTCAGAAAATGTCTAAGTAAAGACAAGTCTGTCTTAATATAACTTTTTTAAGGAAACCCTGGCTTCAAAGTATCTAAATAGATATTAAAACTAAGTACCACTTTTTAAAAGCGGTTTATGATGGATCATATCGGTAGTTTTGATCCGAAGATTGGGTCACACGACTAAGATTAAATTAATAATTATTATCATACATTTATTATAGTGACGACACATCTATCGGATGTATGAATGAGTTAACGGTTAACCCAATGAATGAGTTGATGAATCATACCAAACGATAGCGCATTTCCTGACCTGCTCTCTATGCCTGGTAGATGCACTATAACCGACCTCAATAGATCTACAGATGATGCAGTGACCCTGGCCAAGTTATGGTCTGGTTCAATTTAGTGCCAGTGAAGCGCAAAGAAGAAATCATTTATTATAATGATGACACATCATAAATTGAAGAACAAGGCTCTTGTCGGTGAGTCCGACGCAGACTTCTCCATCTATTTATATTCAGTGCAAGCTCCTTCACAACTCTATACGACATGACAGACACTTATCTTTAATCAGGCTCATGTAACTGATTCTAGGTCTTCCCCTACATCGCTTTCCTTCAACCTTACGTTCCAACACAGCTCTTAATAATATTATGACTTTTGATAAAGATTTTTCTATTACATATTTCCTCCCATCCGGCAGATAAATCCTAAAGAAACAGTCCTTTCATATTCCTGCTCAGTTTTTTAAGTCACGTACATTCAGTGAAGCGGTTGAATGATTTTATTAAACTCGTTACACAACTGATAGAGGTATCGATGATACATCACATCGTATAACAATGCCGAAAGGTCTCTAGAGAGTCTTTTTAATAAATCTAGACTTTATGAAAGGCCTCGGCAATTTTCGGACATGTCATCCCGAAAATGTAATCACTCTGTTATGAAATAAAAAGGGATTGGCTTTTTTGATATGAGTTTATGTTGATGGTTAACCTAACTATTAACCGAACTTTAAGAACGAGCTTATATTATAAAGTACAAATGGGCGAGTTTCAAAAGGCAGGGTAAAGACATCAAATGCTTTTTAATGAGTGATTTTGAAATGTTATCCATGAAAAAATACTTCAATTAGTTAAATGTCGATTTAATTGACGTTTTTGAGCGCAGCAGATAGTATCTACGATAATCACACGCTCGTTTTCTTTTGGATTCGCCAATTCCCAGCTAGTCAATTCGTTGAATCTTTACGATGACTCTTTTTACTCTTTCAATAAAAAATGTAACCTGTTAAACAGTCATAATGTACTTAGAATACTACTAAATATCAAATATCATCATTATACCTTCTTTACTTTTAAGCTTTTTTATACAATTTACTTCACTTCAAAACAACAATTTTAATAACGCAGACATATTTGTTTGCATAAACTTACAGTTTCAGGGAAAATCTAGCTTCTTTCAAGAGTCAACGCTAACAAACTGAAACGTACCTAACTCATGTCTACGTAAATACCAATTAGTCAACTACAACATATATTTTAATATTCAGTTTTTCTGTTTAATGACAATGTATGTATTTTTATTAAAACTGACAGTTTTGTGAAGGAATAAATGTCTTGGGGATTAGGGAGACCTTTGCTCAGAAGTGGGACATTGAGTTTACGTAAAAAAGTTTAACTACTATGGATTTTTTTTTATTTGAAACTCCGTTTACGAATACACTTTTTACAAAAGTTTCGTTTCAACCCGTTTTCAGGAACCGTGGTCACAAAAGACTCCGTTAAAAGATATTGTAGGGTTCTTTAAAACCTAAGAACCCAGTATAAGTACTATGGACCTATAACTATTATTACTAGACTACTAGTACCTAATTAGTATTTTTTAATTACTGTTGCATTCCTCAGTATAATACTGCTAGCAGCGCCCCGCGCTTTTACCTGCGTTGTGCCCGTTTCCTTCGGGATGAAAAATAGCTTAAAACCTTTCCGTTGAATGTGGCTATCCATTACAAAAACAGTTATTCGAATGGGATGGGTAATTTCTGAGATTAGCACGTTCAAACAAACAAACTCTTCAGCTTTATTATATTAGTATTGACTGTAACTTCTTATATACGAGTACATTATCTATAATATAAAAATGAATCGCAAAATGTGTTGGTAAGCGCATGAATTCAGAACGACTGCACCAAATTGGATGATTCTTTTTTTAATGTGTTCCTTATTGTCAGGACAAGGTTTTTATTTATGAAAAATAAGGAATAAAGATCAAATTTCCCACGGGAACGGGGGCGCTGTGGGTGAAACCGCGGGGCACAGCTAGTTAATAATAAATTCCTTGTTTGTATTTAATATTTTGAAAAAATATTTTTTTCATGAAAAATGTTATTTTCTTACCTTGTAGTGAAGACCGCTACGGAAGGCGATTGATACTTAACTTATTCGTCATTGCATCGGCTATAATCTATGAGGGCGGGGCGGGTAAAGGCGGTGGGAAAACTTGCAAGCCGTTTTGGTAACATTATAAGTCCGAGGCTACGAAAGGCTACGATTTATTTATAGACTATGAGTTATAGTGCATTTTTCGCTTTAAAGAGAGAAGGTTATGGAACTGAAATAACTCAATTATGTTAATTTACTTAGTTAGTTCTACAAATCAAAATATGACACAAACTTTATGTTTTAGTGTCTAAAATTTCAAACTCATGGATAGCCTTAAATAAGTCTAGACTCATTTAAGGTCATATTACTTTTTCTTCTAAGAAGAAGAAGGTCATATTACTAGCTTCGATAGTACCACTTAATAAGGTAAATAAGCTTTTATTGTAATACAAGTTTTTCCAGTGAGTGTACGAATACCGCCCACCGTTTTAACATTCTATGAAGATTGAAGAAGTACAGACAGGCAATAAAATACATATAATGAATTTTTTTTCATTTAGTTTGAGGTTTTTCAATTAATCTAGTGAATAACTTAATTTTTGAGTTTTTTTGTGAATATCTTAACATAAGTATCTGTCATGTCGTATAGAGGTAAAGGAGCTTGAATTGAATAGGAATAGATAAATATTTTTACCTAATTTAATTCATGTTATTCGTACTTAAGATTATAACATAATGATATTTCTATGGCTATAACAGAGGAGAGTATCCCTTAACAAGACATAGCTAGAAATCGTGATTTTCCACGAATATCCATTGGATAGATAACATTGGTATGGATATATCCAAATTGGAATATGACACTGTTAAAATACCCTTCAATGGTGAAACGGAGTTTGCACTCACGATGTATCTTCTAGCATAATGACGGCAACCACATATGACAAGATATCTATACTAATACCTACCCTACAGTGCATCCGGTGCCTGAACAGTCACAACCAATTTAATAGCCTGTACTAAAAAAATAATGATAATAATAATGTACTAAAAATAATAATGTCCTTTATGTGTCACAACCATTAAAATTGTTTTTTTTTATTGAAAATGTCGACTTTTATTTTTTTCTTTATTTTTCCCATCATCTACTCGCCCACTAAAACCGTATGTATTTTTCTCACCAAAAAATAAAAAATCATGCATGGTAGGGTTAAGTTGTTTTTTGTTTGTTTGAACGTTGAATAATTCTTTATGTAATGGATAGCCACATAATTATTATTGAACAGAAAGGTTATAGGCTATTTTTCATCTGAAATACCACGGGAATGGGCACAACGCGGGTAAAACCGCTACTAGTGATATGATAAATACTGCGTGTTTATTCGCAATGAGTCATTTATTAGTGAAAAAAAAATAGCCTATAACCTTTCCGTTGAATGTAGCTATATATTACAAAAAGAATTATTCAAATCGGACAAGTAATTCCCGAGATTAGCTGGAAAATACAAACAAACAAACAGATTTTACCTCTTTATAATATTAGTATAGAAAAACACTGTGTCCAGTCAACATACGATGTTTATCTTACCATGATGTTGCATTTAGACATCATTGCAAGTCACTGTTTGGAAAGCATTGGGTTAGTTTCGCTATGCTCGATTCCCGCTATGCACTGATCATAAAATACCTAACAAAAAGTGCCGCTATGCACGGAATCAGATTCTTGGACAGTCGAAAGGAAAATGCTTATGTTTAAATAAATAAAAATTTAAATAAAATACTCTCTTACTAGTTTCACTAACTATAACTAAGCAAACAGTATTCGTGTTAATCAACACATAGCTTAAACCGTCAACACCAAAGCAACGAGTTTTTTGGGTTACCAAAGACTTTAGGCCCATCTCGTAGCCAGATTTGGTAGCTAGCTACGAAATGAGAAAAGTGTTTTCCCATCTTGTAGGTAGCTACTAAATGGGAACGATCTATTCGGTAGGTTAGGGTTATTTTTTTTTTTCTAGTTCTTTTTCCTAAATCTTGGCCATCTTGTAGCTAGCTACTAAATGGGAACGATCTATTCGGTAGGTTAGGGTTTATTTTTTTTACTAGTTCTTTTCCTAAATCTTGGACTTTCGAATTCCTATTTCCTAGCCAGCTTCGAATCGGGATTATTTCTCCCATTTGGAAGCTAGCTACCAAATCTGGCTACGAGATGGGCTTTAGGCCCATCTCGTAGGTGGAAAGACCCTGTTATATACCGGACACAATTACCATTTTGTAAGACAAAATAAAAGAACTGTTGTCTGGCAATGTGTAAATAAAAGAAGTAATCTTGATTTTGAGTTGATTAATGTTTCAAAGCGTTTTTATATTTTTAATCAAAATATACGCAATTCTTAAATTTAAATTAGATTTTTATTTACCAAAACAATTTTTCTCAAACTATGCAGTCCCAGGCTAGCTTTAAGAGAAATATTACTTATAAATATTAGATTATACTTTAGAAACACTTTTCTATCGAATTGTACCTTCCATTGTTAAAGGTAGCACTGAGAAATTCAGTGCAAAGCGGCACTTTTTGGTAGGTATTTAAAGATCAGTGCATAGCGGGAATCGAGCATAGCGAAACTAACCGAAAGCATTAGGTTTCCTTTTGGTATGAACGTAGGTATCTTTCATGAGAAAATTACTGGTTTCTTTTGTTTTCTGATTTTGACATCACATCTCTCTTCATTTTGAATGTATTCTGTGACGACGGTTCCAGTAAAGGGGCCGAAACGTCAGATAAAAATGTAAAATAGAAGCAAAGTGTATCCGTTTATGTACCTACTAATGCCTTGAACTCAGTATAGTTATATTCGCGTCGAACACGTTCTGTCGTGGTTTGTGGTGTATTTTGTATAAGCGGTGTTACTTCATTATGATTGTTCAGCAAAGCTCGGTCCCTTGGATGGGTGGCCGATAGTAGCATTTTTATCTAAGGTATTGTGCTTCGGAGGACACGTAAAGCAGTCGGCCCCAGTTGTTTCATTCGTTAGACCATGTCGAAGGTCTTTAGGCGGTTTAAAACTCCGACAATTCGAATCACTATTCGTAATGAATAATAAAAATGAGTTTAAATATTGTTGTGACTATTTTAAGGTCACGTTCGTACATCCTGGTATATTTAGTAAGGCCTTAGTTTAAGAGGAATATATTGTTTTACATCAATACTGTTCCACGCGGTGGTTCCACCCGCGATCTACTAGATGACGCTAGGTGACAATTTTGTAGATTGCCATCGCGTTATTTTCCCAGATTTAATGGGGTCACGCCTATACATTTTATTGAGCAGAAAAAACATCCTCTTTAGAATAATATTACATTATTTTTCAGCAGCATCTAGAACGTATATAAAGAACCTTTACTGTATTAAGTACAAAGTAAGGTTATTATAAAATGAGGTGTTTTTCTTTTGAACCCTTAAACGACACCAAGTATATTATTTGGTCATACTACTAATAATGTTGAATTTTTAACTTTAAAATTATACAAGTAAAAGGGTGTACTGTTGTTGAATTATTTATTATGTTTAGAACACATATTGACGTTCCTTAAGAAGTGTATTGATTGTGTTTAGTTGGAATATTGTTATGAGCCTTCCTATTGAAAATAGCTAGATTATATGGACAAATGCAGTGTCTAAGGATATAGCTGAGCGCATGGTTTCTGAAGTCGAATTCAAGCAGAGAGTAAAGTGGAAGAGAAATAAATGCAAGACTGAGAAAGAGAGAGATGAAGAGAGAGAAAGAGAGACAAATATATATTTTCTTTATAAATATTGAATATTGAAATCATTTATTGAATATAAACGTCGTTTGTTTGCAGCTGATCAAAAGTTAAACAGTGTGAACAATTTATTAACATTTCCTTTCTTAAATTCAGTCTTTTCCGGTTTCATCCAATTTTCAAAGAAGTTTAACACAAACTTGACATACATAAATCAATTACGAAAAGAAAAAATAATAACTTTCGAACAAGACATTATTAGAAAACTTAAAATTAACCTAATTATACAGTTTTTAATTTACTTAAAGTTATAATTATGCTTCGTAATGTATAATTTGTTTTTTCGAGCTAGCCATTAAAAGTTCCGAGTTTTCGTTAGTCTTTTGTTTAAAAATGTATACTTAATTTAAATTTCACAGATGGTATATGTATTTGAACCTCATTTGGCCCATAGCTAATGCGGATACGCTTCGTTAGATGGGTTTTGTCTTTTAATCATAATTGCAGTGCGTAAGAAATGTAAAAAAAGTTATGAATCTTTGATAAATTAAACGATTATTCGGGTCTTCTTCTTGTCGTTTCAAAAAGCTGAATAAATTGAAATTTTGGACCAGAAGGTAGCCTTAGGTAAATATCTTAAACAAGAGAGCACTATAATTATACAAGCTGTCAAGGATTTTATGAAAATCAAACCATCTGAATAGCAAAGAGCAAGTCAATGTTATATTTATGTTTTGTTTGTTTGTTTGTTATTGTAAGTGCATAGTGATGATATTGTTGTAGTGTCTAATAAAATAAAACGATATGGAAAATACGCTATTTTTCCTTTTATTTCTGCTTAGTATCATTATACATAGAAATAGTTTTTATTATAACTTTATAGTATTACCACCAAAAATTCTAAAAGCTTGTGAATGTTTTTCTGTTGGTTTGCAGCGGTTTTTATATTTTTTCTGTGCTAACAACTCTAAATATAGCTAAGAGAAGAAGACTAACTCCATTTGTATTTGGGTCTCACAATCTTTGAAAAATAGATTTGTGAATATTGTAGTGAGATTAAAGATATCAATTTGTATACTACTCAGCGTGGTGACACTTGTTTGTGATATGTTATAATGATAACCATTGGAGTAAAACAAAATATGTTTTTGTAATACATATTTATTATAGTGTATGTAGAAACAGTTAGTTAGGTTCCATAGTACAATTTAAGCTTAGAGCTTACTTTGGGTCTAATTAACCGTGTACCAATTTGTCCGGGTATATTTATATTATTATTATTTTCAATTTCATTAAATATATATTCGTTTCACTTAATTTTACCCACCTTCTTTTCTATTCACCCTAATAAAACCTTATTTCAGCTATAAAATATTTATATCACTTATAGAATTATGTTCGCTCATTTCAGGACGAAATGTTCCAATTTATGTCCGGCTGCCATAAATATATTTTCGACGGTGCACGGGTTAGCTGCAAATAAAAAAAAAATAATTATCACTTATATCTAATAACATTGTAATATATATTATGTAACAAAGCAATGAATTTAGGTTAGACTCCACAAATATCTAGATATATTTCTGTGATACTCCATTTGGATGGGTGGCCGATAGTGGCATTTCTATCTGAGCGCTACCGTGCTAATGCGTTAAAATATCGGTCCCGGTTGTTTTAATCGTCAGACCATGTCGGAAGCCTTTAGGCGGTTTTAGGAATTAAAAGATTTTTCTATACTAATATAATAAAGCTGAAGAGTTTGTTTGTTTGAACGCGCTCGGAAACTACGATCCGATTTGAATAATTATTTTTAGGGTTCCGTAGCCAAATGGCAAAAACGGAACCCTTATAGATTCGTCATGTCTGTCTGTCCGTCTGTCCGTATGTCACAGCCTTTTTTCTCCGAAACTATAAGAGCTATGTTGTTGAAACTTAGTGTGTAGATGTATTCTGTGAACCGCATTAATATTTTCACACTAAAATAGAAAAAAAATAAAATTTTAGGGGGGTCTCCCATACTTAGAAATGAAAAAAATATTTTTTTTTTCATCAAACCCATACGTGTGGGGTATCTATGGATAGGTCTTCAAAAATGGTATTGAGGTTTCTAATATCATTTTTTTCTAAACTGAATAGTTTGCGCGAGAGACTCTTCCAAAGTGGTAAAATGTGTGTCCCCCCCCCTGTAACTTCTAAAATAAGAGAATGATAAAACTAAAAAAAATATATGATGTACATAACAATGTAATCTAACACCGAAAATTGGTTTGAACGAGGTCTAGTTAGTAGTTTTTTTTATTTTTTTAGTTTTTTGGTTTGTGAGGTCGTTAATCGATCACAACCCACACGCTAAGTAAGTAAGTAGTAGTAAGTACAACGAACTTCAAGAACTTCTTTATTATGTTACTCGCTGCTACGGAACCCTTCATGGGCGAGTCCGACTCGCACTTGGCCGCTTTTTGTAATGGATAGCCATCGTTTAATGGGAAGGTTATATAGTATACTAGCAGCGCCACGCGGTTTTACCCGCGTTGTGCCCGTTCCCGTGGGAATTTCGGGAATTTTTTTACATAAAAACCTTCCTCTTGAATCACTCTACCTATTACAAAAAACCGCATCAAAATCCGTTGTGTAATTTTAAAGATTTAAGCATACAGACAAACAGACAAACAGACACGAAACAGAGACGACTTTATTTTATACTATGTAGTAATTACATTCCGAATTTCCACGGAAATGGACACAACGCGAGTGAAATCGTGGGACGTTGCTAGTAGAAATATAAAACAGAAAATTGTGTTTTGCTATAAAAATGTCAGTTACTATATGAAAAGTTACAGTACAGTTTTTTGAACTTCTTGAAAGGATTTTCATATCTTCTAGATCACTATTTCAGATATAAAATCACTGAAAGTGTTTACAATTTACACTTTAAAATATTTATGGTTTATGAGCTCGCTACAAATAGAAATATGTGCAAAGAGGTTTAGGATACCTAAGACTGTATTTCTGTATGTTCAGAATACATACATAGTTCTCGTTGACAAGTCGTCGATACAAAGTGAATTTGATGTGTAACTAAGGAAGACCGAAGTACAAACTTCGTTAGATTACAAGTAAGTGCCTATATGAACGAGGTCCCCACAGATAATTGTTTCCATTTGCTTTTTACCACAGCTTGCTTTTTACTCAACTAGATCGCTCTTTACTCAACTCGCCGACTCGCCTGTAAACTCTCTAAAGCGATACCTAAAGTACGATTTTCGCTAACCGAGCGACGGCGAAGCGCGATGGAGCGCATTTCACACTGTGCTAAAGTAAATTCAGACTACTATACAAATGTTAAGGTCTATGTTTGCATGGAGTTTACGCTGTTTGGAATGTTAACGTGCTGCTGGTCGGCTCTTTAAGCGGGCGGTTACCGGAGCGAGCTGGCGCATCCTTTGCGACGCGACAGGTTAAAATTTTGCGTCACCTAGTTAGTTGAAATCGTATATAAGGGTCTGTAGTAGGCCTTCTTATCCGTGGTAGAATGAGAAGCAAAAACAGACTCTTTTTCTTCTCCTTTCGTGTCAAAGGTCTTTAAAATTATTCAAATTGTATCATTATACAAACCAATTTATTACACAAAAGTTATTTTATTTCTAATTCACATTTCCAAGTATTTACATTAACCATAACTTGCTAAAGAATAATTCAGACAGCCTGTTGCGATCCGTCTGGGTATTTATAATAACTTTGGAAATTGTTAGTGTATTTTATTCATAAATTCTCCTTACCAATATCAATCCATTTATCTTCGTAACCGGCTTCTAAGCGAGCTGATCGGATCGCTTCCCGCACAGCATGAGTGAATACTGTTGCTAGACAAAATGCCGGCTCTCCAGTTGCTTTAAATAATTAAAAAATATCATAAATCAAGAGTAATTTATTAAGTCATTAGTAGAGTAAATTTTAAAAAACCGAGAGACCTTTTAAAATTTACATAAAAATATAACCCTCAATGACAGTGAGCGTGTTTTCTGACTATCAGCCAGTGAGTTCAACAGAAAGCTGCAATTCGGCGAATTCTAAAGGTGAGTACTGACTTCACAGTGAGCAACGAGTTATTTTTTCACATGAAAAAGCCACCCGTCGCTCGTTGGGAGCGCTTTTTTTACCCGTACTGACTACACGAAGGCTCGCTGTGTAACACGTTACATTATGCCTGACGGCCTTTAAAAGGTTTGATATTTGGGACTGCGAAATAGAGATGTACCTAGTAAGCAAGTCCATATTTGGGACGCTTGCTTTCTGTTGAACTTGCCCTCCGGCTGTTGGCACATCGGTAAAAATCATTGGAAAATGTAAAATCTCCCTCTTTGAATATTTAAATGTATTTTATTCTAATTGAACTGAAAACTATTACAAAATGGGCTCTAGCCTACCGTAATTAAAGGTCTTATTTGTTAGTTCACTAACCTTTTGACTGTAAAACTCCAAATTGGTTTCGTGAATTTCTTCTGAAGTAAATCCTCATGTCTGCAGGAATATCCTTGATTCCTGGAATCTTATACGTCCATGTCCTGTCTGTTAAAAGTTTCCCCGTGGTTAGATCATAGATTATTTTTTCTGAAGTCCAATACCCTAAGCCCATGATGAATGCTCCTTCAATCTAAAATTAAAATAGTGAAGTATTAGCCTGTACTGTCCCATCGCTGGACAAAGGCATCCCTTCTCACTGAAAATATCAGTGCATAGATTAGGTTAGTTTAACCATAAGTGACCAGTTCAGGGCAAACCTTTTGCGTATTTCGGGATCAAGTTGTTGTAATTTGAGTTACCAATAAAAACTAAATTAAATTTTATTGAGAGGTAGAGCATTAACTCTTATTGTTATACTCTACCATACTCTACTCAAGAAAACTACCTGTAAATATACCTAAAATAAGTAAGGTCGAAATATATTTCTGCATCTTTTTAAACTAACCCAAAACTTACTTTCATTGTTTTCTTAACATACGAATAAAATGTGAAAGAGGTAGCTCATAAAATAAAAAAATGAATCAACTGTTTGACAAAATGTTTTTGGAAACAATTCAGCTGGAACATTGCCAATGTAACTCTATCTCTATTTTATCTCAGTTAAGTTTTATTGTGGCTATAATATCTGTTATTACCTGTGCCACATCGATTTCTGGACTCAAACTTCGTCCCGTATCTTCAAGTATATCAACTCTTAGGACATCGTGATTGCCCGTTAATACATCCACTTCTATCTCCATTATGCCAACAGCGTAAACGAAGTAAGTTTCTATCCCATCATTAGGAGGCGAACACATGTATGTGGCTTGAAGATCGATACCGGCTTTATAAGTGTCTGCTACTACTTCTTCCCAAGAAGGCTTTGGAGTTTTATTCTTAAACGGTTCTAGTCTTTTATTCAAAATTTCACAAGCCTTCATTGTAGCGAAAGCAACACATTCACTGCCTATACTACCTCCAGTGACAATAGCGTTCGGTGAAGTAATGCTTGAACTTGGTTTGACACTGATCTTCTCAAGAGGTATTCCTAAAGCATACGCACATACTTGTGCAGCTTTGGTATTCAACCCTTGGCCCATTTCTATGCCTCCATGAGTGATGACAACGGTACCATCACCATGGTAAATATTGACTATAGAATTGTAATTTCCCGTATAAAATATGTCAACGCATAAAGGTGTCAGCTTTATTGCTCTTTTTCTCCATCGGTTCTGTTCATTGAATTTGTTCACCTCAACTTTTCTTTGCTCAAAGTCGGCGTCTTTTATAATTTGCTGTATCATTTCTGGAATGGGATTGTTGCCTTTGTCTATGTTTTTCAGTTTTACTTCTATAGGATCTTGTTTAGTGTAGAAAGCTATTTTTTCCATTATATGTTCTATCATGGCTACGCCTTCTGTTGTAACTGAAATATTAAAACGTAACATTATTGTTCAAATAAGTAATCCAGACTACGTCACTACTACTATATCACAAGTAACATAGATCAGTTACATTTTCCCTTTAAAGTAATTAGTTCAAAATAAGTCGGTTAGTTTCTTTAGGTTTAGTACAGATGAGACGCTTAAATACAAGTAGTATAGTCACAATAACATGATTTAGTAAACTTACAAGGAGCTCTACACCAAGTATGTGACGGAGTATCAGTGAGCACACTGTTTGTTTCTATCTTCCATCGTTTAGGATCATAACCGTTATGAAATGGTTTTATCACAAGAGGCGTAATGGTTTCGTTGTAAGAATGACCAGCATCTTGATAGACGTAGTTTTTAAGATACTGTATAATACCTTCTTTGTTAACACCAACCTAGAAAGTAAATCATTATTTGTTTAAATCAAACGAAGTAGAAATATGAAGTTTTGGCCTATAATAACCCACGGCTGGGCAGAAGCTGAATATGAAAATCAAATACAAAAGTGCATTTGCCCGAAAAAGGTCTTCCTGGATATCAAGCTGAACAAATTAGTCTTTACCTCAAAATTGCTGCTGGTTCCAATTCTTTTCCCAACAGCTCTCATAACGGTTTGCAAAGGAACAATAAACCTACAAGGTTTTCCCAGGAAGTGTGACACCATGGCCGCTGCACAAGCCACTTGGCTTGACCGAGATATTTTGCCCCCATAACCACCGCCGACTCGACGGACGATTACGTTAATACTGAAATGTGAAATAGGACTTTATATTTTTTTTAAACCAAAGTCTTGCGGTCTTATTAGTCAATTAGTCATTAATTTTTACAGCTAGGCAACAACTGGTTTTTTATTCATGCAACTATAGATGGATAGAAAGATAACTAGCTGTCCCAACTTAATCTACACTTTAGCTTACTAATTTGATTTCAATAGTAACCTACCTATTTACAGGAATATTCAAACAAGTAGCAACAGCAACATTAGTCAAATCAAGCCACTGAGTAGACGAATAAACTTCCATTCCATCTTCAGTGGGTTTAACCACACAAGTTTGAGGTTCCATAGTATAGTGATACTGAGATTCCACTTTAAAATCTCCATAAATCACAGTTTTCACATCATTACCTATTTCTGTAGGTTCAACGGACATGTCTTGTTTGACTCTTGCACTCTTTTCGGGAGATTTCATTACATCTTCAATGTTCGTGAGCGGTTTTTTATTCGTCTGACTATATTTGACTTTTACTAAATTTGCGGCTATGTTGGCTATCTTTTCTCTGTTTGCAACTATGATACCTACTGGTTGGCCGTGATACTTAACTTCTTTTGAACATAGTATTTCTTCGTCTACAGCTATAAAAGGTATGTTGGTGGGAGTGAAAGTGTTTTTTCCTGGTATGTCTTTGGCTGAATAGAATTTTGTAACTCCTGGTAGTTTCTGAAATATGACATCCTTGTTTAATTAATAAAGAAAACCTCTTGCTCTCTTTTCCTTTACGGTTAATGATGGAATACTGCTCAATGTACAGATGTCCTGATTTTTAGACAAAAAATATTTTAGTTGCAATAGTATGCAAGAGTTGTTAGATTTTTGATATTATGCTTGATTGCATTTTGTAAATTCGCTCAGCGGCCTTTTCAAAGTGAATTAAAGATGAATCATATTATATGTATAAATTCTTCTTACCATTGCTTCAGAAGTATCAAAATCTTCTATAATACTACCAGGAGGCGTGTCTGCTATGACGAAAGCACCAAATAATTCATTGGTTTGAGTTGGGAGATCGTTAGCAAACGTGGCTTCACCACTGCACTGGACTAAAGCTTCCAACTTCGGCACCGGTTGATTTAAAGGCCATACACTTTTATCAGTTTCATAATACTGTGCACCTTTAGAAGTATTTCTTTTGATAACTTCACCACCTGATCTGAAGCGTGGATCTACTTTATCATCCGGGCAGAGATTTAAAATAGCCTGAAATTTACATGATATTGATACATATGGCTTTCCTGTGTATTTAAATGTAACAAACGATTTTAAGGCGAAAATACATAAAACCAATAATACTATGGCGCCGACACTGCCCGTAGGCTGAAGACTAGAGTAACGTTTTCGGGTATCAGAGAGAGTATTTTTTTCACTGCATCGATAGATTACATAAAAGCAAAACGTAGAACTTGAAACTGTTACCGCTAGTGAGGAGGTCGCCTTAAAAGCATATATTCAATATTTACTTAATTATATGAATATAATCGCATAAATACCTTGTAATATAATGCCAAAGCCAACATTTTCCTATAAGCCGCAGAAGGCTCAGGAGGTGCTTCGACCGGATTTATCTCTTGGGACAACGTACTCAATGCTAGTTGTAAATTTTCATTCGTATATGGATCTTTGCCAACTAAAATTGCTTCGGTCTTACTTGCATGAATAAAAGTTGGAGAAATACTTCCATAAACGATGGATATAGCTTCAAGTGTTTGAGAATTTTGTTTGAACTTGAATAGGAATCCGGCATTAACTACCGCATGTGCGTTTTGGGAACGAGGCATTATCTGAAAATTGAATTTTGTTGGAAATTGTTGCGAACATTTTCACAGTTACTTTCAATTTGAGTTCTCGCTTACCTTATAAGTTTTTACGGAGCAACAGTGCGATAAAGGAGGTAAAATTACTTGTTTAATTATTTTCTTCTGCATATCCATTTTCAAAAATTCAGGGAGCGATACCTTTTTGATATTATTTTTAGTGTCGGCTGAAAATTATAATTACGGCTAGAATATTCCAGGGTTTTAAATCTTGGATATACTTGTAATTAAGTTATTTGTATCCATTTTTCACCTTTTAAAAAACTTACCAATAGCTAAAATGCCTCCAACTGTTTCAAAAAGAAGAAATAAATCGGATTGAAATTCATTGTTCAAGTATTTCAAAAATAGATTTCCACCAATTGTACCTATCTGAAAAAAGAATAATTATGTAATCTCATTTTACACCTCATACATAATATTTCAAATTAGGCACAGTCTTTGATAGATTTATTGTCATTTCATTGGCAATATAATTAGGCAATATAACAATTTTCCAATGAATGAGATCGGCAACATTGGCTTTCATAGAAAATCGGATAGAAACAGATGCGTGATTTAATTTGCTTCTCCATTTTACGGGTATACTTTACTACGTAACTTACATTTCTAACAGGAATATGAGCCACTAAATCCATATGATTGTAGAACTGTTTCAAGTAAGCAAACTCTTCTTTTTGTTCTGAGAGACTTTTAAATATTTTCATCATTTCCGTCAAAGGAATCCCAGCGCCCAGTACAAGATTGACATCAATTACGTATTCTTTTAGCTCTGCTACGTTGAAGATATCTATTACGTTTGGAGGATAGTCTGTTACGTGGTAAACACCTAAAAGAGAGATCCCGAGATTAGCCCGAACATACAGACAACTAAAATTTACCTATTTATAATATTAGTATAGATCTCACCTTGCCCAGTATTGCCAGCAATAAGTTTATACTCTCCATCTTCCATAGCTTTGAACACATCAGCCAGATTATTAGCACGAAACCATTTCTTCTGTTCACCATACTTTATCTCAAGCATTTTGTTATCACATACAAATGTAAAATCGTCCAGTTTTACGTTGTCATTGATTTTGTGAGCACATTTCTTGGAGCATTTGACTCCGCATTGCTTGAACATGTTTAGATCTTCTAAGTCACATAGTTTGTCTAAGAGACTTTTGTCGGCGTCCGTGGCGAAGGTTTTGAAGGCATCGGCAATAGGTCTGTATCCAGTACAACGGCACATGTTACCCGCAAATGAGTTCTCAATGTCGGTTGTGGTCAGTTTGTTATTTGATTCATGCAAACTGGAACAAAAACACGTATTCGGATTTTTTATGACTCCATCTGCCCTCATCAAGTACATATATTTGTATACATACTCGTACTTGCATCAAAATATTTCTTCATATTCATTAAATTGATTCAAAAATGTTTATGGATTGTATTGTTCTACTTTCTACGCTTTACCATAAATCATGGCAGAAGTGTTTGTCAATCATTTCCAATTTTAAATTTTAGTTATTAATGTTATGGTGGCATTAATATGGCGTCACTGTTTAATATAACACGATCCGCTCTCATAAAAAACGAAAACAGGAAATATTTTTCAAATCCGTAGCGGAAAAATAAGCTAGTTATATTACCGTAATCATAGTCACTCAAACCCTTAGTCACGGTTGAAACAATCAAATAATGGAATCAGAGATCTACAGCCACTGATTGGACATTGTTGGTCATCGAAAAAGTTTATGGGAACCAAAAGTAAAAGATGTACCATAAGGAATATAAATAGATCCAAGACGTTATGTCTTGGATCTTTATCTTGGGTCTAATTAACTCAGATGTCTAATAGGAAGGAAGTTAATTCAAAACGAGGTCAAACAAATTAAATACCTGTCTTAGAAAATTTTGGAGTACAATTGAAATATCTTTATTATGATAAATGATACAGCCATCTAACAAATATTTCAAGTTTATTTAATTTAAGACTTCCTAAAGTTCCTAACTACGGCTTTTACTGTCCAATTTGATCTGTGAACTGGAAAATCAAATTAAAACAAAGAAAGTGTTAGGTATAATTGGAGACCTTATTTACCAGTTAGCCTTGTTTTTGGTATCACAGTACCAATACAATTTATTTATTGATAACTGGAAATATTCTATGATTCTACTGCTATGTTGTAGAATTATTACGAGAAAATTACCCTTTAAATTATCTATAGTTACCAAAGCGTTTTGCTAAAGTTTACCATAAGTAATTTTATTTACTGTAAAACTATTATTGATTGCCTATATCAATGTATATCCTGCTCAGGCAAGCAGAGTTCGAAACAGCGTTAAGTTGCATGACTCTGGTGATCATGTAATATGCCCTAAGGCTACTTCAGTTTTAGAGTTTTTGGTAATCCTGCTGCGCGCGCTTTGTATAAAAATAAAAGAACACCTCGCTCCCAGATGACTGCATAGTACTGCCTGCGGTGCGTCAGCGTCAGGACGACTGAAAACCGCTTAATTGAAAGAGCCGTTAAACATCTTCAATACAGTTGTTGATTCAAAATCATCTTATAATGACTGTACGTACAACTTACCTATACATGTTCATAACCCATCCAGGCGTGCAGTATCCACACTGGGTCCCGTTGAACTTGGCCAGCCGTGTCTGAATGTTGTGGTAGCCGATAGTTCTGTTGCCTATGCCTTCGACTGTGGTGATGTCCCAGTTGTGACACGATAAGACGGAGACGAGGCACTTGAATAAAGGAAATATTGTCTTTGAAGTAATGATGCGTTATCACTTTTTGTTCTCAATAGTCCCGAATTGCTTCCTCGCTATTTTATTTAGTTAAGGCGCAAGCAAGTGTTCGGAACTGATCAGAGCAGTAGTGAAAATGGAGCTTAAAGCCCAAAGATGATGCAGTTATGTGTTGTTTTTTTTTGGATTAAGAACTTCGAACATTACAGAAATGAAATGTATGTAACATGGTGTGGCTTGATATAAGAGCAATCATTTAAGCAGTATATAATTTCATAGTGTATCCTCAGTTACCTGACCTATGCTATAAAATGTATATAAATGTGATAACCTTACATTCGAAGTCTAGTTTATTTAGGAATACCACACACGCACTTAGAAACGTTAAGTGTTCTGAATTTTCCAAAATACCGACTTTTAATAATACGTTAGAACCCCTTTCAGACGCTACAAGTAGAAACCAAACAAGACCTCGTTTATGTTTGAAAGCCACGCTTTGATTTCATTTATAACACATACCTGTAATTTAATTTTAATTACCTCACGGCAATTTACCTTCGCCTTGGATGTGACTCTCAGTCACCTCAATTAAAACCTCAGTTTTAATTACTAATTCCACATGAGTTAAACTTGTACTTTGGTTACGTATCATGTAAGTAAACATCTAATTTTTTAGATTATATTGCATGACTTTTTGTTATTTCTTATTCTTACCAATTATGGTTTAAAAAGTATATAAAAAATAAAACAAATTTCAGTTAAATATATACTAAGTTCTAATTTTAAGGCAGATGAAATTTAAGAAAGCTGGAAGTGACTCCCGTTTTCAATGACCGATCCCGAGCTGACAACAAACTCATTCAATTATTTCAGTAATGTAGAACTCTTTCAAATACAATGAAAATTATGCACTCTGATAAGCAAAATTATGCAATCTGATGGCTTGGCCATTCTGTCTGTACAAACTCTCACAAAGTTATCTGTACCGGTCACTGATGAAATAAAGATGCAAAAGTAACTCTGTCTGTGTGTCGATGTTGATGTAATTTGACAAGCCTTTTGTCACAGTCACATATGAGAGTGCTTAATGTGTCGGGGGTTGAGGGTTCAATTCCCACCCGGAGTCAACAATATGTTGGCAACGGACTGTCAAGTTTATAATATAAAGTATTTGTGTAGGTATATACATGTAGTAGTATCAGTTAATTAGACTCCATGATACAAGCTTGGAGCTTAGTTTAGTCTTGGAGTCTAATTAACAATGTGTGAATTTGTACGGGTTTATTTATTTGTTTATTCTGACACATACAAGTAGGTATAATCAAAGTAAAATGTACTTACAGAATTGACAGCAAAAGTCTTGATTTGGTTGGAAGGAGGGAGCGGTGCGCGTACCGTCACGATGCAAGCCCCACAACCCCCTTCATGGCACATAGCCTTGGTTCCTCTCAAGTCTGCCACGTTCCGTATATACTCGTTCAAGCTTACATCGGGACCATAACGTCCGTCGGCTTAAAACAGGAAAATCTAATAAGTCTAATAAGTAGAGTAAGTTGGCCCCCTTGAAACGGAGGGGAACCGATACCACGAGGTTTGGTGTCGGAGTTTTTTGGACCGTCTAAAGGCTTTTTAACATGGGAACGATTAAAATAACCTACATCGACAATTAAAAGTGTCCCTGGAAGCACTCCGATAAAATAAGAATGAGTGAATATAATACTTAATCAAAACATTCTAACAAATTATTTGTTCAGTATTATTATCTTGTAATTTCCCTCTGCAAGACAGACAGACCAGACACGGTACTTAGTCACCACGCTCGCTTTCCGCGGGTTGGTGATCTCACACAGGAGCTATAATATTTGAAAAGCATATAGAAAACATGGCTCGACCCGGGAATTGAACGTAGAAGTTTAGACTTCAGTCTTGAGGTCCTGGGTTCAATTCCCGGTCCCGCAGAACCAACGCCACAACTTTAAAACATCAATAATATAATCTTCTTAAATTATTGTTTATTCAATGTACGAGTATAATTCAGTCTTATTAAGGTATGAAATCGGTTTAAGTATGCTAATTAAATTAAAAGCCCGTGTAATTCCCTGTCAAAACTTGTTAAGGGTGTCCTCATACAACCCTACTCCAAATTATTAATTAGGATGCGGAAGAATCTATAGAAAAATGAATCGCAAAATGTGTTGGTAAGCGCATAACTTCAGAACGACTGCACCAAATTGGATAATTCTTTTTTTAATGTGTTCCTTATTGTCAAGACAAGGTTTTTATATACGAAAAATAAGGAATAAAAATCTCAAAATTCCCAAGGGAACGGGGGCGCTGCGGGTGAAACCGCGGAGCACAGCTAGTATAAAATAAAATACTTTTCACTTACCCTCATAATATTGTCCATTTATTGTAAACTTTATTTTCGTCATTGTTAATATTCAAAGGTCTATAACACAAAAATAAATATTAGTTTCCTGTACTAGCAAAAACTTAGTTGAACAAGGAACTCATTGGCATTAAAATACAGTCATAACTATAAAAAAGAATTAAAAATGAAATAAAACTTACATTTTTTCAATAATGATATTTTTGTCCTGTAATCGGATATTACAGGCTCTTTTTCTAACTTCCCATCTATGGCTTGTCTAGGACGTCATAACAAATCCAAAGTCAGCAAAATACTGTAACCTACGCTTCTAAATCATCTATCTACGCCATTTGGTATGATTTGTACAATCACCCACAAACGGCACACGGAGTTTTTTGTTCAACAACATTCAACAAAAATGTTATGTATAAGTTACGGTTGTTCTTCCAATTATAATCTATACTAATATTATAAAGCTGAAGAGTTTGTTTTGTTTTGAACGCGCTAATCTCAGAAACAGATTGGAAAATGTATTTTTGTAATAAATAGCCACATTCAACGTGAAGGTTGACTATTTTTCATCCCGAAATTCCCACGGAAATGGGCACAACGTGGGTAAAACCGCGGAGCCCTGCTAGTATTACGAATAAACTACTATGTACTTACGTACTTTTGGCAGTAAGCATTGAAACTAGTACTCGTACCCCATGCTTTTGGTGAAGTAACTGCAATGGTTAGAAATATAACGTAGACTGTCCTTAATAGGCCAACCCAAGGAATGTAAATGTTAAAGTAGAGTCATAATTTTCCCACCACCCCAAGAGGTTTTTTTTCAGATGATTAAAATCAAAAGTAAGTAAGTAGTATTTAACTTTCTTTAATAGACACACTCCTTGAAACACCGACGGTTGATGTCAGAGGCCTTTAGGCAGACTAAATACTCCGACACCACAGGATTGACCACAATCCTACTCGAACATACCATAGGCTCTGCTTTTGATTATCCCACAATTTCTATTTTTTGCTACAAAAGCAAAGGAAATGGCAAATTATCGCTGTTACATAGATAAACAGTCCAATATTGTACGCTTTCAATATAACCCGTTGCCTATCATTTAGATGTTAACATGCTACCCATTAAATGCCTAATGATTATCGTATTATCAAATTACATGAGGGTATTGTGTACGCAATGACTCCAGTTGTTATAAATTAGCCATGGTTTCTATTGAGGACTGATAAACATGATAAACGTTAGTTATTACTTAGTTTACAAAATTGTGTTTTGGTTTGTTGGGCTTTCCCATTCAACTCATGGTGAAAATGAATATCTGGCTAAATTATCGGTATAATTTATTTAACTTAAGTAAATTTCTATTGGTACTTACATTTTAAACTTCGATTATTAAATTGATCACGAACTATTGGATCACTTCAATTCGGGTTTTGTGTTCTTTTTTTACATTCTGAGAGTTTTGTTCATGATTGTACTGTTATAAGTTCAAGAAGTTTTTAAATTCGATGTTGGTTTTTACGACACTTTTAAATTATAAATATTAATTAATTTAAAAAGTCTAGTAAAACCTAATACTTAACTAACTTTTTTCTTAAATAAAAAACTTAGTAAAAATCGTATGAGTAACTGTTTCGGTGTAAAAAAACGTAAATCACTAACAATGACTCAATCACATATACATACACACCCGACTCCTACGTTTGTGAGGATGGATGGATGTTTGTTACGAAAAACTACAAGACGGATTTGGATGTAACACAGTGTACAGTAATCTATACTTCTATACTAATATTATAAAGAGGTAAAATTTGTAAGTTTGTTTGTTTGTATGTTCGGGGTAATCTCAGGAATTATCAGTCCGATTTGAATAATTCTTTTTGTAGTGGATAGCCACATTCAACGGGAAGGTTATAGGCTATTTTTCATCACGAAATTCCCACGGGAACGGGTACAACGCCGGTAATACCGCGGGGCACTGCTAGTAGGTTATAAGGTACATCATAACACATGGGATACATTTTATCCCCAAATTCCCACGGTAACATATTCAACGCGGGTAAGACCGCGGGAACCGGCTAGTCGTACATAAACCATTTTTTGCATTAGAGAATGATTAAAGATGATATTTCTTGCTACATGGTCAGGAAGAGCTTAATATTATATAGATAAGTACAAAACAGTTGTTTTTATTGAACTCTATTGAAGTTCGTAATTTTTTGTGCGTTGTTATGAACTTTTGATGAAAAAAACATATATATACGAGATAAACATTTTTAGACTACACAAAAACTTCCAACTACACAAAAATTTCGAGACAGATGCACCTTAAAAATATGTAGTACCTGAAAATAATAGTCAGTAGTATAAAATATAGATAAGGAAAGAAATAAAGTAAATAAAGTTAAATTACGGAAAACTACTATTACTCATAGTTTATACTAAACCATGAATACCCTCAAGATTATACTTATTGCATTTTTTTCACAATGACATTTCAAAGCATACTCAAGGTAGGTTGCTCATTGCTGGGTGCCGATTCTGTTGTTGGCACTTAGCTAATAGGTAACTTCTTAAATCTTACCACGTTCGTATCGATGTCGACCCTGAACAAACAGTGCTTAATATGATATACTTTAACTATTGAATTATGTAATACAAAACAGCAGGCAACAAAATTGGGTCTCATAACATTCTGTGCTGTGCCACAAGCATGGATTTAACATCCAAAATATAAAGTCCCTGCAAATGAGCTAAACTTGTGACAGCAACTGCAAGTGAAGTAAGAAGTGGCTTTGAACGACTACAAATAGATACTTGATGGTTAATTTATTTGTGGTTGGTTGATAGTTAAATAAATAATTAAATAAATAAATAGTCGTTGCCAAGATGTGATGATGTAATTGGTCATGAGGTCAAGTTTTTTCCTCTTGCTTATGAACTGAGCTTACGAATGTTATAAGTTATTGCATCTAGATAGCATTGATGCTTTTTTTTCTTTTGTCCACATATTTAAAGACAAAAAACTATACAGTGACTTCGACGAACTTAGTTGAGCAGCTTATGAGAAGGACACACACACGGGTGGCGAAACGGGTCACTTCTTTGGGCCAGTATGACACCTTTCATACAAATATAAGGAACTAGCCCCGGCCTGCGGTGCTACCCGCGTTGTACCCGGTCCCGCGGGAATTTCGGGATAAAATGTATTCATCCAAATCCTTTCAGAAGTTTTTACTTGAAAGAGCAACAAACATACATCCATACAAAAATCAATTCTCAGAAACTTGCGTATTTATAATATTAGTAGGATACAACGTCACGAGTACCGCACCCGCACTATAGTGTGTCTTGCTCTTAAATAAAAGGTCTTTTAAAATTTTTTTTTTCAAAGTATGATGTGAACGTACCTGCATACTAGGTAGAAGTGTACTTAATGTTGGATACAGCATGATTAGCCACCTGAATAGTGTATGTATAGAGTAAGTACACCTACAATTACAACAAACGTTTGTCCGTCAGTACAGTAATTTGAAATGAAGTTGTTTCACGGTAGAATGAAGACAATATTGTAAACCATAATTTGTGAACGTTTTATGAATGACTAGCAGCGCCCCGCGGTATTACCCGCGTTGTACCCGTTCCCGTGGGAATTTCGGGATGAAAAATAGCTTATAACCTTCCCGTTGAATGTGCCTATCTATTACAAAAAGAATTATTCAAATCGGACTGATAATTCCTGAGATTACCTCGCACATACAAACAAACAAACAAACAAACTTACAAATTTTACCTCTTAATGGTATTGGTATAGATATCTACATTTATTTATACATAGAAATCCTGTAGATAATGGTTGGGTTATGGTTGGTTATGATGGGCATGTTTTTTTAATTCTTTGTGCTAATCGAAGCGGAAAAAATATCACTACATAGTATAAAATAAAGTCGTCTCTGTTTCGTGTCTGTCTGTCTGTTTGTCTGTCTGTATGCTTAAATCTTTAAAATTACGCAACGGATTTTGATGCGGTTTTTTGTAATAGGTAGAGTGATTCAAGAGGAAGGTTTTTATGTAAAAAAAATCCCGAAATTCCCACGGGAACGGGCACAACGCAGGTAAAACCAAGGGGCGCTGCTAGTTATTTTATAAAGTAGACGATTTGTCTTTAAATTTGTGGCAATCGTCGAAATAGCCCAATAGAGCCACAAAATATAAAACACTTTGTTTTGCGGTAGAGAGAGCATGCTTTAGTACCTACATGTCATAGGTGGGTAGTTATACCACGTCGGAGGCCTTTGGGCGATCTAAAAATTCCGACAGCAGGGATGGCTACTATCCTATTCGAAATGAATTAATTTATTACCTACTATCTATGTCTCGATATAAACGCAAAGGTACCTAGAAATTTCAATAACGTTTTTTTAAACTGGAAAATCAATGAAGTAGATTTTCATGAAAATTACCTTTTTTTAAATAGTTATGGAACGATTATGAAACATCCCTACCCTTTCATAGCGTTTCGGATATTACCAAATAAATAAGTACCTATGTACCTACCTCTGCTTATATAGGTAGGTACCTAAGCCAATTAACGCGTTCCTGAACTTCCTCAATCAAAATGTCAAACAAAATTACTCACCCAAATTCAAATAATAGGACTAAAAAACATTTTCTTATTTTATAATGCGATTATAATGAGGCATCATTAATTTCCAACATTGTATCGAAATTTAAAGGCAAATGCAGCCGGAAATTCCATTATAATGGAATTAACACGGGAAGGTACCGACCATAGAAAAGTTAGCAGCTGTCAACAAAGTTAGCGCTCGAACTTGAGAAATTACATAAAACATTGGCGCGCGCCGATATCACGGGGCCTACTTGCCAAGGCTCTGCCAGACGCGTGCCAGACGCGCCATATTTTTTAAATGAGGCGTGCCAGTTGAGAGGTTATAGCTACTGCGACCATATATTTCGGAGGACGTGGCTACTAAGTACCTACTTATTTCTACACACATAAATGGTTTAAATCGGACAAATCGACAATTTCATTAAAGTACTTATCTCTCTATTTAGGTACCTACATAAACCATAATATAAGTAGGTAATTACATAATATTAGGAAATAAACTATAACAAAATTAGGTACCTAGGTACTTATTCAAGTGTCAGGCATCAAATTAGTACATGATTAGTACCTACTTAAGTGTAATCTTTGCACAGACCTTAGTCTCGCCTGAATATTATGTACATAGTTACCATACTTAATAAACCGTGGTTGGCTTTGAATATTATTGAGTATTTTTGAGAGGCTGTCCGACAATAGAATAATACCTATTTGGTTGGAATTGAAACACATCAGCGTTTGGCTGAAGCCATAATTCTCTTACATAATAAGTACTTCAGTAATAACCTAATAAGTAAGATTTACAATTTTACATAGAATGGAAACTTTTTACTTCTGGATATTTTAAAGTGTTTAGGATTTGAAATAATTACATTCGGCAAAATTGACACACGGTTAGTTGGACCCAAACTAAGCTCCTTGTTTTATGGAATCTAACTGGTACTACTACTTAAACATACGTAACAGCTCAGTAACAGTTTTATTTAGTTTTTATCAATGATTTCTGTTTTGGTTTAATTTAAAATTTTATTATAATATTTTCCTACCTCAGTGGAATAGCTAACTTTGACGGTGACAATGATGTTTAACTCAGACATGTCAAGAGCACCGCAAATGTCAAAAGCAGTTATGCTCAAAACGTCAAATGTCAAATTAACGTAAAAAGGCCAAGCGAGCGAAAGAAATGCGAAAACGGACGGTGACTTCTTTTGCATTGCAACTATTATTTAAGTTTTACGTTTAATTACAACATAAATCGTTGTTCTAAATGTTGTAAAGAAAATAAATAATACATAGCTTCAAAATGGCGGGCAAACCATTCCAAAATACGAACAATCCAACTCATAATCAGGTTTGTAAGAATACTTGCCAGGTGGACGCATCGCAGCTAATATTACTTCGTGTTTTACTGTGAATCTGTTGATATTTCAGCTTGTACAATGGATAAACGATGCGGGAATGTCGGACGGGCCCAAGAAGGTGAATTTACTAAGGAAAACAACAGAAGTTCTCTTGCACCAAGGCTCGGAATTCATACCCCTCTTTATAGATAACATTCTGAGTTTCTTTAGCGATAAGTCTAATGATGTAAAGAAGCAAGTCATAATATTTATTGAAGAAATCAGGTATGTTTCGGACTACAGAATTTCGATACAAGTACTATGATTTATAGGTTAAACCATCAAGTTTATTACGTTGATTCACCACTTAGGCATAACAATTAAATACCGCTTTTTTTCCTATATAAAGTCTTCAAACCGACACCGCCATATTTTATTTTTTATCTATCATTATCAAATAATTAACCATCAAAATATCAATGTAAATTACTTAAGTACTATAAATATCAAAATGACTCACTGACTTCTTGATCGATTATGTTAATAGGTCAGTTTTCTTTATACATTTTCAGTAAGCTACATCCAAGCAACTTACCCAAAGTGATAGGTCAGCTCCGTCTCTTAGTCGGCGATCCCGTGATAGCGGTACAGAAGCGAGCGATACAGGCAGCCAGTATATTATACCGGAATACTCTAATGTGGATATGCAAGAGTAATGTGGATATTACCGATATGGAGTTTGTTTGGGAACATCTGACTCAATTGAAGGTATGTTTTGCTATACAATTATGTTCATTTAAATTCGACCTTACAAAATTACACGTGAACTTACTTTAATTTTATATAGTTTGAAATATAATGAAAGGGCTGGATGCTGGATTCCAGTACATGTCTTTAATTAGCAATTCTAGCATGTGAAGCTTTTATACCTTCATCACATATGTTTCAGTTCAGAATTTTCTTATATTAGCCATTCATTTATTGTTTTTTCTGTAAAATTATGATGCCATGGTCTGCTAAGGGGTAAACTCACTCATATTTATTTTGTTTGATAAACTTTACCACAAAAGTGGTTATAATTTGCTGGGAATTACCCTCTGCTAGCCAAAGCTCTCATTGCACTGAATATATCTGTAAATTTTGTTTAAAACCTTATTGAGAAAGGGGCAGACTGAAAACCAGTGCTGTGGGGTGAAACAACCCCATAGCATACACTGAGTCTGTTCTCTACATCACTGTCACTGTACAGTCACATGCAATGAAATGTATACACGGGCAGATTTGCAAATAAATGTCCACTCTGAAAATTTCAAAAACATATAGCCACTTAACAATTCATACTATATAACCACCCGAGTTTCTCACAATTATGTTTGAAATTTTGAGAGTGGACATTTATTTGCAAATCTGCCTGTGTATACATTTCATTGCACGTGACTGTATGCTTAGATCTTTAAAACTACGCAACGGATTTTGATGCGGCTTTTTTTTTATAGATAGAGTGATTCAAGAAGAAGGTTTATATGTATAAAAAAATCCGAAATTCCCACAACGAACGGGCAAAACGCGGGTTAAACCGCGGGGCGCTGCTTAATGAAAATTTTATTATTTTTCAGTTAATAGTACTAAACATGATAGACAGTGATAATGAAGGCATCAGAACTCACAGCATCAAGTTCCTTGAAGAGGTAGTCCTGCTCCAAAGTCCGGGAGATCCATCGGAAGGTGACTTCAGTTTGGAAAGCTTGCCGTCTCACCTGCCTTTTATTAACAGGAACGCTTTGGAAGAGGAATCCGAGTAAGTCTTGTTTGAAATTAATTTGTTAACAATTTATCATTTAATAATTTAATTGTACTTTGTTCATCTCATGCTAATTAGTAATTTTTCGTATCTTTTTGACTATTTTTTATTTCGTATTTTTTAAACAGAGTTCAATTGTTTTTGAATTTTTTTTAGTTTTGGTTTTATTGCTATATCTACATGCTAAATGTATGAAAGCTTTTCTTTTCGATATCGTGAATAGTTTAAACATAATGAAGTGAGATCACTAAATTGTTTCCATTCTGTAAACCTAACATACTATGGTATCATTAATATATAATATACTTTTCTCTAATTCCAGGCACATATTCACACTCCTAGTGAAATTCCACAACTCGCAACACATATCAAGCGTCAATCTTATGGCATGCATGACCACCCTCTGTTTACTTGCCAAAGTCAGACCCAAGTACATTGCTCGAGTCATCCAAGCCCTCGGTGACTTACATACCACACTACCACCAACGCTGTCCCAATCCCAAGTGAATTCAGTAAGAAAACACCTGAAAATGTTGCTCATAAATCTAATAAGACATCCATCTTCAAATGACATGATGGGACCTTTAACGCAGCTTTTGTTGGACATTGGTATGAGTAACCAAGAGATAAACAAAGTAGTTCCTAAAGAAAGGAGGTACAAACGGGTTGGTGATGTTAAGGCTAATGAGATACCTTCGAAGAGATTGAGGATTGATTCCCCTCAGAGTAACAGTCAAGGTAGTGATAGTAACAGCAGAAGTGATTTTAACACCTTCGATGAAGACAGTTGTCACTCAATTTATACACCAACTCCGATTAGCAAAGCTCCTGTGACTGAAGATAGCATCTTCGAAGGGTTAAACCATGTTGATAATGTCGTCAATTTGGTCATGACCACCTTGTCAAATTGCTTGCCCAATGAAATGCCGAGTCACTTTATGACGGCTTACAAGCCCATACCTAACTCTGGTACTAAAGTTCAGAAGAGGAGTTTGGCTAAAATGATAATGGCGTTGATTAATAAAGAGAAGGAACCGCAAGTTCCTGAACCGGTGGCCCCAGTGCCCCCGCCTCAAACGCCAATGACGACACAACCTGCACCATTACCAGTAGTAACACCACAAGTGCAAATACCGCCTCAACCAATACCTCCACCAAATCTATCAGATTTGGCCGCAAAAATACCACTACTCAAAGACGATGAAGAAGAAAAACTGACGCTCAAAAACGCTGTCGCAAAACTGCAAGAAACAAACAAAGAGAGACAAATAGAGAGTGCCGTCTCTAAACTGATGGAGGAAACGAGACAGGAACATTTAAAAGAAGAGGAAAGAAAGATAAAAGAGAAAGAGAAGCCAGTAGTTCCTCCAACACCAACAATTCCTAAATTGAAACAAAAAGTGAAGTTACTGAAACTGCAGGAAATTACTCGTCCTATACCCAAAGAGATAAAAGAAAAGTTGATTCTTCAAGCTGTTGGCAGGATTTTGAATGCAGAAAAGGAAAGTCAGATAGGAGGCGCTGCGCAAATACGTGCCAAATTAATAACGATATTTGCATCAAGCTACACTCCAGAAATTCGAGACTTGGTTCTCAATTACATACTAGATGATCCAGCGAACAGAATCGACTTGGCTATGGCTTGGCTGTACGAAGAATACGCCATCATGCAAGGTTTCAACCGACATCCAGTGACTTTACAACCAAAAATGCACGAAAAACACGACCAAAACTACAATCAGTTACTTTGCGCATTAATCACTCAAATAAGTGAAAGAGGTGATCCTATATCTGAAGCAACAAAGGAGGTTTTCCTTAGAAAAGTTTATTTAGAGTCGCCAGTGGTTACGGAGGAGGCCATAGACTATTTGAAGCATTTGATTAGTGAAGAGAAGATGGCGATGTTGTCTTTGGAAATTTTGGAAGAGATTTGCATTATGAGGCCGCCGCGGTCACACAAATACGTTACTGCGCTTGTGTCTAGCGTTTGTAAGTACATATTTAGGTTATTTGATTTTAGACTTCAACAAAATCTAAAAAAATAAGACTTTGTTGCTTGACATTGTTTTTTGGTATATTATGTACGCCTTATGCGAGACATTGTTTCTTGCTTTTGCTTCTTAGATTCAACTGGCTAGACTCTCATAGATACAGGTTTTTTCACATCTAAAGATTTTATCTGATTACTAATGAACTTGGAAAAAACTAGCAAAAAAATATTAGTCATAATTATTTTTACTTGTACATTTTGTCTTCGAAGTGAAGCCACGTAAATATAAAGTGTAGTTATTAAAATATTATTGATATATTTTTTATTTTTCCACAGTAAGTCACAACGATGAAATCCGAGACCTAGCTCTCAAGTCATGCTTGAAAATATACAAAAAATCAACTGACAGTACTAGAAGGGTGATTGAAAAACATGCTCTATTGTATCTTGGGTTCATTTCCCTTGGATTTCCACCGCCAGAGCTGTTGGGTCAAAGGTCAGGGTACAAGATGCCCTGGTCCGATAACCTGTACAAATTGTGCTTGAATTTGATCATGACCTTGTTCCCGGAGAATGAAGGTATGTTTATTGGTTAGAATTCAAACTTATTTGCTGATTGTGTATTGTTTTATTTACAGTAATTTGGAGTCGTGATTATAGTTCAGTTGTAGATCTAAGTATCCTATGCATTACAACGATTTTTTTATATAATTTTCATGAAATAAAAAGAAACAAACTCTTTTCAATAAGAGAGAGAAACACTCTTTAAGACCTTTGCCTAGCCCAAGATTGCCCAGCCCAATCATTTAAAAAAGTTTTAGGTTACAATCAAATGTCAAATATACGTCACAGAATAGCAATTTATGTACTCTTCCTATTTCTTAACAATACTACTTGGGCATTCTATTCTTTTTCTAATTGCCTAAACTTTACAGCAACATAGTAGCCTGTTCTATCTAAAACCTTTATCAATACCTATTTCAGAATTAATAATAGAAGTTGCTCGCGTATACGGCTTAGCCGGATCGGAAGCAAAGCGCGTAGTGCTACGCGCAGTCGAAGGCCCGCTACGAACGTTGCTCGCTGCGAACGACGTAGCAGAGGGCGAGCTACGACCGGCCTTCGTAGCATTGTTAGATGAATGTCCTAGAGGCGCCGAGACGCTGTTGACTAGATTCATTCATATTTTGACTGAGAAAAGTAAGTCGTTGTTAATGTTGAGTAGCTATATAGTTTAGTTTATTTACATCAAATTATGACTGTAGTACAAGATGATGGCCTGATGATATTAGTATTAAGATTACTAAATTAGTAAGAGCAAGAAAATATTTCATAATATTAGAAAAAGCTTGTTTTAATCAAAGTGGTCTTTACCTAATCTTATTCGAGCTTCACACTACAGTAAAGTATTGATCTATAATTACTTGTTTATGTCACTAACACAATCATAGTGTCATGTCACTTGCACAGCATTGACGATCAAACAGTAAACTAAAATTGTGCGCGAGTGCCAGATAAATACGAAATTCTTCCCACTTACCTTTCTTTGCTGTATATGTATTAAAAACGAGATGGAATAGTTGTGAAGTTTGCTTTAAATACACAATAAACACTAATGTAGACGGGTCTCAATCACGAAAAAAACATTTAATGCATACCTCAACGTTTTTGTCGTGTCGCCAAAACGTTGCCGGCCACGGCAACACGGCCGTTCCGTGTTCACTTCAGTACCTTCAGTTTCATTCGCGATTAAGTCCCATCTAAGATTAGTGTTTACTTTGATTTGATGTAACCATGTGTCCACTATTCACAGCGCCCCCAACACCGGAGCTGGTATCGAGAGTGCGTGATTTGTACGCGACACGCGTGTCTGACGTTCGCTTCCTTATTCCTGTGCTCACTGGATTGAGTAAAAGAGAGGTATGTTTTGTATTGATATTTGGGAGTGACTTCTTATCGAGTTGAGATGGTTATTTTAAAATGAAATTTAAAAAAAAAACACTTTGCTTTTTAAGTACACTTTTATAAATTATACTTTTTCTGGTCAAGTCTATTGCATTCTCATTGGCTACCCAAAGATCTTCTACATTGGATACGGGGTTGTCCGCTCGTGCAATACGCTCGAAAGGTCGGGTACCTACTTATTTTAATAAATCCTAAAGGTGTGTTCAAACATTAAGCAGCACGAGCGTGGCAGCAACACGCGGCATTTCTAGGACACATTTCTGCCGCGCTCTAGTTTGGACAAAGCCGACTAATGTTTGCGCGGCAGTACTGCGCGGCACAACCAAGATACGCCGCGCGCTTCAGTTGGAATCAGAACTAAAATGAAAGCGGTGGTTTTTTGATAAACTTGATAGTATAACTCTGCAAATATTGATCCTTGCGTATGATCAAACTTGTGAGAAATTAAATTTCCAACAACTTTGGATACTGTCATTTTTGCTCTAAAGTTGAAAATTACCGAGTTATTTCAGAAAAACTATAAAAATGAACTTAAAACAAGATGGCGGCGAATACTCTACCAGGATTAGTTAGAAAATCGAGATTTATAAGTCCAACCACCCCCCGCACGACCCCCCCACGACATAAAAAAAATAAATCGCCCCCCGGATTTTTTTCTATTTCAGTCTAGTTTTATGTCTGCCCCGACTGGATGATAGACACAAAAGTAGTAGTAAGTAATTTTAAAGTTTTGGTAACAAATAAATTATAACTACAAAACAAATCTACTCCATGTTTCTGCTGTTCTGTTTCACAAAATTTGCGCCAACGTTGGCCAAACATTTGTAGCGGTGACTTCAAATCAGTATTTTTTTTTCAAAATTTGATATTATTTATTAGTTTAGCTTAAAATATAACTTATTCTACATGTACTCACAGAAAGTAAGACACTCCGGCCGTTAAATTGTTTTTCCGGCCATTATTTTTGCAACTTTAGAATAAACATTGCGGCATTGTGACACGTGTTTACATTGGCTGTGGTTCGAGGGAACTAAATAAAAGAGTGGCTCACTTTTCAAATGAGGCGCTAAGCACTGAGACGTATTATTTGCGCCGACCCGAAATCTAGTTGTGTATTGTTGATCGAAAATGTTTGTGCGCAGAAATACGTCCAAACATAAATACTGCCGAATGTTTACTAAGAATGTTCGTGCGCGGCAGGTAGCCAGAAGCGTTTGCGCGCGGCTGTCGTCTAGTCACAGCGCGGCGCGCCGCGCGCGGCAGCCGCGCTCGATTGCCGCTCGATGTTTGGACACACCTTAACTAATATTATAAATGCGAAAGTAACTCTGTCTGTCTGTCTGTTGCGCTTTCACGCCAAAACTACTGAACCTATTTGAATGAAATTTGGTTCACAGTTAGTCCAGCGCCTGAGAAAGGATATAGGCTACTTTTTATTGCGAAATTCCTGCGGGAACTGGTACAACGCGGGTGAAACCGCGGAGCGCTGCTAGTACGTTATATATTCTAACGCGATACAGACCAGTTTCATTTAGTATATTGAGTGCAAATCGTGTGATTTAAAAAAGTATATTGTTACTAGCTGCGCCCCGCGGTTTCACCCGCGTTGTACCCGTTCCCGCGGGAATTTCGGGATGAAAAATAGATGTTGGCCGATTCTCAGACCTACTCAATATGCTCACAAAATTTCCTAAGAATCGGTCAAGCCGTTTCGGAGGAGTACGGGAACGAACACTGTGACACGAGAATTTTATATATATTGTTATTAGATAATGGCTGCCCTGCCGAAGCTGATCAAACTGAACCCGGCGGTTGTAAAGGAAGTATTCAACAAGCTACTCGGATTAACCAGTCAGAACGAAGATCAATCACCAGGTAATACTTATATCAAGTCAGTTATTTAACAAATTATAGGCACAGTCATTCAAACTATTGAACGTGTTAGTACTTTGTCACATTATAAAATGTGAATTGGAACAACCGGGACCGACAATTTAAAGTGCCCTCCGAAGCACGGTAGCGCTCAGATAGCATTATTACACAGTGATAATCACGCATAATCAACACATCATCATCTATATAATATAAAAATGAAACCCGTTTTCCTTGGTCGCGGCTTCACGCGTGAATGGCTGGACCGATTTCCACGGTTTTGCATTCGTTGGAAAGGTCTCGGGCTCCGTGAGGTTTATAGGGAATAAAAATCAAAATTCCCACGGGAACGGGGGCGCTGCGGGTGAAACCGCGGGGCACAGCTAGTTTGAAATAAAATAAAATTGATTAACACATACGGTTTTTAATTTCAGTATGTTTGATATGTAAGTACTTAACCATAAAATATCTAAAACTTATTCTAATAATATTTTAATGCCAATAGACGATAATACTACTATAATAAATAAAGTTACTTTATTAAAGTCTCTCTGTATGACATAAATCTGTAAACGGCTGATTACCTTCACTAAAATATGTAATGCATTTATAACTATTTAGACGAGTGTCTACAGACACTTACCGCCTTATTCATTAACGATATTTAACTTAAATAGTGTTTTAAAATGTTTTGTCTCTTTCGCTCTTTGGCAAATAGCGTATGTCGGAAAGGGACAAACCATTTGATAGCTAAATTTCATAATTTTATTTTTATTTCATTGCGACACGATGTGAACTTTTGTTAAGCCTACCAGAGCGGGGGGCGTCTGAAAACCAGCGCTGTACCGAGACTTCGGCCTCGGTACAGCATCAGCTGAGACGCCTCCTATTGCTACACTTAAAAAAAATAAAATAATAATTGTACTTTGTCTTTTCGTATTCTTGTAATTGTAGCAATAAATGATTATTTTATTTTTATTTTATCTAATACATATATAAAATTCTCGTGTCACAGTTTTCGTTGCCATACTCCTCCGAAACGGCTCGACCGATTTTGATGAAATTTTGTGTGCATATCGGGTAGGTCTGAGAATCGGACAACATCTATTTTTCATCCCGAAATTCCCGCGGGAACGGGTACAACGCGGGTGAAACCGCGGGGCGCAGCTAGTTTTTTATATATTTTAAAGTGCTCTTAATAACCGTTTATGAATAAGGCCCATAGGATATAAGTAGAAGAACGAATATTTTAGGCAAAGGCCTCCCTCCATTCCCGCCGTTTACATTACTTTGTATTATTTATTGGAATTAGCCTGTGCCCAGAAGTGGGCCATTAAACAATATACTACGTTTATTTTTAAAGTAAAGTACAGATATTGTATTAAGCTATCTTTCTCTTTTCAGTGTCACCAACAGAGTTGCTAGTAGCCCTACACCTGATAGACCCAACTCAAGCTGAACTCAAGTTTATTATCAAAGCGACAGCGCTTTGTTTTGCTGAGAAACAAACGTACACTCAAGATGTAAGTATCTATTTATTGCTTAATGTTTATTTACAAAAACAAGATAAATAATACATTTATTACCTTAACGTCCAATATCTGATTAACTTATTATTGAATTGAAATTTGTTAGTTAGTTAGTAAGTGTAATATTTTAGGCTTTTCGCGAAGTTCAAAGGTATCGTAAATTATTTGATTTAAAATTTAAAGGTATTGGGATATATCGACCCCTTACAGGATAAAATGTGTTTTTATCGGTGGGATACGATGAACATTGGATAATTCTAGAAAAATATACATTTTATTTGTAATATTAAATGATTTTAGGCGTATTAGTGTACGTTAAGTTTCCTGAAAATTATTCTATTGGTCTATTTGTGAGCCACAACTACCCAAAAAATTAAGCCACCTTAATTCTATATGATAAACTACTTCAATCATCTATCTTCAACTATTTAAATACCTAATGGGGCATGATAGATCCGTGTCAGTCCCAGTGCGACTGCGGGGCGCCCGAACAGACTATGCAGCACGTTTTGACTTACCCATCTAACCCTCAAAGCAGCACCCTAAGTGGGGTTGCGATGCACTGGGGCTCATTTAAATTGTTAATTTTTTGTGCCATCGATACGAAGAAGAAGTTTAAACATCTCATTCTCCCTCAGGTGCTATCAGCAGTATTACAAAGGCTGTCCGAGGAGCCTGAAATACCAGTTCTCATGATGAGGAGCGTCCTCCAAGCTTTGACATTGTACCCTTCTTTAGGGTCGCTCACTTTGAATATACTACAACTGTTGGTTGAGAAAGAGGTAAGCCACTTTGCGAAAAGTAAACATTGAAAATGTATATCATTCACGTGGCCCGCGGTATTACCCACGTCATCCGTTCCGGGAATTTCGGGATAAAATGTATACCATGTGTTATTCTTTCATCAATGTTTCATCCAAATCCGTTCTGTAGTTTTTGCGTGAAAGACTAACAAACATGCATACATACATCCATCCTCACAAACTTTCGCATTTATAATATTATAAGGATGTGATGTATGACAAATTACGTCATTTATATAAAACTTATTTGTATCTAAAGGTGTGGGCAAACAAAGTAGCCTGGGAGGGTTGGATCAAGTGTTGCGAGCGGCTCGTGCCGGGGGCCGTGTCGCTGGTGTGCGGCCTGCCGCGCGCCGCGCTCGCCGCCGCGCTGCGCTCGCCGCGCATCGCCGCTGCGCTCGCGCAGGCGGCCGACGCGCTGCCGCATCACGTCCAACTGATGTTACAGCAGGTGTGTATACCACTCAAGGTATACAGTCGACGTCATAACAATCGCCCCGGGTCTATCAATCGTTAGACCATGTCGGTGGCCTTTAGGCGGTCTAAAAAGATGTCGGTAGATACACCAGGGTTGGCCATTACATAACCTCTCGGCAAGAAAAAGAAGTCAGGTCATTTTTTTAAATTCTATGATTGCTGTATGAATTTTAAGAGATACTTACTGAAAAGGTATGGTAGGAAATATCTTTTTTTGAGAGTGTAAAAATATACTACACTCAGAATTTTAGATTCACGGCCATCCAAAAATAGTTTTGTACCGGTCGAATCTGTAACATGTAGGAATCATTTAATTAGGTTTCATTATATAAATTCAAACGTAGTATTGATGTTATTTCGCTGAACGTCAAGTAATCCCAAGGACTTTTTCTTAAACAATTCCTACGATTAAATAGATCAAAGTATAAAAATAATATATTTTTTATTTTATCAATATTGTCACTATTGGACATAAATACATATCAGTCAACTCATCTCAGTGACATGGGAGGCATTTGCCCAGCTGTGGGACATTACAGGCCATTAGTTTTTTCTTTTTACTTACATCAAATATTTCTTGCAGCCGGAGCCTCAGTACGCCCCTGCGCCGCTGCCAGTGCCGCCCCCGCAAGTGATCAACCCACTGGAGCCGTTACCGCCAGGCATGGAATAAGGATAAATTTAATTATTAATGGACTTACATTGTTTGTACATAAATTAAGAATTAAATATTCAATATTATGACGTATTTTTCATTTTTGTTGTAGTTTACCTACCAGCTACCGTATTAGTGATACCTTGTTGAAATTTTACGTGATTAACTATAATATGAATAATAAATGTTATTTTCCGAGAATAATATAATTCTGCGAGCTTATCCCTATTTAAAATAAAGTAAGTAAATACATACTTACTAAGATAATCTAGTGATTCGTTTTTTATTTGGAAAAACCTTTACAAACACAATTACTGGGTAAATCTCTAAACGACTCTATCTTTCGCTTTACAAATATCTGTACACTAGCAATACAATAAAAGTACTTGACAAGCCCGTTAGCATACAGAGTGAGCGCTCTCACTGCCGCTGTGAGAGCGCTCACTGTGCCGGTTCGATTCCCGCCCGAAGCCAACAATAAATGTGACAAAAAGTCGTTTGCGACAACGTCTGGGTGTCAATTATAATATTTTTAAATTAGTATTAGTGTATGTAGTAGTATCTGTTAGTTAGATTCCATATTACAAGCTTGGAGCTTAGTTTGGGTCTAATTAACCGTGAGTTCATTTGTTCATTATAAAGTACTTACTTATAAAAAAATGTTTAAGTCTTCTTACTTATAATAAGATAAAAACATTGAAATGAACAACTAACCTTACCTACTTACATCACTACATAGTATAAAATAAAGTCGTCTCTTTTTCGTGTCTGTCTGTCTGTTTGTCTGTCTGTATGCTTAAATCTTTAAAATTACGCAACGGATTTTGATGCGGTTTTTTGTAATAGGTAGAGTGATTCAAGAGGAAGGTTTTTATGTAAAAAAATTCCCGAAATTCCCACGGGAACGGGCACAACGCGGGTAAAACCGCGGGGCGCTGCTAGTACTTAAATAATATAGGTATATAGACACCAATACGAATCGAAAAACCCCTACAACCGTATCTATACTATACAGAACGGAATGTTCGAGTAACTTCGATATTCGCTCTTTGTACCGTATAGGTATTCATCGAAAGCTATCACCAGGCAGCAGTTAGCAGTCCGATACCGCCAACCCTTTCAGACCGTATCCAATGTGATGACGACAAAGCAACACGGAATACCTATTCACTTAGAATTCTATCAATAGGAACCATTTGGAGCAATTCTCAAAAATAGATCGAGATTTCTAGACGCGTTTTGTGATTGGATTTGGTTTTTGTTGGTTTGGTGTTGATGGATTTTTGTTGGTATAAATATAAAAGGTTGTTATAAAGTTTCAGGGATCTTAAAGTTATCCTTTAGTTATATTACTAGCAGCGCCCCGCGGTTTTACCCGCGTTGTGCCCGTTCCCGTGGGAATATCGGGAATTTTTACACATAAAAACCTTCCTCTTGAATCACTCTACCTATTACAAAAAACCGCATCAAAATCCGTTGCGTAATTTTAAATATTTAAGCATACAGACAGACAAACAGACACGACTTTATTTTATACTAGCAGCGCCCCGCGGTTTTACCCGCGTTGTGCCCGTTCCCGTGGGAATTTCGGGAATTTTTTTACATAAAAACCTTCCTCTTGAATCACTCTACCTATTACAAAAAACCGCATCAAAATCCGTTGCGCAATTTTAAAGATTTAAGCATACAGACAGACAAACAGACGCGACTTTGTTTTATACTATGTAATGACTATGTAGTGATACCTACTGTAAGTTGAGTACCTACAACGTAAAATATACGTAATTATGAACGTAAACATATACCAAATGGAAGGTATCATACTATGCAGTCTCAAATTACAGTGCTACAAAAACCTGGAAAAATGTCACACAAACCCAAACACATTTCAGATTGTACATCTACATCTAGGTAAAAACAGCTTTTTAGCTCAATTTCGATCCCCTAAAGTCTAACTGGCTTATTCATAAACGCTGTTATAACATGTTCTGTCTCATTTACTCTACGAAAAAACAGCGTACCTATGTCGGAAAGGGACAAACTACATGTTTGATAAATAAAATACTGCTAATAAGCGTATATGAATAAGCCAACATAGCTGCTAGTTTCAACATACCTAGATGCCTTAATAATATGTTTAGTCACCCACTTCTTAACGAGTCACTAACTCTAAAATCTAGATCAGTTCATATCTCCGTAGATCGCGTTAAACCAGCATACCCGATGTAAAGCCACGTCTACAATAACACGGACAATGTCATGAACAAACGATGCAATTTGCGTACGTGTGGACAGAATCTTGTCAGCCGATTAGGCAGAACAAGTATACTGTCATATGCAACGCTACCAAGTGCTCAATAGAGCTTTCGTCGCTTAAATAGAGCCTGATTGATCTCCATTCTATACGTTGCCTAGTGCGAGCTAGGCACACACGTTAGATGTAATTAAATCTGCACTGTTAAGCCATACCTACCTATGTAATTACAGCTTTGTGTGAGTAAATATTGACGATTTCACACGTGATTGATTGAACATGATTCAGGTTATAATCTGTTTTGAATACATCAGTGAGGTGATTATGTTATTGTTATAGTAGTTGGCCTGTAATGTTCCTCATCTGTGCTAATATATTAGAGCGTTCAAAAAAACAATAATAAATAAGTATTAAAAAAACTGAAGAGCTATTTATTATTTTTATACTTATTTTTTTATTGCTAATCTCAGATACCTACTACCGATTGTAATAATTATTTTTGTAATGGATAGCCTTATTCAACGGGAAGGTTATATAGTAAGTATTTTTAATTCCGAAATTCCCACGGCAACGGTCACAACGTAGATAAAACCGCGGCGTAATTGGAGATAATACTGTGACAAATATCCCTAATCACCAAGCTGACGACTAGCTGCGAGTTGTAAAAATCAAACCTGAGCTGTTTCAAAAATTAAATTGGATGCTTCGTTCCATTTGAGACTATAGTTTTGGCAGGTACAAGCCACTAGTCGCTTGACCTCTCAGAAATAAAAAGGAACCACTTGATCTACTTAGAATTTTTGCCCAAAAACCCACTGACCCATTTCTGTGCGGTATTCATACTAAGTTGACTTTAATAAGAGAAGTAACTAACGCAAAGGAAACCCCAATAACAAGCGCCGTATCCCAGAATAAGTGGGCCATTTTATAAATCTTTTAACTTCTTTCCTCCCATTTAACTTACCTTTGCATATAAAATGAGCCCCTAGATAATTTAGCCGGTAGAGCAAAAAGCCCGAAAGGCATAGCGTCACGAGACTCACAAGTCGTATTGACATTAAATGGCCGATATAAATTCCAGTGGCGGATTACGAAATTTATTGACTTCAAAATTAAAGAAGACCGATTTCAATGGCGACGGCTGACAGACTTCGTTTATGGGTGAACGGATGGGTTGAAAAAACAGAACCTTGTATAAAAACCTTATTGAAAAACATATCGAATTAATGGCGCTACTTTTTGCTGCAGTCTTGGTTGATACAGTCTACCGGACTCTATAGGTAATTGTACATATAAGTTGCAATTATGTAGTCTCAGTATATAGGCTCATAATACAGGCGGGTAGAGTTAAGACCGCGGGCGTAGCTCTAACCTCGAGAACTACCAGACAAGGTATTCGCTCACAGATTCAAGACGGAATTTCGGAAACATTTAGGTATTTCAATATGAAATAGGTACATTTCTTTGACTTCAATTATTTTTTGGTTCTGCCTCAGGGTTCTGCTGACATTTTATCACAATAATATGATTTAAATTGTAGTTCGGACTTACGAGCACAACCTGGGTAAAACCGCGGGGCGCTGCTGGTTGGAAATATAAGTTTCTATATTCTGGTTTACTTAGTAAACGACTCGAAACGTCGGAAACTAAAAAGTAAGTAAGTAATTACTTGCTATAAATAATATAAACTTTCTACCGCGAAAAAACCCGTGTGAGTACGTTTACTATTTGTAGTATTTGTACAAACCGCGTAAGTTTAAAAAAAACTATTACTATACCATGTTTCCAGATCCCAGATCATTTTTGTAAACAAATGTGATACCAGTGCACAAAAACTGCACGAAAATCGTGCAGTTGTTAATTTGACGATTTCACGGTATTTATTTATCTTATAAAAATAAGGGGATAGCTATAGTTATTCAAACGATTATGCAGTATTGACTTTTATACGATTGTTATTCCGAAGAAAATTAAAATTATCAAAAGCTTTTTTTTGTGCAGTTTATTTATGTATACTTGGAACACTACAGAGACGCAGAACATTTTTTTGAAGTCGCCATTTTATTTTATCGTGGTTCGTAAGTGGCGTGGAAACGTGTGCATTAGGGTGAAGACACATATATCAGCATCGAATCGCATTTTGTAGTACAAAAACGCAATAATATATGGAGATGCGTCCGCATCATTTCACCCTTCCGCATCGATTAATGCACACGTTGGTCATAATTGACCATCACAACTTTTACAACTTTTTAATAATATACCAGGTGAGGGATGGTATAAACTGTTTTTGAAGAGGCATCCTGAGCTTTCTATACGAACATCAGAGGCTGTAAATTCAGCAAGCTCAAAGTTGTCAGAGAAGCAAATTAGAAACTGGTTTACACAAGTAGAAGAATATCTAAAAGAAAATGATCTCTTTCATATTTTGTTAAAGTTAAGTTCTTAAAGTTAAAGTAAACAGATTGAGACCAACGACAGATGAATAATTGTTAAAAATGTTGGATGATGATTAAGCGAGATTATTAATGGACCTAGGTGTGCCTACATTGGTAAATACACTGCCAATCGTTATACCAAAGTCACTGTGCCAATAATTATACTTATGTGCCAATGATTGTGCAATAGCATAGAATTAAGTTTTATGCTACTTTTTAGGCAATAAATCAATTTAAAAAAAATACCAATGTGAATCATTGTAATCTATACTTATATATATACCTTTTATTTGAAAAACATTTTTTTTATTTATTTTTTTATTTAAACTATATTGTCCCACTGCTGGGCAAAGATCTCCCCCAATCACTGTACTGTTTACCCTAATATTATTATTTTTAAATGAAATTACCCGAAGGTTCGACACATCTGACCTCCTACATTGACAGTGACAAAATCTTGACATAACTTTGTTTACAAAAATGATCTGGGATTTTGGAATAGATCATATAAGAACAAAAATCACTGTCACAGATTAGATAACATTCACTAAGTATATTAAGCAGCTTCATTTCATCTCCAATACCAATTAACTTTCATGACGTTTTTACATTGTCCATTGGACAGTCGAGATGTCCCTGCTTAATAAGGACAGATTAAAAGACTTCGATACATTAAAGTATTGACAGTCAATTTGATTGGCCTGTTAAGGATCTTTGGGAAAAACTTGGTATTGATATGTCCTACAATGATACAGAATTAAATTGTTTATTGACCACCTATGGCTTGGTTAATAAAAACTGTTCGTCTCATGCGACGAAGATAATTGCTAAGTCCAAGTTCTTATTGTGGAAGGAATTGGTGTTTTTGCCCCGCGATTTTATTCAAGTTATAGACAACTAGGTATACTATAATCTATTTTTTTTGGATTGGCACAAAATGTGGTTAAATGTCGTCAATTTTCCAGCCGAAGACGATTGCTTCTGAAGAGGAAAAAGGTTTAGAGATAAAAGAATGAAAGAATGAAATAAAATTACTAAAATTGACGACATTGGTCCACATTTTGTGCCAATCCAAAAAAAATAGAGTATACGTTTACCGGGCGTGTTTGAAGATCTATACTAATATTATAAAGAGGTAAAATTTGTAAGTATTTTTGTTTGTTGAATTTATCTCGGGAATTACGGGTCCGATTTGAATAATTCTTTTAGCAATGGATAGCCACATTTAACGGAAAGGTTATAGGCTATTTTTCATCCCGAAATTCCCACAGGAACGGACACAACTCGAGTAAAACCGCGAGGCGCTGCTAGTTGATAATCAAGCTGTTTCTGGAGGATTATGGCAACTAACATTGTGACACGAAATTGTTATATTTAGGATATCCTTATGTAAATACCTACTTGATCACGCAATACATAATATACAAAGTATACTCCGTTCCTATCAAGTTGCGTTGTTCCCATTTCGTGAAGTGCACAATAACGAGTTAATTAAGAAAGTTGAGGCCAACAAAGCTCAACTCAGCGGTTTCGCTCCGGCCAATCAATTTCCTTTACTGTAACGCTCAATTATTACTTACCTATTTTCCCTTACAATGTTTACCATAAATGAAGGAAAAACGTGAAAAATTCTAAGGAAAATATAATATTTGTAATATATTATTAAGAAATAATACTTAATAAATAATGTTACGAGTATCCTTACGCATTAAGTAGGTATTTCGTTCTTTCGTGATGTAACCCTTGTACTTAGAAATGTTGGCCTTCAAATCATCAGATTTAACTTTTTTCTATTTAGAAGTTTTGATGCCATACAAGTTTTACATAATAACTACACGCTGCTTTCAACGTGTACGATTATAAAGGATGGATACAAATCTATGTCTATCAATATGTGGGGTTACCACGGTGAGACGATTTTTAGAATAACACACAATTTTTAAACTAAACTAGCTGCGCCCCGCGGTTTTACCCGCGTTGTGCCCCCTCCCGTGGGAATTTAAGAACCATTCGACCGATTTGCAAACTTCACCATCACATAAACCATCTACTAAATAGTCCGAACAAAGCCTAAACATTTGGTTTGAAAAGGTGAGCCCGTTCTTGAGTTATAAAATTACAACGAAAAGTGGCATTGATTTTTATATTTATAAATAAGTGTTCTTTAATCAAAATCAACTTTCATTACGCACTAATACTTCGCTATCCTTGAACTTTCAACCCCATATTAAATTAGTCTTAAGATAAGTACCAGTACATTTACTTATTACCTACAATATATAATAAATTAGTTAACACAGAATATCTAAATTCAATTAACTGAATTTCCAATTTGAAATTTAATTGAATTGTTGCTATAGACGTTTGATGATAGATTCCATTTGCATTTAATGCCTCGATCTAACCACTCTGAACATTACATATAGGTAAGTCATGTTTGCCGTTATATATGACCGTACAACGAGCGTCTATATACTAACTGCTTAATATATATCTACGTTCATCTGATTCAAGTTAAAGCCTAGTACATAATACATATTTACTCCACAACTATAATCCCCCGTTTCACTCGCGTATATAGATTTTGAATAATGCTTTAATAATACACACATCAACACTGTCTAGGGATATTTTGGATTTACTCAATTTACTCAAAATTTATTAAAAATAACATACAACATGTACATGTATATGATGTGTTGATACGAAATACACCAGCATACACACATGCTCGTGTATTTCGTAATTTTATCTATACTAATATTATAAAGCTGAAGAGTTTGTTTTGTTTGTTTGTTTGTTTGTTTAAACGCGCTAATCACAGAAACTACTGAACCGATTTGAATAATTCTTTCACTGTTAGATAGTCTATTTATCGAGGAAGGCTACATTATATCCCGGATTTCCTACGGGAACGGGCACAACGCGGGTAAAACCGCGGGGCGCTGCTAGTCAATGATAATTAACTGTATTCTTCTTTAGAAACTTCAATGAGGTAAGCGGTCTATGCCTTGCAGTGATACATAACAAGTTAATACGAGTATATCTTTTTCATAGTTAAACTAGCGTAGCGTAGTTTTACTAAGCGATTTTAGACCATTACTAATTTTTAAGCAAAATGCTGCTCAGCCAGTTTGGATGGATGACCAATTGACCATGGTGGCATTTCTATCTGAGCGCTACTGTGCTTCGGAGGGCTCGTTAAATCGTTGATTCCAGTTGTTTCATCATTAGAATATGTCAGAGGTCTTTGGGCGGTCTAAAATGTCGGACACCAGGGTTGGCCATCTACTCCAACTTACTAACAGCTGATTGAGTATGTTATCTAGCTAGAATGAGACACTTTTTATATCAAAAACTAGCAGCGCCCCGCGGTTTTACCCGCGTTGTGTCCATTCCTGTTGGAATTTCGGGATGAAAAATAGCCTATGTTACTGGTGGATAATGTAGCTTTCGAATGGTGAAAGAATTTTTAAAAACGGTCCAGTAGTTTTTGAGCCTATTCATTACAACCAAACAAACAGAGTTTTCCTCTTTATAATATTATATTATTATTAGGTATAGTGTAGAAAACTAAACCAAAGTAGGTTCGTACACATACATACTCAGATTAACGTCCATAATATTAGCGATTAATAATAGTTATTACCTATTACTATCAGAAGTACCTTCTCTGTGGTATCAATATTAGTCAATGTTGGTTACCTCATATAGGTAGGTAATAACATAGCGACGAAACCAATAAGGCTGTATACACGCTTTGTACTTTGTGGTGAGTATGCAAACAACCCTGTCCCATAATTGCACTATTGTTTGGCATACGTAGTCTGGAAATTTTGTAATTAATACCTGTGGTGGAAAAAATAATAGCTGGGTAGGCTAGAATAGTGATCGTAAATACCTAGTATCTATAAATTAGTATTAGATTATATCATTACTAGAAGTGTTGAGTTAGGTATATATTCGGACCAGCAGCGCCCCACGTTGTCCTTTTCCGTAAAATTCGGGATTAAAAATAGCCTATATACCTTCCTGTTAAATATAGCTATAAATATAAATCTAATATATAAAATTCTCGTGTCACGGGGTGCGTAATTGAACTCCTCTGAAACGGCTCGACCGATTCTTATGAAATTTTTTGTACATATCGAGTAGGCCTGAGAATCGGACAACATCTATTTTTCATCCCGAAACTCCCGCGGGAACGGGTACCGTGGTTGAACTCCTCTGAAACGGCTCGACCGATTCTCATGAAATTTTGTGTACATATCGGGTAGGCCCGAGAATCGGACAACATCTATTTTTCATCCCGAAATTCCCGCGGGAACGGGTACAACGCGAGTGAAACCGCGGGGCGCAGCTAGTATAAATATAGATATATATCCATTACAAAAACAATGATTCAAATCGGATTGATAGTTTCTGAGTTAAGAGCGTTCTAACAAACAAACAAAATTGAAAAAAAGCAATCTCTTCAGCTTTACTGTATTAGTTTATAGTTCGATAGTGAAATGTGACGTAAATCGCTTTTTTTGCTTAAGCGTAACACCTAATGGAAAGCGAAATGAAAAACAAGAGAGTAGCCCAATGTCTAATAGTAAGTAAGTACCTATTTTACAAAGATACTTCGCCAAGCGAAGCTGGACTAAAGAAGACAGCGCGCTAATCCCCGTAAAACATGTCGCTTATTATATTTTATTTCGAGTGTTTACTATTCCTTTGTATTCCATAAATAGGAGTCCTTTTTCTTGTTTCCTTTAGAAAACCGACCACAATTCGTTTGCATTTCACAGAAAAGCGATTATTCTGGTCGGGGCGGTCGGGACGCGGGAACTAGGTCGTAATTCATTCGCACTTACCCTATTCATATTGCTTAAAATGTTTAAAATTTTCCTTGTTTTGTAGTTTGGGGCTCGGTAATTATGATTTATGGTGGGATATTGTAACCGTTGCTAATGTAGGTCCAATTTTGAAAAAGTTTAATACAATAAGTAGTTTAGAATTACATAGATACGTATTTGGTACAATGTGGCTTGTCTTGGCACTGCGGTGCTTCCATAGACTATGTGTCTACTTATAGCTATAATATCAAATGGTTTGTCCCTTTCCGACCTACGCTATTTGCCAAAGAGTGAAAGAGACAAAACACTTTAAAACAGTGTCTAAGGTAAAAGTCGTTTATGAATAAGACGATATTAGTTTCTCGAGTCAAAGAAAATTGCATGAAGTCGCAAAGGATTCAATTCACTTCACTTTTCTGAGTCTTATCCCATCTTAGTATCTTTACCTTTCTTGATTGATTTTGCAACAAGAAGGACACTTTGCAAAATCGGTATAAATAAGTAATGAGTGTAAAAACCATCATTCCGTATCGGCCAGTTCGAACGCATCTGAAAGGAAAATGTTAACGTAAATTCTGAATTAAATTGGGAAGTCGGATAGATGGCCCGATCCAAAAGGCTCATTTTGAAACTCCCAACGGAATTTAGTTGATTGACGTCGTCTGTCCTAATTAGGACACTGTGCCATCAATCATGATAATAGGAGATGTTTTAGCGAAGTTGGCCAAAAAATCCAATTTTCAAAGGGCTTGGACCACTTTCGGTAACATAGCCTTTTTATTGGTAAAAAGCTTTATTTCTCCGAGTATCTTAGTTAGAAGTAAGTAGAATTTCTGCTTTTGAGGGACATGTTGGGCATTTCAACTAACTACGTAATTAGAAGTAGAAAAAGATTAGTTTTTTACCAATTAACGTGCAAAAATATTAGAAAAGTAAATACTGTTTCGTGTAAAATGTAACAAAGTTTTAATTAAAACAGCCACAGAAAAGAAAGTTCCCGGAAACCTGTGCTCATGTCAAGGGCCTCAATTTGTTAGCAGAGTCTAGCCTAGCCTTGGCAATTATATCTAGATTTATAGCGTTGCACCGTTGCAGGTTGCACCCTCACAAATTTTAATTGGGACCAATTTTCGACTTATTGATTTACTGCTTTTTTGGAGAGGACTTACATTGCATTCACATAGGTGCAAATATTTACACTTGCATATGCACACAGTTCCTCTAATGATGTGAGTACGTAAATCATGATAAAGTGTCTATTCACTAACTAAGCTTAGTTTACACTGGTAGAGCAAAGGTAGAGGCAACCCTACCCAAAATCACATTAACATTGAACTTAATTGACTCTAATATACCAATAAGGCAGCTATACTCGTACTTAGACAAAGACTTTATGTGTTATTCTTCAACTAGCAGCGCTCCGCAGTTTTACCCCCGTTGTGCCCGTTCCCGTGGGAATTTGGGGAATTTTTATACATATAAACCTCTCTCTTGAATTACTCTATCTATTTAAAAACCGCATCAAAATCCGTTACGTAGTTTTAAAGATCTAAGCATACATAGGGACAGACAGCGAAAAGCGACTTTGTTTTATACTATGTAGTGATAGTGATTTCATAAAATAAAAGAATAACAATTGTCATTTCATTCATGTTATAGTAAATTTGGTATAACTTTAACTACTTACCATACATACTTTTTACATACGAACAAACATAAACATAAATGATAATAAATGATCAAAGTAACAAAATGAATATTAAAACAATGAACAAGTGAAATATTTGCGGTAGAAGTATTCAGTGCTTTAGTTCGGTAAGAAAGTTTGCTTTCTTGTTGCTAACTAAAAGTTACAACGTGGGATCTAACTTCGGTAATACATGAGAACTTTATATTAGCTGCTGACTCCCATTTGTTCTGCAAGAATTTGAAAGGAGCAATGAAAGTGTTGGTGTGAAATTCTATACAAATTCGGCGTGTCGTAATGTCTTATTGCGTTTCTTTGGCTAAGAAAACTTTTTTCCGTAACGTAGGGCAAAAGAAAAGGTACCTACTAAGGATATAAGTTATGTCCAGGTATCGTCTTCTACCGCTTTATTAATAAACGATCTAAAACTAAAACACTGTTATAAAGTGTTTCGTCTCTTTTGCTCTTCAGAAAACAGCGTAAGTCCGAAAGGGACAAACCGTTTAACAGCTAAAATGCTACTAATAAGAGTTTATGAACAAGGCACATAGATACAACTTTTTGATGGAGGATTTTTTTAAAAGATGAATGACAGTTTTACCTTACATCGCATGTATATTGCCTATTCACCGCAATGTATGTTCTACTATACTATTCAGGGTAAGTAATGTCCCACAGCTGGGCAAAGGCATCTCATCTCACCGAAAATATCAGTACGGTGAGAAAGATTAGGTATAGTCATCACGCTTGCTTACTGCGGGTTGGTGATCTCAAACCCAAGTTTTTTTTTAAAGTAGGATTTTTTGGAAAACTGCGGTCATATTTGCTTACACAAGATAGATAAAGAACCTCTTTTTTTAGAAATCGGACAATAAACATCACATCATCTTATAACTCAACAATAGTCCAACGGATCTCGACGAACAAAGACCTATACGACCAAATCCCAGAAATAGGTTAAGTTGATAGTTGTACGATAGTAAGATGTTTCGCTTGAAACAGTGGCTTGCGGGTATGAATATGTAGGGCGCGGTCGCCTCAAGCCTTAATATGCATGAACTGGTAACTTACTAATTCACTATACAACTGTATCGAGGATGGAATAGAGTGACATTATTCTGTTAAAAGCAGTAAATATGTGTATTTAGGTAAATGAAATGGAAAATATGTAGCCATAAAATTTAAATCTGGAATCTTTCTACACCTGCAATGAAATCCCAAAATATGAAATGTATTTTAATTAATTTCAATAAAAATACTTATTACAAAAACGAAAGTATTGTTTTTTTTTTATTTACAGGCCATATATGGCCTATAGGACAACAAAATCTGCGCCAAAGTGACCTAGGCATACAAATAATTTATAGTATCTGCTGTAATTAAAAATTAAATAAAAAACCCCTGCGTTACAACGCTGGATTGATTTTTACCAAAAAAAGCCAAGAATCACCGCAAGGAAACTTACTTTCAAATGTAAAATACCCCATCGCAATCGGTCCATCCGTTCTACGAGCTACGGTGTCACAGACACACACAAAGACATCGACGTCAAACTTATGACACCCCTCTTTTGCGTCGGGAGAATTAGTAGAACACAAAATTCAAGTTTCATAGCAAGTACTCATATATCATTCAATTCTAACACCTAATTTCCACCTCCCCACAACTGTAAAATGAACCATAAAGTATTTTTGCAACAAGTTAACAATTGCAAGAGATGTCAGCGGGCGGGTGCTGTCACAAAGTTTAAATGAAATCTCGGGCTATGTCTCTGTAATTACAAACAAGTCAGCGCAGTAAGGTCGACTTGGCGCCTTCAACCGTGTAATGGACTTTTCAAGTATTCCTAACGTGAAAACTTTCACTCAAACATCTTAAACGCCTCCGACAATGTGCTTAACGATGTTTTTAACTACTTTCCTACTATTGCCGGTTAAATTAATTATTCATCCATTTCATTGTTCACTGGAACGTGCCTTGATATTAAGCCTGCAAGTGTTGTGCTCCAGTTAAGTTGTACTTGATATACCTTTAGAAGCCATTAGCAGTGCCCCGCGGTTTGACCCACGTTGTGTCCAGCCTTGTAAAAATTTCGGGATGAAAAATAGCTTATATCCGTCCCACTGAATGTGGCTATCCATTCCAAACAGATTGGAACATTGATTCTATCGAATTGGTAGTGTCTGAGATTAGCCTATTCAAATAAACATAAAAACTCTTAAGCTTTATATATAAGTATACATTCTCCACTGGAAACCATTACGTAGATAAAATAAACAGTAGCAGAATTTACTGTCCGAATCCTAAAGTGCGTTCTTCCTGCCTTCAGCAATAAGAGATAAAAATCGGACAGTATAAATGTATCAATACGGGTAGTAAAGTCGAAGATTGCTACCGATGCGATCACAATTGCGATCACGTTTTTGGATATCTGCAATTCCGCGTTATCACAATTACCCTCGTCCAAGAATCCTGTCACGGCACATCGCCAGTCGTCTCGTGTAAATCGCGTTGATTGCACAAAGCTTCTTCGATCCCCTCTCATTCGTTATCGTTGCAATTGTCCGCTTTTGTACACAATTCTTAATAACAAGAGCTATAAAATGCAACTTCAAGAGCATTGTCCCCTAACTTCACAAAGATGCAATGACAACATTCTGTTTCATTAAAACCCAGCGTTTTAATTAAGGAAATAATACCGAAAGTATGAAAGGGTGGTAAAACACATTTTTACTCAAATATACCTCTAAGAAACTTCAGACGTGTTTTCCTGTTACAATTTAGGCTGCCAACGTTGGTTAAGTTATACCTTAATATGCGTAATTACGTTCTCAAAATGGGTTTTAATTAATATACGGGTATATTTTAATTAGCAACATATACTTTTATACTAACGGAATTGTAATTAAATTGTAATGTTATTACAAACCGTTGTAATTGTGTATTATTAAGTTATACATTTCATGTTTTTGAGGATTCTGAAGCTGAAATTACGTTGGAGTCCGTAAAATAAACGAAGTGGTATTAAGTGTAATGTAGTTTATATGAAAGTAATTATCTTTTCAGACCGCAATTACAGAACTGTCCTCACACTACAATATTTCCTCATTAGAGGAGTCTTCATATTTTTGGGAGGAACCAAACGTGGTAGCCCAAAGTATTATGACGTTCAACTCATCCGTGGAAGTGTAAAGCTGTGTTCCCACAAAACATCGGAACACGTGCGAGACAAAACATCGGAACACAGACGAGATCATAATTAGATCAGTAGAAGCAGTTTCTTTATTTTCATCCTTTTCTTTATTGATGACTAGTTACTGTCACTAGAGGTTGAATTTAAACTAAATTGAATTTGGCAAAACAAAACGACACTAAAAACGTGTGGTCTAATAAAGTAAAAATAAAATATTAACCTGGAATGTTTTTCTGCACGGCAAAGATTTTCTTCTCAATAAGAATATCACTACAGTCAGTTGGTTTCATAATCTAAATATTGTATAACAAATTTAGATTATGATAACAGGTTATGAATTCACGTTCTGTATAATGGAATTAGGATCTTTTTAAAAATTTCAATCGGGAAAAAAAAATCGTATCGCTTTAGTCCTACCTCGCTTGCTCGACGCTACATATAAGTATTTGGCAGCAGACTGCAGACTAGTGCTCATGTTTCAATGCTCATATTTGGTGGAAACACTTCCCAATGAAGGGAAGTGGCAAAGGGCGCCACAAACCGATAATTTACTCCCACGGGAGGCCTTTGTGCAATCAGTGCGGTTTCTTCACAACTGATGGAGGATATTTTTATTTTTAGCGTCAGTATGTAGTTACTTGGTTTCGGTTTATTGATTTTTTTGGCGTGAGGAAGTTACGTGATGGTGTAAATTAAGTTATCTACTATTTTGATAGTGATTTTGAATTGATTGAGTGTACTTTGAAACTTTTAAGTTATCAAAAAGCTTTTGCACTATTTTGTTCAAGACCTCTTGAGATAACTTTCTATTTGATCTACAAAACTTTACTCATCTTCTACATTACATTTCCCTTAATGACTTCAACACAAAGTCCTTAAAGTAATCCAAGCCCTTGTATTTACACCATCAATTCCAAAACGCTAAATCACACTGAAAACCCGACCAAAATTAAAATAAATCTAAATTGTTATTTACATAAAACATTGTAACAAACAACGAAACAATGCCCACTACGTTACAAAACTCTTTATTACTCTCGACAACAAAATGTATGTTCAACCATGTTCAACATAATATTTCAACAGCCTTATTGTACTTTCTGAGAGGACAATTCTCTGTTCACTGCCCTCAAAATAATAAGCCGAGTAATTAGAATTTATTACACTTTCCCGACCATTAATATAGACTAAACCGATTGCTTGGAATGACGGTAATGTATCTGTCCAGTTGAGAGTTAGAGTTTGTTGTTATTGAAAGGTTTAAGAGGCTGTAAAGACAAATTATTTTATGCGTTACCTTTTTATAGCCAAATCAAATTTGAACAGCAATATCCATGATTAGGCACCATAACGCTATAATCTTCTTTAGCTATAAAATAGGTACTTATTCCACGTTTTCATGAAGGAGAAATGGTAATAAAAAAATGTTATTGTGCAATTTTTGCGAGAGGAACTCTTTAAATAAGGGTCATCTCATTATCCTTGGGAAGCAGACGGCTGAGGTGAATTTCAGCTATGAATACAACGAGGATTAGGTATTTTTGGGGTTTAAAAGTTTATTACTGAGAGACCAACCTTAATTTTAATAAACAGAAGTTTTATGTGTGTTTGTTTAAAATGGGAACGTTAAAACTAAAAAGTATTTAACTATTAATATACTTACCTATATTCTTTACTTGATATCCCGTAGCCTAAAAAAGTTTCAATCAGAGAGTACTCAATGATACAAGACACTGTAAGTTCTAAGTTGAAGGTCATTCAACTCATTCAACCATTACAAAATTACATTAGCTAACAGTCCAATGATAAACTAACTAACCATTATTCCTGGCTTTACTCCAAATTAAATCCCATCTGCACCTGAATGCAGCAATTTATCAATCTCAGTAAAAACTAACAAAATCCCAGGAACCCGTTACAGAGAGAAGTATTAGTTACAGTATTTTTTCCAAATGATATAAGTGAAATCAGTGCAAAAGCTGCAGGTTCCGCCTTGCTACCCGTCAATTAGACACATGGGAGATTTATATCGCTATCTATCTTGTCTTGTCCCGGGATAAGGGATAGAGGAAATTGTTTTTCAAAGGTTTCCGAACACCACTCGCTAGGAACAGAATAAAAATGGAATTTAGCAAGGTAGAACTAGTTGCTTGAAACAAATATGATACATCTAATGCTGTGGCCAGATTTATAGAGGTGATTTCGTTGGCGACGACCAAGTTTTGTTCTTAGATTTATGGAAATGCGAAAAGAATTTGTTCTGACTATATAAGTGCATGTTATGGGGTATATTATTTACTCTCAGGTAATGTGTAGTGAAAAATGATGGTGTTCGTATGAATAGAAAGTTATCAAGACTGCAATAAAAGAAAAAAATATAACACATTTACTCTCTTTTTAGCTTCGCCTAAGTCGAGTACAAGCCTTTATCTCTCCCTTTCATTACCTTTAGGTATGTAAATAGATACTGAGCACCATTGAACAAATAGCACAAAATATAAATAACAAAATCTTCGTAAATTATTGCTCTTAAATAACTCCCAAGTATAATAACATCGTGGCTACATACCTACGTGTTTGCGGCATCATGTTTCAAACTTCGAATACGAAACATCCTCATTCCTCAAGAGAGCATGCAGACACAACAAAATTAAAACATTTTAGGCAAAGGAAGGATTAAGTTAATGAGAAAATATAATCCATATAGGTGCCGTAGACGCGATGAGAATTATTAATGAATCTACTTCTACCCTGAATAACGGGCTAGAGCTATCCTATTGTGTATAATCCGAGGCCCTCTTACTTATTTACCATTTGATTGGATTGTTAGAGATAATCCTTGAGGTATGAGCAGTATACAACCCCTATTATTTATTTATGAATCGTTATTGCGAAAGCCATGTTATGTTTAGACGTATTTTCAAGGAATGAAAGGTTGATTGGCAATAAAACATTGACGAGATTTTCTGTTCGCAAAAATGTAAAGAGAAACAGAGGTTCTGGTTATGACATAAATTAGCTTTTCGATTCTATTCACTGATGGTTCTTTATATTTGAATACTTACATATTCATGAAGGTTTTATTTGTTCGTGTTATTATACAACGATAGGTATATGTATTGCATTGCGCGGTTCTTTCATATTAAACAAGAGATATTTAAAACTGAAAATATCTAAATGTTTATCACAATTTTTAGAGGAACAGTTCGAGATAAGACGCGTAGTAGTGGTAGCGAGTTCCTTCTTAGGTACTGTTTAATTAAAATAAACAAACAATTTGACCCGAGCACGAAACTCACTATGATTTCGGAAGGTTTAGTAAGTGTTAACCTTTAGTATGTCGGACGGCAAGTTTACGTTTTATTAAGAGCAATAAACTTGGCTTCATTAGATTTTTTATTCCCTGCGTAGTAAAACTGAGCTCTCCGCACGTACAGAGTTCATACTTCATTCAGATCGTAAAAAGTAGGTTGAATTGCTCGAATTTGCTCACGGAGTAACGCCTGCTCTGGTACCAGCGACTCAAGCGACCTTAGTGTGAAGATATGCCTCATCTCCACTCTAAATAAAATAAATCATGCAAATCCTGCATATATGCCAGCACATATTTGAAGGGTGAATAACCATGTGAAAAATGGAACAAAATACTTCACAATTGAGGCTCAGAAAAATAAAAAAAGATAAAAAGACGTGTAAATATTCTTTATTCCAGAAATACCTTTAAGTACGGTTTATTTGTTAGATTTTCGTACGTAAGGGTCAGCGAAAGAACCGACTCACAATATAAGGCGGTTTGGCTTACGATTTGCGAGTTTTCTTCAACAATGGCCCCTGATTTATCGTGTCCCAGTACATCGCACCTTATTTGGAAAATACGACGACGCCTACACAACACCCGACGATATTGTTAAACGGGACAAATACCATTTTGATTTGGTACCTATTTGTCGTTCAAGTGTTTGTCATGAATTATACACCTGAATACGTTTTGATGATGGCGACGGTTCCGCTATGTTCTGACCAGTAATTGGAAGTTTTGAAGGTATAATTTATTTTAATCATGCTTAGATAATTAGAGTTACTTATAGAGTATACCCATGATTGTTGAGTAAGGGGCATTTTGGCATACTTGGAGGGGTATTTCTGTCCGAGCGCTACTGTGCTTCTAAGGCCACTTTATATTGTTGGTCCCGGTGGTTTCAATTGTTAGACCGTGTCAAAGACCTATATGTGATCTAAAACTCAGTGTCCGAAGTCGGCCGCTAACTTCCTCGAATTCACTTAGTAACTCTGATTACTAAAGTAAAACTGCAGCATGTAAAACAAATTTGAATTGCGGGCGTCTTTTGTGCGCTTTCGTACGATTATTTACTTAGAATTGCGCAAAGTTTAGTTTCAATCTCAAAGGCGGCAAGGAGTGCATACGTCTTGTCGCGTGAATAATTTAACGTAGACGTCTCTTTATTCGACGCGAGCAAATCTTTGAATTATAAAGTGAAGCGAGGTGGGACATTTGGGCGTGGCCTGTGCCATCTGGCAGGACTACCTCACGGTTAACAAGTAACATTCATACATATTAACTCGGTACGGTTGTTATCCCGTATTCATGTGAGGATTGCGAGATCTTACTTATGAATACGTCGTTTTATTTGTTAATTGCATTTTATATTATACGCCTTGAAGGAAGCGTTTCCTCTTGAAATACTGCGCTGCGGAATACATATTACATTGGTTCGTTAAAACGAATTCACTCTAGGTATTAAGGCTTGAAGCCTAACCAATTTTATTCCAGTTCAACTTCAATATCTAAAAGTGCAATTTCCGTTCAAGTCGCTACATTCCTACATTGTCGTTGATACCCAATCTATACAAGAATCTCTGTCACCAAAATCCTTATTTCGAGCTGAGCTCAAGCTGGCTTTATGTCTCCTTCCCTCACAAATCTGAAGATAACGGGCGCAGTGTTGGCAGCCCCTGCCTCGACACTAGGCAACTATAAAATGTCTAAAGCTGAAGGAGCGGTGTGCAATGAAAATAATTCGACAGATCTGTTTACATTCTTCCCGAGGATATTTATGCAACCATTGTTACCCTTAAAGTAAAACTGAGGAAGATTGATACGTCGTCTTTATAGAAATATATTCAGGACGAGCTGGTTTTTTGAACTGAATATTGCTGGTTTAGTTATCGTTTAGCCGTTTAGTTTTAATAGCTGTTTGTGTGTACCCACCATAGACATTTAAAACTAAGTCTGCTGTACAGTATTGCATGCGATCCAAAGCAAATGCGAAATTCGTATTTCAAATTTTGCTAAAGCGCAATACACACATGGGCTGGGGGACTGGGCCACAGCGGGCCTGAAACGGGCCAGTGTGATATTTCACACAAACACAAGGAATACAACGTCATACGACCCGCAACCGGCCCCGCACCTGCACTACCTACGTATACCTCACGCTTATAATATGGTAACCTAGATCTCTGTGATCTAAATATATTTCTGGTGGATTAATCTATGGTTTATTGCATTGAAAATACTTGATGGTAAACATAAGGTATACGTTTAGGTTTCTGTTTTTGATTCCCGTGAAGTTACTAACCGGAATACTGGCACAAGTTTTATTGTGAGTGGCCTGTAATTCCAGTGGACGTATAGCTTCCAGTACAGAGTGCTCTTGCTTTAAACTTTGTGGTGCAAATCACCCAAGACCCTTTCAATATTTAATGGACGCCAAAATAGGGTCAAGGATACCCACTTTTTATTTTCCAATTACATACTGACTACTGATACATTAGAAATTTGATTGACTCCAGCTAAGCGTGGTTTTTCTCGCTTGGATTTTTATTTATACGTGCATTCTTGAACTAGGACAGACATCATTAAATTCAAGTGAAGAATACATTTAAATCATTCAAAATATTTGTCTTTTCGACACTAATAGACGATTCGTGTTTACCAGATACTAGATACGGTATTGTAGATTATAATATATCTTCATATTTAATGAAGATTTCAAATATATAAATATATTATGAACATTTTCAAAGATCCTTAAGAAGTTTGATATCAGATTTCAGAACAATATAGATATTTACAAATATATACCTGATATATTGTTTTTATTATATTATCTTTGAATAACACCTAATATAGGTGTTATTCAACATAACATAACTATTACAAATAATCGACACAATATACTGTACCGAGTAACCGTGGCAACTCAAAGCTTGTACCACACGTTGAATGTAGGATGTTAAGCTGATGTTACAACAGATTTGCTGCTTTCATCCACTAGGTGGATGCTCACCGACAGCTCTACGGCGCAACGTCCACACGGATTGTGATGTGAACACGGTTTTAAAAACTTTACCCACCAATCCAATAAATACAATTCTAGTTTTATTGCGAGTGTGAAAATAATTTGCATGTGCGTATTTTTATGAATAATGACGATTCTTGCAATGTTAATAACTTGATTGTGCAGTGTACATGATTTTTTAATTTTGTGCTCTTTTTTATTTTTTAATACACTGTTTAGTTACCAACTTTACTGAAACCATTTAAACCATAATGTGTTTCTACATCAAAAATATACAATTAATATTAGTACAGCGGTTAAAATAATTTGCAAAATATTTTGAATAATATATTAAGAGGATGGTGATATACATTAGTATAATAGACCATATAAAACATAAAACAACATTAATAATATTGTTACAATATCATGTTAAGATAACTTATTCATAACTTTCCCTTTTTCCCAAAACTTTCCAAATCTAGATAGGTAAAAATTTGTCGGCAGCAAAGAGCGCAAACATATTTTAGAAGCTGACAAATCTTTATCGCTCGTTCGTAGGGTGAAACAAATTCTCATTGTTCAAAAGTCTTATAAATCAACGTAATTAGAGGAAAAACTTCGTTTGAACAAGGAAATTGTTATGAGCGGGGACAGAATAATTCTCTGTCGAAATAGGCCGATTTCAGTAAGCACCTAATCCTATGGACAATGATTTCGCGTACCGGGACCTTCTAAGAGTTTTTTCTCATAACTCAAAATGAGATCATAACGTCGCAAATCTCGGGTGGCCTTAAAGAATAACAAAAGAAAAAGCTCAAAATTACGTGGGCCAAGTAATTTTCACGGCGAGCCTCGTGAAATGGTTCCTTTGGGACTCTCTTGGGGAACCCTTGGGCGATTATGTTGCGGGTTTATAAGCTTGTTATGTTTTATGACTGAAATATAATGTTTACGGTGGACCCACCTTTAAACCGGTCAATTCGGAAGATAATATCACGTATAAAAACCTAAGTATCACTGGTAATTATACCTTTATGTTTTACGTCAAAATATTAACTTACATTAAGTTCGTTTAAGCACAAGAAGTCATCAACCTCTCAGTAAATTCCTTCCATAGTCTAAAAACTCCTATTCGAAATTCCCCTCGAGATAACATGCCTTTATATTTACAGCAAGGGAATGCATTTCGAGGGCTATGAGGTCAATAAGAGTTAGGGTTCACAAAGTTTCATGGAGACCCTTTACAACTGTCAGGGCGAGTTATTCACCCCATGTCAACTGGGGTTAAAAAGTTATCGCCACAACTCAATAGGAAAAAAGTAATAAACCCATATAAAACTCTGTAGTATATTTTGCTAAATCTATTTTCAAAGTTTGATGTTGTAAACATATTATTATATTTTTAGCTTTATAAAGAGAGAATTTTGACATGTTTTGCAACTTTCCCGACATTTACCCTTTGGGGGATTTCTTCTCGTATGGAAATAGAATTTACTAGTATTCATAACATTGCATTCTCGAATTCGATAATACTTCTTCTTCTAGTTTCATATTAAAGTGAATTATTTATGTTCCATCGTCTATATTATAATTGTAGTATTTATTATTGATATTGATTTTTTTATCAGGGGTCAAGTAGCTCAGGGCGTAGATTTTTGGAGCAATAGACAGAAACGTTGGGTCAACTACCAGAAGAACGAACAAAAAATAGTATCAATTTTGTGGTTTGTTTTTCTCTTTTTTGCTACCACAACATTTCCAATAGTAACGAGCAATATTAACAAGTACATAGACTTTATTAGTCTCAAGGAAAACCTTCACAAAAATATTTTTGCAATATGTAGAGTTAACGAGCTAGAATTAGGGTAATCGATTCGGGTCAATGTCGGGAACATCCATCATCACGAAGGTCCAATAAAAACTAGACATACGTTGCACAACGCCAGTCGTATATCACAGTAATTCATTTAGTTAAAATATATGGACAATCATTTTAGTTTTTAAAAAATAGATCTGTGATGCCAACGTAGGATAATAAAGCTTTTCTGCGCTTGGTAATTTGATAAGGGAAGTTAAAATTATTTAGGATAACGTAAGTTAAACATGAAAATCAGTTCAATAAAGTTTTTGCTTTATTATAATGTCATTGAACCATTTTATATAGTAAAGAATGCTTTAATTAATTAATTTGATTGACTAACAGTGCCCCACGGTTTTACAAGCGTTTAAATAACAATCATTCGAATCAGTAGTTCCCAAGATGTGCCCGAATACTTGTACTTATTATTCTGTGCCCGAACATAATTTATAATATTATTATAGATATGTAAGCAGAACTCTTTGTTTCACGTCAGTTTGATCACCACACAACCAAATAAAATAACCCGAACACTTCTGGATTTGAACGCCACATTTCACCCCTGCTACATGAGCAAAACCGACAATTAAAATAAGAGAAACACGGAATATTTGTGTGATAGTTGTTCAAGTTTACTGTTACTGTTACACTTTACAGCCCGCATAAATTGTTCAGTTTATTCATCGTCTCCTTTCAACCATGAAACAATAAACCTCATGGCCTTTCTCTAACGTCATAAATATCGCATTACTATAAGTGGTGCTCGTAAAATGTTAACGATATTACCTTATATATGTATCAATACAAAGCCCATGGATTGCTTAAAACCATTATTTAGTTAATCAATTAATAATATAGTTATAGATCGCACTGAAGAGACAGTGAAAATAGGAATGGTTGTACCAAATAAACGAATAAATTTTCGAGATTATGTACTGTGTTTTATTACGCTGTTCAAATATACTACACTATGTATAGTATCTGTCTGTGTAATTTTGTTGTATTACATAAGTATATATCTTATCAATACTTGGATGGGTGGCCGATAAGCGCATTTTTATCTAAGCATTACCGTGTTATGGTAACGGTAGGCATGACCATGGTTTTCGGTCATCTAAATATGTACCTATAAACTATAACAGCTAACAAAATTATAACAGCAAAACGCCTCTAGCGTTACTTTTAGTATTTCAAGAAAATAAATATAAGTTTAAAACATAAAAAAAGAAACGGGACTAACCAAAGGTAGAAAATTAAATAAGAAAATCCTATGTAGCCCCAGCTACGATCCTCACTGACCACAACATCCGCTGTAAACCAAATGATGCCAAACGAATTGCAAACTTGTGTCTAAAGATGTAAGTTCTGTAATTGGTCGCAGATGTAAGGCCAACTTCAGAAGTTCATTAAGACGGTACGGTTCGCGTGTGCAACGGTCAAAGTTGGCCCCTCAGACATGGCTGAGCACCTTTGGATGCCGTCTTAATGTTACTAACTAAAGATGTATCCAATGCTTGATATATCCTCTAGTTCAGCGTGGTTTGGCTTAACAAGTTTTATCCCGCTTTGGTCAGACTTTTGCATTAGGAAGTTGCTTACTTTAACAACTATATCTTGTCTCTAGAGCGCAAATAGAAAAGCTTAGTCTTATTAAAACATACAAATGTTCGTGTCTAGAAATTCTAGATTTAAGCTGGAAATCTATTTAAGATTTATTTAATTGTCGTCCCTATTTCAGATTTATGAAATTAATGAAATTCTTCAAATCGGTCATCTGAGTTAGCAAGTTCACTCAGACCTTTGACAATGAAACGATCGGTTCCGTTAATCAATTTTAATGAATACCTTGAAGAAGAATTCTTTCTGCATAGTTCTGATAAAGAGGAGCTGTGAAACTTCAAATTAAGATTCTTTGAGTTCCGTTCAGGAAATAAGATTAATGAGGATTCCACCTCAGGGCGGCAATCGTACACTAACGACTTCGAATAAAGGTTTACAATATTATTATAGAAACTATTATCATAAAAACTAACAGGTTTTAAAATTTTAATTGCCATTTTTGAAAATGCTTACAATGTTTATGCAAGTTAATGAGATACTGTTGACAGTATCTCATTAACTTGCATAAACATTGTAAGCTTTCGACAACCGTACAATTTAGACCATAATTCACGTGCTCTGCAAAAATTAGAAGGAAAGCTTTCCATTTAGAGTACCTGCAGCGTTAATAAGACAATAATGTGTATCACAAACAATGAGAATAATACTCAGCATAATGGGGAATGAGAAAATTGCTCGTTGACTTCCACAAGCTTCACAATGAGACGCAACAATAGCCTAGGACCTACTTTCAGAAGCTAGACCGGCGGATTTAATGAAAAAAGTCTTTCAAAGAATAAAAATCTCCTCACCTATACAAAGCTATGCTAAGCAAATAGATTAACTATATTCATTTCGGAAAGGTGGCCAAACCTTGTCGTAGTTTTTAGACCGCCTAAAGGCCTCTGACATGGTCTAACGATTGAAACAACCGGGACGATTGCGTAACGTGTCCTCTGAAGCCTGGTTGGCTGAAGATAGAAATGCCACTATCGGTCACCCTTCCAAGTAAAGGCCGAGCTGCACGTTGCTTAACAGTCGCAATGGATTAACATAGCTTAGTCAAACTACACCATGAAGACTATAACTATAACTAACTTAACTTAACACTTAACTATAATATATATATACTAGCTGCGCCCCGCGGTTTCACCCGTGTTGTACCCGTTCCCGCGGGAATTTCGGGATGAAAAATAGATGTTGTCCGATTCTCAGGCCTATCCGATATGTATACAAAATTTCATGAGAATCGGTCGAGCCGTTTCAGAGGAGTTCAATTACGTACCCCGTGACAATTTTATATATTAGATTAAATATAGTTAAGTGAATAACAATAATATTTTACTGGATAAAATATACTGAATACCAAAAAATAGTAGTAAAAAAGCCTTTAAAAAGTGTCAAAAATACCAAATGAAATATTCACCGTGAAAAAATATTAATTTTGCATTTTCGATTATAAATCAACACACAAATAAATACTGGACAATGTAGTGATATCCTACCGGATGACATGGTTTATACATATATATATTTACTATTTTGCGCCAAAATTGCGATGCACTCTGTTTTTTATTACTTTTTGCACCGTGTGAAGTTTATGGAAGCAATTATTGTGTAACGACAGGCGATTTATGGGGGCAATCATGCGGTGACTATTTGGATACCGGTTTTAGGATGTTCAATTGTTTTGATAATGTAAAAATATAGGTCGGTTTAATAGTTTGTACACTGAAAATCTTACAAGTAACGAACTGACATAATCTAAACTAAATGAAACGGGTCTGTACCGCGTTAGATAATATTACGTATTTTTGTAAAAATACGTACCCGACGTTAGGGCATAAAAATATTAAATTATCTAACGCGATACAGACCCGTTTCATTTAGTATAATGAGTGCAAATCGTGTGAGTTTAAAAAGTATGTTGACATAATTTTGTTGCATTTGACGTCTTTAAGTACGGGCGTTAAGGAGATAGAAAACTTATGATTGGCACTCTTTATGTTTCGTAATTTTATTAAATACTACTCGTTTATGAGAATACTTTAATATTTAATGACCTCGACTCCAAAATAACTATCTGTATAATTATGCTAGCAGCGCTGTGCAGTTTTACCAGATTTGTTAGCCTATAACTAAAAACCTTTCTTTTGAATTTGACTTTCTATTACACAAATAATTATTCAAATCAGAATGGTAGTTCCGGAGATAACCGCGTTCATACAAATAAAAATCAAATGTCAAATATGATCTTCATAGTATAGATACTCCAAAATCTGCTTGTAACTAAAACGATTGTCCATAAATCTTGAAGAAATACCTTACAAAGTATTACTAATACATTGCAATGTATCGTAGGCAGTGGGTTTATGTATGTATGTATACAAATGATTAAAATTATACCCGAGAGAAAAACTTTTACAGTTACTAAGAGTCTTCCACACCTAACAATCTTTTTCACGAAAAACAGTACAATGCTTTTAAGCGCCTCTATTGCAGAAGGGTCCAAGAGCCATATATTACGTTTTGTTTGGACTTTTTTCACCGAGTTAGCGAAGACGCGAAAATATTTCGTATGCACCCCTCCCGAGCTCCCCTATGCATTAAGATTTTTTATTCCGTTTGGGAAATAACTTTATTTTTCTGATAATACACGTACATATTTGGAAGAAATTCTATATCCATGGATGGGGCAGAGAATGTTATCAGATCTTGGTTTTTTTGATAAAATAGTATCAGTTATGATGAGTTATCCACTCACTTGCATGTTTATAACTGAAGTTTGTTATTATATTTTTGCTGTGTTTTCCAGATTATTCAAATGACGTATTATACTTAGTATTCCAGTTAAGCATGTTTGTTTTATTGGAAATTATAATAACCTTGCAGGTACATCTCTAGATCTAGACTAGCCTGCCGCACTCAGGCAGGTTAACATTACATGTCATAATCACTCATTAAATCTCTACTATGGGAGCATTTGACGTTTCTAACACGGGCATACGGGCATCGGATTTTACAGAAATGTAGGTTTACATACATTACGATTTTTTAATTAGTTATTAGTACAAAAACAAAAAACAATGCTAATTAAATAAATTCTAAAGTTATTGTTTTAAATAGTCCAGTAAATCAGAGGCATCGTGACTCAAGGTAATTGCATCGCCAATCGAATTTAATTTCTACATCGTACGAAAGTATTTTATGGGCCGGTTGTCCGATTGATTCTTTTAGTACTGTTTATATTACTGTCCAGAGCTTATTTTAATTCATTATAGTCGTAAGTATAAACTGCACTAAATATCCTACAAGTACACTTTATTATATCCATTAGAGTTGTATGAATCATTTAACCTATTCGTTTTAAATATCTTTTGGTTGTCTGCTTCTGAAGTTGACCACTGTTATAATATGCCACGTCAGTTAATTCACTGTTAAGATCGATGTTTAAAACATGTTTTAAGTCTTTCGATTGAAACAACCGGGACCGACAATTTAACGTGCCCTCCGAAGCACGGTAGCTCTCAGATAAAAATGCCACCAACAGTGGCCACCCATCCAAGTAGCGGCGGACTTGCACTTTGCTTAACAATGGTAATGGGTTAATATCGCTGGGTAAGCCACGCGCCGGTAAAAAGTTTTTGATTTGTCAATTTCTGCAGAATAGTATTCGCCTTGTCGACTTTTTGCTATTTTATAGGGATACCTACTTCACTAGGTGTCCCCATAAAAACAGCTAACAGTCGGCAAGGCTACTTCAGAATTTAACTCGCATGTTCAATTGATGCATGAATCCACCAATCCATCTTATCCAAGTAAATAGGTACAATAAGAACTTACTAGAAGCATAAACTCATATTGCCTCAGAAATATTAGCTTTAAAAAATATACTCGTGTTTTGTTTGGTATGAAATCCCCATTTACTCCTTATTAAACGACCTAAGATATCCGTTTTTATTACAACAATTTCTTATATTTATACGTCAAAAAAGCAAAGTCGTGTACCTTTGCAGTAATAAAATGTAATGGTGGTAGGCGATGCCAAGTATCGTTTTGTTGGAGCAAAGCCGAATCTCAGAGGAAAAGTGATATTGTTCAGGTTTATGGGTTTATCCCTCAATGGACATTAAAAATAAGGTTTTCGCGGTCATTGTACGAACTACGATATTTGGTCCGTTAGATAATCGTTTTTGGTCGCAGTTGGTTCCAGTTAGGACGATGGTTGACCTGTTAATGATGTTAATGTCTACTTTGAGCTTTTAGTAATAAACATTAACAAAATCATCTCTTGTAAATGTAATAACCGAAAGCTTTGACATCACAGTTACATATTATAATTCAAAGTATTATTCCAAAAAAGTGTAGAGTAATAAAATTAACATTAATGAAATCATCTCTCATTCTGGAACTATCTTCGACGATCACAATTAGATGTAATATTTTTTAACGTGTAATTCCAAATAAAGTAAGTAAGTAAGTAAATATTAGCCTGTAATGTCTCACTGCTAGCAAAAGGCCTCTCATGTCACTGAAGATATCAGTATCATTGAAGCGGATTCGGCGTAATCACTACCCTTGCCTCCAAACAAAGCAAATATTTTGCAGCTTTAAGACGCAGAAGTCATTTTCTTTTTGTTATATTTTGGCGCCAGATATTAAAAAGGTAATTTTAGACCGAAACAATTCTTTGGTATATTGGTATTATGGCCGCTCATTATATTTTAAGGTTACTGCCACATTCGCTCGATCCCTCCTATCCAATAATAACAGCCCATATTATACAGGAAACCCACAGGAAATAACGTTAAAGGGAGTTAAGGACTCACACATTTTGATTACCTGGGTATAGGTGCAGTTAGCAATAATTTTTTTACTTACACTTGTAAGTATATAAAAAATTGTTCTAAAACTAACTTTGTTAAAACTTGGATCAAAATCGCTTCATAACAAACACTAATGCAAATTTAATCTTTTTTGTGAAATTTCATTATACATTAGTTATCATCTCTATATGTAAAAATCAATGCCACTTTCCGTTATAATTTTATAACTCAAGAACGGGCTCACCTATCCAAACCAAAGGTTTAGGCTTTGTTTGAACTATTTAGTAGATGTTTTATGTGAAGTTAGCACAAAATCGGTCGAGCGGTTCTTAAATTCTCGCGGGAACTGGCACAACGCGGGTAAAACCGCGGGGTGGAGCTAGTTACGTATAAAAACATATTAAATCCATGAAAAATAGATTATCACCAAAATTTAAATACGGAAATCTTATTTAAGCGGTGTCTATGTACATAGTTTTCAGCAATAATACGACTATATACAAAGAAGTCCCTGTTTTGTGTTTTATCTGCTACAAACGCAGTATCTAGCTTTTTCAAACAGTCAAACAGTTTCAAATAAAATAATGTTTGTTTTTTCACCCGACATCGTGGACTATCAATAAATCCGCGTGTGCACGTTTTGCCGTAACAAATTTACAGAATTTATTTTTATTTTACCTTTCAGGGCTTAGTTTCAGGGTTAAATTTTTTAAATTCTAGTTTTATTCTTGATACCCATGTGGCCACTGACCTCTAGTAAATGGACTGGCTGCAGTCATAATAATGTTCTGCCTATTTGAGTGTCGCCATTTTGGCGCTGTAGGCAGATACGAATTTCCATGGAACTAAAATTAGTGATGTTCATAAGTCGACTGTGGTAATGATAAATATATCGATGATTATAAATGTACCTTGTCTAATTAACTTCCGATTTTGAGAACATTATTAAACTATAGACATTTTATTAAACACAAATGTTAGGGAACACTACCGTAACTCTAAAAATTTGCCAAAAAAAAAACTGTTTTGTAAAAATGGGGTAAGCTTATTATTATTATGGTATTTTTATACAATGTATATCTCTCCCAAGGGTGGTTATGTAGAGAGCACGGGCCGAAGCCAAGTGCCATAATTATAAATTGAGAAACTTGCGGACAAGTCTGCAAGTATTGAGGATGACGGCTTTTTGTCATAGTTTATATACATTGGGGTTCATATTGAGTGTTTCTAGGCTGCTGTGTAGGGTCTTGGGTATGACGCCTGTGCTGGAGATAACAATAGGGATGGTGCGGACTTGATTTACCTGCCATTGTGTTTTTATTTCTATTGCTAGGTCTACATATTTTGCTATTTTTTTTGTATGTGTGGTTTGCAGGTTATGTGTATTGCAAACTGCTATGTCTATTAATATTATTAATTAGCCATAAATGTCCCACTGCAGGGCAAAGGCCTCCCTACCCTCTTTCCACTGATCTCTATCCTGAGCTATTGTGGGCCAGTTATGTTGGCGGGACGAACTAGACCAACACAATAATAACTGGGTAGCTTAGACAAAATAAAAAACAAAAATACTTTGACATTTTTATTGAAAAAATATATTAATTGGAACAGAGATAATCTGTTTTCTTCGGGGTCCAGTTTAAGGCATTCATATTTTGTAACCACACGTTTCTTAGCGTCAACTCGGAAGGAAATCTGCAAAAATATAATTGATAACTTATACATAACATAACATATACTTATTACTGAGCTTATACTAAGTATGTCAACTTTTAGTATTGAATATCGACATTTTATCGATAAGAATTTATCAATCCCTAGTGCATAAACAATAACATAAATAAAACTAATTTTTACACCAATTCTCACGAAATTCATCATTATATCATCATTATTTTGTTAAGATATCATTGCAAACAATTTTCAGATAGTAATCAATACTATAAACACAATTTCAAGACAAATTTGCATAAAAACAACAATAAAATACACGTACCTGTGAAATGACGTTTTACTCCCTTTTCGGTAGCGAGCTTTACAAAACACACATTTTATCATCTTTATTTAGCTCAACTTTCACAATTAAATATGAAATCTCAATTAAATACCACGAAATAAAATTATATTACACAAAAAACTCGCCGTCGCCGCTGTTACAATCTCATACAGGGGGCCATTTGCTTGCAGTGTACGTCAAAATTAGTTCTCGGGAAACTCGTAGGGGCGCTTCAAATTGCCACCACACCTTAGCTGTCATTTGTATGGTGCAGCCAGTCCATATAGTACAGGTCAGTGCATGTGGCCCAAACCGTCTTAAACTAATGCTAATGACATAGCGTGACTGTGTAATTCCATAACTCCATGGTTATTTTTTACACCATAGATAATTCTTCTAGTCTGCTAAACATATTTTGATTTTGACATAATACTGATAGCCAAACACACGTCACACTATTCTTGTTTACAAAATTCTTCAAAGTTCTCGGTTTATAAATATTAGAAAATTCAAATTCAAATTTTAATATCGGCATCAAAATCTTAAAGAGTCCGCAATGCGATCAAGGTCGTATTCGCCTCCAACGCGAACGAGGCAAATTAAGCTGTATGCAACTTCACCGCAGCCGCTACCAATGCGGATGTACCCCAAAGAATCGATTGTAAACAAAAATAAATCTATATTGAAGCAAAGAAAGGCAATAAGAACAGTTCGAAGAACTAGATTACCAACAACATCTAAAACAGTCACAAAAGATTTACAGGATAAAGAAAAACAAGGCACTGAAATCAAGAAACCTGAAGATAAAAAACATTTAACATTTAAACCTCATCATGTGAAAGTACTGATAATTGAGTCCGAAGGAGAGTACTGCACTACTATTTGGCTGTCTATCGGCACTGGGTTAGTTCATATGGCCGTGGCAGCAGTGAGCTTTGCCGTCTTACAATACACTTTTGTGGCATCTGATGCGCATATTGCTATGTGCAGTATTGGAGTGAGTATTGCGATCGTTTATAATAGGTATTTACATCGTCATTAATAGGCCTATACACTTCTTTAGTCAATGCTTACCATTATCTTGAACGCCTTTCGGTGTTTCAATGACTCTGACATCTAACTACTAACTAGGGTTAACTACTTACCCAAATTTCTCGTAGTACTTACTTTTTATCTCTCTATGAATTTTCTTTTGGGAGATAATCTGTCATGACTTTAAAAACCCAGTCAAATATTAAAATAACATTGTTATATTTTTTTTTCTACAAATTAATATAGTTACATATGTAAATTGCTAACTTGGTTCCGCTATTAAATTCATTAATATACATTTTAAACGAAAAGTAATTTCGTTTGTCTGTGTTCCTACGAACAAAACTTCTATCCAGCCATTGTAATTTTTCTTATATCAGCTAATGTAAAGTTAAGCTAAGTAAGTATGTAAAAGGTACCCGAAAAACTAACACTCGCTTCGCTATTTCAGTATCACTTCTTCTCTGCAGAAGCAATATTGAGTCTTCACTTTGATAATGGTTGGTCCACGCCGATGCGTTTGAGGTACCGGAGATTCGCTCACGTCACTTTGAATTTCATCGCATTACTATTAGTGATATTCGGCACAGTCCTGGCTTACCTCCACAATGGGTCGTCGAAAACTATGCATGGAATGACTGGTAAGATTATATTTGAAACTAGCAGCGCCCCGCGGTTTTACCCGCGTTGTGCCCGTTCCCGTGGGAATTTCGGGATAAAATGTAGCCTATAGCCTTCCTCGATAAATAGACTATCTAACAGTGAAAGAATTATTCAAATCGGTTCAGTAGTTTCTTAGATTAGCGCGTTTAAACAAACAAACAAACAAAAAAACAAAACAAACTCTTCAGCTTTATAATATTAGTATAGATAATGGTAATAATAATAACAGTAGTTGATTTAATATGGAGAAAAATGTCCACTCTGTATAGAATGACTGAATCATATTGTTGTGTATAACGATAACGATTTGATAAAAAATCGCTATCTTTTGCGGTATTTTGGTCAATCTGTATGGAAGTTCTACTTTACTATACTTTATTTTTCTTTTTTCTATACTGTTCTTTCGTATTTTTTCTATGTTGTGTTTATCATAAATTAAAGAAAATTATATTCTCCACTCACTTTTATTCAATATATAATATGCATAAGCTAAGTTTGATGCTGATAATTTGAATTTTTTCAGGTTATTTCGCAGCTCTGGTGATAGTAATTAGCGCATGTACAGGTTTATCTGCACTATTTTGGGGTAAAAGAAGAGTTGGTTTCATAATCGGTCACGCAATATTTGGTTTGACTTGTTTTATTCTGTCGTCAATCAGTCTATGTTCAATATTGATCAGTGATAAAAAATTTATAAAAGCCACACCTGTAGAAATCGTTCATATTATGATAGGCCTCGTAATATTCTATACAATGTTTATATTTGTGTCTAGTTTTTCGAAATGTATCTCAAGAATACAGTAAGCATGTCTATGTATCTGAATATAAAGTCTATATTGATTTCTAGATTCATTTTCAATTTAGATAATATTTAATTTACTGCACGCTATCTAATAGCTCAAGATCGAAGAAAACAACAAAGACAATTTCTCGGTATCACGGTGAATCAAAATAAATTGATAGACAATAATTCTATTGCCGCTAATATCGCACTGCTATAAAACGTGTTTCATTGTCGATATACTGATTGTAATCACACGTATTTATGACTTTTATAGTCTTTATTTATAGTATTTTATATGAGTTTTAACAAAATTAAATTAGATAATACATAAATTGAATAATATTTAAGATTTTTTCGTTGATCGAATTCTTAACTGACTTATACCAAGTTACTAAACATATTATTTCTATACATAGGATTTGGAATAATCTGGGCAGCTATTCTGTCTGTGTATAGACTGCCTAAGATTTATCAATAATTTACTGAAATACGCACTAAAGTATCATAATAAAAATATATATTTTTTCATAGAATTGAGAGGCGTTGCTAATAAAATACTATTGGTTTGATTTTGAATAGAAATCGAACAGTAAATCAAGTTATACAATCGAACGAATACGAATAATGTCTCAGTAGGCACGGTCAAAGGTCTATTCTATAGAGTGTAGTGTCGCATTTATCAACCGATACGAGTATGGATCTCAAACATTAGCAATAGCAACAATACTATATCCTAGAATGCTCGTATCGAGACCCATTACTCTCCTAGCAGTTTCCTTTATATGTTTAGATGCCATAAAGATAGAAGGCATACCCACTTGGTATCTTTGCAGATCTGTACATGTGCAATCGAAACTCAATTTGCAGATAAACTTTATTTTCAAATTACTTTTTGTAGCGTAACCATTCCTTACATTTTATTTTAAACTCGGTCGCTTAAATTCATTGTTTTAAGTCGGACAGTATCTAAGTAAAAATATGGGTTTTCGAAATAATTTAATTCGGTAACAGGCTGTAGGCTTATATATATTTACATGTAGAAACGTACTTATAATTGTATATTGCCAGATCACTTAATAAATAAATAATTTACATAAAGTCCTTATATGAAAATATTACAGATATTACTCATCGTTTAACTACAGCAACAGTCCTTTTTGAAAAATTGAATACCGGTATGACGATGACTACAAAACATAATGCGGCAGTGGTAGCTATTAGACCATATGCTACACTGTCACCAAGCCAATTTCTGAACATAATCTTTTCAAGTCCATAACAGAGGCAAATGTTGGCACTCACAAACCCAACAGTGCCGAAACAGATGTGGGTCAGCTTAGAAAGATTTTGAGGGAAGACTTTGCGCAGTTCAAATGCCCAAAATGAGGCGAATCCATTCACTACGCTGACAGTAGTGAAAACAAAGGCCACTAGTGCTGTAAACAACAAAAAACAAGGGTTAGCATTTTTTTAATTACTTTAATGATATTTAGGGCGGACTACACAAGAACTCATAATTCATGACGTTCATTTTTAAATTTAACTTCATATGTTTTTAATATGTATATATTTAGGCGCTAAATAGGTTTATGCAATTCTATGTTAAATCAGGAAGAGAGTAGAAACATAACACCTACCATGCGGTATTGATCTTGATAATAATATTTACAATGGTAAAGTAAATACACTATCGTAAATGGAATGCATATAATTGACGATTAAGCAATCACGTGAAATGGAAAATAGCGTTACAATTAAATATGTTACTGTATTTGGAATTATATTATGTGAAAGTCAAGAATTTTCATTTCGATATTTGTTAATGCCCGGTGTCCCTTAGGATCAACACTGCGTTGAGTAAAGTGAAGTAAAGTGCGCCAGCCGCGTGCGCACGCGGCGCCGCGGGCGGTTCAATTTTGTATGATACCGCACGTGAAGGGCGAACGCGACGGGCGCACGCGACGGTTCACTTTTGTATGAAGCCACACGCGGCGGTAGCACGCGGCGTGCGCCCGCGACGATTCGCTTTTATGTCCATGATAATACTGAAGTGAGCAGCAGTTTTAAATTAAAAAAAGCGATCGGAAACTTAAATATATATTGAACACTTAATTTTCATCTTAAATTCTGCTTTAAACCAACTCAAAGAAGGTTAAATTACTATGCCATATGACCACGATACCATACGATGACGATACCATACCATACGATCTTTTCTTAAAACATAAAATACTTAAATACTTAATAGAATACTCACCAAACTGGCCATGAAGAGTATTCCAATGAACATTCTTGTCCAGAATTTTGACGATGGTACCAGCAATGGCCAAGGCTGATCCAGACACTTGAAGGATAAGGTGAGCCAGGCGTTTGTCCTTAAGTCTGAGGCTAGAAGACCAACCGTTTGATTCCGACAAACTTAATATAGCCTCAGCCATCAGTAACTGGTACTGTAAAAATGTAGAGCAAATATTGAGTGGGAGTTGTTAAGCATTTCTTAATTTACTGCCTACCTTATTTAAACGACGCTTGTTTTGAAAACAATATGTGGGGTATAAGAATTAGTAGCCGATTTAGTATTTTACATACTTAGTGCTATTCTTAATGCTCAGATCAAATTGTATTTATCAATATTAAAAATAGTATGTTCTATAAAGATATTAAATTCTTCTTCTTCATCGAGTGGATGGTCGAACTGACCATTCCTGGTGTCAGAGTTACTATTAGATATTAAATAAAATAATGTATGCAATCTTAAAGTTTTAATGAAGATTACGCATTATTAGACATGACGTAACAGAAACTTTAAAGTCTATACATATAAATAACTGAAGACATATTTCTACTCCTTCTGGGAGATTATTATGTCACTCTGTCGAGCGAGAAAAATAGTTATGCACACAAAATTTAAAGAAAACTCCCATGGATAATAAAACCATTAGCATTTAGTTTTCAAATGAGAGTAAAAGCGAGAGATTTGACGTTACATGTAGATATATAATTTTTTTCTAAAAAGTAGCGATAAAACGAATAGAAAACAGTTTGTCTTCAGTTGTATGCTTGCCGGGCAGGAAATGAGAAATAATAAGTCATTATCAGTCTACTTACCCCAAGTACACATAGAACAATATGCAGTGTTGTTGCATTAAGCGGCGTTCCATTTCCAAATGCAAATATAAGCAACACTGATACAACTACTCCGATAAATATATGAGCCAAGGTGTTAAGTGTATTCAAATAGGTCTTCAGCATATTTGATCCTTCTGCTTGACCTTTTGGAACAGCAGCTGGCATTGGAGTACCTTCTATAGTACCCACATTGAAGGGACGGGGTACTTGGGAGGTAGTCGCTTTGGTATCCACTTCTCCATTCCTGGATTCACTTGGTGGTACAACATCAACCGCGTTCGGAGCCATCTTCACCGAATTAGTTTTTATGTTTGCAACTCCTACCGTAGCACTGACCCGTCTGAGAATGAAAATTTTAAGCGACTCCAATATAAATATGGTCATAGCACCTGTGAATTTATTTGGCTTTATCTGTCCTATTATTTCGTACCGGAATTATAGATCGATGATCAATTACCTATATTCGTGAAGTTGTAGTTTCTTCCGCTCTTGATGTCCAAATTGATACAATTATTAAATGATTAGCAATCAGAATAATATCTTTATGAACTGTCATAATAAAAGATGCAGCATAATTTTCCATGTCACGTATGAACCAACAGACACATCAATAATTTTCTAACGATATTTTGGATATGTTATCATATATCCCGATACTATCGGAGTTTGATAAATACTGATAAGATAAATATTTCACGCTTGAAATATTATGAGAAATTAGGTGGTACCACTTAACTGTTACCGGTTCATTAATCAGTGGATTAAATGGTTTCGATGTACTCGTAAGTAAACACCTCAGTTAAGATAATATTGTATGGAGGTTAGAGAAGAGACGCAGTAGAAGATAATTCATCAATCTTTTGTTTTAACTAAAACTATCATTAACTCGTCATTCCAAAGATGTGAAGATCCGAAATACGTGTTTGGTGTATTTGTGTTAAAATTGAACTCATCTATATTAATATTATAAAGCTGCAGTGTTTGTTTGTACACGCTAATCTCAGGAACTACTGGTCCAATTTGTAAAATTCTCATGTTCATTCTCATTCTTCATTCTCATTCAGTGTTGGATAGTCCACTTATCGAGGAAGGCTATAGGCTATTTTTCATCCCGAAATTCCTAAAGGAACGGGCAAAACGCGGGTAAATCCGTGGGGCGCTGCTAGTGATAATATAAGGCTGTGACTAAGTATTTTTATGTGAAATATGACTTGATCGGAAGCGAGCCAGTGGTATCCGCAATGATTCAAGGCAAAAATTATATAAAACTAGCCGCGCCTCGCGGTTTCACCCGCGTTGTACCCGTTCCCGCGGGAATTTCGCAATAAAAAGTAGCCTATGTCCTTTCTCAGGCTCTGGACTAACTATGTACCAAATTTCATTCAAATCGGTTCCGTAGTTTTGGCGTGAAAGCGTAACAGACAGACAGACAGACAGAGTTACTTTCGCATTTATAATATTAAGTTAGGAAGTTAGGATTATATATATACACAAGGTCTTGAAGTCAACCAAATTTTATTTGATATAGAAATGGAAATTTTTTATTTTATTTTATTCTTTTGCTTGAAAATAATTAGTCTCAATATAGGTACTTTTATGTTAGTAACTAAAGTTGTAATATATTTTACAAACATGTAGAATAAATGAGTTTTGAAAAGAGATGAATAGAAAACCATTATATACGGTTGGGATTGAGAAACCATCTCCTTTTTTCAAGTCGGTTCAAAATCAAGAGTTTGGAAATATTAAAATCAGAGTTAAAAACACATATAGAAAAAGAGATTTACACTGTAAATACAGCCTTATTTTCAAACAAGTTTTCTAAATAAACATTGATTCAATTTCCCAGCAACCTGCACGCCACTCCCGCCGTCTCTGTCATACCAGGACAAATTGCAGCTAGCTCTGCTCACGCGCAACCTCACAATTATCAATTAAATTGTCGGTACTGTGATCTACGACTTGAAGCGAACACTTATTAAATACATTGTACCAATAGTACGGGCAGGCGGTGTTTAGACGCAATTATTGCGTGATACACCGGCGATGTAGTGTTTACCCTTTGGCATTACCTGAGCTATGGATTTAGCATTCCTATTGAACTGTAAGTGTTGGAGAATAAACACTGCAATAATACTGCGAACAAATATAATATTCATAAAGATACCCTGTCTATACAAACATTTGCAAAGTACTGATTATAAAGTTTTATGTATGAGATGACTAGCCGCGCCTCGCCGTAATACCCGTGATGTACCCGCCCCGCAAGAATTTCGGGATAAAATGTATTTCTTAAGTATAACCTAAATTACTGTAAAGTTTCATCCAAATCCGTCCATTAGTTTTTGCGTGAAAGTCTTCTTACACAATTTTCTAGTATAAAGATATTTTATTAACATCGTTACATTAACATCGCGTAAAGTTTTAATCAGTATTAAAGAAAATGCGATAAACTGATAATTCTTACACACACTGTTTATACGCTTTATTCAAAAATATGCCAAATATCTTTTGATTAAAAATTACGATTCGATTAGATAATTTAAATATGCACTTAAATACTTAATTAATCTTCCTATAGATGATAATTAATTACATCCGATTGTAAGCGATGTGACGTATGCTGTGATTATATGATTGAAAATCGCGATATTATGTTGGTATTTACGACGAAAACGTGTTGTTAGATTAAGTGTTTTAAGAGGTAATTTGAGAACCCACCAATCTATATCTATACTAATACTAGCTGCGCCCCGCGGTTTCACCCGCGTTGTACCCGTTCCCGCGGGAATTTCGGGATGAAAAATAGACGTTGGCCGATTCTCAGACCTATTCAATATGCTCACAAAATTTCATGAGAATCGGTCGAGCCGTTTCGGAGGAGTACGCGAACGAACACTGTGACACGAGAATTTTATATATACTAATATAATAAAGCTGAAGAGTTTGTTTGTTTGAACGCGCTAATCTCAGAAACTACCAATCCGATTTTAATAATTCTTTTTGAAGGGGATAGACACATTCAATGGGAAAGTTATAGAATATTTTCGTCCGGGAATTCCCACCGTAACAGACACAACGCGGGTAAAACCGCGGGGCGCTGCTAGTAGATTAGTAAACCAACATTTTTGAGCCGGTAGTAATTTTCAAAGAGTACCTAAAGCATATCATGGTACACGTGTTAACCACGATATACAACAGTGTTCGACGTTCATCATATCACTACTACACAATTAATAATATTTAATTCACAATATAATCAGTGCCTTTTTGCGTTAGACTAAATATAATATGTAGTAAATTAAAATTGTGTATTTTAAATAAAGCCTCTGCTATCTTTTGTAAATGACGAATAATCTTATCGTGCTACGATTATTAAATGGCTAGAGATTAATTTCGTCATCGTATATACGGAATGTCCGACATTGGATGGATCAAAGTACGCTAAATTGGCATAAGCTTTATTATCAAAATACCCGGAAGTACTTTCTGTATTCTAAGCCGGAAATATTACTTAGGACAGCTTGCGTAAGAACTCTCAAATCTTCTGTTGGGAATTTCGTGATGAAAAATAGCCTTCTACGATAAGTGAACTATCCAGCACTGAAAGAATTTTTCAAATCGGTCCAGTAGTTCCTGAGATTAGCGCGTTCAAACAAACAAACAAACTCTGCAGCTTTATTATATTAGTATAGACTAGCAGCGCCCCGCGGTTTTACCCGCGTTGTGCCCGTTCCCGTGGGAATTTCGGGATTTTTTTTACATAAAAACCTTCCTCTTGAATTACTCTACCTATTACAAAAAACCGCATCGAAATCCGTTGCGTAATTTTAAAGATTTAAGCATACAGACAGACAAACAAACAGTGTGACAGACACGAAAAAGAGACGACTTTATTTTATACTATGTAGTGATTAAATATTAAAGCGCAAAATAAGATTAAAAATGCTCGTTCAAACCGCCTTAAATATTCCTAGAATATTTTTTTTCGCATATAAATAATTTAACTTGTAAATTATTAGGCAACTATTTCAGTTCACGTTCTATATTTTATTTTATTGATGATATTGATGGTCGTTAAACTTTAATAACACAGGATTTATTATGTTCTACAAAGTTCCTTTTCGGCCTATAAATAAAAACACTATCGTATGGATATCTCCTGATCTTATCATCTAGGTTACAATTTAATCTCCTTAACTGCACTCACACACCTACAATTTGTTTAGTACATCATGATTTTGCGACCCGATTATGGAAAGTGCGTTAGGTTTATCATTGAAACTTATTGACAATCTGTTATGCTACAGTTAAGCTTAACGTGGTTCATAACATAATAGATGCATTAAACCAGCTGAACAAGCGCATTGAATGTAGGTCAAATGATATTTGCATATTTAAACTTGACCGTTTTGCTAACAAATGGAGTTAAGTCTCTTACTTGAGATATGAGGCGAAATATCGGCTTCAAGCGATATCTGGCTTATAAACTGTATAATAAGTACATCTTTCCGAAAGTCCTTTAAAAATGTTAAAACTTTAAAAAAAGGAATTTAAATGAATAAATGTTTACAGAACAAATTTATAATAGACTAACTAAGCTCTATCTAAGAGTACTTTTCCATCATATCATGCTGCATTTGGTATTTACCAATCACATCAAGCATTGCATAGCATATAACTCTGATGGCAAGTCACCTTTACTTATGTATGATAACTACTATATAAAATCTTCATAGTAGATATCCTAGGTAATGTCACCCTTATATAGCTTAGATAAGTGCACCATCTAAAGCCCTATTGTGTTTGATTACTATTTAATGCTTGTAATTTCCTATGCATGCGTTGATCTCATAATCATAATAATATATGGCAATGTATAGAAATCATTTACATAATCTACATAGATGTATAATGCACGTGTAAGTAATTAAACTCAGCATGTTATTGGTTATGACTAAAAACACTGGAGATATGTTTAAAACTCACTGTTAGGTACATTAAATATACATATTATGAAAAATTACATTATTTGGAAGATTAGAATTTTCCTGGCTTGCACTTTTTTATGCACCTACGAACATTACGTTTATTGCTTCGTGAACGTAAGCTGAATGAACCAGCCCTAACAATTATTTACCACTAATACTGGTTTCTTAGGTTAAAGCGAACACTGCTCATTTTGAAATGAATCTACGTTTACGAATACACTTCGGTTTTATTTAACATTTTTTTATGTGATGTTTCGACCCCTTTACATGAACCGTGGTCACAGAAGACTGACTTACCATTATTTCACATGAAGATACATAAGATAACCAGGTCATGATTCCAAATGGGGCCTTTACGAGTGTCCACAAGCGTACGTATCTTGTATTCGGTATAAATAGAACATGTATTAATATTAATAAAGGGACGCCGATAACCATATGTACTTGCAAATGTTTTCCATTATGAAATGACGCTCCGCCGGACAATGAGGCCCACATAATAAACTGGCATCGGTCAGCACAATTAAGGGGTCCCATTTGGACCTTCGCTAATGGAATTAAATCCAATTAGATTTTAGGGTTACGAGGTGAACTTGGCCGACGGTAAACAAATTGCTTTCTATTACGGCCTACACCTGCTATTTCAACTGTTTGTACTGAGATAAATTCGCATCTCGTCCGTGTTAATGGTTGACGTTTCAGATATTAATTAGTTTTATCTTATAAATGTTGCTTGTTTTACTCTTCAATTTCACAATTTTGAACCCAAAAAGTAATATCTAACAGCAATAAATTAATTCCAGTGTAAAACAACTTGGAGTACAGTTAAATAGACAAAGTTTAAACAGTTTTGTGCAAATAGAGCTTTTGTTTGGCACTGTATTTGTTTATTTATCATTTGTTTTCTTTCTCTTAAATAATTAAGAGTTATGTTCTGAATTACTTTGAAAATTAAGGGAACTCAAATTGAAATCGGAACAGAAGTGGAACGTCTAACAGAAACTTTTCTTTAGAACATACATAATTGAAATCAATCAGAATCCATCTCACGGGTATCTCAGATCAAACACGTAGAGTCTTCCCAACTTGTTTGGTTTACCGTCGGTTGCAGCATATTCGATAAAATCCATGAAAGTTCCACTCTTCTCAAGAACATTTTCACATGCTACATTTTCTAGCAAATGTGTGGTTTTCGATCAAAGTTTTCCATACCGGGCGTCTACGGACGAGTGTTTGAAATTGTTCAGCCCCGCCACACTTGACTGCCTTAAAATGTATGTGACAGGGGAATTTGTTGAACATCTTAGTTGCAACATTGTTTCAACGTAGTATGGTAGATACTTAGCTCAAACATCTTGAGTACCTATAACTTGAGGTCTTGCTTGATGTTATCAGATCTTGTTCTGCACTGCGTTTATCCTTGGCCAGCCTAAGCCACCGAAGCGTCTAGACAATGTTAATGAAAAATAAACTAAAGGCAAATTTCAATTACACTCAGATGTGGAGCCAAAAATTTAATAACATATAGACATTTGTTAACGCAACAGGAGATGGTTTTCATTTGGCGGTATCTCCCCCAGGCACTTAAGTTTACATTAAACTTGTCCAAGCGCGAAATTGATCTTTTAGTAGGGGAACCTTCAAGGAAAATATAAATTTGCCACGAGAACCTATTGATATTTGGTGCGGCATTGAAATTTTGATGGAAACGCTTTGATAGGAAAATACTTTTTAAGAAACTGATACTGTGAAGTATGATCAAAAGTTAATGTGATTTCGTCCCCGCAATTTAATTTAAATTCATCCTAATTTTATCCACAATTTTGTTCGCCCATTTTTACAATTCTTTACACAATTTAAATAGTTGCTTATTAACACAAAATTAACTGGTAAACATGTTTAAGATTAGTAGAGTCAACATATTTAACTGAATAAGATTCCGTGCCAAAAATACCCATACGTAAACAGCGTATTTTGCTGTAGATCTGATAAATTATGGAAGAGATTTCGAAAGATGTTTCAGAATAGGGGTGTATTTAGAAAACTTTGCTGAAACAAAAAGAGTGCATTGTAGGTATGTTTTCTGACTATTTTATATCTCGATCACATATCATAACAAACGTTGCATAACTTATTTCTGGCAGATAATGTTATGTTAAAAATCCCTTATGTTAAAAAACTTTACCTATTACGAGTACACTATGAACATGACTTCAGTATCTATTAGTTTCTTAGTATCTTTTTCTTAACATAATTCGTTAGATAGATCCTGAATGAATGGAACTGAAATGGGCATTGAAGTACAGACTACAGACAGAACTACATACATTGAACAAAACAATTTCAGATCTCACGTTTATTAACTAATAATGTTTACTTTATTATAATGCAAATCTCGATTAATATTACTTATAAAATGTTAATATACCCAACCATTTATTTCATAGTTAAATTTCTTTGTTATTACTAAACATTTCAATTTCTCTTCAATGTGTAACGCGTATTCATATTAATGCCTCTTCCATGAAACGGTACATCACGGCTCGCTCCCCTAAATCTCAGAAGGAGTGGAACGTAATCAAGGATTAATTTTCTACTCGGATTATTTTCAATCCACCTTCATATGTGAGCTTTAGATCTCTTCAATTTAAGGGTCCTTTATTTGACTGATAATTTAAACGAACACACCTTTGTATGTGTTCACGGTATGACTTTGAATATAAGATATAGGAATATTTAAAGCATTGATGTAAATTGGAGTAACTAACGAACTGAACTACTGAGTTTATGCGTCTCTATTGAAAACTCGGATCTTTAGTAGGTATGTATAATATACCCGAACAAATTCACACTCGGTTAATTAGGCCCAGACTAAGCTCTAAGCATGTATTATGGAATCTAAATAACTAATACTACTACATATACACACAAATACTTTATAATATATGTTCTGTAACAGTTTGTTTCTCTCATCTATAGTTTGTTGTAGTATTATAAAGAGGTAAAATTTGTAAGTTGGTTTTTATGTTCGAGCTAATCTCGTGTATTGCACGTCTGATTTGAATAATTATTTTTGTTATAGATAGCTACATTCAATGGGAAGTTTACATGCTATTTTTCATCCCGAAATTATCACGGGAACGTGCACAACCCGGGTAAGACCGCGGGGCGTTGCTACAAAATTAAAATAGGTTAATACAAAGCGAGGTCGCTACAACATAATGTATTTTTATATTGCCATCATAATATTGAACTGAAAAAATTAAATTAATGACATAACATCATGGCTGTGATATACAACTCTTTTTATAGCTTACGAGAATTTATGGAGGTGTTAAAATAAAATACATTCTCGTATGAGTTTTTCGTATCAGGGCGGGTGAATTAGAAAAATCTACATATAATAACAGCTCTCATATTTTCAATGGGCGTATATTACAGTCCTGCCGACACTTATTACGTTTTAACAGTCTTAAATCTTTCCTTTGCATTCGGTACAGCTTGAAAGAGGACGTGAATTTTGACATAATTGGTGTGAAGCTTTTTGCTTTACTTGTTAAAGGTTATTGGTAGTTTTTTTATACTAGTATTAATTATAATCCAATATCTACTTATTTTAAATTGATACTATGTTTACACTTGGCTTTTATTTTACATTTTTATCTGAAGTTTCGGTCCCTTTACAGGAACCGTGATCACAGAAGGCTCCAGAGACCAGAAGACTTCACAAGACACCAGTACATAATCTACTTTTCTTTAGAACTCTGTACTTGCAAATGGCGTTACTTAATTGGCCTTAAAATTCTACTTCAAACCTAAAAGAGAAAAACAACCTAAAAGAATAGATAGTTACGTAACTAACTAAAAAATATCATCTTAATATCCATTCAATCGCCCCAATTCTAAAATTTCCGAGCAATTCCGAGAAACAAACACAATCCGACTTTAATAACGGATAGTTTTATCTTAAATGGGATCTATTTGTGCGAGCGGGATGCACATTGCCTGCGGACATCCGAAAAGTATTTCCGGGACGTCTCTAACAGGCTGGCTACAAGCAAATTGAAATACGGCACTGAATTGTTTAAATTGAAAATTGGAACGTCTTTGCCAATGCTAGGAATAAAACTTATCCGTAACTTTCTTACTTATGTTATTACTTACTAGAGTTACGATTACATAATAGAGCTACTGTAGACCTAATTAGGTTTGAATTTGATTATTTATAGCCACTTCATACCAGACAAAACATAATTTATTAGCTTCTAGCTAATTTACCCGCATATATAATACTCGTCCCTGTGGGGATTTCGGTGTAAAAATTAGTTAAAGTAAGCTATAGATAAATCTATAGCTGTCTATTTCAAATTTGACACCTGAGACGTAGACAAAGTTACTTTCGCATTAATCCAAAAAAGCTCATTACTTTTTTGTGATATCTTCTGTTTTGTAAATGATAAAGTGAAGAACTTATAGAAAAATATAGAAGAAAATGTAGGTACCAATTACTCAACGCTATTTCACATTCTGTCTAAAACACAATGTAATCATTACTCTGAAATCTAGTCACAAGAAAATTGTATTACTAACTTGCGAAAGAGTAAAGAACCAAAGTTCACAACTCAAACAGCAAAATATAATGTCAGCGACTGCACAAATGTCTTAACTCCTTGTGTTTTAAACTTGGCAAAACTATTTACTCTCAAGACGGACCACTTACACTAACTTATATTTTGCTAAAGAAGTTAGCTATAAAATTATAGTTGGTACCGGGTCGACAGTTAGACCGCGGATCTAGCTGAGCGTTGGTCAGACGGAAACTTTGAAATTAATTTCCAAGTTTGATCGAAAAATGTTTTTCTTCGACGTCGGATCGAGTTGGTAAAGCGAACTCCACGGGGGATGGCTTACACTCGCCCTGATAGCTTCTAAGATATTTGATTGGATAGAAACGTAGACAGGTTTTATCTTCATTTCATATTTGTACGGTATTTTGGTAAACAACATTTTCTATGTTTCTACGGTGTTTTGTTGTAAAACTTTATTTTATATTTTTCTTCGGACAAAGACTACGATATGAGAAAACAAACACTTTAATGTTCCAACACCACTAAATTAAATATTTCTTCTATCTTTATTTTTATCTATCATAATTGTTTTGAAAATTATTAGTTAAAATTGTATGAAATAAAGATACGCTATATGGCATTTGAGTATTCGGTAAACACATGTCATATTAATTCGAACCCTTTGATCGTCAACAAAAGGCCAACGCATACATTTTCGCTTCAAAATCCCTATTTTATTCACAACAAAGTTGCGGAGAAAAACGTCCATTAAATCCTGTCAAAACTGCACCCACGGTCCAATCACAACACCTATAGAAAGTATTCCAAACAATGGCTGCACTTCAACCTTTGTCATTGATAGACGGGCCAGATTTAAAAGATGATTTTTCTAACATTTCAAACAATGAGGTTCGTATCATCAATCTGAAGACTACTGGTGATACGAGCGCGGTAGACAATGATAGTTAACTACGAGATCGTATCGGTTTTGATGGAACTAATCGATTCACTGGTCCCCGAACAGGCTTTCATTAAACTATCGGGTCACGATTTGATGACTTAGATAAGTGTTCAAGTCACTTAACTTAACATATTACTGTTGCCCTAAATAAGACAATTGTAATCAAAAGCCCATTTGTTTGGACGTTTCAAGCCATTTATGTAACATTATCTTGATTAAATGGAACTATTTATGTTACATTGGAATCGACTTTAAATACTCAAAGATTAGAGCAATTATTTAATTAAAAAATAAATTAAGAAGACTTTACAATAAAGGCCGCGATGAATTATCTCCTAACACAACTGTTGCTATAAAGCACAATCACGATCTAACTATGATATCCTCTCTGCGTGAAAATAAAACAAAATCGTTTATCTCAACAGAAACCATACAAAAGCGAACAAGGCTACTTAACACGGCATATAAATAAAACTAAGATATTTAATTGGTACTTGCTCCTTTCTATTCCTTTACTTTGTTGTAACTTTGGAATCTAGTATTTTGTAAATTGTTAACATATTAATACTTTATTGCGACTTATTTTAGATAAATTAGATAGACTAGCTACCGATGACGATGCCACTTTATATTGTGTTACATACACCACTATGTATAAACAAATCACTATGATGATTATGCCTAATCCTTCTCACTGTACTGATATCTTCAGTGAGATGAGAGGCTTTTGCCCAGCAGTGGGAAATTACAGGCTAATTCTACTTTATACAGCAGTTTCAAATTGAAAAAGAGACGATTAACCGGCAATACAATTACTTAAACCTCAACAACTAAAAACATTACACAAAACATAATCCAATAACTGTCGACGTATATTAACTAGCCAGGCAGTTTAAGAAAAGCCTGAACCATTATAACAGCTGCAACCAAGATAGGCTCTCAACTCAACCGGTTGTTCTAAGATGTTCCTCTTGATATCCATAGTAGTTGGAATGGAAAACCATCCAGATATTTACGAAGCAACGGCGACTAACAGATAGGCACGCAAACTAGCACCTACCGATACACTAAATTGAATTTTAAATGTAAACTAATGTTCCCATTCTGATACAGAATGCAGATGCATTATGTAGTGAGTTCAGTTTGCAGTGGGTGGGTATATCTTTATGTAGATGTAGCGTTTTGTGTAGTGTTTAACAACTGGATTAGATGAAGAGGTGTTTTAGTTATGTGTAAGAGTATAATGTTTTTTTTTTATATTTGTTAAGGGATTTTTTGTACTGAAAACGGTTTATCTTTTTAACCTTGTTAAACTTAGGTGGCTGACCCATGAAGCCTTTAGCGAAGATTTTAACACTTAAGGTTTCGGTGATACCCAAAACATTGGGTGCCACGATGCTAACAAGCTAACATCGTTGCTGCCGTTACTAATGATCTTTACCATAGTTTGCACTGTACCACTCGCCGATGTGATAAAATAAAAAGTGTACAGATTGAGTATACAAAATACTAAACTAGTACTTATAATCATATTGCTTAATCCTATACCTATAAACAATCTACCACTATTGTAAGGCCGGCCGTTGTAAAGCTAAACTTCAAGGCTCAAACCTAGCATCCGTGTACTTCGCTGTGTTTCACATCCGAGTGGTCACTCGTTAATCTATCCATAGGAGCCCGATTGGTCTACGTCATGCGGAAGCACATCTTTGATCGCAGGCCCCTAATCAATTTTGTATCGATACATCGATGTTAGACAATCGAATTGAAATCGATTCTACCTACGCCGCGAACGTGCCAGTATTATATTTATGATTATGATTAATTTTAAACCTACACCTCTATTGCTCTGGAATTGAATTTCGAATGTTGATAAATGTTTGTTTTAAATATTGAGTCATTGAAAAGAAAACTTTTTCATTTGCTCTTTTTTCAATCGATCATATTTTAAACTTGATCCCGAAACTAATTTCGAACATGACATAATACCAACCAATAAATAACAGCGAGCAAAGTGAAAAATATGAAATTAAACAAAATTTAAAAGCAATCAAAAAGTGAATCTGATATTAAACGAATCACGACTCACATAAATAATCGAGTGAAGATAGTGAATTTCGTTATTGCGAAGTCAATTCGTGACCGTTAATGTGAATTTGAGAGTCGAACATAACTCGAATGGTTAACCGGGGACCATTAAACACTGATATAATAATGTCGAAATAATAAAATATTGCTTTCAGTGCCGTTGCCTTGGGACTATCGGGGCATCAGCCACATCGGGCTTACAAATTAACAATAAATATTCATGTAACGATTACGTACCGATCAATACCACGCATCGATACTGCCACCGTTTATGGAGTGATCGGGACTTTTAATCAATTTTCATGTCAAATTGAACTAATCTTCGATCGAAATTTAACTGTACTAGTAATGTGTTATCTTCATGTAAAATGAAGAAAAGAACAAAAGCAAGCTTTAATAATACAAGCTTAGAGCTTCTTTTGGCTTACACAAACGGTGTGCTCATTAATCCTCTATATTATGTGTATTTATTTGTTAAAAAATAATAATAGATACTTTACTAATTAAATACTTTGAAATAGCAACTATTCATAAAAACAGTCCTCCAAGCAATATTTTCCCAAACCAATCTTAAATCAACACACTACTTATGATATTGACTTTGTGATTCAAAAATAGAACACAAAAAGCGTTTTAAGACATAAAACCAAAAAATACATACGTAATCAACATCGCATCTGTACCTCTTTATTATTAACTCAACAATATTGAATATAAGAATGATGCAAGTATGATGATTAATGGTTCTGAACCTTACTGTACCAACAAACTTAATGAATGCCTATTGTACAATCAGTTACTTTACCACTTGTTCAAATGAACTCATCCATCTAGTGTTTAAACAAATAGTTAAATTAAAGAATGGGTTTTGGTCATCGTTGAGTTTGTTGCGAAATAAGGTAATGAACTTTTTTCACAGTCATGTGTATTTATGGCATAGAGTAAGCATTGTATAAAGTAGGTAAGTATCATGATGTAATGTCCATTTGAAAGGTAAAAATTTACTGTAGACATTAGTGCAGTGAAGAGGAATAGGCGTATTTGTCACGCTTGCCAACAGCGGATTCGAAATCACTAAAGCAAAGTTTTTTGATAAGTAAATTCTACTACATGTACCGTATACTGCATTGAAAAGAAAATAAATGAGTTTACTGTAGCTACTTGCTACGGACGAAATGTCAGATAAAAGTAGAATTGAAAAGAACTGATTTTTTATTCTTAAATACATTGTTCTATGATATTTTTGAAATGTCAGATAGTAATGGAAAAATTGAGAACATTTTTCTATATAATTCTCACGTATACAAATACTTTAACTATAATCACGATAACACCATGACACATTTTGTCATATACACTAAACACCTTGTTTTCTCGTCCAATACATTTTAATAGAAACATCCACCTTAAACTATTTACGACTAAAGGTTAAACCATATATTTCCCACCCTACCCAACACAGAATAAGATAAATAGAAGCAAACACTTCTTCCTACTAGATTCATAGGTTTAACACCCTGCTTTGTACAAACCAGAGTGATAGATGTCGCACGTTTGTGTGACTGATTCTGTCTGTGTCGTCAGCTCTTAGTTAAGGGATCATTGTGGTCTAAAGATTGATGATGGGCTAATCGAACCTTGATAAAGATGATGGTTTTCGAACGAAGTTTAGACTGTTTTGTTTATTTTATGAATAAGCTATTAGGAGTTCTTAAGTCGTTGATTGAAGGGGCTCTTGATGAAGAGGCTTTTTGATGTTGGGAACCTGTTTTGTGTGTAGAAAAATGGTATGCGTTACACGTTCTAATACTGGTAGCGTTTCCTGGTGTTATCTGCATAGTATCTTTTCATTTTAGGATAGTGTAAGTAGTATTAAAACATTCGAATTTTTTTATTAAGCAGTTGATTTAAGTTAGAATTAAATATATTCCTAAACAAGTAAAATTATTTGCAAAAAATCTTTAAGAAATTATGTATGAAATTTTGAAAATACAATACACAATCAACATGACATTTATTTCAGGACCGTAAATAATCACAGAAGACCATTGTCCCAAAATATCTTGAACTTAAAGCAAAATAAATAAAGAAAACATAAAATAATCATGTCTGTCGGACGGCAGCCTTATAAACAACAAAATTAGGCATAAGCAAACAATAAACAAATCATAACGAGGTCTCAAAGGGACGCCAGAGTTTAGAATGCCCTTTGTTTGCCAGCAATTTTGTCCTTTGTTAAACTCTGTCTTCAAAATGTCAGATTAAATAAACAAAATGTTGATGGCATCTGAAATAAGTTGGTATTTTAACCATCAAAGCAAAAATAAGGGTCTTATAAGTTTGACCAATATGTGTGTATGTTTGTCTGTTGCACCGTAGCTCTTAAAAATAGTCGAATCGGAGTTTTATGTGGAGACTGGGGAGTGTTCTTAGCTATCTTTACTCTATATTCTATACCTCTTTATTTATAAGTACGAGTATATATAATCTATACTTCACTACATAGTATAAAATAAAGTCGTCTCTTTTTCGTGTCTGTCACACTGTTTGTCTGTCTGTATGCTTAAATCTTTTGTAATAGGTAGAGTGATTCAAGAGGAAGGTTTTTATGTAAAAAAATTCCCGAAATTCCCACGGGAACGGGCACAACGCGGGTAAAACCGCGGGGCGCTGCTAGTATATTATAAAGAGATAAAATTTGTAAGTTTGTTTGTTTGTTTGTTTGAGGTAATCTCAGGAATTATCAGTCCGATTTGAATAATTCTTTTTGTAATAGATAGCCACATTCAAAGGGAAGGTTATAGGTTATTTTTCATTCCGAAATTACCACAGGAACGGGTACAACGCGGGTAAAACCGCGGGGCGCTGCTAGTAATTTATAAGGAGAAATAAGCCTGCCCCATCAACAAAACGTCACTACCGTTACTACAAAATCTGGAAAAATTACGTAAGCGCAATCTGCTAAATTAAAACACTAGCACCATCTATTGGCTCACGGGTGGAACCACCGCGCGGTATAGCTAGTGATTGAATAAAACAACATACAGTTTTCGTTATTTTAGTGTTAATAATGACAATGCTTAGAATGTTTCATCATAATATCATAGGCCAGTCTTAAATTTCACCACTCTCACTAACATATACAAACCTTTTTTAAACAACGATACTAGGGTTGCCACTAACTTATACGCCCATTCTTACTTACTTTATTGTTGCTATTTCCTTTAGATGGGTGGTCTGGCCGAGATAATGACAGTTATTACACTTATTACTTACATTATCACCAGAGGGCACATCGAAATACAGACGAAGGAATTGACTGTTCAAAAGGAAAATAAGCACGAAAGTATTATCTGCCTTTGCAATAATTGTAGTCACCGTATTGTGTAATTTCTGTACAGAGAATCTTTGTTGAAGTTAATTACATTGTAATATTCATAAGTACAGTAAATTCAAGAATCTCCAATAATCTATACTTAATATTATAAAGCTGAAGAGTTTGTTTTGTTTGTTTGTTTGTTTAAACGCGCTAATCTCAGAAGCTTCAAATCCGATTTGAATAATTCTTTTTGTAATGGATAGCCACATTCAACGGGAAGGCTATAGGCTATTTTTCATCCCGAAATTCCCACGGGGACAAGCACAACGCGGGTAAAACCGCGGGGCGCTGCTAGTACATAATAAACATAATAGTTCATCTATCAACACTAACATGTTCACACGTACCAGTTGCTCGGTAATAAAGAGTGTAGAAGGTGCTCAAGGAGCGGTGAACATGCCTCGCTACAGATCGTAACTTGCACATTATTTAATGTCTCTATTGATGTGCTTTATGGATTTAATGCATATTAAACTATTTCCTACTACATAAAGCGGTAGATATCTGTCTTCGTATTATTGAAGAGATGAAATGAAACAGTTTTTTTGATTTAAAGAACATGTGAAATGGTTAAAACTTTTTTTGGGGGTAATTTTGTTATCTATATACTATTACTAGCAGCGCCCCGCGGTTTTACCCGCGTTGTGCCTGTTTCCGTGGGAATTTCGAGAATTTTTATAGTTATAAACCTTCCTCATGAATCATTCTATCTATTTAAAAAACTGCATCAAAATTCGTTGCGTAGTTTTTAAGATCTAATCATAAATAGGGACAGACAGACAGCGGAAAGCGACTTTGTTTTATACTATGTAGTGATTATGAAGAGATAAAATATGTAATTTTGTTTGTATGTCCGGGCGTATCTCCAAAAGTACCAGTCCGATTCATATTTTTTTATTGGATAGCTACATTTAAGAGCAAGCTTTTTATCCCAAAATTCCCACGGGAACGGACAAAGCGCGGAGCGCAACTAGTTTTCTATAACGCATCAACCCTTATAAAGGAACCGTGATGGCAGTATGCATAATTTGATTTCAAAACAAAATGTCGTCAAATTGGTTAATTAGCTGTATTCGATACCATCCGCAGAATTTGTCAAAATAATGCTGATTTTACTCTGAAATTTCAGTCAGCAAATAGTATTGATAAAACCTAACTCCAACCAAACGGAATGATATTAAGAAAGATCTATTCCGATCTAATACCAAAAACTAATACCACTTGGTATTACTTTATTTCTGAACTTATTTTCCATTCCCAACGAGTACCACATTGTAAACCAATACCAAAATAAGTTTGAAGGAATAAAGTACAGTCAGGTTCAGTAAAATTAAAATGCTTATTTACAACCACTAGTAAATTTTCTCATAATGTTAATTAATGTTAACCAATAACTATGGAACTAGTAAAAAAAATAACCCTAACCTACCGAATAGTAAGTAATTCGGTAGGTTAGGGTTATTTTTTTTTAGCTGACTGTACTTACAACTAATGTTTTGGTATTCGTTAGGAATACATTTTTTGTTTAAAAAAACGTGGTACTCGTTGGGAATGAAAAATAAATTCGGAAATAAAGTAATACCAAATGGTATTAGTTTTTGGTATTAGATCGGAATAGATCATTAAGAAACATGCTTTCAATTTATTATGCACAAATAAAACCATCGAGTCACGTTCAAAAACTCACTAAAACACAGTATTGCGTTCGTGTTTCAAGCTATTCAAATCAAAATTTGCATATGTTGTTCTCGTTACCGCTGAACTAGAGAGTTTAATTATCAAAAACTTCAGCATTTTGACACGAGGTTCATCTAAGCATCGGTAGAGATTCGCGTTGAAAATGTCAAAATTATTACAACATTCACAAAAATAATCTAGTTAAAAAATTTAATGAGTTATGGCTCTACAGCTTGAATCTGTGGGACTTATAATGAATAGATTCTCTGAGAATTACAACCAAGAATTAATTAGAGGACGGCCTCAGATGAAAAGTTTGGAATTGTCGCCACCTGCAATCGAGATACGAAACAAAACTGAAGCACAAAAGAGCCGAAAGCATCCCAACTGAGAATTATCCCATGTTTTATTTATAATAAGTTCATAGAATATTAATATCGCTCGGAGTACAGAAATGCGTAGGCTGGAACATTAATATTAAATTCCATTTATGTATTTTGTCAGCTGGTATTAGGAAAATCTTCGATTTAAGGACTGTATATTTATTACACTTGTTAGGAATTTGTGTTATATTATTTAGGGCACATTTTATTACTTATTATCTACTAGAAAAATCTAAATAGTACTATAAAATATTTGAGAGTTGGTCAAAAATTTAAATCACATGAAAAAGTTTCGGCATATGTTCGATAATAACTAATTAGTTATAACTGACATACGACGGCGTTCCCGTTTCAACAAATAATGATGACATACATTAACGTACGTTTCAATTAATAGTAAAATAGTTGTAACTCCATACAAGTTCAGAACTTCGTTTCTAAAAACCGTGTGAACTAGGTCTCCAATGAATTAGTCGCCATCATAAATACTTTAAAACCAAACAAAAGGACACTCAATTAACGTGTAATTAATTTATCTAAAACAAACGTTCGAGCGAGAGCAACACAAACAGCTTAAACCACAACAAACTGAGTAAACTCGTCAGGCAATTTGTCGAGCCATTTAATGCAAATGTAACAGAATAGTCACTGTTTCCAATCACTCGCCGAACCCCGTATCTACACCCATTAATTTTACAGATCCATTGAAATACCGTTAAGACATACCGAGCTTAGTATGCTTGCATCCGTAACGTTATAGATGGACGTCTAGCACTATGATTGCATTGACCGGTCTATATGATATAAACCTATGTATAGATTACAGTTTAATACATTTTAGAATGATTATAAATATTTATCCTGCGGACTGTACTGATATCTTCAGTGAGATGAGAGGCATTTGCCCAGCAGTGGGACATTAAAGGAGCTACTTTACAAACAGGTATTAAAGATTTTATCTAAATATCTTCATTAATTACATCAGTAGCCTGAACATGTTTGTTTACTGGTGTAAAAAATGTACAGGAGTCGTTGTAGTATAAAATTTAAGTAACTGATTCTATTACATAATCAATCATAGATAAATACTTTATGTCAATATGAATATTAACACTTACATAATTTTAAGAACGGGGGGAGGCCTTTGCCTAACAATGAGATGATACAGGCTAACAGTGACAGTGACTGTGTGACTGTGTTAAAGGTGTCTATAGAATAGAGAAGTGATTTTAAAAATAACACTATTTATTCAAACAACTTAATAAATAATAAATTTAAAGCTGGAATAATAACTTTAATGCTATAGTTTCCAAATTTTTCATTAACTTACAGCGTAAGTTCGTGTCAATTGGTAAAGTGGCCAACCTTGGTTTCGAGTTTTTAGACCGCTTAAACGCCTCCGACATAGCCTATCGATTCTAACAACCGGGACAGACTATATAACGCGCCCTCCGAATTGAGGTAGCGCTCAGATAGAAATGCCATTAACAGCCACACATCCGATCTGAACGTTGCTTAACAATCGCGATCAGTTAACATCGTGGTTTCTTAAGTTTAAGCGAACACTACTCATTTTCAACGCCAGATAAAAATGTAAAATGAAAGCAAAGTGTACCCGAAAACGTATTTTCCATTCAAAATCAGTTATAACATAGCTTAGTCACACTATGCTACGAGCGCTACAGTCCTATATTAAACCTATTATACAGGGCGACTTCAAATTGGTATCACAAAATCAAAGTTTTGCACACGTTTGCCCTACACTAAGCACCTCCATTAGGTCTCATGCTTTTAAAATAACCAGAAGTATTTTTTTTGTTAATTTTAAAATCATCAGGGTACTTAAGAATACGAGTGTAAAACTCTTATTGATACCGATAATTATTATCTTACGTTGATAACATCGAGTGACAGGTCTGGCAGTTGACAGTTAGGTATTGAATGTGGGGTAAACACACTTCGGGACTGTAATTAAATATTTTATTAGAAAATTATCAATTATTAAAGACAGCTAATTTTAACATCGGAGTTAATTAATTACAATACTTAGCATTAATGAAGCCAAAATCAAGTGTTTTGTATTACCAATTTGAAGTCGCCCTGTATATTAAAAAAACTTGAGAGGTGTCAAGGGACACCCGGATGGAACGAAGTTTATTTATTATCAACAAAAATAATCGTCGCGACACCACACTGTTCAATGCGAAATAGAAAGACGAAACGAAAATATCTAGCTTGCTTTCTATAAGAGAGAGAGAGAGAGACAGACAGAGAAACATGTGCACGCCAGAGAGAGACAGACAGAGGGCGCGCATGTTTCTGTCTGTCTCTCTCTGGCGTGCGCAAGTTTCTCTGTCTGTCCCTCTCTGGCCTAAAAAATGTCGTTACCTTTTTTCCGTCTAGCCCCCTTTCGCAACGCGCCATAAGGAACTTCGTTCCAAAAACAATAATGTTATTTACATAAACACAACGCAAGCGTATTAAACAATCAAATGATACAAATAGTCGGACGTCTTTAGCCAACTAATGGGGCTATCAGGAGAGGTATGAATATTCATTGTCCGGCAAGGATTTCAGCAATTGCACAGATCAGTGGCATATTACGGAACAATTGCTGTGATTATAACTTGACTAGGTATTGTAAGTAGGAATTTGTTTTATTCTGTTATTGTTTTATTACGTACTAGCAGCGCCCCGCGGTTTTATCTACGTTGTGCCTGTTCCCGTGGGAATTTCAGGATAAAAATAGCCAATTACCTTCCTATTGAATGTGGCTATTCATTGAAAAAAGAATTATTTGAATCCGACGGGTAATTAACTAATTACTGACATAAGCCTGAACATACAAACAAAAAAAAACTTTTACCTCTTTATAATATTAAGTACTAGCAGCGCCCCGCGGTTCTACCCGCGTTGTGCCCGTTCCCATGAGAATTTCGGAAATTTTTATACATATAACCTTCCTCTTGAATCACTATTTAAAAAAACCGCGTCAAAATCCGTGCAGTAGTATTTGAGTTTATCGTGAACAGACAAATAGATATACGCGGCCGGGGACTTTGTTTTATAATATGTAGTGATAGATGTTACTTTAAAAGCACACCGAAGACCGAAGACCTACACACTAAAGACCTACACACCGAAGACCTAAATCACCACCTACCATGAAAACACTTTTCCAAATCATTATTCACATCCAAGTCCCTCAAGTAAACAACATTCAAATCAAGCTCTTTAACGTGAAGAGAGTTACAAGCGACGCCTGAAGCGGTCTTCATAGCGGAAAGGTCGAGAACTGATTAACAAAGGAAGTTAACACGAGTGCTTGACGGTCATCGTAAAGCCCTTTGATGCTTTAGGAAATCCTTATATTAAAGATATAATTTTCACCTTAACCTATGAGAGGCCATTGCCCAGCAGTGGAAGATTACAGGTTTGAAAATTTTAAAAAGATGAAAGTCTTGCATTTTTGATTGGTACATACAATCACTCACTGTTCGTTCAAAATTGAATTTTATATTGCACCAAATAGAACACTATTTAAAACGGACGTTATTTGTTTATTAAACATATTTAGGCGCTAAATAAAATTAAGAATGTATCTCTCAATGTCAATTTTGTTTATAACTTGTGTTCGCTATTTAAAATGCGTTGATGTTCATTTGTTTGACTTAGCTGTATCTAGAAAGCTGTGTCCAGAAATAAAGAACGTTCTATGTAATGTTTAACTTATCATAATCAGATTGAGTATAATATACAAACAACCATGATTTTAAACTACTTTCAAAAGTACAACATAAATACTAGCGTTTTCTTATTTGCCATAAAATTAGCAGTAACTGTTGCTTTCACAACAAAAGTAGAACTGGAATACAAATGCAGCTGAGGACCTCACGCGGAGCCTTCCACTGCACTATTATACTATTACAATGACATTACCATAAAACCGAATGTACGCAAGAGTGTTGCCCACGCAATCGCAACATCGCCTCATAACGCGTGCAAAAAAGGTGCAAAAATAAATAAGTTCGAGTATGGCCAACCCTGGTGTCGGGAGTTTTTAGACCGTAAATGCTTTGCGACATGGTCTAACGATTGAAACAACCAGGACCGACAATTTAACGTGCCCTCCGAAGCACGGTAGCGCTCACATAGAAATGCCACTATCAGCCACCCATCCAAGTAGGGGGCGAGCTGCACATTGCTTAACAATCGCAATGAACTAACATCGCTTAGTCATACGACGCCACGAGCGCTACGCGTGCAAATAAGACCTTAACAAAACGCATTGCGTGCGATAATGACGACTAAACTTGTTACATGTTTCATGCTTGGACCGTTTCATTCACGATATTTTGATAATGGCGTAAAATGCAGCTCTTTGGATACCGAGACTGCATAATGACTGTGTGTTGGCTTGTTTTATGCTAAATACGAGGATGAAAGAGCCTGTAAATGTATGCAGATCGGCTGCGTGGGAAGTGGCAACAAGTGGCCGGGACTTTGTTTCAAAAATGTAATCTCCGCTTTTTTGGCAGTTGGGATTAAGCAGTGGTTAATTAAAACATTAAATTGAGGTACAAGTTAACCGGAGTCCGGTTTGCTTGTAATTTTATGTCTCGACATTGTATTAAGATACGATTAATGATTATGCTATTATTTATTACTTTGTTCTGAAGATAGTATGTATAATATATGTTTGCAATGAACACATTGGCACTTAATTTCAAGATTATTTTTTGTAGACGTAATTAACTCCTCAAATTTAAAGCTCACAAACCTACACTAAACTACATGTACACATCAATTATAGTGCAATAAGTTTTTATTAAGATTTTTCCAAACATTCAATTCGGTAGTCAAACGTGGCATTATGAGTGATATACGTAGTATTTAAAAACATAATTGTATCATACATACGCGATACATTAGCCGGCGGAGGCGTGGCCCGATCGTATCGACACACTTGTAATTACATGCCATCCACTAAATTTTCACAAACCTTTTATCTGATTCTCGTCCACAGTATGGTAATAGCACATATTCGGAATTCCTTTGATATTATTCATTTTTATTTTTTAGCTCTAATGGGGGTCAGAGCTAAATGGTGTCTAATGTCGAATGAGTTTTTCTTTAAAAAAGACGATACTAGTCGCCGCCGTACCTTCACCATGTCACTGTTAAAGTTACATAATATACTCTAATAACTTGATCGTAAACATTAATTTTAATATTTGCACTAAAGGGGTCTAGATATCATAGAACTACCTATAGAGTTTATTTAAAAAACAACTTACATGCAACGATTAACGAAATTGAATTCACTGGGTCATGAACAATTTAAGAAAACTACTAGATTTCCAATTTGCTATTTCTTTAAAAAAAAAGTTGGCTTAAAAATTATCTCAATAAGAACAGTTAAAAACTTGGATTCTGTTCAATTAGTTGGGTGACCATGCTGAACATAGTTTAGAGTACAATTAAAATAAAACTCAAACATCATAGTACGGTTTCAGTGGTTGTTTATTTTGGAGTTAACCATGCCTTTGGCGCGTTGTATTTTATAAATAAAGCTGAGTTTAATTGCATTGCGTGAATCAGTTTCGTTTCCCATTTTGCATCGGATTAGAATTGTGTTTTGTGTTCGCTAAAATAGTTAATTAATGCAATGGGATAAATGCAAAATTAATGTTGTTTTGATTAGAAGCAAAGAATTGAGCAATGAATATTATTTTTACTCCAGCTTGAATAGGTACTCATAGTCCGTAAAAATGTCAAAGGAACAATATCATAGAAGAAACTTCAAAACAGAACACACTGTGTCAATTTTACCAAAATGAAGAGAAAAACCGCGCTGTTAATAAAATATCTCTACGTAATAGAATTTAAAGTGTAGAGAACTGACTGAGTTCATAACCTTCTTAATACTGCAGAAGGTAGCGAAAGTTAGCGTTTCTTCAGGTGATTCATGAGATCTCCTCGCTTAAAGATTTATACTCTAGTGTTGTGACGTGTGACGTTTATTGCAGAATAGCACCGACCTCGGTGCAAGTGTTTTGTTAGGGTGAAATGTACCCCGATTTGTCATACGGTCGCATACCAATCCCTGGGTTAAGAAAAGTGGGTTCTTTTTTAAACTGACTTCAAAATCCAAATGAGGTTCTTAAATCGTCTGTACCTATGTTGTTTTGTATATTTGTTACTTTTCTGCGTTGTTTATAAATAAAGGTAATTCTTTCGGTATATGAAAGGGCATGATATAGATTAGTCCCGTCTTTAACTGATTTAAGGGAAGAGGTAGGAAGAAGTTCTCATAAAGTGGGTTGTTCGCATAAAAAAAAATTAAGAACCAAAATGTATAAGGTCTTGGACGTTTGGGTAGAATATTTTATGCATTTGGGCTAATGTATTCAGTTCCTGTTTCAACAATCGTCACTTTGTTGCCATAAATGAATTGCAAAAATATACAAAATTATCGCCAAATTCCATTCCCAAAAATATATTCACAAAAAACATTGTTTTGTCGTCCAAGGATATCCAGCTGTCAATGTCCAATTTTACGCCCCAATTTACAGTTCATCACGATTGGGTTATTTGAATTTCAATTAAAGAATTAATGAAGAGCTTCCCGTTAACCATGTTTTATTCAACACTGGCTACACCTTGCATAATGGAAATGACAACCGTGCCAATCGAGGGCTTATCACCAAAGTCATTTATAGGAACGATCGCTGCAGCAGGTGGCCTAACTGTTTATGTTGACAGCGGATTTGGTTAAGTAAATTGTACCGCATCTAATGCAACCAGGCGTAAGTCAAATGGCACTCGGGGCAATGCAGTTATGACGTCATTAGCACGTTATGTGACGTAATAATTCTCGAGCTATCTTCCGGCTGTCAGCAATTACCGCGATGGATGGTGCTACACGTGGTCCAAATGTGCGTTATTATTTTACCCAACAATTTTAACTGGCTGAATCTCGGTAGACCATTTTCCTTGAGCACACAAGTATAATAGAGAATGAGTTGTTGGTTTTATCTCTGAATTTTAAAATTATTTTTACTGAGGAATTTTCTGTTTTGAATAATGTTCTAAAACATTAAATAATTTAATTTATTTATATTCAAAGATAAGTTAATAAAAGTGTGAATATGCCGAATAGTTAAGCTAATAGCAGAGCAAAATACATACAAGATACTTTGTATTTATAAGCCCGTTGGCACAGTGGCATGTGAGAGCGCTTACTGTTTCGGAGGTTGCGGGTTCGATTCCCGCTAGGAGTCAACAATATGTGAATACATAGTTGTTGCCGACGACGTCTGAGTGTCAATTATATATTCTTATAAAGTATTTTTGTATTTATATGTAATAGTGTCCGTTAATTAGATTCCATAATACAAGCTTAGAGCTTAGTTTGGGACTAAATAACCGTGTGTGAATTTGTCCAGGTGAAATTATTTAAGATACATAATGACGTGGCCATATTAAAACTTAAAGATTAATCTTAGCACCTTTTGGAATCAATTCAGTAACTACTTAAACTTATGCAGTCAAAACTAAAGCTATAAAAAACATCATCACAACACCCGTATTAAAAACCCAACCATTTTCATTGAATCATACTGAGACGAACTAAAATGCCAAAGTCAAACAAAAATAGTCCATACATTCAAATAACTGCAAACTCAGGGACGTTAATGAGAATAGTTTGTGTCCTAGACAATGGATGCATAAATCCCGTGATTTTATCTATGTGCAAAACTGTGCTAAAATAGGTATAGTCGTCGACATTCATAATGCGTATTTAGTACTATTGTAATGAATGCGATCACCTTTACGGGAGAGACTGGAGCGGTTTATGGACTCTGAATAATATTTTGTTTGGTATTTGTGTCTCCTTGATTTATACTTTAATAATTAAGTTGCAGTGCTAGGGCTACCGATGGTTGATTATTTGAATTGTTCAATTAACTATCGACTTTAGACCAAATTAGACCACCAGTCTTTTGTTACCTCGGTTCCTGTAAAGGCGCCGAAACGTCAGAAAAAAATGCGTATCTGTAAACGTAGTTTCAATTCAAAGCAGTTATAACTTTGAATGTGTCAAAACTGAAAAGAAAACACTAGTGGGAATCCAATAATTTTGTTCTAAGACAATACAACATAAAAATATCACATTAAGATGGTTTTGAGTTCGGAAATTTGAAACGAGATCGGAACGTGTATTAATGGTAACTGCACCGACCTGCAGCATTAACAGTAGGTAATAATTTCACAAACAGGTGCACACATTTTAAGGACAATTTTGATGTTAATGCAACTTCGTATTGCTTAGTGTGTTGCCATGCATATAATTACATAAATATTTAGTCGATACAATCTGTACGGTTTCTCATTAGAGTCTAGACTGTAATCTAAAGTTTATTAATATTATCAAACAATATAACAATGAAATAATATTATTATCAAAACAATAATCCTCATGCAGATAAGGGTTTATCGAATGTCTGGGGTTTTTTGATAAGGTATGATATCAACTCTTTTGCAAGTCAAATTTCATTCACCAGTCTCTATAGACTAGACAAATGACAATCGCCTTGAATTATATTTCACTTTATTACTATGACAAGTCCATTGGCATAGTGGCAGTGAGAGCGCTGTGTGTGTCGGGGGTTGCGGGTTCAATTCGCGTCCGGAGTCAACAATATGTGAAGGCATAGTGGTTGGCGACGACGTCTGGGTGTCAATTATATATCCTTATAAAGTATAGATAGTAGACAAGCAAATAGAATGCGAAGTTATTGCCGCTTTTCTAGGAGTTTCTACTGATAAGTCAGATTGATAAAGCCTAGTTACATCAATAATAAAAAATCTCTTGCAGCATCTGTGGTTGTCGTAAGATTTCGTAAGGTAGAACATATATTTAAATGTATCTACATCAAACGAATCAATATAATTTGTTCATTCAGTACACATACATAGGAATACAAATAATCATTCCATTAAACGGTACTGCTCGGAGGATTTGGACCCCGTTATCCTACGGGAATCCAAAGAAAAAAGGTCGAGTAATTTGTCTTTACTTGGTGGATTTATGTAGGGATCACTAGTATAGAGACTGAGGGAGTAAAGCCCTGTATTCACGGTAAACATTTTGTGTAAAAAAGTAAGTAGGTTAGTGGCCAACCCTGCTGTTTGAGTTTGTAGACCACCTCAAGGCCTCTGACATGGTCAGACGATTGAAATAACCGGGGCGAAAATATAACGTGTCCGTCCTCCCAAGCTCGGTAGTGCTCAGATAGAAATGCCACTATCGGCCACCCATCCAAATAGGAGCTGAGCTGCACGTTGCTTGACGATATTGATGAGTTAACATCACTAAGTCAAACTACGCCACGAGCGCTTACAAATTTCAATTATTGCTTAAATATTTCCACTTCAAATCCTCACAAATATTTGAATAAATAAATATGTACAGGACTTATTTCATGCACATACAGTTTGTTAGGCTCAAACTTAGCTCAACGCTTATTTTATGGTATCTTGCTAACTGACACCTTATACACACACACGTTATACAATAGTATTAATTGTCACCCAGACCTCGTCGACATCAACAACTATGCAGTGACCTCTGCAACATATCGCTGAGCAATATTCAAGCATTCAAGGAATAAGTCCAGAGCAACTCATCAGCGTATTGCCGCAACAATGTTTACAATACTTACAAAATGAATGGTTGGTAATAATCGCTCAAGGACGTTCTACGTGGGAAGTCAAGCTATGGGACCTTTTAGTTGTAAATCAGAGTTAGCCAGCGGCAGAATTTTGAGTACAACTTGAGTTATTCATGCTTCAAGTTTAGTTTTGTTCTTGTTCTGTTCGATTAATTAGAATGGACCCTTATTGGAATTTGCGTAATGTGAACTAGGACTAAAGTGTTCTCGAAATCGCCTGAGGTGATGTGGTCAATCGAAAATAATATTAAACAAAATCAGAGTTCTAAACTAGGTACCGAAACTAATAACCCTTTAGTATTACACAATCTCATATTGCTTTCATTTGGTTCTCCTATTAAGAATTACCTACAACCTTTAATTCTTAGTCTATTTCAAGATATTACATATATAATAATGTAATGTGTTGAATAGATATTACAAGATATTAAATATTGTAATATAATGTAATATGTAATGTGGTCGGTTTGGGTTTGAGATCACCCGCAATAGGCAAGCGAGGTTATTACGTCGACGTAATCACCATTGGGGAGGATAAGAATCCTTTTCACCGAACTGATATCTTCCGATAAAATGTCTTTGCTATGCAGTGGAACATCACTAATTTTTGTTTTTACTTACTATATATTATTTATTATATTAAACGTTTTACGATTGATGTTGATAAGATTCCAAGTACCTCATCCCCAATAAGATTTTCAAAACTTATACTATCATAATCATAAAAAACCATCAATGATTAATCATCATCCCCCATCGAGAGCGCGGCGCGTCTTCCAATCACCTCATTACATTACACGTCAGAGATTTACACTGTTCACGCACGCACGCAATTCTCGCGTACGATGAAATACAACTTTTATATTATGTGTGGTACAATTACAAGCGAATTTAGATGTTCTTTTTATGAATTATATTATTTATTTTGATTCCTAGTAATGTTAAGGCATATGCAGACATAAGCGGTATTCACTGACCCTGTGGTGGAAGTATACCGCGCGGTATATTAGGATAGAGAAATTCCACTTTCGGTGTGAGTACCTCACACCCACTTGGTATTCTGTACCCGCAACGGTAGCAAACAAGGCTTATGTGTGTATAGGCCTTTAATCACTGGACTGATATTTTCAGTACGAAGGGCTTTTGGAAAGTAGTTAGACATTACAGTTTAATAATACCACTACTTAGGTAGTTGTATATTGTCATTTATTGCTGGACGTTGCGTCAATGACTCCACTTGAACTTCTTGTTGCACATCTTGATGACTAAAATGTTCTTGATCCTGTAAATACAGACGGAAACAAAAGATCAATAGATACCTATATAAAAGTGATTATTTAGTAAGCGAATGCTAGTAACATTTCACTCCAGGAAAATGAACTTTCTTTCGATCTACATAAGGACGGTGTCAAAAGGAAAACGCGTCTATGATTTATATTATTAACTAACACTTACTAGTGCTCTCAGAAACGCTCAAAGCTTCTCTATTCATCCGAAAGCACCTTGAGGCGTCCACGACATCACCACGATGAATATCTTGTTAAGATTAGAATAATAACGGAGTACTAACTAACTACAGAAATTACTTATTGAATTTCAATCAATATTCAACATTGAATGAATTTATTCCGAATCGTATTCCATTTATTATAAGACCAAGAAACCCTATAATAATTCAGAGTATAAAATAAACGAGATTACGAAATAGCTAAACTCGGAATATCAAATAACGTATACAAAATTGATTGGAAAATTATATTTGTTTTATTTGTTGATCAAAGAATACTTTTCGGTGAAAGCTTTTGTTTGAATTATTTTGTAAGTCAAATAATTTTATTAACTTTCGGACGGGGAATGTAATTTGGAATGTTTATCTGAGTAACTTAATAAGCCTTTTGTTTCGGAATTTTATTTAATGAATGTATACTTAAGAATAGTTGTAATTGTTTGTTCCCTTTGATCTTTTATAGTGAATTATCTATGCAGTACACTAAAACCTACCAAACTTTGAGTTGGTTGATAACTTTCAAGTTTTAAAGTTTAAAGACCTCCTAAAGGCTTCCATTATAGTCTTTTAATCAAAACAACGGGACCCGCAAATTATCGTGACCTCGTAAATAAATTAATAGCTACAAAAATCACTAAGGCCCTATCTTAGTACTACGAATATGTAGCTCAATACTAAGTTGGGACATTAGTGTTTTTTCTAACTGACGTAAGACGAAAGTTGACACAAATATTAACAGAAGACCATTAAAATGTTCTTTGGTTAGTGTAATGTCAAAGCTAATTAAAAACTCCATTGAATGCTATCTAAATTAAAAAAAATCTTATTAATATAATTACTTATTGCTACCATAAAACCATTAAAATCACTTCGGTCAACTAACAAGAAAGCTTTTCAATTTCTGAATCTCAATTTTAATTAAATCTCTATTGCGTTTACCTCAAGGTTCATTTGAAGGTCGTTAGTTCGTGGACACTTGAAAGGCAGACTGTGGTTGTGTTCTGACCACTAATTAATGCAAGGCGATACATCAGTAAACTAACCTCTGTGACGAAAGTTGAGCTAACTGCTATGAAAGGCTGTGTTATTGACGAATGATGACTCTGTGAATAATTAAGATTTATATTTGGAATAGTTCTTGCTTCGCCTTAATTGGTTACAAAACAAACTTTGACTTAGTTCAAATAATAGGTAAGTAAGTATAAGCCTGTAATGTCCCAATAGTGGGCAAAGGGCTCTCATCTCACTAAATATATCAGTACAGTGAGGTAGGTATAAAGATTTAGTCGGCTTTTTATTTTCAATTCTAACGATCAAAAGATTAAGATCATGTATTGAAAACTAACGTACAGGAAAGTAAGTACACTGAGAAAATAATATATTGATATAATTTATATATTATAACTTTTCACATTCCTTAAGGTGATTCAATTGACTTCCGTTCCTCTTTTGAATCACTTACGAGATACTTGTTTACCTAGCGACTCATTCAACTAAGCTTTTAATTCAGCTTAAGTTCAAAATAAAATGAATCCCAAAGACAAATAAACATTTCACCCAGTTAGATAAGTAGATAAATATATCCAAAACAATGTTTCCCAAAGGATATTATATAAATTGTACAAGTAGTTTATTTCACAACGTTGCACGTTAAGGAAAATTGGATTCTTAAAAAAACTATGCGATGAGATCACACTTGGATTTTACGAGATAGTTCAGATGTGGAAGGTAGTGGCATAATTTTTTCATGAGAAAATTGATTAGATGTTCTTTCATGATCAATAATATTATATGATATGGCTTAATGATGGTAAAATCGACTTCACTGCATACTCGTAGTATAAAAGCCAGCCCGTTGGCACAGTGGCAGTGAGAGCGCTTACTGTGTCGGGGGTTGCGGGTTCGATTCCCGCCCGGAGTCAACAATATGTGAAGACATAGTTGTTGGCGACGACGTCTGGGTGTCAATTATATATTCATATAAAGTATTTGTGTATATATATGTAGTAGTATCAGTTAGTTAGATTCCATATTACAAGCTTAGAGCTTAGTTTGGGTCTAACTAACCGTGAGTGAATTTGTTCAGGTATATTTATTTAAAAAAAAAAAAAAAACAAAGTCACTTTCCGCTGTCTGTCCCTATGTATGCTTAGATCTTTAAAACTACCCACGGATTTGGATGCGGTTTTTTTAAATAGACAGAGTTATTCAAGAGAAAGGTTTGTGTGTATAAAAATTCCCGAAATTCCCACGGGAATGGGCACAATGTGGGTAAAATCGTGGGGCGCTGCTTAACTAGCTATATTTTAATAGGAAAAATATTTTATTTTGTAATTAATTCTGTAATTATATACCCTATAGGGTAGGTCTACCTAAGGTTCCTTACTGCGATTTCTTTATTATTTACTAGCAGCGCCCCGCGGTTTTACCCGCGTTGTGCCCGTTCCCGTGGGAATTTCGGGAATTTTTTTACATACAAACCTTCCTCTTGAATCACTCTACCTATTATAAAAAACCGCATCAAAATCCGTTGCGTAATTTTAAAGATTTAAGCATACAGACAGACAAACAGACCACAAACAGACACGACTTTATTTTATACTAGCAGCGCCCCGCGGTTTTACCCGCGTTGTGCCCGTTCCCGTGGGAATTTCGGGAATTTTTTTACATAAAAACCTTCCTCTTGAATCACTCTACCTATTACAAAAAACCGCATCAAAATCCGTTGCGTAATTTTAAAGATTTAAGCATACAGACAGACAAACAGTGTGACAGACACGAAAAAGAGACGACTTTATTTTATACTATGTAGTGACTATGTAGTGATAGTTAGACTTGGTACGACTTTGTCTAGATTTCATTACTTTTTAGAGATAAACAAGCGGCTCCATCGAGACTTGGCTAGTTTTTTACAGGATGTTTTTGATGGGGTGAATTTATTTCAATAAACAAATGTGTACTGCCGCACTAATACCCGTATTCGGAGACGTCGAATCCTTCCCTAGTAGAGATATAATTCGCGATTTTGACATGTCATGTATACAAAATTGGTCAATTAGTTAAGTGCCAATTTAGTGGTCGTCTCTGATTGCGGCATGGATGTAGATTAACATCTTCTAAAGAATTGTTTTACGTCTCTGAGTTTGGCCCGAGTTGAACGAATTTACAAGTTGAGAGAGAGAGAGAGAGAGGTGAGTTTGAGAGAAGGCAAAGCGTTCAACTAGCTACAATTCATACTGATTTCCGAACACTACTAATTTTGAATTAAAACTACATTTACGGATACATTTCATTTTATCTATATCTTAAAATCCGCTTTACATCATATAAAAATCATTATTACATCACTACATAGTATAAAATAAAGTCGTCTCTGTTTCGTGTCTGTTTGTCTGTTTGTCTGTATGCTTAAATCTTTAAAATTACGCAACGGATTTGATGCGGTTTTTTGTAGTAGGTAGAGTGATTCAAGAGGAAGGTTTTTATGTAAAAAAAATCCCGAAATTCCCACGGGAACGGGCACAACGCGGGTAAAACCGCGGGGCGCTGCTAGTGTTAAATAAAAGCGAAGTGTATCCGTAAACGTAGTTCAATTCAAAATAGCTATGATTCGTGTAAAAGCATAGACAATATTGAAAGACAACTCTAGAAATTTATAATTTGAAACTAAATAAGAGATAATTCGGCATATTTTACAAATGAAATTAATTAACTTACTGCGTAACCATGTGTTCGATACACAAATAAATTTTAATAAACGTTATTCAGTTTGCTATCAAAGATAAGAATTTAACATTCAGATTAATTCTAATTTATGTTGAGATAAAATAGAATCGTAAACCTGTTGACAAATTAACATCGTACTAGATTTCAGTTAAGTGCAAATGCATTAAATATAATCTTATTTATTTATAAATTAAATGTTTGTGATAACTATTTTCAAGATTTCTAAATAGATTAATTACTTAGTGATAATCCGCGCCTAGTAAAGAAATTAATCAATTACTTATACTTTTTATGGACTACCGATTTTTACTTTTTATGTACTTTTTATGGACTACCGATTTTTACTTTTTATGTACTTTTTATGGACTACCGATTTTTACTTTTTATGTACTTTTTATGGACTACCGATTTTTAACCGACTTATAAAATCAGGATTCATTTGAAACCGCGTAAGGAAAAAGAAATGCAATTGAAATGGTTAACTCAACTATTTGTAGGTAACTGATTTTAAAAAAAGTTCTAAAAAAACTATTTTGAAGTCACTTTTAGTCTAAAGTTCATAATAATATATTCATACTAGAAGCGCTCCGTAGTTACACACGATGTACCGGATCCCGCGGGATTTTCAGGATAAAATTGTAATAGACATCAGCCAAAAAGTGCACTTTTCATTGTTGAAATCACTTTTCGAAATATTGTAGACTATTCAATAAAAGAATACGATTCGACAGCAGATATGCAAATGCATCGCAATTCGATTCCTGTGAGAATTGCAGAATAAGTAACAGTGATCGATCAGTAACGTAGTTTGTAGATTTAAAAGTGGGGGTTTGACGCCCTCTATTACTCGGTTCGATTCCCGGGCGAATCAATGCAGTATTTATTGTGACTAACGTCGATGACATGATTTCTATAATTTTATGTTCTTTTACAAAAATCTATTGTCACTTTTATTCAAATAGCCTTTGCCAGCCTCTTAGTAGCCAAGATAGATAAAAATAATATCTATTAGGGTCTAGACAGACGGACTGCAATTCAACTGCAATCCGACTGCAAAATGGCAGTTCAGATGCAGTTTGAATGCAGTTGGCTCGACTGCAATCAAACTGCACGTCGACGGGCAGTTGGCGTGCAGTTGGATTGCAGTCTGAGTGCAGTTACAACGACTGCAATCAAACTGCACGTCGACGGGCAGTTGTATTGCAGTCCGAGTGCAGTTACAACCACTGCACACCGACTGCAATCAAACTGCACGTCGACGGGCAGTTGGCGTGCAGTTGGATTGCAGTCTGAGTGCAGTTACAACGACTGCAATCAAACTGCACGTCGACGGGCAGTTGGCGTGCAGTTGGATTGCAGTCTGAGTGCAGTTACAACGACAGACTGCAATCCAACTGCACGCCAACTGCCCGTCGACGTGCAGTTTGATTGCAGTCGAGCCAACTGCATTCAAACTGCATCTGAACTGCCATTTTGCAGTCGGATTGCAGTTGAATTGCAGTCCGTCTGTCTAGACTCTCAGACTGCAATCCAACTGCACGCCAACTGCCCGTCGACGTGCAGTTTGATTGCAGTCGAGCCAACTGCATTCAAACTGCATCTGAACTGCCATTTTGCAGTCGGATTGCAGTTGAATTGCAGTCCGTCTGTCTAGACCCTAAAAGACGACACTCAATATCTCATAAAATGGCACTAAAAGGTGTCAATCTTTACGTAGTCGACTACAAAGTACAAGTATAGTGTGCTAGACAAGACAAGAAACTTTCTAGGCGTCTCCAAAGGAATTTCACAAGGAACATGCAAGTATGCAGATGTTAATGAAATTATTTCTGGGAAAGTAAGATCTGAGACGGGTGCATTGCCCTGAGTGCTGTTAGTAATTTGCATTTTGAATACTAATGACGGTGCTTTCAGGGCGACAACGCTGCGGGGACATAATGATAACTGCATAAAGCATAATTACTGATTAAAATGTTATTATAACTTGCTACTGTTCACGTCGTTAAATACCGACCGAGCCTTCCCTGAACTTGTTTTCAACTTCTGGTGTGGTCGCCTTAATAGGTATCACAAATGTTTGTTTCTCGCTGTTTTTACGATACGTTTTATATTTTATTTTAATCACAAAATGTTTATTTTATATTAAACTTACTAAATATAAGTACACTGCTGTGAAATGTGTCGTAAACAGTGACCATCAAAGTGTCATTTAATTTGACTATAAAAAGTCGTATGTATTGACGAACCAATAATATATAAAGTTTACTGTTTTTGTATGTAATTCAATTGATTACTCTTTAAATTGAATTGCCAGTAAAGCTAAGTTATACATACTGACGTAAGTACTAATTAATTAGGCAATAAACTCGAATTAAAATCAGTTTACTTTATTTGCTAGAGTTAAAACTGATTTTCATGGTTTTTGGGTAAAACTTTGTTACTACGATATCAACGTAATTGCGTTATCATAAAATCAACGTCCCGCAGATATAACTTTAAAATTACTACTGGTTTAAAAGGTATAAGCCAACAAATAACGCGTAAACGCAACTATAATTTTAATTTAATGCCCTATTTTCTAGTCTTATGTACCTACCGACCTAGGATAAAGGATAATCCTACGTCCTGGTAACCTAATAACCTGGCTCCTCTTTTCATCCCACCTTATTATTTAGTTTATAATCATAATAATCATTATTAATTGGCCTGTAATATCAGAAGAGATGATAGGCCTTTGTCCAGCCCACTGCTGGACTTAGGCCTCTTATCTCACACTTATCTATTGAAGATATTAGTAAATAATAACTTAAACAGTACACATCAGACATCAGCCATAACTAGTTAGTTAAACCATCACTTCCCAAAATTGAAACACTCAAAAACAGGTACATACTTACGTAAAAAAGTATTGCTGTAAATGATCGACTATTTGCATTGAACTTAACGAATGTAGTTGAGTAAATAAATAAAGCAACAAATTAAAAGGAGATTTTAATTGAAGAGTTCGATAATTAAGCATGAATGTTTAAATTAATTAATGAATTTCGTGGAAGCGGGTACAGCGCGCGATCGGTCGCTGTTCCGAACGAGCATTCTTAATTAATGTGAACATCAGAACAAGGACGATCGCTCTGCTATTGTAACTGTTAAGAGCTAACCAATTTTATAGTCATTAAGCTTAATCTATTGTTTGTTAGAATAATCAAAGAGTTTATTTACTGGAGAGAACTTGATTATCTTTTATTATGTTGCTTTTTTGGATGTTATTGATTATGTACCTTTCAAGAATTATATAAGTAAAGTGTCTCCATTATTACGTGTATTGTTATTTGTGATACTAAGTTCTCGGTAAAAAAAAATTGCCTCGGAATTCCATAGAAATAGACCACCTCTAGACCCATAGACCACTTAACCGCCTAAAGACGTAGACCGCCTAAAAATGGTAGACCTTTTAAACACACGTAAACCGTATATCTCCTAAAGATACTAAGTATAAATTACGTATGCAATAGATTAAATCTTAATGGACTTTGCTTTCCATGTTAACTGAACTTAGATATCAATAAATTAAATACCTACACGAGTTACTTACTTACTGTAACATACTGAATAATACCAAAAGCCACAACACAACACAAGCCTATCGCAGGATTTAATAATCTCTCTTATCAATTTCACCAAGATTTATATCAATATCCCCAAAATATTCCGAATCCAATAACGTTTGCTACCAGACAATGTGCAGATAGTTTATATTCGGAAAAAATATACGAAACGAACTGATCCGTATAAATTCAACGTACGAGTGAAAAAGAGTTTGGTACCGTCAGCTGTTGGACATTAGTCAGTCGATGCGAGAAAATTTAATAAAAGCACTCCTTATTGCCTTGTCCCGTACCTAACAGAGTTGCCCAAACTTTTTGTTCTGTTAACACTTTTGTAGGATATTCGACATTTGAACTTCACTTTGAATAAACTCAATTCATTTTGGTGATTGAAATTAAGGAGGTGAGTTTAAACACTGTTAAATTATCGTATGAATTCTATTTTCAAATATTCTGCCACTTTGGACAAAATTTAATTTTGAACATGACGAGTTTTAAAACCAGATGGTTAGTTCAAGAGATTAAAGAATTGAAAAGAAAACTTACTCTACTAGATTTATTATTTACTAGCAGCGCCCCGCGGTTTTACCCGCGTTGTGCCTGTTCCCGTGGGAATTTCGGGATGAAAAATAGCCTATAACCTTCCTGTTGAATGTGGCTATAATCTATTACAAAAAGAATTATTCAAATCGGAATGATAATTCCTGAGATGTCCTCGAACATACAAACAAACAAACAAACAAACTTACAAATGTTACCTCTATATAATATTAGTATAGACGTATCGATTCAGACTCTCATTCAAATGTTATCACAATTATCAAACACACGTATAATAATGTATTAAAACTTATAAACAGATAAACTATTACAAAAGCAGTAACTTCTAAAGTTAGCGCGATAAGGACAAATTGACGTGATTGTATTACTTAGTACACTCGGGGAGCAATTGTACGAGTATTCCACTAATGGACTCCTGTACTGGTAGTTTTCGACGCCTACACGTCACTGGATCAGAAACTTTTAATGGTGATAACGTTAGCAATCTGTCTCTAGTTATTGGCTCCCTGAAAGAGATGTCATAAAAGTTATGACACGTAGTTATATGCGAGTTGGTATCAAATTGGAAAATCGAGAGGTTTTGTATGGTTGAAATGGATACCGATATAGCTTTCAACACACGATGACTACACTTTTGTAATAACTGAAATAGTAGTTCAAGTAAAGGTTGTAATATTAGTCACTTACGCTTACGCACCAGTAAACGTTAACACAAAAATTCTCAAAGGACATAAGAAAAAAAAATTGTGGCTGCCTGTGACTGGCTGCCCATACCTATGACTTTAACAGACTGATATTGAAGTTATGAAACAACGTTTTGTATTTAACAGATATTTAACAGTGTGAAGTCGTGAACTTTTTATTGAAACAAAACACCCTTAGGATAATTATGTACCTACCTTTTATGGCACCATAGTAAATTTTTTATTTATACGTTTAGTTGGTAAGAAAAATATTGCAAAATAAATAACCACGCGTAAACTATGCTTCGCACGTAAAACATAAATAAACAACAGAATTCAACAGTAGGTACCTAAACACAATATATCTAAGTCTCTGACTTATACAATATGTAACTATGCCAGAGCAACAACATTTTCTTTATAAAAGCTTCTAGAAAAGAAATAAAGACTAGTGGCTCAATACGACGGTTTACTCGCCTCCGGACATCGGTGGGCTAAGTAATAGGCTATCAGGCTTGAAATGTTTATAGTAATTTCAATATATTAGAAAGGTTTCCGATTTAAAATATGATTCTTGTTGTAATTAACGAAGGAAAGTTAAAGCTGTAAGGCTAGTGGATGGTAGTACATGATGCTAAGATACAGATCAATTTAAATTTGGAACCAGTTATCAGTTTTGTTGGTTCGCTTTGTTGGTATCACTCGTGACGTAGTTTGACTAAGCAATGTTAGTTCAATGGAATTGTTAAGCAACGTGCAGCTCAGCCCCTTACTTGGATGGGTGGCCGCTAGTGGCATTGACACTAGGATTGGTCTTGTTGACCATCCACTCGATGAAGAAGAAGAAGAAGTGGCATTCCTATCTGAGCGCTCAGCACTTCACAAGGTGTGTTAAGCAGTCGGTTCCGGTCGTTTTAATCGTTAGACGGAGAATTTTATCGGAGGCTTCGATACCAGGATTCGCCACTAATCTACTTGAAACGAATGAATGAATGAATAAATTGATCTTTAGCCGAAATACATTTAGCAACACACGCATGCGTACCTGTATGAAGCTTCTATTTCAGTGCAGTAGAATTATAGCTTTAGTTACTAACCACTTGAACAAAAGTGAGAAAAAATTTAAACCCGTTATTAAGTTTCTTGAATAGATTGCTTAAGGCGATTCCTTTCTGTAGTACATCCAATTAGTGGTTTTATTTGAAATACCAAGCTGACAAGCTGTACTGATTAGTTTTGGCCATCAGAAGAAATACAGTACAGAATGATATAAGTAAGTATTAGCCTGTAATGTCACAGCTAGGGAAATGCCTCCTTTAAGGCTAAAAAGGCCTTTCATCTCACTGAAAGGATATCAATACTACGATGATTAGAATATAATGTGATTAAGCAAATCTTGCTAGACTTGCTAGAATGTCATATTTTCTTATGGCTTACAATGTACGCAAAAATTTACATTCCATACGAGCTCCAGATAGATCCACTCCTCAGGGACTTTGTCTGCATACTTACACGGATCTAATGACCTAAAAGTCAAGTGGGGAATACATATATAATGGTATATTTTCGGTACATATATTCCTAGTTCAAAGAATATTGTGAAGTAAGGAAATATAGTCTTTATGCCACAGACACTAGGGGCAAACTCGCTCACTGACGATGATAAAATGAAGGATCAGTAATCAAGTCTTTTATTACGAGGTAGCTCTGCCGACTGACACGATTAACATGGTCGAATTCAAATCAAAATCGAATTGTATATGTATATAAAATCGAATAAGAATCGTTTCGAATTAATCGGGAACGAAATCGATTCGTGTATAAACGATAGCTCCTCCATGTTTGAATAACTAAACGTTTGTACCAAAAAATATTGTAGACGAATAATGTCATGTTTACCAAAATTGAAGCCAAGAAACTAACAAAAGCACCCGTTATGTTTCTACGAAAAATTGCTTAATAGTATTTGGCAGAGTGTATCCAAGCAAACCACACGCTCTTGTGTAAAATTGTTGAAATAAGACTGTCATAGAATTCCGCTGAGGCCTTTACAAATAAAATTTATTTACGAGATCGCAGAATTGCTGCCCGAATACAGTCTGTGGAGCAAACAAATGTTTTTTTCTTATAATAGTCGACTAAGTTATATATTTTTGGTACTTTGATTTTGACTTTTTTTTGCAGTAAAAGTAATAATACTAAAGAGCCATGGTGGTGTAGTGGTTCGCCTTCCAAGACTTGTATTCGGTTCAGTCCCTGATCAAAGCATGGGAGTATGTATGTCAGCTAATCAAATATGGCTTGGCTTTGAGATGAGAGAACAACTCACGGTAGTAACACAAAAAGTGATAAGGTTAAACACTTCTTAGTGTATCGATATTTTCGGTGAGATGAAATGGTATTAATCAGCATACGAGACATTACAAGCAAAAAAGGTTGTTAAGCTAATTGTATGAAACGAAGGTTTAAAAAATATCGTTTACTAGCTGCGCCCCGCGGTTTCACCCGCGTTGTACCCGTTCCCGCGGGAATTTCGGGATGAAAAATAGATGTTGTCCGATTCTCAGACCTACCCGATATGCACACAAAATTTCATGGGAATCGGTCGAGCCGTTTCAGAGCAGTTCAACCACGGTACCCGTTCCCGCGGGAATTTCGGGATGAAAAATAGATGTTGGCCGATTCTCATAGATACCGGATAAGCACAAAAAATTTCATCAAAATCGGTCAAGCCGTTTCGGAGGAGTATGGCAACGAAAACTGTGACACGAGAATTTTATATATTAGAAGTAACTAATCGATACAAAATAAATCGTTTTATCATTACGTAAGTGCCCTCTTTGTCAGTTTTTCAGTAATCGCCAGTTCGGGTTGCTTCCGCGGTCGGAGCCTTGCTCGGACAGATTTGCATTTAAAACGAACGTTCACTATCGCGACGTTATCGCGGCGAGTCGGGCCACGGCTTAATGTGCCGCCTTCCCGACAAAAAGGTCTCGTAGAAAAATGGCGAAAACATTTTTTGGTAAGCAAGGAACCCTTTTAGGAGCTCTATTAAAAGAAGAAAGATCTATTCTCGTTGCCTTTGTAAGGTCATTGCCGTTGGATACAGATAAGTGCTCACCTTTTTGTAGAATGTAGGTCATTTGATGTTGTCGTTAAGTGATTGAATTTGGATTGTTGCGCAATGTTTACTTAACTTTTGTTGGGTGAATTTCGAATAGAGAATTGGGAAGATAGAAAATTGTTTTATCTTAAGAGGCTTACAAATGTGGTTGTTTCGTCATAAAAATATGTAAATATTTTCCAAAAGTAATGGTATTAGAATCGATGCTTGGGGGATGCAAATAATTAGTCAAAGGCCTCCCAACAATGGGACACCAAAATAATAATACCTTATTAAATTTATTATTTGCTATGTAATGATTAATGTTTGTGTAATTAGGGCAACGATTAGGTTCTCAGCATTGGAGTGTGCGCCCTGAGGGCCTGCTAAATAAAATGCCTGACGGTTTAGCACATTTCGTCAGTAACCCTGCAGGTAATGTAACTTCAAAGCGGCTTACAAACGGACGCCCCTAGACAACATTCGCTAATTCACTTTGATGTCACCCCTCAACCCCACATTTTCACCCCCTTTCAGTAACGAGAAAACGCGTCTTAAAACTTTAAACCCGGCTCGAGGTAAAATATTATTAAACGTTCGCAACAATTTTTAATACTTTTTTTAACGAGAAATTGTTTTCAAAGTTCTTTTGAGTGGATATTTTCAGAAAAACGCTTTGTTTTTGTGTTGGAAGTTCAAAGCAGATTTTTTAATAACGGTAAAACACTTTTGTGATATTTTTGTTTTTTATATTTTAATCAGATAACGCCTTAAGCTAAATTATGAGGTTATAATTTGTTTCATTAGCTGGTAATTTATACTCTGCGTATTCGTTTTCTTTTTAATCGGTTTTTTATTAAGTATAAAAATATAAAGTATAAAGTTCTGATGAAAAAAATAATAATTAAACCACAACCAATAAATCTGTATTTAACACCGATAAACATCTCATTTCACCAAAAATAGCTTAACATGAAACTGCAAACTTGTCTGTTGAATGGAAAATTCCCGCTCAAAGAGAATATAATATAATAATCTGGGTTGATATGTTCCCACCGGGTCTGTGTAGTTAATACACGTTAAGCTTTCAGCGATATTGCTTTGTGGAGGTCCAGTGGTTACATCCCTCGTAACGAAGATTGAAAACTATACAAAGCGGCCACGAGAACGCTTTGCGGTTCATATTTTGTTTTGCGTTTGTGTTCAACTCTGCACTGTTCAAGTTTCTTGTTGATCAAACAGAGATACCTGTGGTTGGACTGCTTTGCTCCTTCCAACTTTACATGTGTGTGTTTTGGCTTAGGCAACTTACAGTTGTAGATTGAGTCATGTGTTCTACCGCGTTCTACTGAATGGTGAGTTTACTATTTGGGATGTTGATTGCTAAGATCGGTGTTAAGTTTATAATTAAATATCTAAATTATTATACTTTACAAATAAAGCCTTTCAATGGTCATAACTACTTTGTACTAGTTTAGAGTTTTAACTGCAACATAAACTCGGACAAAAAGTGACGAAAATCACTTTCTAAATTTGGCATTGAAAAAACCTTTAATAGGGTGGTTCCAAACATGACAACCCAAATAATTACAGTGATTATAATAAAACAAAAGTGCTTCACTGAATTCTATAAAAATCTCATAGTATGTTATAACTACAAGCAAAGAAAAAACCATAACAAACCATTAAAGTAAACTATCAAGAAATATTTCACCAACAAAAACTTAGTCTACAAACATTCGTCGACAATTGCGGTACTTATTCAAATTACCACCAACTACTTACTTGGTACATAAAAACTAATTGCCTTGAGTTCTAGAATCCAACCTGGCCAGTACCTAAACCGTCTTATGTTAATGTACTAGCTTCAACAATGACAACACTTCCAGGCATTTCCATTGCTTTGTCTAGTCTAACGTCTCAATTATCTGAGAAGTAAAGAACACCAATTAACATCCCTATAAACAGTCCTATGAATTCTGCATACAAAACAATGTTGTTTGAATGCAAAGTAATTTACACTCTATTTAGCAGAAGAAAGAGTTGTTTTTCCTTATTTGGGTGTGAAATGAAGTGTATTAAAGGAGCTAAGATGAACTGATGCGCGCTCATTTGCAAATGTCCACGAGTAGATTACGTTTTGACATACCTTAACAAACAAACCAGTTGATCAGGAGTCGTATTATCAATATACTCGTAATTTCAGTACGAAAATAACTTTGACATTGATAGAGTGGGGCAAAAAAGTGGAATAATTTGTTTAATGTATTGAATACTTTAGTTTGCATGATATGTGTAGTATGTTAATTGAAGTAGAGGTGTTAAATATGATAATTTATTTGCATTGCAATTATCATTATAATAAGTTAATGTTAGTGTTTAAGATGTCTAAAATTAAGTATTATGTACAGTCATTCACACATTTATTTCGAATAGGTTAATGGTCAACCCTAGTGCTGGAGTTTTTAGACCGCGTAAAGGCTTCCGACATGGTCTGACGATTGAAACAATCAATTATGTGTAGTAATATAATAAAACTTCAGATTTCGATTTCTTGTTTGTTTGAACGTCTTAATCTCTGGAACCACCAGTCAGATTCCCTTAATTCGATGTGTACTAGATAGCCACATTCTACAGAAAGGTTATAGGCTATTTTTATCCTGTAATTCCCACAGGAACTGTTGCATTGATGAAGTTAACTTACAGGCCGTTATTTCAGTACTTATTATATTTTATCTCACTTAGTTGGTAATATAAACCAGCATTATTTTTGTTTATACACAAAACATTCAAAGTAGAAGCTAAATACAAATAATAAGTTGCTGACAGGATAAAAGCGCCACATTTCTGCTACAGCTAAGTATAACTCCAAGGTAACCTATGCAAGTATTCACATAATGGTAGTACAGTCTTGCATTAAATGTTTTTGCAGACAGAAATAATTATGAAACAAAGTATGCAAAAATATAAACAGATTTAAGACGATAACTTTGAATTGCAAAACAGATTTTACACACGATTTTTATCAGAACTACCATTATATGAGATTGGTTTAATAGCACCGTTCTAAAAGCGGTTTTTATAATGTATACAGAAAAGTTCCAGATCATTCAATTCATATAATTCAATTCATATAAAATAATATTCATAAACAACGGAGATGTGAATTTACAAACATAAAAACTCAAGATTTGAGTACTTTATAGTTTTATAGTTAGATAATATTACCAATATCACAAATATCACCAATTACTGAAAATAGGAATGTCGTATGAACAGCTAACGAGGAATGTGAAACAGTGTAAAGAACTCCATCGATAAGAGCCCAGGCAGCTCTTAAGTTTAGAAGTAAAGCAAATATTAATAACTTGAAACAATACAGTGTATATTATTGAAAATACTATAGAACACTTAATGTGGGCCATACGAGTATATAATCAAATTTACCATCAAGTTTGCAGCAAACTTGATGGTGTAAGGCTATAAGGAGTGCATGACAAGTCTACTTACAGCATCAATTTTATTGGACGCCGTATCAAGGTCAGTGCAAACTTGGCGGTGAACTTGATGGTGTATAGCCCTCATAACATTCATAGAATAATCAGCTGTTCATCATAGAATTGAGAAAAACAAACATTTTTTTCAAACAAATAACGTCTTATATAAATAAATTTCTCCCATGATTGTACCACCAGGCGGTACCATTGGCAAAGCAGGTGCCAACTCGGTTCCTATTCAATATAGCCCTATTGTACCATTATAGGTAATCGAGATACATTTAGATCGCGATGAGGCGTCGAATTTATTACAAATGTTACCATTTGCGAGTTTCCTCCTCTAGAAATATGTCGAATATCGCGATTATTGAACGCGAGGCATTGAGGCGGAGATGTGGCAGAATCGATTTCAGAATTATAACATTTACCACTATACCATTTATAATTCCCTTATCGTGCGAGATAAAATGCTCGCAAAGTGGTTTAATACGTTTGACATTTAGAAATGGTTCATTTCGAACGTTTAATAACACTACCGTCTCATTCGAAGACATTCAGTAATAATCGTAAATACATATATTTATTTATACCTTACTAACTCATATTACCACTTACTATATAAATCAATGTTTGCACATATTTTTGACTCCGAGCGGGAATCGATATTAAGCGGTTTTACAATACCTATTGTTAGTGGCTCCAAGTTCAAGGTTTGAATTGGAAAAATAGCCTACAAAAGGTTCGGCTATACTATGCTATGGTATCCATCAATCCAAACGTGACTTAGCGATGGTGTAGCAACATAACATCGATGGTAATATCAAATATCGTGACATTCTCTTTATACCGCCCAAAGGCCTTCAACATGATCTAACGATTGAAACAACCAGAATCAACTGCTTAAAGTGCCCAAAGACAGAAATAGAAAATGCCGAGATAGAAAATGCAATTGACCACCCATCCAAGCTGTTCATTGCTTAACCATCGCAATGAACTAACATCGTACATCAAACGTAAGTAGTCGAACTACGCCACGAGCGCTACATAACAACTTAACATACGACAATTCCGTTAGAGGTACTACCTTCTTCTTCATCGAGTGGATGGTCAACCTGACCAATCCTGGTGTCAGAGTTATTGAGCCGCCAAAGGCCTCTGACATGGCTCATGTAACGACTACTATCCGTAGAAAGTAACGTGCCCTCCGAAGCACGGAAGAGGTACTACCGATGATACAAAATGTAACATAGCAACGTAAAAGAGCACAACTCTATTGTAAAGGCCTAGTTACACATAAATACAAAAGCCAATGTTATTCAGCCGTACGGAATAAACAAATGAGTGTAACCACGGGTTAAAGTAGTGCATTCTCATTTATTTGGAGGCTGCAGCACATAGGTTGCTTAATGCGGTACACCACTGATGTATTTACGAGGCATTGGATCTGACGTGTCGGCTCATCCGTGTAATTTAATCGGTATTATGACGGTACCGAGTAATTAATGATTCTGTTTTTGTTATTTGTTGTTAATTTTTGAAGGAATATTTAGTATTAATATCAGCTGAATATACTTACCGAGGAATATCAACTTTAGGCAAGTGCCGAACGAAGAGGTAATTAGATAGTAGATAATTAAATATAAAGCGATTGACACTTGTCCAATTAAGGCCTAAAACTGCGTTAAGTGGGCACCCGAGCGGTTTCATACAAAAGTGCTACGTCCGGACGTAAAAAACCGCGTGGGTGCCCGCCCGCTCATGACGAGGCCCGACGACTCGTTCCCACAGAGTCCACGCGCGTGAAAACGCGACGGGTGCCCGCTTAACGCAGTTTTAGGCTTAAGGGGCTTTACTTACATTTATCTTTATGGGTATACCTACTTGAACACATTTTTAATACATTTTGGAATCACATGAAAGTAATTTAATGTATCATAGATTTTGATGTAACTGCATGGAAGGGCTGCCTAAGAAATCGATAATTAAAAAGATCTTATAAGTATACTAGTATAAAATAGCTTACTAGCATTTATATTTCTTTTCTACATGATATTTGCTATACTATGTTTGATGAACGTGACGTAGCAATGGCATAATTCAACGAGTGATTTTGACATGTATTGTATGAAAAAATACGTCCATTAGTTAAGTGTCGATTTAATGGACGTATCGTATCGTAGTGCGAAAGTAAGGGGCTTACGACGCATCATACAGATCGGTTCTTAACTAAAATTTACTGCGGATAAAACACATGTCCCACATGTCTTAAACAATAAAAATATTGAATAAAATTTCAAATATCCTATCGTAAATACAATTTTAATATTTGCTATAAATATCGCTCACAAAGTTTGCCCTATCTCGAAACAGCCCTTTCTGTAAAATTATTTATGACATCACATGTAAGATAAAAGTTTCATGCATTTTATTTTAACCGTAAAGATCGTTTGACTATAAAAATGCTTATAATAAAAGTTTTTGTGCCACGTCATTAAAATTCTCGTGTCACATTTTTTGGATTTTCTAACAATTTATTTTTCGAAATTTTCACTCATTGTACGCTATGCTATATTAATAAATTACGTAGTTGTTATTCTTTTGTCTCTAAAAGGTCAGTACTCACATACGGTATTACTCGATCGAGCTAAACTGTCGAGTAAAACTCATGGCATGGGCTTTCGTCCACACATTGAGCATTGATCTATCGAGTGAGGCGCGCCGTTCAGTATTCACCGAACCGTTCGAGCCAAAGGATGTCTGTGCAACAAAGGAGACGGTGGCTGTATTTAGCAAGTCTCACAGTTCTTTAGAAGAAAATAAAAGAAAATGAAAAGAAAAAACGTAAAAAACGCTTTTGGAATAAACTCGCAAATCCATTTCTCTAAAAACACGTGTTTCAATCACGATAAACAATACCAGACTGACGCTCGCCTCGCGCCACTCGCAGTCACGTACACACGTTCGAGTCACGATTGACGGCTCGCTTCGAGTAGGTTCGAAGGAAATTACTTTCATTTAATTCCATCGAGCCGGCTCGGTGCGAGCCTTCGAGCTGTGAGTTTTGCGGTCCACACGTTGATTTTTACTCGACTTCGAGTAAAACTATCGAGTAATACCGTATGTGAGTACTGACCTTTATAGTCTAAGGTGAGTATTACTTACAGTTAGCATAATAAGTATTGTCTCATCTGTGATGCACGCTCACTGATCCATAGTAACTATGAACTCATCTGTGTAACATGCCCACTGGTTCTATAGTTACTGCGACCAAAATGGTTGTATGGGGAGCATCTGTGGATCATACCTACAAGATCTTTGTTTAGTTACAATTGCCAGAGGCCTGTCATCAACCGAATGTCCTTAAAGCGAGAGCACACGTTAATCAAGACTGTAATTAAAGGTGCAAACATACTAATATTAGGCTGTCTACTGTTTAACGCAAACATCGGATAAATTAGTCATATTAGGAAAAAAAATCCTGTGTAATGATTTTTCTTATATAGTGTAAGTTACTGTAGACTAAAACAGCTAGGTGGCTATATAGACTGTCTTCTGATCTCGAGAAGTAAGCTCGAGTAGATTAGTTGGTCAACCCTGATGCCGAAGTTTAATAGTCTAAAGGCATCCGACGTAGTATATTCTGGTCTTTAAAATCATATGAAAGATCGCACACTAGAGACAAGACGACAAACAGACGCTTTTTATCTGCTATTTGGCCTGTTTGACCAATTATACAATTGGGCTTTTGAAAAAAAAAATTGATTTTTTTTATGTATTTTAAAACTTTATTATTAATAATATTGATATTTAATGCAAAAAACATTAAAAAAAAAGTTTTTTTATTAATTAAAAACAAATTGATGAAATTTAAATAAAAATCACGTGACTATAAACGCGCCATGATTGGTCACCATAGTTGTGACGTCATAATGTTATAGCTATCTAATAACAGTCCAGCGTTTACGGCTGAAACGGCGGAGTGAAAACTAACATTATGACGTCACACGCGCTCGGGTTTGTTCGGGAGCTGTCGGCGTGTCTTCGGTACTGGATTCAAAAATTAATTTTTATTTTGAAATAACTTTTGAATTATTGCGAAAAAAATAAAATAAAAATAGTTTTGTTTTATAACTAATATATAATCTTTCCATTTATCATAAAACAATTTTTTTTTCAAAATCCCAATTGTAATTTCTATCGACAAATTTATTATTGTGACTGATTTGATTATAGACAGTTTTGTTCCAAGTCAGTCTAAAGTCTGTTATGACTACAGTGTGTTCAGGCTCTTAAACACGTTGCTTTGTTAATTTCATGGTGTTCTGCACTCGTCCTTCGCCCCTTCAACCAACATAAATTAACTAGCTAGTTCTAATTACGTCAACGAGTATCATATTTTCTGGGAAAATTAATGAATGATTTATATTCACGTTGGAGAGAGAAATGAAATTGTTTAAAGTTTAGATTGTTCTGTTTTAATGTTATTTGAATATTTCAGAGTAATTTTCTAAACAATCAATTCGTTATAATCTTTTGGCAACACGTTTAATTGTCGGTCCCGGAAGTTTCGACCGTTAGACAATGTCAGAGGTCTTTGGCCGGTATTAAAAAGTTCGATACCATGTTGGCCACTAATCTACTCGACCTTACTTCTAGAATAATATTTTATCTGGCAGCATTGTATTTTTACCCAAAATCCGATGACTTTTCAATCAGTTGCACAAAATAACATTTTCTTCACTACATAACATAAAACAAAGTCGCTTTCCGTTGTCTGTTTGTCCCTATGTATGCTTAGATCTTTAAAATTGCGCAACGGATTTTGATGCAGTTTTTTAAATAGATAGAGTAATTCAAGAGGTAAATATAAAAGAATAGAAATTCCCACGGGTACGGGCACAATGCGAGTAAAACCGCGGGACGCTGCTACTATATTATAATCCCTACTAATATCGAGTCTAGACATTTCTTAATGAAGAAAAAACATTTCAATGTGATTTTTCTCGTTTTTTCTCGTTAAAATCAAATCTATACTAATATTATAAAGCTGAAGAGTTTGTTTTGTTTGTTTGTTTGTTTGTTTGTTTGTTTGTTTGTTTGTTTAAACGCACTAACCGATTTGAATGATTCTTTCACTGTTAGATAGTCTATTTATCGAGGAAGGCTATAGGCTACATTTTATCCCGGATTTCCTACGGGAACGGGCACAACGCGGGTAAAACCGCGGGGCGCTGCTAGTACAATATAAACTTTCAATAGAACAGTCAACAACAAACAGTTAACTTAATGAAAATAAATATCAAAAGAAGCTTCGCGACTAATTGATATTGGAGATTGTATGGACTCAAAATCCGTTAATCCAGCGAATGTCCGAAGGCGAAATGCTATTGGAAAATTGTGCAAATCACCTCGGAATAAAATACTGGAAAAACATTGTTGAGTTGCAAAAATATGCCAACACATTATTTTGAAGATTGCAACTAGTAGAATAGGGTTGGTAATTCTTTTATTGTTTGTTTTACTTTTAAAACAAACACAAACGCGAAATGTTCGGTCCAACCAAATACGAAATTCAACAAATTAAAAATAGAAGAGAAGACAGAGCATATTCCTACTAATATAATAAATGAGAAAGTTTGTGAGGATGGATATATGTATGTATGTGTGTATGTATGTTTGTTTGTTACTCTTTCACGAATACTCAACTACGGATTTGGACGAAACTTAACAGTAATATAGGGTATACAACAGAGTCATGGGATACATTTTATCCCCAAATTCCCGCGGGAACGGGCACAGCGCGAGTAAAACCGCGGGGCGCGGCTAGTACTTTATAATAGGGTTGGTTATATAAACTGAAACAAAACACAATCGCGAAACGTCAGTCCAAATACTCACGAAATTCAACAATTTAAAAATAGAATACATACCATAAATAATTTTATAGAGAAATCATATTATTCTTCTCGTCTTTGTATCAGTTTATCATTATTTCGCTTAATGCATTCTGTGCCAACCCTAATCCATCAGACAGACGTATTTTATTACGAGCTTCATTTAGCAAAAAGTATACTAGTTACTGATTCAGACAAACAAGCAATTAATTAGTTAAAGTAATTGGTAGTAACGTTAACTTTTCCTGTTTCAGAAGAATCCTTTTAACTGCTGAATTATTTATGAAAACGCAAGATTTAGACGTTCTTTGTTAAGAGGGATATCTTAACTTATGTAGCGATGAACAGGTTTTAAGTTTGGTGAGAAGATTTTTAGTTAAGTAAACAAGTGTATAAGTAAGTGTAAGTAAAGCCAATATTATAATTCAAACCAGTATTTTATAAAAATATCGATATGCGATATCTATTTTGTTTTACATAATAATTCGGAAAAAAATATGTGTATCACAATGAGAGTTCCAAAATTGAATTTTACTATACATTATCAATTAGGTCACAAATCTGTTAATTCCAAAATCCATAAATAATAAGCTTGATAAGAACCTAATTGATAGTAAACTGACAATCAGCATCGAACGATAAGATACAAATTAATTATAAATATTGTTATTTACTCGCAATCAATCAAAGTATTAATAAATTAAATTAATAAATCCTGTTGATAAATGAATAGGCGATTTTTATCTGATCTCCACTTTATTCTACGTTTCATAAAAGTAGATTAATCTGCATAGAATGACATGTGTATACGTCGGTCTAGATATAGTCGACTAGTTTCAGTTTTGTAGATCATTGTCTATCGTAAAGGCCTGTATTTATGATTCTAAACTCACTGAAGATATCACAGGTCAGTGTTCGAGCACAATACATTTTAATGCACAATCTAGATTGTAGACTTTAGAGCAACTAAGATAAGATTTTAAAGAACCTATTTCATTAATAGAATTTTTAATAAGCTTTCATTTGTAATATCATTCATTGTATAATTGGCACAAAATGTGGACCAATGTCGTCAATTTTCCAGCCGAAGACGATTGCTCCTGAAGAGAAAAAAGGTTTAGAGATAGGGTAAGAATGAAATAAAATCACTAAACCTTTTTCCTCTTCGGGAGCAATCGTCTTCGGCTGGAAAATTGACGACATTGGTCCACATTTTGTGCCAATCCAAAAAAAAATAGAGTATAAGTATTATCATTAATTTTATCTAACTTAACCAAACGTCTAGGTATCATTACATAGTATAAAACAAAGTCGCGTCTGTTTGTCGTTTGTCTGTTTGTCTGTATGCTTAAATCTTTAAAATTACGCAACGGATTTTGATGCGGTTTTTTGTAATAGGTAGAGTGATTCAAGAGGAAGGTTTATATGTATAAAAATTCCCGAAATTCCCACGGGAACGGGTACAACGCGGGTAAAACCGCGGGGCGCTGCTAGTTAGAGCATAAAGGACAATTGGAAAACAGGAAGTAGGTAAACTTGATTAGATTACACATATACACACACCGAGATAAATTAAACTTAATAAATGCTTATAAAAGGATTTGATTTTATTTATTGTTATAAAAAAATGTTTAATCCTACTAATATTATAAATGCAAAACTAAGTGAGTACGTATGTTTGTTACTCCTTTAAGGAAAAACGACTGGACGGATTTGGATGAAACTTTACAGCAATATAGGTTGTACATGAAAATAACACATGGGATACATTTTATCCCGCCAGAACGGTTACAACGACGGTGCGGGGAGCGGCTAATTATCATATAAATCGCGATTGTTAACGTTTATAACGTTTCCCGATATCAAGTTTCGCACGCTACGGTGGAAACACCAAAATTGCTCAATTTCCCTTAACATTCACCGCCTTAATGAAAACTTAGTTTATTCACATTTTATGATCAAAGAAAACTGAATTAAATTGCCAGCTCTATAGAGCGCTTAGATTTTTTACAATTAATTTTAACTTTTGATTCGAAATTAGTTATTTAACCTACAAAAAACTAAAGGTAGCATTGGCGATATAAAAAGTACTTATTTATTCATCCCGATATTCCCACGGGCACGGGTACAACGCGGGTAAAATCGCGGGGCGCTGCTAGTTTACTATAACTAGAAAAGTTAAGTAGGCAGTTCATTTTAATAAGGGCCGGAGAGAGGATTTAAATGAAAAATAAAGTTGATTCAGGTTGATCTCGACTTGAACTAGATTAAAGTTAAACCATTGAGAGTTAACTGGGCTAAGCCTACTCGCAGATTGAAAGTGCAATATTCAATTCAACGCATGTCCGGTTTAATAGCTTGTAAATTGGATATTTTTTTGGATTAGAGCAGATGTGTTTGGGTTGTGTAACATTGTTCATTAATCCAAATAAAATCAGAGTTTCGTTTTTTTTTAGTCTTCAAATTAATTTCGAGCAGATTTTGTATTACTTTACGACTGCCGGAATATGGTAGTCGACCGCTTTTGACGAGTGACAGCAACTGGTACCTCCTCATTTGGCGAACAGTCTTATTGGTCGAAGTATACTAAAAAAATCGGCGACCGTATCAAATGAACGCAGTGGTTTATTAGGGGTAATACAAAAGGGCACGATTTTAAGACCTATAAACTTAAGGAAGAAACTGACACATCTTTATCATTCTAAGATAAGGTAAGTAATCCTTGTGATAATAAACACAACTAGAAATACTACAACTGTGTAGTTTCAAAAATCATAACTCAACCACGATACTGAATTTACATACATCTCGCTCGTGGTGTTGTTTGACTATCGCAATTGTAAAGCAACGTGCTTGGCCCGTACTTAGATGGGTGGTCGGTAGTGGCATTTCTATCCGAGCGCTACCGTTCTTCAGAGGGAACGTTAAATTGCCGGGCCCGATTGTTTCAATCGTTAAAACATGTCGGAGGCCTTGAGGCGGTCTAAAAACTCCGACAGAGTTGGCCACTAACTTACTCCAACTTACTCACAAATTATTCGTCCATGTTCATAGCAAGCTCGACACTGAATAAACCGCTTTAATTCACCTTTTTTACTCCCCAGTGTCCCCTTAGCACTAGTTTGTTGAATTACTAAGCCTATTACAGTTTGTTAACGAACCCTAGAACGTAGCAAAACTTTCCCTAGCTGTTGGTTCAGAATTGCTATTAGAAAGACTTAGAGGTTTAGCTTGTTTTAAGCCTTTGGAGCAGGATAGAGTTATGACATTGCTGTACTATGGCTTGTTGTTGCTTTGGTACAGAATATTTTGGCATAGAGAATAGGTGAAGTTGTGTACGAGTACCTAGTATGTTGAATAGGAGTTACTGGTAACGCGTTTATAGGTATTGAGAAATACTCGTAGTACGTATTGGAATATGGTTCAAATTTGAATGGAATTCATATTTGAGTGTGCAGACTTGAGATGCTTTTGCAAGAACTAAAACTCATTAGTGTTTAGATTCTTATGTAAGAATAAACATCTCTGAGAGGGCCATGGTGTAGGCGTGCGATGACTATATAGCATAGTGTAAGAGCTAAATAGGTGAGACTTGTATTGATATAATTTTTCCGAAAATTGCAATGTGTCCCGATAGCTAATTAGAGATTGATAGTTTCGCTTAGTGACAACCTTGTTAGACATTTTTCTTTTGAAAAATATTCCAAATTATTATTAGTAAGTGTTTTAAAAATATTCCCAAGAGAAAATAACGAGAGGATTATTATTATCTCAAAAACACTTCATATTTTTAAAAAAGTGCAATTCTGCAAACATAATAACACCGATATTAGGAAGCAATAGCATAACTAACGTCCTAACATAATAGTGAACAAAATAAAGTGTATACAATTGGCAAGTTTCCGTTTTCCTGCTCGTATAAGTTTTGGCGCGCAGGGCCTCGTTAACGGACCACTCCGGCGTCCCAATTATGATCCAAGCACAGCTCCAATGAAGCGAACCATCAATTAAGCACACACGAATTTGTCACGGATGGAATGATCATCCTGTTGTTTTGATTGAGTGTCAGTAATTTAAATCATTTTTCTGGTTTGAGGCAGATTTAGATTAGAGTCGATAAAGAGGTGCTACAAAACAGCGACTACGACGTTTGACGAACTTGAATGAAAAATTATATTGAAGAATAGCTCTTACTCTATGATTTTCGGTTTTCAATATATCATAAGTCGTTTAGGACGAATTACTTACTGTTCAATATAATTATGGTGAAAAGAAGCATATTATGAAATATTTTTTGGGACTAAATTCAACTCAACCCATTTATTTTTACTAGTATTTATAGTATTTATTTACTATTATTGATAGCAATTTTTCTTTATTATAATGATGCCAATTATTTTAAAGCTACGATGCCGCACACAAATATAGCAAACGTACACGTATAACACCCACTAATATTTTGCATTGCGGGTTAAAAAGTACTGCTTAAATAACATAGATATTTAATTAAATTATTAAACCAACATTCGTCAATCATTTATCAACATTCGACTTTGATCCAGATTATATCAATATTTAGTTTAGAAATCAAAACACAATCTGATTCAGTTAGTTAATTAGTAACAGTATCAATTAAATGGAGTTTCAATAACATTTATAACGGCACAATAAGCTGGCTCATTCCACACAATTAACTTTGTGATTAAATACCTAGGTATTAGTTAGGCCGTATATAACCGGGCCTGTGCCATAAATAAATAAATAAATGTACTTAACACTATAAAGCAAAGTACGCAAATCTATCCGTGTGTATGTAATTGATTTTCTCAAAAACTACCAAACGGGTTTTCATCAATATACAAAGTAGTTCAAGAGGAAGGTTTGTGACTACTTTAAATGCTGAAATTCCCACAGGGATGGGTCCGCGGGCACTGCAATGTACAGGACTAATCCACACACGGATTGTTAGACTCAAATTGAGATTTAAAATTGATTTAAAGAATCTAAAATCTGTCGTTCGAGTAAGTCTTCAAAACTCTAAGTCAGGTTCAAGTCGTTAAGTCCTACATGGACTTAACGACTTGAACCTGACTTTGAAAATTGATGAAGTCGAGATGAAGTCGCGGCGGATTCATCGAAAATAATATTATTTATATAGTGCTGGAAATGATCGGCGTAGATTAAAATTTTTAACATTTCTTTAAATTCCATTTTTCTATATTGAATTTCATTGCACTTCCTGAACGGTAATCACCGACCATAGAATACGAAATACGATATTCTGGATCACGTAGGAGGCTCTAGGTCTGTAGGTGCTAAAGTATCTACTCATTACGGTACACAATGTATAATACAATCAAGAAATACGTTCAGTGGAATATATTTTGAAGACCTATAAACTTTAATTCAACCAATTACCTTAGACTGATGAGAGAGACGACAGTACAGGATGGTTAAGCTCATTTTAAGCTGAATATCTTTCATCATTTGGTCCAAGTTGAAAGTTTCCGAAGAATTTGAAAATGATAACATATCGATTTCAATGATATCTGGTTTCGAATGACTTGGTTAGAAGTTTAAGTTCTATATTATAAGGTATAATTATATTATTTATATATTAGTATATATTATTATATATTCTCTTTCTTTATATTTTGTTTACCATTTACTTAGTATGTACTTTATGAAAACTCGTTTAAAAATATCTTTGTGTTTTCCAGTTGGTGTGACATGGTTTATTTAATTTATTTATTTAAGGACAACCAGTCAAAGGTACATCAAACTTACAAATAAAACCTACGACTAAATTAATGAATGTACTTTCACAACATGCATATCTTATAATCATTGACTAGGTATATACTTTGCCAATTTGCAGCTTGTAAGCTCAGTAATTGTCAACGACGATTACATTAAGCTGATTTTTTTTAATTTCGTTCGTCTCGTTGGTTTAGTGGTATGTGCGTTCACCTGCCAAGACCTATGTCTCGGCTTCAATTCCCGGGTCGATTGAAAACATGTTTCTAACTTTTAAACAAGGCGTTGTGATTACACCTAATCCTCTTGACTGTACTGATCAGGGAGATGAGAGGGCATTACCCAGCACTGGTCATTGCAGAAACCAACAGTTAATTTCAACATAGATAAATAAAGAATAAAGGCTTTTTAAAACTTTCCACAAATACATACTATATTTTCCAACGATCATTGATCTTATAACCTACACCACAACCCTAAGCAGAGCTACTTCCCGCAAGAGATACGTGTCGCGAACAAGCACGTGTCGAGGATTAAGTTGTTGTGCATAATAACAACACCCACATTATGTATTCCCCCTATTTTGATAACGGAGGTTAGTTACTATGCTGCTTTGCCATACAACAGTAGGTATACACATAGAGATTAGACTCACAATGTATGCGAAATTTTAGCGCCCCCACTTCTATTCCTGGAGGATTACGCAATGTGTAATTGGCTTCCTCAGGTTCACACGATTTTGTTTGTTGTATTAAGTAAGGTATTAAGGGAATAGTCTCTTTGTTCGCTCTAACTTTAGTGTTCTTTCATTATTTTGTGTTTAATTAACTTCTGAGCTATTAGAGTTGATCCCGGTTGAAAAGGGAATTTTTGAGTGGATATAGTCTAGGTGTTGTTGTAAAATTAAATATTTATTAGCATCTATTGTAAGCATACTGTACGCTTAAATATTCATTACTATGTAAAATACATTGTTAGTCTTCTTCTTAGCGAATCGATATTGTTAGTAATTAATGAATTATGGTGGCATCTGAACGGTAGCACTCAGATGAGTGCTACCGTTCAGATGGCACGTAAAATTACCGGTGTCGGTTTTATCAATCGTAAGACCATGTCGAAGAGCTTTAGATGGTCTTAAAACTTCCACACTAGTGTTGGCCACTAGCCTACACCAAAAAACAGTATCCTATCTCAAAAAATCACATATATTATAAGTATATTCATATAAGTATCAATCTTATACAAAATTCATCAATCATCGGAACTCTTACGAACAGCCAATTATTTCTTCAAAGCTCTATCTATCTCGTATTTTCCTGTCGAGTTTTACCCGTAGCCTGGGACGGTCAGGTCCCCGGTCGATTATTTGGCAATACAGAGGACAATCAACACTAATTTGCATGTGAGCTGTATTGAATTGAGACAGGCGACTGTCATTGAACATCGTGATGTGCTACTGTCGAATGCTGACGATTTACTTTCAACTGGATGTGGCCTGTTAATAATTGATAACTACAATTTCAAAATTATAATAGTATTAGTGTTAGCCTCTCTCTCACTGCTGGACAAAGGCCTCTCATCTCACTGAAGATATCATTACAGTGAGGAGGATTAGGCGTAATCACCACGCTCCCCAAAATTACAATATACTCGTAAATAGTTTATTTCGTAAAGGTGGGCGAACTTAATGTATTGAATATCAATCATTTTCTGTTATTTCATTCTTTATATAAAATGTTACATTCGTCAATATATTTAAATACTGTCGAAACTTGATATGCTGTCTGAGAGTAGAGAAAGGTTTTTAGGAACTGCTGTAAGTTTGCATAGCAGTAGCGATAGTACTAACGTTTTCTTTTTTGGTCTTTCAAAATGTACAGATGCGGCTCCTCTAAACCTGAGGAAATAACTTAAGTGCGATCTACAATTTTTTTACAATAGCGCCATCTTTGGGATTGCGGGCGGAATAGGCATTTGCTAAATAATAAAATAATATTCGTAAACAGTTCGTTACAGTGTCGTATCCAGAGAGTCATATACAACGTCTGAAATTTGCAATTCAGTAATCCAGCGCTGAAGGGAAAGATGGGTGAAGTTTAATTTAACTGCTGCTTGCTTTATAGGTCAATTGTTAATAGACTTTTGGTTTATTTGAATAAATTAATACAGTTAATATCTTTGTGTTCAAGGCTTGAGTTTTGTAAGTCATTTGGTATTAATGAATTAATGTACTTTGTCATGCAAGAAAGGTCTCAGCTACCGTTTAAGTTACCTACCGTTAAGCTACCGTTTAAGTATAATGTATTTAATTTTCAAAATTGTGTCCAATTGTCTGTAATTTAATAGTAAGAATATATTTTTCATAAATATGTACATCAGATGAGAATTCGTATAATTTTGTAACGTTCTGTAACTGTAAGTTGACGTGTACTAAACGCAAACCTGTCAAATAATGGCATGCAAGTAACCTCATGTTAGTAGGCATGCATGTAAGCTCATGTAAGTACGCACATGTAAGTATGCACATATAAATATGCATATGTAAGTATGCACATGTTAGTACGCATACAAATATGCACATGCAAGTAAGCATAAACGTATGCTTGTAGCTGGTTTGCCAGTATGTTACATACTACACTGTTGAAAGATTAAGTCATTCATTAAAAGTTCCAAAAGCTCTTCACGGCTGAACCGTTTTTGGCAACTAAATCATAGTAATCACATAGTCCAGATTGAGAATTCTGGATTTGTTTCGTAACTGAAATCGTATTACATTCAGACTTAGTTTACTTTGGCTTGTTTCCAGACTGGTGAGTCTCGGTGCTCCTTATTAAACTTTTAGGCAATTTGATGTTGGTTTTGTATGGACAGTATTAATTGTTATGTATGATGCAGTTTTATGTTTTATAATATTTATCTTGAATATTGTAAAATCCACGTAACAATACTTAATATATTATACTATAGATACTAAATTGATTTATTTCGAGAGTGTTAATACTTTAAATACGTAATATTATTATTATTTATTATAACTAACTTAACTGCGAAGATTATCATTTTCCTAATAAAATAAAAATGATAGGTACCTTCGTAGACTTTTACGTCAAAAAGAAAAAAATATCCATAAAACAAAAGACTAACTAGGTAAGTTACGACATCTAATAAATTACACCTTGAAACAAAACACTATCCAAGATAACATCTAGCAATAAAACAAGTTTTAATAAATATCTTCAAAAACTGACACTTTTATTCTAGCGGTAGCAATTTTTCTCGCTTTATACGTAATTTAATCTAATACATCTCAGCAGGGAAGCCTCCATACCTAGTGACTGTTACATTATCTATGTACATTACAAGCCGTAAACATAAATATAAAAGGAATGCGATAAAATACATCATAAAAACGATATTCAAATATTGATTCGAAATATAAATTCATAGAAACAATACGAAGATCACACTATAAAGATTGGATTTATGAGTATGTAGGTGTGAATGTTTGTACTTAACGCTACCACAGGCTACTTATGAGATAGATAGTTTAGCTAAGAACCGATCCCCTTTTTCCTATCGAATTCCGTAAGTATAACCGCAAAGAGCTGATAGTACAAATCGATTCTTAAATGTCTTGAATAAGCTTATCTTTAAGATGTTGACAATAATTATATAACATAACTTTACCAAATAATATTAACTTAGTTAGTCTATTTACCTTTACAAATAGTCTTGAAATCAATTGAAATATTTATCATAGTACAGTCATCATAACTTCTTCATCGAGTGGATGGTCAACCTGACCAATCCTGGTGTCAGAGTTATTGAGCCGCCAAAGGCCTCTGACATAGCTCATGTAACGACTACTATCCGTAGAAAATAACCGGGACCGACGGCATCATCACTGAGACCAGTAAACCAATTGGAACAACGATTTTATCACACCAACATTACAATAACATGACCGTGCTTTAATTGACAGCAACTGATGTTTTCAAAAGTAACCTAGAATACTTTTTACGAGTATTACGAAAATGTTGGATCAAACAAGAATGAAACGGCGAGGCACCTCTTCAAAATAAAAACAATGGAATAATATGATTCTTATGCAATTGTTTCTCTTTTCTATGATAATCGCGACATCGTTACATTTTTATAACCTTTAAACATCCATGTCGTTTTATAGTAGAATTATGCATGATAGCAAACGTTTTAAGCAGCAAATTCACACTTAGATGATTTAGTAAGCGTTTTTATGTTTTGAACTATTTAGTAGGAATCTTTTACACTGAGCGATTTTACAAGTTCCTGACCCATAACTTATCGGCTACGTCACCTATAAACCCATGTTTTAGATAAGGTTTTAATAGATGCAGAGGTCAATTAACCATTCGTAGCGCTCGTGGCGTAGTCTGACTAAGCTATGTTAGTTCATTGCGATTGTTAAGCACGTGCAGCTCGGCCCTTTCTATCTAAGCGCTACCGTGCTTCGGCACGTTAAGCAGTCGGCCCCGGTTGTTTCAATCGTGTCAGAGGCCTTTAGGTGGTCTAAAAACTCCGACAACAGGCTTGGCCTTCTCTAAATTAATGAATTTTTGACCACCTACAACGCATAGAAGTAGTATTTTTTTCGTAATAAATTGTGTTATTTGAGCTACGCACCTGGAGCGTGATTAACCAATGACATCGCATTGGGTTTGTCAAACAGCACATTGACATTGTCAAAATCTTTGCGTAATGTATTGTGATTGGTCAGATGAGCTCGGCACCGCTCTACTGCGTTTCTATAAAAATGTACACTAAAACTTCCTACTAATATTATACATGCGAAAGTTTGTGAGTATGTGTATGTATGTTCGTTACACTTCCACGCAAAAACTACAAAACGGATTTGGATGAAACTTTACAGCAATATAGTTTAAACATCAGATTAACATATGGGATACATTTATTCCTAAAATTCCCGCGGGAACAGGTACAACGCGGGGCGCGGCTAGTATTCTATAATTCGCCAAAACCCTGAATCAAAAGGATTCCACATTTATATAAAACTAGCTGTGCCCCGCGGTTTCATCCGCAGCGCCCCCGTTCCCGTGGAAATTTTGAGATTTTTATTCCCTATAAACCTCACGGAGCCCGAGACCTTTCCAACGAATGCAGAACCGTGGAAATCGGTTCGTGCGTTCTGGAGTTATAGCGTCAGGAAGGAAAACCCGACTTATTTTTATATAGTAGATAATGGAAAAACAAATCACTATCGCCAGGGTGTCATCCGAATCACTATACAAGGCGTAGAGTATAAGTACACATTGTATATCATCAATTTATATAGCACCTTTATTAAGTCCTGTATCTTAATAAGCTCTATAACATTGTTACAACAGAACAGGTACTAAAACATTTATTTCAACAGACTTCAGAACAAAAGTGTACCTATTCTGGATTTTATACAAGCTCTCAATCCCTAGAGGGTACCTAAAACGTTTGTTACCTACATTTCATAAAATTAAGTATCAAGCTTAGGCTCTAGACATTATTTGTTAGTATTATATCCTTTACATTATTTAACAGAATAAAATTACTTTTGTAAATAGCTTTTTAGTAGCTTTTCGCTTGGAATGGTAGAGGTGGGCTTTTAGGAGTCTTGTGTATTGTTAACAACCAAAAATAATGTGTATGTATTTAACACTAGCAGCGCCCCGCGGTTTTACCCGCGTTGTGCCCATTCCCGTGGGAATTTCGGGATGAAAAATAGCCTATAACCTTCCCGTTGTATGTGGCCATCTATTACAAAAAGAATTATTCAAATCGGACTAATAATTTCCGAGATTACCTCGAACAAACAAACAAACAAACAAACAAACAAACTTACAAATTTTACCTCTTTATAATATTTCTAGCAGCGCCCCGCGGTTTTACCCGCGTTGTGCCCGTTCCCGTAGGAATTTCGGGAATTTTTTTACATAAAAACCTTCCTCTTGAATCACTCTACCTATTACAAAAAACTGCATCAACATCCGTTGCGTAATTTTAAAGATTTAAGCATACAGACAAACAGCCAACGACTTTGTTTTATACTATGTAGTGATTAGTATATTAGTATAGATGGTATCGCCTACTTTCTCTTATAAGCCTGAAAATTTTCAATATTCCCGATTTTTCGTATACAATCCTTTATACGAAGAAAAAGCTATTGAGTGACTAACTACCGCACTCAGAGTCGTCCATTAAATCGACACTTAACTAGTTTACGTTATTTACAAATTAAAATCACTCATTAAATCTTTACTATGGAAGCTTTTGACGTCTCTGAATACAAGCATATGAATCTTATCTCACGAATAATATCAACAAAACGAAGGATTAGATAAAAAGCTATTATTAACGAAATATTTGCAGTCAGACCATTTTTCTGTACGTGTACGACTATAAAAGAGCTTAATTCAGTTTACTATCTGTATCAGACATCAAAAACTTATACCATAATATTTCAAATAAATTTAGATTATCTCGTTCTATAAATAATTTGAAAATAAAGTAGCTTAAACATTCTCGTATTCTTTGGCATCATTTAATAAACATTCAGATTGCAGATGCATTTAAAACCCGATAAAGATCATTATGTTATCTAAAATATCCAATTTCAATGCATTCATGAATTGAAACTAGTTTACAATACAAAATAAAAAAGAGTTGCGTGTTGCCTTAGACTATGTATCTACATATCTCTACAAAGGTACTATAGGACTACGAGTACAGTACCATCCAGTAGTTGAGATTGCAAATGTATGCAGATTACTTGCATGAGACTCAACGTGAAGCAATCAAATTAAACGCTGAAAAAAAACAGAGTTCTGTGTTAAATACAACCTGTTTTATAATGAAACAATTGACTATTCATTAAGATTTATATTATTTATGGATTGAAGTGTGTTTAATAAAATGTAGTTTTAAAATTGGAATGAAACTTTCTTTTGTTTTGTTAGAGAAAGGCGATGTGTAATTTTGAATGTGTGTGTATGTTTCTCCTTTATAAAATTCGATTTAAATAATTTTACTTCTCTGTTGACTGTGGTATTATCTTTTTCTGGTGCATTTGTTTGTTTTTAGAAACAAAATATATTATATTAGCATCTGGATCCATGTTGCGAACAACCTAATTCCGGTTATCCCGACGACACTCAAAACAAACGAAAGTCTGATAAATGTGGCTATTAATCTTCACCCGGTTCTCAGTCCGCTGTACCATAAAAACTCATGGATGCACAATTATTTTAGAAATATGTAGGTCAAAGTTTTATTATTAAAAAAAAAATCAACTTCTCATTTTTTTATACAAATAATGCAAATTAATAATACTATGAACATGGTGTTAATGTACTCAAAGCTGTACCAAGCTAAGTGTTAGGTAACTCTCTTGGCTCTTATGACTAACTTCAATTCTATGGATATTCAAATTCACAGATGTATTCTGTTATTTCTGCGTAAAGTTGTAGATTTTACAAGTAGGCACTAAATGGTGCTTTGAAGATAACTTTACTACTTTCAGTTAAGTAATATCTGTCTTTTTAATAAAATAAACGCACAATTACAGACAGTAAAGAAGTAATAAACCTTAATTAAGCTAGACATAAAAATATTATTACCCTTGTTTTATGAAAGCTATTACGTAGTATTTTTTCTTGAGTGCCCATAAATTCTGTACGAGCTAGGTGATTTAAGAAAGCATAGCTAAAAAGGACTATTGCTTACTTTATGGTCTATTTCTTGACTTCAAACCCTAGAGAAGGTTAGTTCAACCTTTTCAGAGGCTTTAGATCGCCTAAAGACCTCAAATTCAATAAGTAATAAAAAAAGGATTAGCTTGTAATGTCCCACTGCTGGGCAAAGGCCTCTCAGCCCACTGAAGATATCAGTACAGTGAGGAGTATTAGGCATAATCACCACGCTTGCCAAATGCGGGATGCTGATCTCAATCCCGAGCCATGTTTAAAAAGTAGGAAACATGTTTTCGTTCGACCCCGGAATTGAACCCGGATCCTCAGTCTTGGAGTGCACATACCTCTAGACCACCGAGGCGTTCAAAATAGTAAAATATAACAGCCACCTACCGATCAAGCCTTTTGCTACTGATATTCTCGTCGTTTGTTTTATACCATACATCATGAAGATAAAGTGCGAATGGTACTATAGTATCATAGTACAGGTGCTTAGAAAAGTTATATCTTAATTGTAAATAATAAGTGGAACAAACAAAATGAGAATGGCAACAAGTGGACTGAATCTCTCTGAAATATGATTATCATATTCCGTTCCAGTATTTCCCTCACCTGTTTTCGTTATATTTTTCGTTTTTTGTTTTCCACGTAACGAGCATCCTGTTTCGTGGTTAATTTGAATGCTTGTTTTTGTTGCTAGAAAATTTGTTGTTGAAGTTTTTGTACATTTTCTACTGTGTCCTTTTCTGCGGAATTCGAGGATTTGTTTCCGTCATTGTTCAAAATGTGCTATTGTGCTGTTTTACTGAATGAGAGTGATGGCGCATTAATGACAGTGGCAAAGTTGTAACGAGCAATTTTCACGGTGTAGTATGTAGGTGACCTCCACTTAAACATACATTATAATTATATTTTATTTACACACAATAATATATTAAAAACCACTTACATACATCACACATTCATATCCCAGTAACATAACATTCATAACACAAATAAATAATTTCTAACCAAATGTAAACAAACAATAATTCGGCAAGCAAACCCGCGGGTTTGCAACGCATATCGCGCGCGATATGCGTTGTTCCGAATTTGTGCAAATCTTGCATTTAAGTTAATTGTGGAATGTGAAGCCACGCGGAGGCGCATCGCGCGCGCGCAGTCGATCACAGCGTATGCTACGAGAGACACATACAACTCGTTCTCACGCGCACTCGCGTTTTGCCCACGCGTGAACTGTTCACTTACTACTTTGATTAATTACATGATATGTATTATGTGCTACATTGATCCTGTCTTGCTATCCTTCTAAAAACTAAAATAGTGTGTGTTGTGTGTGGCTAATAAACTTTGGCAATTCATCTTTGTGGTTTAATTCAACCAATATTACCACGCACACCCCCCTAAAACTGGTGACCCCGGAACAAACTGAGGAACACGGAAGACAAGGAGCAATTCGCAGCCTGGATGTCGGCGTCGAGTGGTTCAGATACCACCGGTAACGTGGACACGCGTCCACGACGCCACTCCAAAATCAAGATGGCGTCTCCCGTCGTGCCCGCTTTAACAGTTGCAAGTAATCCAGTGAGCATAAGAATACCACCTTTTTGGCCTGAAAAACCAGCAATTTGGTTCGCACAAGTAGAAGGACAGTTTGCAATCATGCGCGTGACAGACGAAGCAGCCAAATTCTACCACATTTTGGTTTCGCTCGACCGTCAGTATGCTGCTGAAATAGAGGACATCCTCACTGGTCCTCCCAATTACCAACGCCTCAAAGAGGAGTTAATCAATAGGTTGTCTGCGTCGAGAGAAAATAAAGTCAAACAACTTTTGACCTACGAGCAGCTAGGTGATCGCAAGCCGTCACAATTCCTTCGGCATCTTCAACATCTCGCCGGTCCAGATATCCCTCAAGAATTTCTCCAAACAATCTGGACGAGCCGACTACCCGTTTCACTTCAGCCTATCGTTGCGTCACAGCCTACCCTGGGTCTTGACGCACTCGCTGAACTCGCTGACCGCGTCCATGACATCGCAGTGCCATCTCATCAAGTTGCTGCAACCTCAACGGTACCGTCATCATCAATAGCTGTTGAGGAGCTCACACGCCAGGTAGCTCAGCTGACGCGCCAGGTGAGCGCTTTAACTATCCAATCGCGACATCGACCCACCGAGCGCCGCAGAGATGCGCAACGCAGCCGATCGACGTCACGACGTTCAGCGTCGAACTACCGCAAGTACCCAGTTTGTTGGTACCACTCACGGCATGGTTCCAAAGCTCGTCGGTGTATCCAGCCGTGCGACTACAACCAGGGAAACGAGAGAGGCAGTCAGTGATGGCGACTGATGATTGCCACAACCCCAGCTCAGGTCGCCTCTTCATCACGGATCGTGGTTCACAGATACAGTTTCTAATAGACACTGGAAGTGACATTTGTGTGTACCCGGTTTCAGCCCTTAAAAGGCAACTTTGTAAATCAACATATCAGCTCAGTGCTGCCAATGGTTCGACTATCGACACTTACGGCTACATGCAATTAAATTTGAATTTGGGTCTGCGGCGTGATTTTCCGTGGCGTTTTGTTGTTGCTGACGTCACAAAAGCAATCATAGGCGTAGATTTCCTTTCTCACTATCGTTTGGTTGTTGATGTTGGCCAACAGAAGCTTATCGATAGTCTAACCAATGTTAGCACTGTAGCTTGTTTAGATTTAAGCGACAATGCTGTTTTAAGTGTTAAGGTAGCTAGTTTTAATGGTGATACTGTGTATCATAAAATTTTGTCTAATTTCCCGGAAATTACACGTCCTTTTGGAACTCCTCAAATCGCAAAACACAATACACAACACCACATTCGCACCACACCAGGTCCACCTGTATCATGTTCTCCTCGCCGTCTCGCGCCTGATAAATTGAAGGTAGCTCGTCAAGAATTTGACGCTATGATTGCTAGCGGTATCGCACGTCCTTCTGACAGCCCTTGGGCATCACCTCTTCATCTCGTGACTAAAAAAGATAATGGGTGGCGTCCATGCGGCGATTACCGCCAATTAAACGCTCGTACTATACCAGATCAGTATCCGATTCGTCATATACAGGATTTTTCGCAAAACCTGTCGGGTTGTACTGTATACTCGAGTATCGATTTAGTGAAAGCATATAATCAGATTAGTGTTAATAGGGCAGATATTCCGAAAACTGCAATAACAACACCCTTCGGATTGTTTGAATTTTTAGTCATGACATTTGGACTTCGTAACGCAAGTAAAACCTTTCAGAGATTTGTTGATGAGCTTACTCGTGGCTTAGACTTTTGCTGGCCTTACCAGGACGATTTTCTTGTGTTCAGCCGCACGCCACGTGAGCACGAAGAACACTTGCGTCAACTTTTTACGCGAATGAGAGAATTCGGTATATTAATCAATCCGGCCAAGTGTGTCTTCGGTGTGTCTAATATTCAATTTCTCGGCTACGAAATCTCTGAAAGCGGCACCAAACCTCTGGACAGCAAGGTAAAGGCAATGTCTGATTTCCCTCTACCAAAAACCGTCCGAGAACTCAGACGATTTTTGGGCATGGTAAATTTTTACAGGCGATTTTTACCCAACGCCGCTCAGATTCAAGCACCCCTGAATGCCTTACTGTCCGGATCGGTTAAGGCATCCGATCCGATTGTTATGACTAAAGAATCATCGGAAGCGTTCGAAAACTGCAAGAAGAGTCTGTGCAATGCAGCACTTTTAGCTCATCCTGATTCGCAAGCTAAATTAGGATTGGCCACTGACGCCTCAGACACGGCGATAGGTGGTGTCCTGCAACAGCTCAAGGATGGAGACTGGCAGCCATTAGCATTTTTCTCTCGCAAGTTAAGCCCGTCACAAACGAAATACTCTCCGTATGACCGTGAGCTCCTTGCCATTTACGAGAGTATAAAATACTTCCGCCATATGCTGGAAGCTACTCACTTCACTATCTATACTGACCACAAACCTCTTTGTTACGCATTCAGTGAACGTAAAAGTAACTGCTCACCACGTCAGTATAGACACCTTAATTTCATCTCGCAGTTCACCACCGATATCGTTTTTATTGCTGGTAAGGACAACGTGGTTGCCGACACACTATCACGCGTCGATGAACTGCAGGTACCAGTTGACCTTGAAGTGATGGCTGAGCTCCAAGGTTCAGATCCAGACCTTGCGGAACACCTCAAAGGTGACACTTCACTTCGCCTTACACAGACGAATATACCTGGGAGTCGTACCGTTCTGTACTGCGACGTCAGTACACCGACACCCAGACCTTTCGTCCCTAAACAACTTCGAATGCAAGTTTACAACAGTCTCCACTCCCTCAGCCACCCCGGTGCAAATGCTACCGCCAAACTCGTTGCACAACGTTTTGTTTGGCCACTGATGCGAAGGGACTGCCGAGAATGGGCTAAGTCATGTTTGGCATGCCAGCGCTCGAAGGTAACGAGACACGTTGCCTCACCTTTAGGTACGCACGATTTACCTTCAGCACGGTTCAAACATGTACATCTAGACCTAATCGGCCCACTACCATCATCCAATAATTATCGGTACTGCCTCACAGCCGTCGATCGCTTTACGCGATGGCCGGAAGCTGTGCCTATTACCGATATTTCCGCGGAAACAGTGGCCAAAACGTTTATTTCCTGTTGGGTGGCACGATATGGTTGTCCTACCGAGATCGTAACCGATCGAGGCGGACAATTCCAATCGGCACTGTTTCAACAGCTTTCTCAGTCCATCGGTTACGATCACCGTAGGACAACGAGTTATCATCCGCAATGCAACGGATTGGTGGAGCGTTTTCACAGGCAACTAAAAGCTGCAATTACCTGTCATGCAGACACCAAGTGGACCGAATCACTTCCACTTGTGTTGCTAGGCATTAGGAGTGCCTTTAAGGAAGACCTCCAGACTTCATCAGCTGAGTTGGTGTACGGTGAACCACTTCGTCTCCCTGGCGAATTCTTCGGTCACGATATTGCGTACTACACCACCGACATCACCGATTTCGCGGCTCGGTTGAAGTCCTTTGCGGAAAATATTCGTCCGGTTCCCTCCCAACACCACTCAAATCGCAGAGCTTTCGTATTCCAAGATCTAGCTACATGCAGTCACGTATTCCTTAGGGAAGAAGTGATGCGTGGCTCATTCCAGCCTGCTTACACTGGTCCATACGAAGTGCTCAAAAGAAGGAGTAAAACATTTATTATTCGCGTTAGGAACAAAGATCTCACAGTAACTATAGACCGCCTTAAGCCAGCCTATATACTAGACGTTCGTGTACCCGTTCCTCGATCCTACACTGCAACTCCAGAACGTGTCCCTGTTCATCCACCGCAGGAAAAGACCGCGCTAACAACTACGCGTTCAGGTCGTACAGTACGGTTCCCTGACTTTTATCGCCCTTAGTCGGTCTCTGGAGGGGGATGATGTAGGTGACCTCCACTTAAACATACATTATAATTATATTTTATTTACACACAATAATATATTAAAAACCACTTACATACATCACACATTCATATCCCAGTAACATAACATTCATAACACAAATAAATAATTTCTAACCAAATGTAAACAAACAATAATTCGGCAAGCAAACCCGCGCGATATGCGTTGTTCCGAATTTGTGCAAATCTTGCATTTAAGTTAATTGTGGAATGTGAAGCCACGCGGAGGCGCATCGCGCGCGCGCAGTCGATCACAGCGTATGCTACGAGAGACACATACAACTCGTTCTCACGCGCACTCGCGTTTTGCCCACGCGTGAACTGTTCACTTACTACTTTGATTAATTACATGATATGTATTATGTGCTACATTGATCCTGTCTTGCTATCCTTCTAAAAACTAAAATAGTGTGTGTTGTGTGTGGCTAATAAACTTTGGCAATTCATCTTTGTGGTTTAATTCAACCAATATTACCACGCACACCCCCCTAAATAGTACAGAGCACAGCGAGTCCTCCTGAATAATGGACGAAGCGCCGCTAAGCACTCTGTGACCCATTTTGACTCCGTTACCGCTTCTGAACACTCGTTAGAATACAAAATTTGTCTAGATTTCGGTCATTTTTCTTCAAACTTTCATAATTTATAATATCTTTTAAAAATTACCCTCCTTTGGGTAATCTTGTTTTCTTCAACAGATTTTTTATTACGAAACTTTTGATTTATCTAATGCCCATCTAATTGAGTGCGTAGAAGTGGTATCTAACGAAATCCAATGAAACTCTGTAGCTTTTTGCTAAATAAAATATAGGTACTTTTCTTACATTTCGCTTTCCTTTCAATGGAACCTTAATTTGCATAAGAAAACACACAAGAGTAAAATGTAAAATATTTCCGCCACGTATTTACAAGTTTAACAGCGTTTGATAAACACTCGGCCTTGTAGGTTCGACAAAAAGGCCATCAGCGAAGGCTTGCAAATTAAATTACAGAAATAAGAATACAGTAAAGTAAAAACAAACTTTTCAAGTAAAGCTTTGAACAAAACGAGCTTCGAGCAGAAGCTTCAAACGTTTTATCCTGCAAATACTTAAATTAGAATTTGAACCTACAAACGAGTTTGCTAATTAATTTCGTGATAATAGGTTTGCCGCTCTCTGTTACTTTTTGTTGTGCAAATTAGTTTGTTCCAATTTAGAGAATTCGTTATTAGATTAGTTTTTAGTTTAAATGAGCAACAATATCTGATGAAATAAAATTAGTAATTACTACCTCTTTCTGACTGTGCTACTTTCGTTCTGCAGTCACTTTCAGTATTAATAAAAAGAACCAAAGTATAGCGTGATTGGCGCGTGGGCTTGCGCGTTACACGTATTACACGCGCGGGGGCCCGCTTAACGCAGTTTCCGGCCTAAGTATTCGTCAATGGACAGTCTAGCAGTTAGTTCACTAGACTATCCATTGACTACGAAGACTACACTAGTGTGAAAACGACGTTATGTCATCGTAGTAAATTAAAACAATTTCGGCAACCGCATTCGGCGAATTACTTAATGTAATGACGTCATTGGTAAAGTCCCACTGCTGGACATAATCTCTTTTTTGCTAAAAATATGACTTGATAATAATTAGATATATTAATGAAGAATAAGGTATTTCATGTACTTATTATCAGTATAACAATAAAATTCTCTCCGTTTTTTCAAAGTAATGTAAAGTATTAGCCTGTAATGTCCCACTTGTTGGGCAAAGGCCTCTCGTCTCACTGAAGATATCAGTACAGTGAGGAGGTATCAGGCGTAATCAGCACGCTTGCCTAATGCGGGTTGGTGATCTCAAACCCGAGCCATGTTTGAAAAGTAGAAAACATGTTTTCGCTCGACCTGGGAATTGAACCCGGGACCTCAGTCTTGGCAGGCGAGTGCACATACCACTAGACCACCGAGGCGTTTTTCAAAAGAAAGAAAATTCTAAGATTAGTCATCAATAGAGATGAGGTAGACTCGTAAAATGTCAAGTCTCAGCAAAACTTTCACGTCCTACATTTTAACATACATTAAAGAAAGCTCATGGACATAATATAATAGAGATTGTCCAAGCTGAAATGACACGCCCCACCTCCGCATTTACGCACACTAGCAAATTTTAAATATGGACGCAATACACATAAACATGCAATTATAATTGGTCGTTCAGTTGCCGTACTCGCCGTACTCGCTAAGAAGTGCAATTCTCGGATTTGTTGTCCAACTAGTTTAGTTGATCGTGAACGCGCGAGAGGAGAGGACGTCTTGTTTCATACAAAGTGACGGCGCTGCTCCATAGAGCGAGCGTTTTCGGATTTATCACCCGACTAGTCGGCCGACATGTGCACATAGAAATCAATAATTGGCGCTCCCACACAGATGAAGTGCCGCTATTAATATTTACACTCACACATCTAAATAAAGTAATTAAGTAGTGGGGCGCGTCATTTCAGCTTAGACAATCTCTACTTAAGTAGAATACTAAAAACATGGTAATTTCTTTTACCTTCCACGTAAAAAGGAAGCAATTCCTTTAGAATCCAATTTTCGCCAAGTTGCTTTTAAACTGGGTAAGTATATCTTTCTTCTACTGTTTCATTGTAGAATGAACCTGTATTTATATAATATTTAAGGTTTCTTATGTAGTTTCAATAAATTTTGGTTTTGTTTTTACAGTCGTATAAAGTAACTGTTACTGTTAACTCGTATCGTATCCCACTGTTGGGCAAATCCTCCCACCATACGAGCCACCCTTCTCGATTTAAGGCCATAATTTGTCAGTCCCTCTTGTAGGCGTCGAGTTCAACAACCGCCTGCGGTCTAACCACGGTCTACCGCCAAAGTAACAATATTAATATAGCAAAAGTGAGAACCATTTTTTATTAATTTCGATTTTGCTTAGCTACTATCAAAGTGTATTGAAATGTGATACGTATCACGTGATTTGATTAATGTCTATTTTACGGTATTTCAAACACAAGCTGGATATAAATTTAGAAGTAAAAAAACACTTTAAATACGGTGCTGGCATTTTCATTAAAAAATACTTTAGAAAAAAATATTCAAAAAATTTAAGAGAAACTTAATAAAACAGAAAATACTAAAGAACTTTTATTTTTACAAGGCAAAAAAGCAAATATTAAATCTGCGACTTAAATAAATACCTGAACCCAAGTCAAACAGCATTTTTATTTAAATTCACAGAAATTTCAGATTTGTACGCTTCGTAAAAATGAACTGACTCTCCCGCTAGCAATTCCAAGTGATTCCAACCACTTGCGTCATCGGGATTCGTCCCTCAAACACAATCTTCCTGATAAGGTCAGGATATCAGTCGTTCGCTTTAAATGCAAATATTACCGCACCCTAGAGAGGTGTTATAGCCAAGGTTTTGAGGTAAAAAAGGACGAAAACACTGCTAAATGGTAAGAAAGCGCTTTTTATGCTGACTGAATTGGGTAGTTAAAGATAAAGGATGGATAGTCGTCTATAGGGAGGCCTATTTCTACCATTGTGAGGATCGTGGGAACGTATTTTTGAGACGATTTGCAGACGACCTTCTTAGCTAAAATTTTTTTGGATAATTCTTATCTAAGCGAGAATTGCTTCAATTCAATTCTTGGTTTATCTTGATAGGTTTTATAAGTACCTTCTTCTGTCTAAGTACTACTTAAAACTGACAACATTTCTGAAAAAAATTGGATAGAATTTTGTACTTACTTATAATTTTTTCTAACTAAAAAAATAACTATCTTATTACTTACCTTACAGTAAAAGATGATAACGTGATCCAATTGGTTAAATCAATCTATTATAATAGAATAAAATTGAAACCGTAACAGTTTTATCGAACAATTTTCTTCATGATTAAAAACCCGGAGGAGGTCCAATGTTTCCGGGAGAAAAGGAAACGAAGCCTCCAGGGAAATGAGTTCAAAGCACTTTCTAAGCCAAAGTATTAATAGATTCTTGAAATATTGTTACACGTTTTGTTCGTTCACCTGTTGGCCTAACCTATATATTTTAGAAATTAATACACCTACTTTGTTTTGCTTTATAAATAGGAAGTACTTTCGGTAACTTCATACAAGTGAAAAGGGCGTCGTATAGGCGTTATGATTGAGACAGGCGAGAGAGGTGCAAGAGAAAGCGAGTGAGAGAAATTGTCTTGTGTGTGATGATTGCGTTCTATTGGATTCATTGGCTTGTGAACTGGCCAAAGCTACATCACTTAACTTATGTTTCACTTGTTAAGTCCATCTAAATGAACGTGAAATGAAATGAATGTTCTCGTGACGTAGTTTATCTGAGTGATATTAACTCATTGCTATTATTCAGCAACGTGCAGCTCCGTTCCTACTTGGATGGGTGTGCGATAGTGGAATTTCTATCAGAGGGCTACCGTGCTTCGGATTACATTAGACCATGTTGGAGGCCTTGAGGCAGTCTTAAAGCCCCGACACGAAGGTTAACCACTAAGCTACTAATTTACTTACTATGCCTGAATAAGTTGAATCATGTACATATACTATACATGATTGTAGCGAACACCACACAGCATCATATTGAAAACTGAAATGCATATCACATGAAATAAAAAATAAAATAAGAAATGGAGTGATATCCCTCGAGTTCCAGATCCGGCTACATTACGAGTGGTGTAACTACAAGTCCGCTTTCGTATGCCGAGATGAGATTGGAATTGAATAAAATATTGAATGAACACTGAAACATTTACGTCTGTGTGCATCCGTGTGCACGTGACCACAATGCAAGAACTTCCAGTTTCATAGTTTGCTAGTGGTTCACCAACTATAAAGTTTAGTCCCACATCTCATCTTAGAAGTTAGCAGTCTTCTCGCACGCTATTGTCAGTAGCAATACGGCTTTCTCTAATAACTTTAACTTCCTCAATTGCTATCATATATATACCGTTACAAAGGAGAATATGGACAGAACAAAGGCTATTCAGGATAAAGTAACGAAAAAGGGCTATTAACAAAATTTTGTATAAACGTTAAACCAAACAAATGTAAACGTAAAACCAATTTCAAAAGCCATTATTCCAAATAAAATAAAATTGCCATTCCAATTTTTCGATTTAAATAACTTTAAACGAGGATAATCCTTTAAAAATGGATGGCACGGTAACGCCCATGGGAGCTCATTAGATTGTCGCGAGTTGGCCACGAGGGGGCAGCACCGAATCATCGAGTCTACACTTCGATATCTGAATTCGCGTAAAATACGAAATATCTCGTTCGAACCATTAAATTATTGGAAACCTGCGATGGTTGAATATGACGGTTTGAGATAAAGTAAATACTCGAGAGTATCGTGAAACGTTCATGATATTTTGCGACGATTTAATGCTTTGGTAACGGGCTTTATGCGCTGATTTAACATTTGGTTTGAAGCAGCAATAATTTCAGAAGTTACTTGGTATTTACATTCACGGTATTACTACGTGGAATCATTGCATTGGAAACATTTCAACATACATGTTGCCGTACTTTTTCATTTATTCATTTCGATTAGGTCAGTGGTCAATAGTGTCGGTGTTTTTAGACCGCCTAAAGACCTCCGACATGGTCTAACAACTGAAACAACCAAGACTGACTACTTTACGTGCTCAACAGATACAAATGCCACTATCGGTCACCCATCCAAGCAGGAAGCGAGCTGCACGTTGCTTAACAATCGCAATGAACTGACAACGATGTCAAACTACGCCACGAGCGCTACAGCTACTTTTTGATTAATATCGAAAAAGGAAATAACATCTGAAACACTTGCATTGATCGCGAACCATTTGGAAGTATCTACGGGCGCTATTGTGTTCTTGACAGATGGAAGTTCAAAACTACTACGTCCAAGTTAAATATTGAAGTTGACAAACTGCCGCCGAAGTCTGTGCGCTGTTGGATCCAATTTGAGGTTTCCCGTACGTTTCCAGGTATGTTTTAATATAATTAACAGTGAACAGTGTACACATTACATTTGCAGTAGTTACTCTTGAGTTATGAATGTATGTGGTCGGATTATGACTAGTTTTAGTTTATTTATATTAAGCTAGCAGCGCCCCGCGGTTTTACCCGCGTTGTGGCCGTTCCCGTTGGAATTTCGTGAATTTGTATACTTATAAACCTTCCTCTTGAATCACTTTATCTATTTTAAAAAAACGCATCAAAATCCATTGCGTAGTTTAATGACCTAAGCATACATAGGGACAGTCGGCGGAAAGCGACTTCGCGGAAGCTAGCAGATCATTTTTGAGTTACTATGTAGTGATGTTAGCAGAATCAATAAACGCGTTTGTGGAAATTACTATTTTATAATGACAATTGCAAATCATATTCTGTCAATACCTATGTTTTGTGGTTTGGTTTGCGTTGTAATAAATCCGAGATTTTTTACTACAAAAGTTTAAAATTGTACAGAAACATATGGCATTCCATATATGAATATCATGATTATTAAATCTATTCCTATTTTCAGGTACTGCAAATGGATTTGGAGCATTCTACATCACTAGGATAATGTACTATATGTATCTCACATATTAAAACCACATCTAACAATTTGCTACACATGGCATTCGAATACATAGTGCGTCGACTCATCGGCTCAAATATAAGAACCAATCCCAAAAAAGACACGTTTTATATGACTGCGTAGCAAATAAAACGTCCGGCTTCGTCCGACCGCGTGACACTAAATTACAATTTGAGTCCAACAGTTCACTTCGACAGATTTATACCACTGATACATATCCTCCTCTATGTCACAGCTCATAAAGATGTCATTACCTCGAATTAATACGAACATTTTGAATTAATTCCAACTAATAATTATGTTCTCGCTTAAGTGGAACCGTTATGAAAAATATGATTTGTTTTTTTTTGTCTAATGAGATGTTAGAGCTTATTTATGGGTTGGGATGTTTTATTTTTGAGTTAGCCGACTTGGGAGATAGTTGATGGTGTTGAACGTATATATAGTATTGGATTGTGGTTATTATATATATATATATATATTATATAAAAAAGTAAGTTAGTTAGAGTTTTTAGACCGCCTAAAGGCCTCTGACATGGTCTAACTATTGAAACAACCGGAACCGATAATTTCAATAATGGTAATGATTTAAAACATAATAATATAAGTGAAAGTATATATAAACACAAAAAAATCTAAAAAGGCTTCTTCAATACTAATTTCGTATTTTGATAAATAATTAGAGAACAACAGAGTTGTCCATTCATCATTTCCTAAAAAAATATGTAACAAGCTGCTAATAACAGCTTCGCAGAATCTAAAGTCCAGATTTCATTCAGTTCTTAGTAATGTGAAAAATAAAATAGATGTTAAGATTCTGAGGAACTTAACTTGAGTGAAGATTAAAAATTTTCATCAGACCAACCTAATTAACTTGGTAATTAAACTTGGCAATCTTGCGGAGTCTTATTCATCTATTGAGATTTAATTTGTACGAAACCGACTTTGATTAAAGCCATTTTCGTCACTTAATCAAAAAGTAATGACATATTACTTGGAGCCGAAATATAATTGGTTACATTTGAAGTAAAATAAATTGGAACAACTGTCTCCTCCTAAAAGCATTTTAGAAATCACAAAGACACAATTCGTGATGCACGAAAATTGAGGGAGAAAAAGACCCTTCAAAATAAGCATTGTTAAATCTTTGAAGTTCCCAACTTTTTGCCATCGAGTACAAATTAAGTATACAACTTAAATGAAGTGAAAAAGTTGACCAAAAAGATCACCATTAAGTAGAAAAGGGACGCTGAAGCACAATTTATATTTACGCCCTCAATAAAGATTCTTCAAGTTAAGACGAAACTTTTGCATTAGAAATGCAGGAGAATGTCATGAAGAAAGAATATTATGGAACAAAATGAAATTCAAAATACATACTAAAATATTTTTTAATACAGTATTTTTGTTTCCGACAAATGCTTCCTAAGCATAATATACGTTACATTTGACGATTACGTACGTTACGATTTGAATGTAGGTACGTTACATACCTACATTCAAATCACAATTATACGAGTAATTGGATAGGGAAAATACAAACTTTTTCTTTGAGTAAATATACTCGTATATAAAAATGTCTCATTTCCGGTATGGCAATAACTCAGTATAACTAATTCATCTGAGTAATCCTAATAAAAAATCTTTTTCATACATTTTGCAGTCAAGTTGAAAATGTCTGCAAGTAATTTTAAAATAGCATTCGTATATTTGTATGTATATATTTACCAGTTGATGGATTTACAATAGCGAGATGTAACATTTACAATAACGATATGGAGCTTTTCCTTATTTTTCACCCCGAATTTTATACGGGATCAGGTACAACGCAGGCAAAACCTCTGGGCACTGCTAGTGAATATATTACCACTTACCTTTTTACTTAACTACCATAATATATTCCAGTACTTAACACCTCACCATGAAACCTTCAGTAACGACGTCATTAATACTAATCAATTAACTTAATACATAAGGCAAGTCACGGAGTGTGCGATCTAAGTGTCGGCTGCTCACTTGTTTGAGAAAACCGCAAATAAATATCGCCTCTCGACTAATTGGTTCCGATTCGACAGCCTTCCGGACGCCCGGTGCGGTCCGCCGCATAATTTATTGGGCCGATCTGTACTACACCCGTCTATTTGATATTACTAGCCGCGCCCGCGGTGTTACCCGCGTTGTATCTGTTCCCGCAGGAATTTCGGGATAAAATGTATTCCATGTTTTATTCCGATGTATAACCTATATTACTGTAAAGTTTCATGCAAATCCGTCTAGTAGTTTTTTCGAGAAAGAGTAACAGACATACATACATATCCATCCTTGAAAACTTTCGCATTTATAATATTAGTGGGATTGAAACGTTTTGTTAAGTTGCGAGGTTTGGTGACACTCTTAGTTTGTGTTGTTTTTTTTATTTTAGTTCAGTTTAAACACAATCAATGTCAATCAAATCAAACATATACTTGCTCGGACTATAACATGAAAATACTTTATAAATAATAATGATTAGTACTCTTAACCTACTCTTGAGAATATTACGGTGTCATGTAAGGAATATTAAATTAAGTACAAGTATTGCTGCACAAATTTCTTCAGACAGTTCAAAGAAATATTTGCTTGTTAAAGTAGTTTTTTCCTCTTAACACTATAAATAAACATTTAAACTTAGCTAACACATAAACATGAATTTAGAACGTACGTTAATATATCTACCAATCGTAGACATGTAATTAATAATGAGCTGTAAATTGTCTAATTGCTTTGATTTAAGTCACCCGCCATACATTTTTATAGCAATAGTATTTTTTTGTTCCCGAGCACTTTTTACGAGACGATAAATTTACATTGCATTATATAAGCCTAATAAATAATTCAACATAATTGACCCACTTCGGTGGAACAAGATGGAAGAATAAAAAATCAGAACATAATTTCAGTTGTTTTCTTCTTTTTAAAGAACACACGACCTTATGAAACATTAAATTGATCTTGAATAATTTCACGGTTGAAAATTGTAGAGATCCGTTTTTCACATCTTTAGCCCAACGTTTTTGCCCATTTGGATTCCGGTTCCGTATCAAACTGAGCCTGTTATCCTCCAACTTTGCGTTCCCGTTGAAAAACTCATGCTATTACCGTAAATATCAATTTGTATAAAACTAGAAGGCGGAGACGCGGCCCGAGGCTGCGACTTACTGCTACAGTCAGTTACAAATTGAAGGAGCTACTCACGAGGATTTAGGATTTTAAATGTCACATTGGTTTACGAACTAAACTTTAAATTGGAGTAACATTTCAGTCATAAAACTCGCGGTGTAACGCCCGCCCAATCCACTGGCCGCGCTTAGCGCAGAGCAAAGTTGCATTTTTTAACATTCCACTGGTCAAGTTTAAAGTTATTGTTGCTATTAATGGCCACTATTTTGAACTTGCGATTTTGGCTGACCTAAAAAGAAGTTGCCTTATTTGTATTGGAGCCAAATACAGTTGGCGTCTAAGCGGAATTTTTACCGGTTGCAATGTTTTAAGTAGCCAATTAAGGTGGCGATGAGAAGTAGATGATCATTAAAAGTTCAGGCTTTGTAACTAGATCAATTTAATTTAATTTAATTTGGACAATTCCGTTGGCACAGTGGCATGTGAGAGCGCTTACTGTGTCGGGGGTTGCGCGTTCGATTCCCATCCGGAGTCAATAATATGTGCAGACATAGTTGTTTACGACGTCTGGTTGTTAATTATATATTCATATAAAGTATTTGTGTATGTATATGAAATAGTATCAGTCATTTAGAATCCGTAATAAAAACTTTAAGCTTAGTTAGCCGTTTGTAAAGTCCTGTGAAAAAAAGGCCAAACTTTTATAATAATTATATAGCTTTTAAAACTCAATTTCAAACAAGTTGCATACTCAAAGCACACCTGAATGGCAGTTATAAAAGTTTCCACTCCTTATTCTATGCTCGAAGTAACTGCAGTGAAAATAACTTCCACAGATTGATTTATAGATAAACTTTCCCGACTAAACCAATTGACAAACTATCATCCTTTGGGACAACCTTTTTCTGTTGAACAAATACTTCGTTTATAGTATTGCAAGATACTTTAACAAAACTCAATGAGTGCCAATGTTTAGGAGACCAAACGTAACAACTTATGAACTTTTATATATAAGTTCTATAGATTGACTCTTTGTCTTATTAGTTGGCAACGTCACTATTTCGTAACTCACTACTTTGATTTAAGAAAAGTTCTATAAAATAAAATGGTTACAGCCCTACTAATGAAAGGATATTCAGATAAATTATGATTTTAATATTACTCATTAAAAATATGTACTTAGGCCACTTTGTCGTTAGACTAGATTATGAATGAATAAAATCTGACTGATACTACTATGACACCAAGACATCGTCGCACAATGTCTGGACATTTATTGATTCCGGGCGGTGATCAAACCCGCAACCCCCGACACTGCAAGCGCTCTCACATGCCACAGTGCCAACGGGCCTGTCAAATAATAAAAAAACTGTTTATATTTCATGTCATACTTTTCTATCTGTCCAGTGAAAGCTGGTTTACTAATAACAACCGATGTCGCTAAGTACTCACAAGTCACGCATAGTAAACACGCGAGTATTACGCTGATCCCTTCATAATACCATGATTGATTGTTGTTGGCACTTTAATGCATTAGGTGATATAAAAATGGCGAAGCGATAAAATATAATATTTACTTATTTTTATGTGTATTAACGGAATGTGTTAGGGTTTTTACGGTAAGTACTGCAGAGATTTTGGAGCTAATGTTTTAAGAGAAATAGAGAAGACTTCGTTCTTCCGTGGTCTTATGAGCGAAGTACTTTACACTTCTCTATTTCGTGGTTTTAAGTATGCATAAGCGCTATTAACAATTTCCGAGCTGGGAAGCTGATTGTTCAATAAGCGAGCGTTGAGCGACAGTCCATATTTTTCAGCTAGTAATCTAAGCACACTGTCAAAGAAGTTATGAACCGTTTTAGACCAATTAATTCTACCCGGGTCTTATCGTTCTGGTATGAAGCTTAAGCTCTTTGAGTTAAGCTTTATTAAATTACTAACAGTGCCTCGCGGTTTTACCCGCGTTGAGCCCGTTCCCGTAAGAATATCGGGATGAAAAATAAATAAATAAATAAATATACCTGGACAAATTCACACACGGTTAATTAGACCCAAAGTAAGCTCTAAGCTTGTGTTATGGAATCTAATTAACTGATACTACTACTTATACATACACAAATACTTTATAAGAATATATAATTGACACCCAGACGTCGTCGCCAACATCTATGTCTGCACATATTGTTGACTCCGGGCGGGAATCGAACCCGCAACCCCCGACACAGTAAGCGCTCTCACTGCCACTGTGCCAACGGGCTTGTCAAAATAGCCTAAAACCTTCCCGTTCAATGTGTCTATCCATTACAAAAGAAAATATTCAAAACGGATTGGTAGTTTCTGAGATTAGCGCGTTCAAACCAACAAACTCTTTAGCTTTATTATATTAGTATAGATAAGAAGATATTTAAATTCTATCAACAAATGCGTACAAAAATGAAACGGTACAAACATTTCATTATTTTTCCTAAGCTTTCCCCCCAAGGAAACGAAGCTTATTATAACAACGAACTTAACATTGAAATGACATTTGGTACAATTGAAAATGTTAATTATACGGCGCGAACGTCTACGCAAAAATCTAATTTGTTTTGCAAAAGAACGTGCAAATGTAAACAGCTATTTTCTTACCCCATTTTGTTTTAACCCAATTTAACTTCAGCTATTGAAGGCTCATTTTGCGTTAACGAAGTTATACCGAGTACAATCACGATGTTGCTTAGAGAACATCAAATTTTCATCGAAAGTGTAAACATGTTTTTGTAAACATAGTTTTATATTGTGCGTGTACTTTTACTGGGCACATTTCTTAAATTTATTATACTTTGAATTTGAATTCAGAATAGGATTTGAATGGAAAGTAGATGACGATGTAAGTGTACTTACTTTTAGGTCTCTTGCATTTGATAAGATTGCAATAAATTGTATTTATTTTTGAAGAGAAAATAGTAAGTATCATTTAGGACTGATAGCAAATAAAACGTTTGGTATGACACACGTAAAATATAGACACTGTCCAGTAACTTTGCAACCTGAACCATAAATTTAAATATTTATAGACACTTTCATCAATACAATATTGTCTTGTCCTTTCATTTTACATAGTTCTGTCCCTTTGTATAATACCTAAAGACAGTAAAGAAAAGTAAAAATACTATGTTTACTACAGAGGCTTTTAGGCGGTTTCAAAAAACTTCGACAATAGAGTTGACCACTAACTTACTTGAACCTACTTCAGTATGACAATCAAGAGTATTTTACATTGTTTTACCGTTTGACGCTATTTTTTCTGCAACCGCATTACGTACAACATGCACATGTTGCAAACCGAAGGCCTACGTCAGCTACGAGGGATATCACGTCAGGTTGAGTTATAGCCAGAGCCTCGTGTTTGGGCAGATTGTTAATTAAACCACCACTACGGCATACAATGCGTTCGCTTAATAAAATTACGACCCCCAATTTTGGAATATAATTAAATTTGAATTAGGTCAGTCTTGGTTTTCACTAAGGATTGCTCTTTGATTAGTTGTAATTTTATATAATTAGATATTAAAAAAATAATAAAATTCACAATCAATAGCTTAACGGTACCTTTTTACTCGAATAAGTAAGCTTACCCAACCATATCAAATGTAGTTTAGCAAAATAAAAAGGCACTGTAAAACTTCTCTACTTCTACACAATTTAACATTCAACTGAATATTTTCTCCTAATGATAGTTAAAAAAGGCCTATAATGTCCCACTGCTGGGCAAAGGTCTCTCATCTCACTGAAGATGTCAGTGCAGAGAGCAGGATTAGGTGTAACCACCACGCTTGCCTAATGCGGGTTGGTGATCGTAAACCCGAGCCATGTTTGAAAAGTAGGAAACATGTTTCCCTCGACCCGGGACCTCAGTCTTGGCAGGCGATGATAGTGATTATCATATTAAACCAAATCCTTATCGTATCAACTTAGTGTCAAAAGTGTTAGAACTGTCATAAAAAGACACTAACGCATGATTTAGTTGTTGCTAGTTGGTGTTCCAAATATGACCAAATATCATATGGTAAAATGGTATCCTAGTGTTACCCTAATTAGGATCTTTGAGTTCATAAATAAGAAACAATGCCCGATCGTTTTTAGTTGGTGATAACCCTAAAGTACGTGAGTGTAAGTATCTCCACAAACAACACAATAATTCAAGTGAAACTTCACAAATAACCATATGTTAAACAACGTATGAAAACCTATTTTAAACAGCAATTTCGGTATCTCAGCGTTATCTTATTGCTCGTAATATTTTGAGATCCCTGCCAATGAGTTTAGTTGAGAACTGTAAACCGATCGGCCTCTATTATAAGCCACTGATAACACCCCAACGTTTCTTACTCTTGTTTTATGTTTCAAACCATTTGAAAAGTTTATTTAACGATTTTGTGAACGAATAATTACGTGTCAGTAGTGATATTAAATTGGTTTAACTGCTTCTGATATTTGTTTAAAGTTTCGAATGTTTTATGTTTGTTTGGTTAATCTACTTTTATGATTTAATAATGTGATGGTAAGTTGAAGTAACTAACGGAAATAATTATATTATTACTAGCCGTTCTCCGCGGTGTTACCCACGTTATTCCCGTTCCCACGGGAATTTCAGGATAAAATGTAACTGATGTATTATTCTGTTGATAACCTATATTACTGTAAAGTTACATCTAAATCCACCCACGTTGAGCAGTTTTTTCGTGAAAGAGTAACAAACAAACATACGTCCATACATTAATACATCCATCCTCACAAACTTTCACATTCATAATATTAGTAGGATTATGAATTATACATAGTAAAATGTTAAATCATTTAAATTTACTTAGGATTTTTTTGCAATCTAACATGTGTGACGTAAACAGTGAGCTCAACTGAAAAACTCACTCAATTTAAAGATGTGCTGTATCATCGCAACTTAACGCAATACACGAGGAAAGAAAAGTGTAAGAATTAAGTATTGAAAACAAAATCCCCAAACACAGAGTATCGAAAACTCATTTAATGACTAAGAAATATGTAGGTGGCACTTAGAAGTTAGTCACAATTAGATAAAATTCATTTCAGTCGGGACCAAAAAGTTTCCGCTGAATAAGTACTTTGTTTAATCTGCGAGCTTATTTAAAATTTATTAAAGGTAAGGTTTGGCAAAGAAAAAAACGGCGAAAGAAAAGTAAAATTCAGATTCAGAAATGAAATGAATACGGGGCTTGAGGCGTTTCGTCGCCAATGAATAATTTATTTTAGAACTGGGTTTTCGCGAAATTACTTGCCATCTCATTTGAAAGAGTGTGCCAACATCCCATAGATCTAATATTCTGCAGTCTAATACATTACGAGTATTACGTTAAGGTATCTTACACCGACTGCCAAGAAAATGTTAACAGGGATTTTGAATAAGCTAAATTAAGTACTTTGTTAAAAACAATAGTATTTTGTCGTCTGATAAACTCCCGAATGTCCAAGAATATATGCTGAAAATGATAGTGTTTCTGTTTTCCCTCCAATAGCATCATCAATGTAATAACACGTGAATGACAACTAAAAGTAAGTTAGTTCAATGAGGTTTGTTGCCAACCGCGGTGTTAAAGTTTTTAGTCTGCCGAAGGGCCTCGAACTTGGTCTAACGATTAAAACATCTGGGACCAATAATTTTACGTGCGTTCCGATGCACGGTAGCGCTCAGATAAGAATGCCACTATCAACCACCCATCCAAAACGAACCCGAGGGACACGTTGCTTAACAATCACATTTAGCTAACATCGCATAGTCAAACTACGCCACGAACGCTATAATTATTATATAGGTCCAAATTATGCTTTTACTTTTAGCCTCCCATTGTTGGATGGCCTCCAAGTATGTAAACAGTTTTATCATTTCCATTTTACTGTAATTAAAATCATATAAATTTTAATTGAAATTTTATAATTACTGTCGTTTGCGTGATGTCACTTAAATGATGGTACCTATAGATACACCTGAAACGGTACGAAACGATTTCTAATAACCAAGTCGTTAAACGTTATGTCAACAATAACTTATATCTAGTCGATTTAGTTTACTGTTATATCTATTTCAAGCTTAACTCCAGTGTAATATCTAATGCCAAAGCTCAGTCAGTATTGTATTACCATTTGCGCTTAATGAAATTGTTCTCTGTACATTATATTGTAAATTGACGCTAAGGTACTGCGCACCATTAATAACGAGAAACAATCTTCGCCGATTGACAGCCCCCATTCGTCATTTCAAAATTAGAATGAGAACGAAGCTCCAATATTGTCGAATTTGTGAAATTACAGTCCAGAATTCTTCATAAAATAATTTGAAATACGTAATTGAAACAATTTATCAACAATTTGTAAAACATTTGGCTTGTTATTGAAACTTGTGCCGTAATAAAGTTAGCTCGCATTTCTATGTTACAATTACTGGCGAGTAATAAAAGTTTTCTTAGGAAAACTACGTGACGGCGATACTGAGACGTTACGTGTGACGAATGGACAAAAATACAAACTGTAAAGGTACGTTTCATCCTTATAGTAAAGTGGATTGAGGAGAGAATGTTGTATCACTTTGGGAAATGAAGCCACTTGTGTATCTATTGTCCTGTATTCTCTGATACGACTGCGATGCTCGATGGGACGTGATGCGCTACTCTGGAGAGTTTTATGTTAAACTTTTTTATTTACTTAGTTAAGCATAGAGCTGAAAGAGAAGCAATTCGTGTAATGGAATTACTGTAATAACTCTTACATACGAGTAAAGTTCCAAATCGGGGACTCACGTACGCGTTAAAAATGAAAGCTGACAAGAGAGGAAAATCTTTAAACATGTTACGATAATGTAGTCTGGGGTATAAAGTTGTTTAGATATTTCCAAGTAAAAATATACAGTGATATATATATTTTTGTGTTTTTTTTTCTGATATGATGTCAATTTAAAGAAGTAGATGGAAGCAAGTTATTGATAAAAACTCTATTTTACTGTCAGAGCTAATGTACGTCTTTATAAAAATATTCACCAATCACCATGAAACTTCTGCATGCCCATCATGTACCTAAGTACAGTAAAGTAAAGTATTAGCCTGTAATTTCCCACTGCTAGGTAAAGGCCTCTCATCTCACTGAAGATATCAGTACAGTGAGGATTAGTTTAAATCACCTACCTAATGCGGATACCTAAGTACTTATTGGTCAATAATTACGAGTATAGCTTAGGCCGCTTCAAAAATTCCGTCACTTTTACAATATTTGATTCGTGTCATGTAATAGAGAAGGTATCGCGTGTGGCCAACAATTGGTAACAATCGATTGGCAAGCCTCGACGGGCAAATATTAGCATTGACATAATGACAAAGCCGCAGTCAATGGGATTGTCGGCTCTGCGGTCTGCCGATTTCAGTCTATTGCGTGCATTGGGCGGTTCGCCCATACACTATAATGTTTTGTCAATACTTCGCTTCGTGCTCATACATATTCAACTGCAATAACGGCGTTTTTACGAGTTTGTCAAATAAAAACGAATGAAATATTTAATATCTATTTTCTAGGCATTATATCATAGAATTCGTGCTTATGACTTAGGTAGCAGATGCATAAATGCTAGAGTAATTTCAGGATTATGGGTTAAGATACTATGAATGAATAAGTTGGATTCATGAATACTTATCCAACTACAAGATGATAAAAGGTAAGGAAATTATTATTTTTTCTTTAGACTAATAGTTTTTAATAGTAAAAAAGACCAATATAAGATTTAGTCTGAAATCATCACTACTTAGCACCACTACTTAGTAGCTAGTAACAAAAGAGATTAAACGAACATCATTTATCGCTTTCATTTTATTGAGCCCTTTTAAATTTACTTCCCAAAACAATTCAAACAAAATAACAGTATTTACACCTTACCACAATCAAATACAAAGATTGTACCGTGAATTTATTTGAATGTGTTCCTAATTTGGACGCTCATGGTCCTGATTCATTCGACAGTTTCACCAACGAGGGTCGAGTCTAAAGCCTTAACGAATTGTTATTTTGATGCACTCACTCGGAAAAACAATCGGGGCTCGTGAATCGAAGGGACAAAATTAAAGATTTGTTAAGGTTCACGCCGATTTAGATTCTAGTTGCGAATAAAAATTGCTTTCAACTTTTATTTTATTGGATGTCTTTATTGCTCATTGTTGTCGCCCATTAAAATTCGAATAAAGAATGCAATTTTGAGGTTTAAGCCTGGCCGCATACGTGCGGAATCCGAATTCGTTTTCCGCATTCGTTTTCCGCATTCGGACATCTGAATGCATGGAATCAGTAGAAAATACATTATTTGACGCACACGTTCGTTTTTTTTTCGAACGGAATAAGTTCCGCACGTACGTTTCGTTTGCAAGCCGGCGCGTTAGCCTGGCCGCATACGTGCGGAATCCGAATTCGTTTTCCGCATTCGTTTTCCGCATTCGGACATCTGAATGCATGGAATCAGTAGAAAATACATTATTTGACGCACACGTTCGTTTTTTTTTCGAACGGAATAAGTTCCGCACGTACGTTTCGTTTGCAAGCCGGCGCGTTCGGAGAAACCTACTCGAAAAAACCTAATGACGTCATGCGGAACGCAGCACTTGCATACATTTTGTTTGTGCCGGCGCACACATTCGGAAATTTCTATTCAGTATCGCGCCCGCACCGAGCGCATCGGACATATTGTAACCGAATGAGGTTACTTCCATTCTATTCCATGGGTAATTGAATATATAAAACCACTGTATACTTTAAAACATAATATATTTACACACACCTTTTAGTAATGAACATAATAGACATTCCTTTGAATTTAACATAAAGATATATAAACTTCATATCGTTATAATTACCTTATTATGAACTTACACTTGAATCCTTACAATCCTTTTTCTTTTTATTCCCCTTTTTCTCCCACGTCCGTGGCCTTCTAGAGTTCAATCAAGATTCCCGCCCTTTTATTCTCTTTCCCTCCAATAGTTTGCGATGTAAACGAACCTCTTTTCATAAACATATAAACCTCTTTTCTTTAAAACATACAAAATTCTGTCAATAATTTATTGAACCTAACAATATCTATAACTAAAAAAAATTATTAGATTCCAGATTTGACAATGCAAAAAAACGAACGTCTGCGCTAGTTCCACGGAATTCCGCATGCGGAAAACGAATGCGGAAAACGAATACGTTTTGTTTGTGCCGGCGCACACATTCGGAAATTTCCGTGCGGAATTAAAAACAAATCAAACCAATTCCCCACTGAACGTACTGGCAGTTTACAAATCCTAATGCAAAAAAACGAACGTCTGCGCTAGGTCCACGGAATTCCGCATACGGAAAACGAATTCGGAAAACGAATTCGGATTCCGCACGTATGCGGCCAGGCTAAGAATGTTTATTTATTTCTTAACAGAAACATTCACTTGAAGAGAAACAATATTTTGGTAGTAACTATCTTACTAGCTAGTATTTTGGTCCATCCATGTCACTTAAACTAGCAATGTACCTCCCAAATCAAAGAACATACGTCAATTAACGAAATGCCTAAACCGAGCATATTTTCTCGGTAAATCTTAGATACAGTACGTTACGCTAAACGGCACACTTAATCCTGCCATTCGCACATAAAATAATACATCCTGCGAAGAAAAAGTGTTTCGTTGCGTATAATAAAGTAATTTTTGTGGAGTGCTCTCTTCTGAGGTGCCAGTTTACGCCTTCACTAGGGTTAAGTAAGGATAATTTCCCTTTGCGTGCACACTACTAATGACGGGACTTGTGTAGGGAGAACAGGGTTGTCACCCGAAGATTTTATCACCACGCGTTTGAACATCAACCTGTATATCATTTGGCGTTTTATTACAGTAATTTTGTTGTGTTTTACATTTTATTTCTGTAATTTTAGAATGAATTGGATGCTTTATTAACTGATTACGATGGCCGTTGACATTGTGTGTGTTTGTTCTGTTTTAGCGTTATTTAGAATTACTTATGATTACGTCGAAACGTTTTTATTTATTTCCATTTGCACAGATGTTTTATCAGATCAATCAATGTTGGAATCACGGTGCAGACAAAAGTGACAAGTAAGTGTATTGAAAATAAAAACATACACCATAGTTTTGTGTTCTTTTTTTAATTAATCACTTGTCTTCTTGGTCTCGCTGGACTACACGTTGTCACCCTGATATGGACCTGATCTTCTTAACAATGAAAAAAACGCAAACTCTTTAACTTTATTTATATATTAGTACTAGCTGTGCCGAGCGATTTTACCCACCTTGTGTCCGTTCCCCTAAGTAGATATTTTGAAAAACCTGACAGAATACCTAAACCTTCTTGACAATTAAAAAAAATATGTGATGTTAGATCATTGCGATTGTTAAGCAACGTGCAACTCGGCCCTTACTTGGATGGGTGGCCGATAGTGGCCTTTCTATCTGAGCGCTACTGTGCTTCGGAGGGCATGTTAAGCAGTCATTCCCGGTTGTTTCAATCGTTAGACCATGTCAGAGGCCTTTAGGCGGTCTAAAAACTCGAAATGAATGAATGAAAAAAACAATTGCAAGTGCCACAATACCCTACAGTAGTCAGGTTATAAGTCAAACAATATGTCTTACATCCGAACTCATTAAGTTCGACCAATTTAGATCCGACTCGGGCACGTTAATTGGTGCAATGTAGATCACGTAATAGTTCGCCATTGATTCTGGCGCAGTCATTGTTTTATCCCTGTATTTATAGCACAAGGATTTTGCAATTAGTGACTGAATTACAGATATTTATACAGGCATACACTTAGGTGAGTGTGTATTGTTAGTGCACAAAAGATTATGTAGTGTGGAGGTTTTGATATTATAGACTCGTAAAAATGTTGTATACTGTAATGTTTTGTTAAATTTTGTCTTCTTCATCGAGTAGATGGTCAACCTGACCAATCCTGGTGTCAGAGTTATCGAGCCGCCAAAGGCCTCTGACATGGCTCATGTAACGACTACTACCCGTAGAAAGTAACCGGGACCAACGGCTTAACGTGCCCTCCGAAGCACGGAATCTAGGATTATTAATATAGGCATGTTATCTGTCAATTGGCCATGTAGCAAGAATAACGGATAACCGATGGACTCAAAGACTTACTTCTTGGAAAGGACCACAAGGTTCGAGAAAAAGAGGCAGACCAATCACCAGGTGGGCGGACGACATTACACAGATAGCCGGCGACCAGTGGATGACAACAGCAAGGGATAGGGAAGCATGGGCACAACTAGAGGAGGCCTTCACCTTCGAATAACGAGGGGTTCTTACTTGTTTAGATTTCATAGATTATTTAAGTTATAATAAGTAGTAAAAAGTTTAAATTAGATTAAGTAGATTTTTGTAAACAAATTTTAGTAAGAAATATAAGGCTTTTTATTTTTATTTTTATTTATCTGTCAATTGTTTGATTGTTAGGTATGTATTGAAGATATTTTTAAAAGCAGTCATAAGAGAAGTCAAGTCTAGTAAAGTGGTCGAGTATTGTAGAGTACTTACCAATAAAGTAAACTTGTTGAGTTTTAAAGCCTTATTCATAAACGCTTCATAACAGCATTTTAGCTTTTATTTAGGGCACATAAAGCAGTCGAACCCGGTTGTTCCAATTGTTAGACCATGTCGGAGGCCTAGGTGGTCTAAAAACATCGACACCAGGGTTGGCCACTAACCTACTAACAAGAAGCTTTCCAATGGTTCGTCCCGTTCCGACCTACGTTATTTTCCAAAGAGCAAATGAGACATAACACGTTATGACATTGTTTTAGTAATAGATAGTCTTTATAAATAAGGTAGTTAGGCTTTACACTATTTTTGTAAATGTTAAAACATTTCAATGACTTATCATAGTTTTTAAGTGTAAAATTATGTAATATTTTATACTAAAATAATAATTCTTTAAGAAAGAAAGGGCAAATGCTTTTACCGCGCCACACGGTAATGCTACACTTGTCGAAGATAAACTAACATTCTGGTCTTATATTTTGTGTATGATGATTCTCGAGGGTATTTTAAAATTTTGTAGGCACCCGAACCCATGGCCCTTATTTGTTTTCACTCCAAACGGCCTTTGGGATAAATATAAACAGAAAACGCAAACTGTGCTTTATTTGAAGGTCAAAGGTGCCTTTCAGGTGTTCTTGTTCACGAATTTTGAAAAAATATTTGAGTTTTTATGTATGGAAATAGAAATGGAATAGAAAATATTTGATTTTATGTGAAAAAGAAGAATCCTTTGTCAAACATTAGTTTTAAAATGCTGAATTTTTATTCCACTCTTTATTAGTTTATCAATAATATCTATACTAATATTGTATAGATGAAGAGTTTAATTGTTTGCTTCCTGTTTGTTTGAACGCACTTATCTTAGAAACTACCAATCCGATTTGAATAATTCTTTTTGTAATGGATAGCCACATTCAACCGAAAGCTCATAGATTAATTTCATCACAAAACTTTTACGGAAACGGGCACAACGCAGGTAAAACCGCGGGCGCAACTTAACTATTAATAACCACTGTCACTGTCAATACCTACATGTAACACTACAAACAAGCACCATTTTGTAGGAATATCTGATATTTATAGAGAAAATGTTGGATATTATTTATTCGTTGGTCACGGCAATAAAACATTTGTCTCGCATAAACCTCACTCGTATAGCTTGAACGATAAAATACCGATGTAAGGATGTCGGCATCATGCCGGAAAGTCGAATGACATGCGTTTTCCTGCGCGAAGAAAAATGTATTTTTTTTTTCTCATCATCAAGCTTTGAATAATTCGATTCACATGCTACTATCCTCTACAATATTGTGGTTGAGGCGTAATTTATTACTTTTCCATGCGACACAGTAATTTCTAGTTTGGTTCACCTGTTTGTAGGCAAAATGTTCTATGATTTATTGCATGAGGGTGCGTTCGTATGCGTTTCTAGTATGTAACGTAAGGGTGCATAAATTTTGATGTTATTAAGTGACACTTTCTTTAATTTGCAAATGTGTGCCTTTGACTCTTAAGCCTCGAGGGTGTAGTTTTAGTTGCATTAATTTTGAAATAAATTAACTTTTATAAAAGGATTTGTACAGTAACTGACTTAACAAAAGAATGTCCTACGAAACGCCTTGATGATGGTGACCTGACCTTGTATATTTCATTATTTATTTTCAATACCATGACGCAGTATAGGTAACAAGATAACAAAGCCTGCTTAAATCGTTCAAGAAAAACCCCGTATCAAAGCGAATTTCTTAAAAGAAAATTGGCTGTATTCTATTGTTAATGTGTTTAATTTCACGCTCCCAAAGCGATACGAGTGAGCTCCATCCCATATTTCAGTCGTTCGACGGGTGTGTAAGCATTCGTGACGCTACGTGGCCATCCGCAGGATTAATGGCTCCTGTATTATATTCTGCTGGCGTCAAAATGTTGCCCTTTCGACCTCCACTCCTCTTTACATTACGGTTACATAATTGCCACAAAAAAACGTTTAAAGTTGGATACTTTGAACATTTTAACATATTTATTTCATACTGGTTTCTTAGTCTTCCAGAACGACATGTGGGGTTCCTGTAAACGAGCCGAAATGTCAAATAAAAAATAAAAGCGAAGTGTATCTGTAAAAGTAGTTTCAATGCAAATCTTTATTTCATTGATAGCGGCAAAATAAGGCAAGTCTTTACAATTTACTGTCCTTATTTATGCCACTGTTTATTAAAACTGCCAAGTCATCATAATTAAAATGAATAGCTTCTTATCATAAATTTCCCGTTTCATATAAACTGCAACTGGAATCGGAAGCGCATTTTATTGCAGCAAATCCTATTACAAACAGCTTGGTGTTAACAAATCACACCAAGGAGGTAAGAACGACATAAAGCGAGCGCGAAATATTAATTTTAATTTATTCAGAGTGTAAACCCGCTTCGGCCGTAGCAGTAAATTAAGTAAGCGGAAAGAAGCTCATTTATTTTTGGGCGGATGCGGCGGATTTCACATCCGCGTTAAATACACAACCCGACGAAACGCGCACTTTCTCGTTCCGAGTGTTTTCAGTTAAAATTTAATTTTGGCCGGCAAATTACTGTCTTTTTGTTATTCACTTTCTGAATTCCTGATGACGGAATTAGGTTTGCGTGTGATCATTAATTCAGGGGCTGGATCATGTTTAATTGGGATTGCTATAAAATATTGATCAAAAGAATGTTTGTGGCGTGAGGCAAGCGAGGCCCGACTGCGGAGATTAGTCGTCATTATTCGATGGGGGAAGCAAGGGATAACGTAGTTCACTCCCTTGCTAAATCCTCGCGATCAATATTTAATATGTGCTGCAGTACACTCGCCTACATGACTATGCGTAGTTAGAAACCGCCCACACAACTATAATAACAGGAATTTCGATTAACTACATACGCCCGTATTTAGGCTTCACCCACAATTTCATAACGTCCTTTGTTATGCAATATGCGTAAATACCGTAATAGCATAATATTGGAATTATATGCGTAGGTGGCTAATGCAATAATTGCAACCATTGCCTAATTATGTTTATTACGCTTAACATTTGCCTAATTATGAATAACTAGCAGTGCCCTGCGGTTATACCCGCGTTGTGCTCGTTGCCGTAAGAATTTCTATGCGAAAATAGTCTACATAACCTTTACGTTTAATGTGGTTCTCCATTACAAAAATAATTATTCAATTCGGTTATTTCTGAGATTAGCACGTTAAAACAAACAACAAACAAAATATCAAACTCTTCAGCTTTATAACATATTATAGATAACCAAAGTACTTTCAAAAAACTTTTACCGACTAAGCTTAGCGTTCAAACAGCTCTACCAACAAACTAACAGCGTCGAAAGTTAACTAAAACTTTTAATTAAATTCTTAATTAATTGACCTAACAAAACACCTATAGTAATCTCGTGCAAAACAAAACAGCGAACACACGGCAGTTCAATCTCTGATTAAATTAAGGCAAATTCCCCACCCAGCGATATCTAATCCAGCTATTCACACAATTACTAGACAAAACGTAGTAGTTGGAAGAACAAACTGTCCGCATGTTAGAATCTATTCATTAACCCATGGTTCCCGTATCACACATCTAACGTACTAAAATACAACGGCAAGCCAATTAAAGTTGACCCTATGTCGTTCCGCTACTGCACTCTTAATCAGAGAACAGATACACGGTTAATTAATGTGATCCGCTTTTATTATTCAGTAAATGAGATTTTCTTTAGGGTTGATGACGGTATGCGGTACGCGGCTAGTGACGTTAATACACACGCAGGTTGCGCAACTTTAGTTGCTGTAGGGGAGATTTTAAGTTGCCTTACATTACTTTGAAGTAATACCGAACAAATGTGCTATGTTATTATAGCCATCGTGGCATAGTTTGGCTAAGCTATGTTAGCTCATTGCAATTGTTAAGCAATGCAAACAACTGAAAAAACCTGGACCGATAATTTAACGTCTCCTCTGAAGTACGGTAGTAGCCTGCCCAAGTAGCGAGTTGCACGTTGCTTAACAATCGCAATGAGTACTTAGTTAAACTACGGCACAAGTGCTACAAAAAGTTCTAAAAAAGTCACTGACAAAAGTTACTTTCAGAAAAAACGGGCCTTACGCGTACTCACAGGTAAAATGCGTAGAAAAGGCTATTCGTACTATTGAACGGGTCTCTGCTTTTTTCAGCGAGCTGACCTGACACAATCAGTTCGGCTGAACGGTTAGTTCCCTTTTTCGCCACTGGTTCTTATTTTGTACACACCTATTGTGTTAGGAATTCTGTAAATTACTTTGTTGAATATTGAACACCTGAAAATATTAAATCTCAGATATCAAGGATTTGATAAATTCACTTATAATGTTAGCGGTATTTCTGTGAATTTCTGTGTCCTAGTATTTCAATGAATGGTTGGATCAATTGTATAGGCCTCTAATGCTATTTGAAGAAATCAAAAAAACACTTTACTATTTCGATACAAAGTAAAGTTTTGATGTGTTTTTAACATAACTATACAATCTACTTAGGTTATATTGGTTTGTATGTACGAACTATGGGTAATCACTACTATTACTGAGTTTCTCTATTTTCTCTGTCGCGCGTATATACATTACGTTCAATAAAGTAGCATACAGTAATGCTAAAACATCGTAATATCGCACTACCGACGTTGTCCAGCCCGAATTAAAAGTTGCATTTACAAAAACAGAAATATGTAAGTAGTTTGTTTTAATTGAACGGTTCTATTTTTTAACCACATAAAAAAGAAAAGATTCTCAATTCGATTGAACCTATAAACAAATTAATGTTCTATTTTTAAACCTACTTACACAATCACACAATTATGTTTCTTTTAAAACTGTACCATAGACTAAACTGCGAGTATGTAAAAGCAATCCTGCAACCTTCAACTGTTCTTTATTTGAAACTTAATAATGTTCGTGAATATTCTGAAGTGTGAATGCAATATTCGAGGGTAGTTGGGCTGTCAGTCAACCGTTCACATTGCGTGATCGCCATTGCAATATTGCCACCGCGGGGGCATGTTAAAGGGAGTAACAATGTGTGACTGGTTTGTTTTAGGTATTGATTTTGGAATTCATATAGGTAATTAGCATTTTATTTAAATAACGTAGGAATAGCACTATTCTTCGCATGTTGTGAGCCTTGTGTGTCGCAAACTTTAATGACTAGCATTAAAAAATAAAATCTCAAATGTGGGTAGTTGGTGCGGGTAGTATTTAGTAATTGATATCAACATAGTGAACTCTCCCCGCTTAAGCCAGTCTTCTAGTGACAACGAGTGGTGTAATTTGACGTTTTGAGTGCGTATTTTTAACCGACTGCGGCAAAGCTCAATAGGAAGGTTATTGTTCCTATTCGTTGATTTATAATGAGTGCAAATCGTGTGATATTTAAAAAGTATTAATATATGGTTGTATTCATTAAACAAAGATAATTGACCCCTCTTGCGCCGTGGTAACTCTGTTCCAAAAGCAAATTAATACCAAAAAGCATCCTAATTTCGGTCTATACTACCATAGTCCAGAGCTTTTGTTCAAAAACAATATGAAGTGTTCACTGGACATCGAATAACCATTGTATTGATAGAAATTATTGGCAGGTAGCACCCTTAAATTTAATAATAAGTCCAATAAAAATAAAAGTCATGTCTAATAATGGCAGCTAGTTTATTAGTTTGTGCAGTGCAGACGGTGTGGGGTGTGTCAATCAGTTGGCTCGGCTGATACGTGACTGCAATTACAACTCTGGTAAGTATTCAGTAGAATAATACGGGATTTTTATATTTAGAATGTACTACAGATTTAGTACTCGCGTTGTACCTGTTCTCGTGGGGATTTCAGGATTAAAAGTAACCTATGGGTGGGTTATTTCAGACTGTAATATTTGTGCTAATTTTCATTCAGATCCGATAAGATTTTGCGTTAAAGATGACCTTATATCTAAATATCCATACATCCATACGTCCTCACTAACCTCACAAATCTAAAATTTCACGTGTCTGAATTATAAACCGTAGAAGTTTCTTTACACACAACAAACAAACTTTTGGACTCCTATTTTATCCATTTAGAGATAAAATTTTCGAAAATCCTTTCTTAGTGTGCACTTGCGTCACTTGAAGAACCTTCCTGCCAAATTTCATGTTTCTAGGTGTAGCGGTTGAGGCTGTGTGGTGATTATCAGTCAGTCAGGACTTTGAAAATCTATCCTTTAGCAAAGTAAAGCAGAATAGGTAACTTTTAATCACATTACCATACATCTTCGTTGCATATTTCCAGTTCGGTTGAGTTCTAGAACACGGAACAACAATCAATAACGAAGTTTTATCCTTTTCATTGGAGAGCTCCGTTCGGAATAGATAAAAAGGAAATAGCACTTGGGTTGTTCATTGACTTAAAAAAGGCCTTCGACACCATTAGCCACTCACTGCTATTAAAGAAATTACAAAAAATGGGTATAACTGGAAATGTACTAAAAATTCTAAAATCCTACCTAGAAAACCGTCAACAGATAGTCAAAATAGGATCATATCAAAGTGCACCAAAGCCTTTAACGTGCGGAGTGCCGCAGGGCTCAATCCTGGGACCCCTACTATTCCTCATATATTTAAATAACATTCACCAAGCAGGATTACAAGGTCACCTGGCCTTATATGCCGATGATACCAGTCTATTTTACTTTGGAAACAATATACATGATATTATTAACAAGGCCCAAAAAGACTTAAACGTACTTCAAAAATGGTTCCAATGCAACCTCTTAACGATCAATACCTCAAAAACCTCATATGTAATATTTAATGCTAAAAATAAAAATATCCCTCAACATCTTGACTTAAAAATTAATGATGTGGTTTTAAAACAAGCAAATCATGAAAAATATTTAGGATTAACACTAGATAAAAATTTAAAATGGATTGCCCACTTAGAAAAAATCAAAAGCAAACTTTCTTCGCTTATTGGCTTATTACATAAAATAGTTAGATGTACAACAAAAGATATTAGACCTCTTATATATAACACCTTGGTAAAACCCCACTTACTTTATCTCATTGAGTTATGGGGTAATGCTGCTAAAACAAATTTAAAACCAATTCAAATATTACAAAACAAAATAATCAAAATATTATATAATTACGATTTCTTAACCCCGTCCAAGATAATTTACAAAAACACAAAAATACTAAATATAAAACAGCTATTCACATATAATACATGTATTCTTATCTACAAAATTATTCACAAACTTATCCATACACACACCGAGCTTACTTTGAAAAGTCAAGTAAATAAATATTCGAGTCGTCGAGGTAATCTAGTAGTCCTGCCCACCATAAGGACTAACTATGGCAAAAATAATCTCACCTTTGGAGGAGCACAATTGTACAATAAACTTCCCAAACATGTAAAGGAGTCGAGTTCGTTATGTATTTTAAAAAAAAGATTAATTACTCACATCTATCAAGACGAAACTATGTACTGATCATTATTACACAAACAACATTATAAAATATTAAATTTCAAAAAATAATAATAATATATATACCTACCATATGTAATTTTAATCATAATTTAATTACCTATTTGGAAATTAAAATACTAAAAACCCACATCGTGTAACTTGTACCACACCCTTAGATAACGAAACGAACTCGCTTCTTGTTTACTTGTTTCAACTAAAACTACAACTTGCAAATACTTTTAAATACTCTGTATATTATGTTAAACCACCCGCAAAAAATTGTATTTATTTAATGTTTTTTGTTCTCATGTAAGTGACTTAGTGTCTTAATGAGAAATAAAGTTCTTTAAACCGAATTAGACTTTGTATAAAGATATAAAGTATTGCTTAAAGTTTAACGGTTTCGGTTGCATCCACTACTAAGGTGAGCGATTTCTTCGATAGATTCTCGAACTGTATTTATTGCATTTACTTTTTGTATGTGTTTGATTATGTACGTGAATAATATGATTGTGTTTCTTTGAAAAGTCTTGACCTAATAATAGTATGATAATGTTTAGCTAAGAAGGGGTAATTAAATACCTCACTAACTTATAAATGTAATCGTTTAGAATATTGATACTTCCATTTTTATAAATACATTAAAATGCTACACGGTCACATTTCCGTTAATAAATCAAATTCTCATTAAAGAAACGAATACCTACGAATAATATGTAGATTTTCAATAATGTCACTGAAAACTAAGGTAAATAGACGCTTTCTCGTGCACCAAAGGTTATTAAACCCCTTGGACGCATAAAAACAGCAATTGCAATATTGTCTTTCTTGCTAACATTAATTACCGAGCTATGTTTGGAAAACTGATTTTTACTCCGTTTGATCCCAGCAGGCCTAGCCATATCACAAACGTTTCGTATCTATTCTCTTTCTACAAACGTTAACGCTTTAGCGAAAGCGTTTGTAGAAAGAGATAACTTGCTAGCCAAGTTGACGCTACTGTTAAAAACGCTCGTTCTACAATACGGATAGAATAGATTGCCTCTTTTGCCTATGGTTAGCGTTCTGAAACGTCAAACCAATGTCAAAGTCACAGGCTGTCTTGTGCAGTGTTGCCGTTCTAGAGACTTTGTCGCTAGATCTAGCGGAATTCATAAGTGGTTAGCGGCAAAAAAAAATGAGCTAGCGACAAAAAAATATTTAGAGACTTCTAGCGGATTTTGAGCCGTTGTAAATGTGACTTTTTTTTCGAAAATATATGAAGAATAATGTGTTTTTTAAGACCACCACTACACCTGAACAACCATAAACATCCGTTCTGGCACAAAATATTCTATTTCAACCCCACAATGTTTTGATTTTGAATAATAAATTATGTAATTCTTAGAAAAGTGACTTTTCTATCATTCAGAACATTGTGTGATTTTTTGAATAAATGTGTTAATTTTATTTTTTTGTTATTTTTTGTGAAAAATGAAAATATTTGCCAAAATTAAACGATCGGCGCCCTCTCAAAACCCCAATTTATAAGGCGCGAACTTCGAGATTAGACTTGAACGTCAGCGATAAGATTTAGCGACTTCTAGCGGATTTAAAAAATATATATTTACCAATATTTAGCGGAATTTTTCATATTACTAGGGAGGGACTTTTAATTTTGTAGAACGGACGGCAACACTGCTTCTTGTGAAATTCTTACACCGACTTACACGGCGCGGGTGAAAAATTATTATTAATGCCCGTTCCCGTAGGAAATCCGAGATAAAATGTAGCCTATAGCCTTCCTCGATAAATAGACTATCTAACAGTGAAAGAATTATTCAAATCGGTTCAGTAGTTTCTGAGATTAGCGCGTTTAAACAAACAAACAAAACAAACTCTTCAGCTTTATAATATTAGTATAGATTGTTTTGTGCTGGAAAATGAGTGAAATAAGGTAAAAGTATACTCTTTTTATCATTTTTATGTTAATACATTGCATAATTATAAACATAATTGTAGGATTATTATAGCATGAACATGTTTTTTACGAGTTATAATTTTATTAAACTGATCACTTTTGTAAGATGGAATCGAGATCTCAAACTAGCCTGGAGCAGTCCGAGGTACATAATTTAGAAGCAAAATCAAATAATTACCCAAAAATCTTGCTTTTTCTAATACTTCGGAACTTGAAACATAAACAATGACGTGATGCAACATTAACTACCTACTTAATAAGATGATTGTTTATATTGCTCATCATGTAGTCCTTTTGTTTCTCTATTATAACATTTAAACTTTTTTTAGCCGAGGTGATATAACGAGGCCCAAAAAAGGGGCACAAGGCAGAATAAAAGCTGACCGTCTGGGGTAAGAACTAACAGAGTTCATGAACTCCAGTGGAGGGGTAAATAAATAAATGGAAAAAAGTAAGCACCATACATATCATTAGTTATTCAATAACTCGTGAAAATCTACCAATTAAATCATATTGAAATAGGATGTAAATTATTATGTTTATCCAGCTTTGAATAAACAAAACAAACTAACCACACTTATTAGCTCATGAGCAGGCATCTCCTATGTTAGAGATACTTTGGAAGACATACAAACAAACACGTAATAGTAACAATTTGATTTATTACTTACTGAACAACAAACTAACTCATATTACTTTACTTAATACATTTATTTGTGTGTAATAAGTATAATTTTTACTTCCTCAGCATCTCCTGTCCCATCTCCGCTGCCCACTCTCTCTGAAGTTGCTTTCTCTCAGGAGGAGATGGAAAGGTTACGACTGGAAGCTCGGAGAGTTGAAATGGCAGAAAATCGAAACCAAACTTTATGTCGTTTGGTTCTGAATAATTTGGCAGAAATATTGCCACAGTTGAGGCCATCACTACCTTCAACAGATCCATTGTAGCCTCGAATCACCTCAAATGCCATGATGAACATTTTGAGTTAATTATGTTTATGATTTTTAAGTTAATTATTTACTCTTTAACTAATGTGCAGTTGTATTAAAGAGTTATATACCTACTTACCTTTCTTACTTAATGTATATTATAACGAATATTAAAATTTTATTACACTAATTATCATATATTATGCCACAAGTTAATTAAAGAAATAATAAACAATAGTTTAACAAATTTATTTTATTTTGATAAGTACTTTCTTATAGAGATGTCAATTAAAAATATTATCGGTAATTATTTAATGGTGTGAACAATAAAAAATATCTATCTACATAATATCCTCTTTTATTAAACAAATTCTGTAAAATTAACATAAGAACTAAAACTAGTAATTTCCCCACTTACTAATCACAACTTAAAATGCTATTATTGTAATCTATTTAACAAACATCTTAGCATGGCTCTTCCCTGGATTCCCTCATTTTGACTACCCACAGGATCGGAGGTGGAAGCTTGCATGGGTATATCATTAGAATAAGAATAAGAATAATCTTTATTTGCCATAGAAGTTGTGTACATATGTGCTTATAATTACTAAGATTAAGGCTAAGAAGTTAATTGTAGTGTTACAACTGACCCCTAACTAGATTATTTATAATCTGTATGTAGGGATATCAGTCCCATTCCCTCGTTGAGTGCCTTTACTATAGAGTTTAACAGATTATGAGGTGGGTTTACATTGGCCTTTATACATTAAACATTTTGAATACTTAAAGCTAGTTATAAAACAGCGGTTTACACAACTTTTTAAGTACTAATGGGTTTCTTATATATTAATTATGAATACATATTACTTACACAAGTTTAGAAGCAGGATTTTGTGTGTGTAGTAGAAGAGTGAATTTAGGATAATGATGGATATTAATGTGTGATTAAGATAAGAAGGTTAGGAGTGTCTCTATTTCGTCATAGGTTTTTGATGTAAGCCACTCTGTCAGCACTTGTTTACAACGTGGGTAGGTTAAGGAATGGTGGGAAATGATTTTATTGATCTTATTGTAAAGGTGAGGGCCTAAGAAGTAGAAAAAGTGTCTTGTGAATGCGTATTTTGATGCTGGAACATGACATACGGTGAAGTTTCTTCTGGAAATGGATTTAGTTAAGGGTGTGAGTGAGTGCACTTTTAGTAGGGTGTTTAAGATGAAGAGCTGTCGAATACTCAGCACTTTGCATTCCTTGTATAGTTCAAAGGTGGGGTATATTCGCGGTTTGAAGGTGCAGATCTTGAGCAAGGCTCTTTGTGCCTTCTCTAACGAAAGAAGATGAGTTTCGACCATCCTCGTGGGCAGCCGGAGGTAGTGTTGGTGGTTGTAGCTCGGTGATAATGAAGAACCCTGTCTTTCAGTAAACATCTCCACCGTCCTTTGAGTAATCCAAAGCAGCGTTCAATGGTGTTTCGGGCTTGAATATGCCTTTACGTATATAGCTCTTCCCCTGACCCTTGTGCTGCATTCAGGATATTTGTCGAAACGAAATCGCTCTCTAAATAAAGTATCCGACATTTCCCGGATGGATTCTGTGCACTCTTGATACAAATTTCTTCTCCGGCGTTTCAACCACACTGCTTCATTGTGAGCACACCACAACATTATTGAACAATAAATTGAATTGAATTGAATTGAATGTTTAAAGAATGCATTTTAAGATGCTAGAAGGCAATTGTGTTCAAAAAATCAATGTTTTTTTTCACTTCCCAGTCACAATTCTCAATTACTTTCATAAACAACCACTCAAAAACAGTAACAGCTGATGGTAAATCCGCCATTTTCTAGCGTTTTCTACAAGGTGCTAGCGATCGCTTCCCATTCGCTTCCCAAGCGTTCACAAACTTAGAATTCGTTTCGTTTGCGCTTGTCAAAAGTGCAACTTGGCTACCATTTGTATGGGATGAAGCGATCAACACTGTAGAATCGACAACTTTCTATTCTCTTTGTTTTGACGAAACGATAAACTGTAAACTTGTCTACGAATTATCTATTCGTTTATTCTGAACGTTAGAGAAATGTCATTCCCATACATTATTTTCGTTTTCTATAGCGTTTGCGATCATAGAATTGCAACTTGGCTAGGCCTGCAGGTTTATTAAGGCAGAATTAACATTGACTTTCTTGTTAGAACTATAATAAAATGGAGATATTTTTCTAAAACTAACGAGATACTAAAAATACCTTGCAGTGCTAGTTGACGTCACAGCTAAGATAACAATGCAGTCTGAAAGTTAACCTTTCTGAGCTCCAAATTGGGCTAAACTTCAGTTTACTTAACAGCAATTCCAAGTCTGAACACATGAAATACTGTGTCGCTTACGCGGTACATTCTGGGTGCATTGACAAACATCTTACACCATCCAAACTTACTCCGTGTCAATAATGGAAAACGCTAGTGCGTTATTTGAATAAGTAATCCTTTCAAGCGCGTGCCAAGGATTTTGTGGATTAGAAATATAATTCAGAAATATTTCGCTGTTACCTTTATTATGTACGTGTTCTGGCGTACGAGAGAAATGGATTAAAATTGTATCGTTAATGTTTTTCATTAGGTTTCATTAATATTAAGTATATTAACGTAGCTAGCTAGCTTTAGTAACAACTCCTTTTATATATAAAAGGTTTTTACTACATAAATAGATACAGATTTATTTTACGCCTGAAACCTCCTCACTGTACTGATATCTTCAGTGAGTCGAGAGGCCTTTGCCCAACAGTGGAACATTACAGGCTAATACTTTTTACTTTTTAAAGCTAGGGTTGAGCGAAGTTATTAAAAGTTCTTTAACAAGTTCACTAGTCCACTCATCCCCACTGTACTGTACACTGAACTGAGAACTTGTTAATCAAACACTAAAACCACGGCAACCAAGCATGCAACATATAAAAAATGATAATATATCATATAAAAAAATACAAGCCTATGACATTCCACTGTCTCATCTCACTGAAGTTATCAGTGCAGTGAGGAGGATTAAGCATAATCACCAAACTTGCCTACTGCGTGTTGGTGATCTCAAACCCGAGGCATGTTAAAAAGTTAACATACTTTGCTCGATCCAGGTATTGAACTCAGGTTCCCAGTTTTGGCAGGCATATACCACTAGACCACCGAGGCAATTATCTATTAATGAGCGAGAGTCAACTATTAAACAGCCAAAATTCTTATCCTAATTCAAAGAAGCTCACGGCTTCTTCCAGCTATTCTCCAGCTTATTGTTACGAAAGGTTCTCAGTATTCTGTAGTGTTATAAGCTCCTCTAAGACCACTTTACTGTGCGAGTATAACTTACAGTATTTACTTCAGTTTACTTTGTGCTTTCTAGACCGTGAAATTATTGCTGCATAATTTCAGCGCTGACAACAGGCCGCCATTGTTATTTATGATCTAAGTTCTTTTAAAAATGATTCAGTAAAGCCATTATTATTTATGGATTCTGAAAAATGCATGTGATTATTTAATTCATTTACCGAGCAACATCAACAGATTGTACATACATAAAGAATTTACAAATTTTACAATGTATTGTGCTGACGTACACTCTAACTATTAACCTACTACTACGTGTTTTTCGCGGCACAGAAGGTTGTTTTAGTGAGTAAGTGTTTTTACTTAGTAATAATAAATATATACCCGTAGTAACAGTAGTACCACGTTAATAATGTGTAAAAATCGCGAATGTTTGAAAAAGAACAGCATTAAACAGTTTCTTTGAAGTTATATTAATGTTCTTATAATAATTAGTTGATTTTAGTTGTAATATACTAAAATAATGGAGTAAAACTGATCACTGAAACATCACTTCCTAAAAGCAATATCATTTCATGCTACTTCAATGACATTCCTACTATCCAATGTTACCAATCTTGGAGCTAATAAGTCACAAATTATTTCGGTTTGTTGCAGCTATCTCCACTTTATAAAGAGAGTTGGACGGATTGAGTAAGTTTTAGATTGCATTTCTATTGAAGCGAAGCTCAGCTGAACAATCACAATGCATTACGAAAAGATTTTGACAATGTCAATTCGATGTTTGACGATCTCAATGCGCTGTAACAGCTATAACAGCCTCCGTGGTCTGGTGGTTTGAGCGCTCGGCTCACGATCCGGAGGTTCCGGGTTCGATTCCCGGTGGGGATATCTCACAAAAATCCCTTTGTGAGACTGTCCTCAGTTTGGTTAGGGCATTGCAGGCTGAATCACCTGATTGCCCGAAAAGTAAGATGATTCCGTGCTTCGGAGGGCACGTTAAGCCGTCGGTCCCGGTTACTTTCTACGGATAGTAGTCGTTACATGAGCCATGTCAGAAGCCTTTGGCGGCTCAATAACTCTGACACCAGGATTGGTCAGGTTGACCATTCACTCGATAAAGAAGAAGAAGAATGCGCTATGATCGGTTAAACAGACTCCGCACCACACCGCGCCGCTTTAACGGAAACGAAGTATTTGTGACACCACGCTCTTAACTATTATTATTCTTCTTTTAACAACAATGACGTCAAAGCAACTAACTGTAATATTCTTCATCTTCACTAGATGGTTATTCACTAGATAATAATATTGAACAACATAATCGCAGTGAAAACTGGCTACCATTTCCTTCACGAAATCTCCAGTGAGGTATACCTAATTCATCTTCCGCCAATTTAAAGTAACGCATCTTATTCCGATGCTAATACGCCCCACGTATTCTCGTTATACCCGCCATGCGGGTAGATTGCACCTCTTCGGCTGACAACTTTAATCAACTCGATGGAAATTTGTCTTACTTGTGAGTTCCTCTCACGTCTCCACGGATCCACTGAACAATGAGATTTGCTTTAGATAAATTCCTGCGTTGGAGCCCACGAGAATATATGCCCTGTTCTGTTATTCGACTAACATCTTACGGGGTGTGATCGCATCAGTTTTGTTGGTCGCATTATTACTTGTGTTCGTCTTGATTTATTACTTCACTTTTTTTGGATTTTAGCGCTGTATTTTTAAAGGTTTTTCAGGTTTAAGCAAACACTATAGTTGTATCTCGAATACTATGCATTTTCACTTCTGCACTGTGATGCCTCTTGTGAGATCTTCTTTGGTTCCTGTAAAAATAAAATAAGTCTAGAACAGTCTTATCTAGGGAAGATGGCAATCTTTCTATTTTCTATGGCGTGTCATCTAATAGTCAAGTAGTCATTAAACTGGACGTTTTGATGGTATGGTTACTCTCACACGGAATTCGAAGCATTGCAAATGACTGTATCGATAAAAAGATAATTTTGTTGCACAAGACATACATTTCTGATAAAGCAGGCAGTATATTTCTAGTAGTTCAATTAACAGTTAGTCCACACAGCGAACCGCAAGTCGAACAAACAAATAAAGGGAAATAGCGATAGTAAAACCGGAGCGGTGTCACGTAATTACTCTAGTTATCCCAAGTCAAGTTAATACATTATAATGAAATGCCAGCCCATTCTTTACGACTCCATTAAGTTGTTGGAGAAAAAATAAAGAGAGAAAGGAAATGGCAACCACTCAGTATAGTCTGTCCCTCGTCAAGATCGGACCTGAATGCGAAAAATTCTTTTCTCGATCGACTGACTTTCATGAATACTAATGTTGGGGGAACAGCGAATGTCATGATGTGTAAAGAAAAAGTGTTTAGTAAGCAGGCCCATACTGCATTATAATTAAGCAATTAAAATTAAAAGCGTTTTCCTGTTAACAATCATTCAAGTTTATAAAAAAGCTAAATTATTATGTAAATTCATTTCGCACTAATTAAAATTAAAACATAAGTAAATCAAAATATAATTTTCATACATCTCCTTTGAGTTAATGAAACTAGACCGAAAACTGGGTACATCATTATGCAGTTAATTTAAACAACGACTGTTTTCTCAAAAGCAAAATTTTCATCACAGTTGCGGCGTTCAAACGTAGCGAAATTTAGCTCAATTTCCATGCAGAAAATTCCATGAAAATGCACATAAGGGAAAATGTTGTTCTTATAATTGGACAGGTGCACCGCCTTAGCCGTGCGTGGCATTTCTGCGCAGCACATTAGCATATAAATAAGTAGCACCCTCTAAAACCAAAGGGCGTATTCAAACTCAACCATTTTTACATTTTTATGACCGAAAAACCAATTATCACAACCAATTATCGCTTCAGTTAAAAAGAATTGATTTTTCAAAATGCAATTTGGTATTCAGCGTCGGTTTGTATTCAATTGCTTACGTTTTTGATTGTTTGTTTCTATTTCGCGTTTGTGGGAAATGGCTTTTGAAGTAAACTGCGGGATTAGTTACAGGGAATTGTAGTTGTACCTACGCAATGATCGTATATCACTGACGTATACATTAATCTAGTGATACATTGTTCTATGCGTGCACCCCCGCTTTACGCGTGGATCAAGCTTTAAGTGAAAGCGGAATCAACAAACATTAACCCAAAATATCTTCAAGATATCTAACAAAATACACCTTCTAATTGCCTGTTAAAATAATTCTTCATTAACCCTTAACGAGACAATTTTATCAGCCACATTAACCATTAGATAAATAGCCATGAAATGAGGAAATAACCTCATTTCGATTATAATCTGGGTCTTGAGAATGATACAATATTTCAGTTTCCGCATCCCTATTCTCTTGATGGTCTATCCATCTTGAAACCTAAGGGAGTGTAATTGAAAGCAATGGAAGGGATTACTGGGTTAATGGTAGCACTAGCGTATGTCGTGAAGTGATTTCGTTTGATGAAACATGTAACGTATTAACTACGTGATTACATGTTATTACCAGATGTTAGATATCTTCTAAGATTATTTACTCGATTCATTATTTATTACAACGTATAACTGTGGATAGATTATGTAGATAATTGGTTGTTTTACTTGTTTCCTTTATTTATGTTGGTTAGAAAAACATTGAAATAGTTTTAGACCCTTTTTTAAAGACGGTTAAAGTTTCAATCAAAAACAATTCTACCAGATTATTTTCAGGTAAAATAATGCCAAAACGTGCCCTGTAAAATAATTATAGGTACACACTACTGGGAGCAAGTCAAGTAGTCCATAGGGACAGTTAGGAAAAATAAATAAGCTTGAAAACCCAGCAGCCTAGATGGGCTGCAGGGTTTTCTATTAAAAAGATTAACTCCTTACAATAAGTATTTTTACATACAATGGTACCAACAAATACATTAATTAATGAAAGCGTACGCTTATATCTACAAAATGTTCTCACTAGCGCCATCTATTAGAGCCACCGCGCGGGACGGAAAAGTAAAGTAAAGTAATAATAATAGCCTGTTATGTCCCACAGCTGGTTAAAAGCCTCTCATCTCTGTGAAGATATCAGTACAGTGAGGAGGGTTAGGCAACAAAATACTAATATCAACAAAATCCCTAAACACTATCCGCTTCGGCTCCAAATCCGAGGCGCCATTTTGTTATGGTTGTCGCACGTCGCGCCGCCCGACCACAACGCTGATGTAGCATGCTAACCCTTCCCAACCGTTTGCCTGTGGATTAATCCATCATACCTATACAGATTTAGCTTTTGTTCACTAACGTTGCTGATCTGAATTTGTGGAAGAATTTAGTCAATTGGTTGACGTTGGTTTTGTGGTTGTGATCGCTGCGTATTTCGTGTTGTAAATTATTTTATTTGGAAAACAAACGCTATTGTGACAAGGGAAAACAAAATATAAATCTAAAAACTGTTAAAATTGTTTTCACATATAAAGTTGAGTGGATATAAATATTTGTTTTTACGCAAATAAAGTATGTTCGACAAATAATGTATGAAAACATACTGATACTTGTGTAATGTTCCCATTCCATCAAACTCACCGGCTCGCAACTTGGAAACTTGCTTCATGTCAACGACGCTTTAGCTAAACCAATTCTTGTCCTGTCAAAGCACTCTGTGAAGAAAATTTACATACAATTATGTTGTTCAAAAACTTTAGTTATTCGAAACGGATTAGTCTTATCGGGTGTTGTTGCGCCGCGCCTATGCTCCAAAGTTTTTATAAACTGCTCTAAATCATTCGTATACGTTAACAACGGTAACAATGCTTCTTCCGGTCCCTACTCCACCATGTAAAACTTTTTTATTCGCGCAGCCAATAATTCAAGATATGTTGTCGAACTTTTTATGGCTCAAACGTCTACGTACAAATATTAGTTTATTGGGCATCGCGTCATATCATGATATATTACCGTATTTTGGTCAGATATAACAAGACGTTTATTAAATTTTTATGAATGTGGAGATGGCAAAACTGTTATTTATAGATGTTTTAATATATTTTTTGGGTATAAATTGTTACAATAATTCAATATATTTGTGGTTTTTTGTTGGGCATTCAGTTGGAGATGATTTATTGTAACATTTTATTATAGACATTAAAATCTCTACTAATGTCGTCAACGATTGAGAGGCATTTGCACGGTACAGGAGACGGCAAGAAGTTTTGCTCGTTAGCATTTAGATGGAGATAGGATACCGGTTTGAAATTTGTCACGCGCTTATGTATGTATGTATAAGTAGGTACATCAAGTTATACAAGAACCACAGGACCGTCCAACTTAACGGTGAGTCAGTATACGACAAGTGGTGATGTGATCTTTCAATTGCCCACAAGTAAGACATGTCACCCTCTGCTGTAGTATTATCATACCTACAGTTCGTTCTATTGTATGCTATAGCAACAGATTTATTTACGACAACGTGATTTAGGTCAATAGAACAAGTTAATAATTCATAAAACTTATTACTTCAGTCGTCAATAAACAAAGGTGGTGAACTAACTTTAACAACTTTGAGTAGCAAAATTTGAAAATTTTATATCGCTCATAAAGAGAAGGTTGCGTTTAAAGACTACCAACTTGGTATACGCTTAACTGGCTTTTATGTATCGTTGTGAAGCTAATGAAAGCTACCTAACAACCTTCCGTCATTTTATTATCCACTTAACTGCGGGCGAAGAAGATCCGGCCAAAGGCATCGCATGATCCCCAATGTTTGACAAAATACAAGTATAAATACAAGTTGATACAACACGAAGACGTACGCACAGCCTTAATATGACCTCATAACTAACTAACCACTTTGAATACGCTGAAGTTTTGACATTTTATAGGCTTTAATTAAAGCTGATGTAGCGTATATTCAAAAGTTATGGAGTTTTGAAGGAAGTTATAGTTTAAAATTGTTTTAAGTAGCGGCGTAGAGGAATAGACTGTCTAGTGAAATGGAATGGTAATAAATTTAAAAAGTAGTTAATATTGTTCTTTATATGACGTTGCATAAACTACTATTATGGGTCTGATGTTTCATTAAGCTATAGTAATTATAAAGTATTTGCATTTTATATAGAACTAGGAGTGCCCCACGGTTTTTCTCGCGTTGTGCCCGAAGTTGTGCGATTTTCGGAAAAAAAAATTGCTGTTAAAATTTCCTTTGAATGTGGCTATCCATTACAAAAATAATTAATCAAATTTATTACAAACAGAAAAGAAATAAAAAACAAAATATCAAACTCTTCAGCTTCGTTTTATTAGTATAGATATAGATGATTCATAATAAAATAGATTTAAATGTATATTTAGAAACATGGCTGCCTGATGTAATTTTTCATGAACATGTTTTCACTTGCCATTATAAAGTAACCTCAAAGTTACTGCATATTGCTGAAGCATTTACCATTTACTACGGTGATTCATGTGTTCGTTATTCGTATATAACTTGGAGTAAAGTGAAATAAAATTTACTAAACATTTGCAGGTATATAAATTTTATAATTTATGTGACACACAACGAGCAGGGTAACGTAAAAGTTTCCATAAACAATTCTCACCACAAACCATAATTTTATGTGCGTATTATAATGAAATTATTAAAATTCTCGCGGCTTGTGAAACAGTCGCCACAATCCGGAACATCAATGTGTAACTTCACGGACCGAGTTATGTCGAACTATGCAAATTTCACCTAACACTGAACAAACGGGATGCCGAATATCTCAACTCGTGTATAGTTCTCTCTGCGAATGTTGTGAAGGTTTTTTGAACAAAATTTGTCACTGGTAATGCAGGTCTGGTATATTTTGTGCAATTACTCACATTACACTTTATTTTAATCTTCTTCTGTATATTAAAGAAGGTCGTGTTAGTTACACTACTTGTAACTCAAGAACGGCTGGATCGATTTTTATTATTGTTTTTTTCTGCATCTGGAATAGTTATAAAATCCTGATAATTTTAAAATCCTAATCGTGTACATTCATTGACTATTAGGCGGCACGAAGTTCACGGGTCAGTTTGTGTTTGTCACTACATAGTATAAAACAAAGTCGCTACTTTTGTCTGTTTGTTTGTCTGTATGCTTAAATCTTTAAAATTACGCAACGGATTTTGATGCGGTTTTTTGTAATAGGTAGAGTGATTCAAGAGGAAGGTTTATATGTATAAAAATTCCCGAAATTCCCACGGGAACGGGTACAACGCGGGTAAAACCGCGGGGCGCTGCTAGTTATGTTAGAAAATAAACAACTCTATTAGCAAAGTTGTGTTTTTATTGTATAAAAACATTTTATGCCTTAAAGTCAGCGCTTGATGTTCCTATTCAATTACACGGTCAGATAATTTTAATTAAGACTTTAATTCAAGAACTTAAAACCGTTGTCTTGGACTATTAGAGTTGTAAACAAAACTACTAAAAAACAACATAAATTGCAACACGCCAAAACAAAAACTAAAAGCAAATTAAAAAGTTTCATGCAATTGTGATTAAATTCCAAAAGTAAATGTAATTTGAACTGTAAGTTAATAATTAACATCGGGTGCGGGGTGTCTACCAAGAAACTAAGTTTGACTCAATATTTGCCTTGCTCTACTGTGTTGAAGTTACAAGTCCACGAATAGTTATTACCTTAGTACCTATCCCAAGAAACTCATGCTTGTTCAAATAATATTGATTTAAGTTGCTTCACTATTAATGCATTACACATCTTCGGGTCGCGGTCATTGTTTGTGTTCCAACAAATATTTTTAAACGGAGAATATTTGACATTCTCGAATGTGAAAATAATATGTGTAACTAGTGAGTTGTCAGCTGTGGAGTGTTTGGAAGGTCCACACAAAGGATGGACACTTTTTGTTCACACAACTTTACGGACGCTCGTCTGAAAGAATTAACTATTGTTTTGTTAACAGCTTTGTTGGTAAAATTGTGTTGTTTTATTTTTCTGACACGTGATGTAAATACAGATAATGATTACTTTAACGTGCTTTAAGAAAACATTTAAACGTACGTCTACTTGCATTGACAAGCGTAATTGACTACTTAAGACTTACTGAAAAACAATAGTTAAGAAAAAATAATGTAATCTAACATTTTAAAACACTATATATATAAAAATAACCAACATATGGCTACTTACCCGCTCTTGTTAGGCCTCTAGAGGACTGTTCTATCAAACAGTTGTGGTGCCGTCTTATTATAATGAAATTTGAAAGTAATATTTATAGCCTTAAAGTACCTAAAATGACCCTACACAAATTACGACGCATTTACGCCGCAAAAGCACTGATTAAGCAAACTACAGTTATTAGTTCTAAACGCACAAACAATATATCGCAGTAGGTGTTACCAGCGCGTATGGTCCGTTGTTACCGTAAAATTTTATAGCATTCGATGTTGAAATGATACACGGAACAATCTAAATTATAGAGGCTTGTTGTTGGCACTACGCCAGTTGTGTACTGGTAATGACAGCGGCTTATCCAATTTGTAGCGTTATCTATCGACGGAAAAGTTGCAAGTGCCCATAGCAGTGCTCGGGACCACTCTCGGTAAAATACTGAGTTAGGAATTGAAAAATAGAAATGTTTTACTTCTTGTTGTTTATTACATATCTTGTTCTGCTAGGTATTGTTTTTCTGTGTTGATAAAATATTTGAACTGATCGTTCAGCCAAGAATGATTCGTATCCGTTACTCTTTAAAGTACAAATTGAAATACTTAACCTCTTGTCTCTTACGCCCGTACACAGACGTCAAATGCTTCCTCGATAGAGATTTAATGAGAGATTTAGACATGAAGTAATGTATGAAAAATTGATAATTACTTAGTCAAGCGGCATTTAAAGTGGTTGCAAATTTGATAAAGTCGTTAAGTCACAAAAAGGTAAAAAGAGAGACTTACTGCTTCTTCTTGCTAATTCAATTGTTACTCAGTGGTTCAATTGTTACTACATACATACATATACCCTGGTTTCATACAAATATTTCCAGTTAACTAAACGACATTGTTCTACAATATAACTGACACTTACACATATTATATGCTGGAATGTCACCCTCTTAAGAAGATCGCTTAATCTTCAGACATTGTTAAACATATTCGCAAAGCATCCAACGGTTATTATTCACATGTAAACCGTTTAGCTTTTGCCAAGACGGTGATTTTATAGAAGCTGTTAAGGAGCTGCTCTTATAGCTAAGTGATGCGAGATAAACATTATGCGCGTCTAGTAGCGATGGGGGCAAAACATCCTCGACGGTAATCCTAGCATAGCCTCATTATCTTAATAAAAATGTATAAGAAAATCTTCAACTCAGGTTTTTTCACATGAAAAATATTGAATATTAAAGTACTGTTGTTGTGTGCTCTAATAGGTCATTTGGATAATAGGTTACTAATAATACTATTGTTTTGTGCTTGTCATTTATAAATCTATTATCCACTTATATGCTTACCCCCAAATACTCAAATTAGGCTACAAAAAATGTATGCATCTAATTAATGTTTAATTTGAATGGTATTTTGATGTTCAGTCATTAGTTTTAGAGATCGTTGTAGATTCCATTACCTCTTTCCTCAAAAGTACATTATCGTGGATCAATTGAGCACCTCATTTTTTTAACGTCATTGTTTCTTAACTGTTTGACAAGCCCGTTGGCACAGTGGCAGTGAGAGCGCTTACTGTGTTGGGGGTTGCGGGTTCGATTCCCGCCCGGAGTCAACAATATGTGACAACATAGTTGTTGGCGACGACGTTTGGGTGTCATTTATATATTCTTATAAAGTATTTGTGAATGTATATATAGTAGTATCAGTTAGTTAGATTCCATATTACAAGCTTAGAGCTTAGTTTGGGTTTAATGAACCGTGAGTGAATTTGTTCGGGTATATTTATTTATTTATTCCTAACTACCACAATACTACCCGTCAATAACCGGCAACCTCATTACTTTGATTCATAACCGAACAACAAATCCCTAATCGCATTAACAAAACAACTGCAAACATAACGCCCCATTTCAACGAATAACTCCGGAGCTTTTAAATCTGCACTGATGATTAACCCTCAAGCTGCCATTAAAAATAGATAGAACAAAATATTGTTCGCGCTAGTCCCATGGGCCTCACGTGCCTCGTACGCTTCCATCCAATTCAATTATCAATGTAACTGCGAGACTACCTCTATGTGACTCTACGAGTGTTGGAATGAAATGTGCCTTGCAAGTGAATTTGATGGCTGAACGCTTACAATAAAATGAATCAAATGCTGTTGGAGTATTCAGACTTTGGTTTTAAACGATTGGTTTTGATATTTTAAGAATATAGCCAATGTCTTCGGTCAAATCTTCCTCATTTTATTGGCACTTTTAGTGGGATGAGAGACTTTTTTTGCAGAGGGACAATACAACACGTATGTTTTTTTACTTCCTGTCATAATTATTTTTTCTAACTAATTTGACATGTGATGATCCTCAATCAAATCCACGATAATAATAATAAAATTTGTAATTTTGTCTCACTCCATAATACCTAATCCAAAATTATTTATATTGATTGATTAGCCAGTAACCGTTAGATAGACTCCCTATTTTGTAAAGTAACGTTGTTTCAATCTACATGCAAAACAAGAGATTGACACTGATTGACAAAAATAAGTTACATTAAAATGGAATAAAATGATTTGTACATTTAAGTAAATTACTTAAATCAATACTTTCTTAATTATCATCCTCGCTTCACAAAAAGGTTAAATTGATTTGATCATCTCATTACAGCATTCAGTGTACATTAACGAAACAAATTTACCTGACCAATTATTTTTAACAATTACAGATTCATTAAATTCTGATCATATCTCGTATTAACCAACATGGTGCAAGGGAATTTAATCATTATATACAGTGTGTGCCAAACAAGTGTGAATTAATTTTGCATCGTGCAATCTAGGGATGCGCTGGTGGCGGCATCTGGCCTGACACGGCCTGACCGATTTGATATGCACCCTTCTACCAATACGAATGTACCTATGTATCTGTCATTCGCATGCCTCTATTACTTGATTGGTGTATTTCAATGAATATTTCAATTTGTTTGTGGATGTTTAATTGAATGTATTGTATTGTTCGTTTGCGTAAATTGTCTGAATAACCGAAATTAGAATTGTATTTCAAATGGGTAGACTGAACAATTTTCGCTTGTTTTTTGAGTCGGTTAAATTCCTATAAAAGGAAAACACGAATACGTAATTGTATTATGAATTCCGAACCAAACAGATCTTCAGTTGAATGAACGTTAATGAATTTTAATACATGGAAACTCAGACTGAAAATACGCCTCCGTTTCGATTGGTAAAAATGAAATATCCGCTCTGTACCAATTGCATTAAATCAACTGCATAAAAATCAGCCAATTATTCAAATACGTAGCGCCGTGAACCGAAGAATGTATCGATGAATATTAATTGAAGTAAAAATAGCGAAATAAACTGAATAACCGAATAAGATGAGTGTTTACGGGTAGGGCAAAGCGAAGGCAATTAACGCGATGATTGCGCGTGGTATTGCACCCATCGACCAAATTTGCGGTGACATTAAACGCCATGGTCACTTATATTGGACTTAATTTGGTTGCCGTTGTATGGATTTTTAATACGCATTCAATTTTTGGTCACCATTCATCTAGACACGCGGCAGCGTGTCAAGCCAAGTTCAAGCAAAGGAACGGCTAGCCAGCGCCGAGTGTAATATTACACGAACCATTTGGTGCCACTTTTGACCCTTCTATAACTCAAAACCTATTTAACGTAAACACATGAAACTTCGTGTGTTTAATTATATCCATTAGGACATCTAGAAACCCAAATTTCATGAAGCTAGCTCAAACGGTTATAAAGATATGAACGTCAGAAAGTCGTAAATTTTAGTATTGACTGACTGACTGACATATAGTACCTAAACCTAACCTACTTCCAGATGACCTAGAAGGATGAAATTTGGAATCTAGCTCGGTAATTGTGTGTAAGCGTAAGAAAAAATCTAAAAATATAAAATAGTTAAAAAATAGGGGGGGTCCCCATACAAAAAATATATTTTTTAATTGTAGCGTTGGAACCGTTACTAGCAGATATTTGAAACTATCCCAATATATGTATTATTATATTTGCTATTTAACTGCAATATAAACGTAAAGTTAAGTAAAAAAATAAGTGGTGTCCGTGTCCCCATTCAAAAAAACTTAAATTTCGCGCTAAACAACCGGCCAACGGTGTGTCGTCGGCGGCGCGCGGTAGGTACTTATGACGCGGTCGGTCCACCGTCGCCCCAGCCAATCAGCGTCACGCTCTGATGAATAGTACACAATTATAAGCGGTAGCGATTTGGTAAAAATTTAGCGGGTCGGTTGGTTTATACCTGCATGGTAGTAAAGCGATGTATTATTGTTACCGATATAATGTATGTATTGACTAATTTAAGAATGCTGGTTGAACTCGCTCGCGCCTTGCACTTGTAGGCTAAGGACTCACGAAGCGGTTTTCACCCGTGCCCGCCGCGGTTGCGGGCCCGCAGCCTTTGTAGAATACAGATATTTATGTAAAAACTTAAAGCACATTTCACGACGCGTTTTACGCCCGCGGCGTGTGCGATTGTTTGCGGGTCCCGCTGCTCCAGCGGTCATCTTGTACCGGCGGGCGCGGGTCGCGGTCCCGCAGCCGCGGCGGGTTGCACCCGCGCGTTCTGCGGTCGGTTGGCGGGCGACCGCGCGTGGACAGCGGGGGGCGGGGGGGGGGGGGGGGGGGAGGTTAGAAATCCGACGCCATTTTGCAGTGACTTGTTATTACTCGTTGCGTAGTAGTTTCTGGTGTGTGTCCATCTGATCACTCAACTCAACTGATCGTTTAACCGCCCGTCTTGCGATTATCAACCGCCAAGTTTGCGGGCGATAATCGCAACCGCGACGGCTGCGTAACCGCACAAAACTCCGGTCTCGTGAGTTTTGAAAATAAAACTCCATTCCGCCACCGCGGCGGGCACGGGTGAAAACCGCTTCGTGAGTCCTTACTCGTACGCGGGGGCAGCGCGCGGCTCACAAGCGCTATACGATACAATTTAAAATGCGAACGAACCAAAGTACCTATGCAGCGGAAACGCAAGAAAAAACAATAAATATCAATACCTAGTTTTCTTTACAAAAAGTAATGATATCCCACCAAAAACATAAATGTAAAAAAGGAGAGCCAAGTTCAATACAAAAATTATGCATGGCTATGGGCTTCGCTGCAAAAAGAATGGAGATCTAAATGAGGGCCAAGTTCTAGGCAATATCTCAATATGTATTTATAGGAACAAAATAACATTATGAACAAGTATTAAACTCTATTTCTTCTCTTTATTCGATACCTATGACAATTGCTGTTATTTAAAAATGTGAGATCTTAAAGTGGGTTAGATTTAACTTGGCCAGTTTGTTGTTATATGTTGAATAACTTTATAAAATGACTGCTGTAATGAAAACTGGTCAAGTCAAATCTAACTCACTTTAAGATCTCACATTTTTAAATAACAGCAATTGTCATAGGTATCGAATAAAGAGAAGAAATAGAGTTTAATACTTGTTCATAATGTTATTTTGTTCCTATAAATACTTGGCCCTCATTTAGATCTCCATTCTTTTTGCAGCGAAGCCCATAGCCATGCATAATTTTTGTATTGAACTTGGCTCTCCTTTTTTACATTTATGTTTTTGGTGGGATTAACTTTAATGAATTTGACAAAAGACAGTTCACACTATTAAAACTATCACGATATGAACACATTGTAAACACTAATAGACGGGATTTAATCGCGAATAATACATTAACCGTCTTATTCATAAACACTGCTTTAAAGTGCTTTATCCCTTTTACTCTTTGGCAAATAGCATATATCAGAAAGGGACAGACCATTAATTGACGTCTAAAGTGCTAGTTATACCTAAGCGTTTATGAATAAGACTCTTATTGCATAATACAAAAGGCATTTAAATCGAATGTAACAAAAGAAGTCGTTACAGACAAGTTGAAACAACAATGAACATTTGGCCAATGAGATAAATAAATACATTTTCGTCATTACATCTTCATTTTCCCGCCCTATACAAAAAGATAAAAAAAATACGATGTGACACAAATGTAAGTTTCGTTACCACAATTGCAGGGACCCCAATTTCAAAATGAATAAAGCGGTGTCTCCAAGATAATAACATCAAAGATACAATAAGGCTGACTGCAATAAAAGATAATTGGAACCTTGGAGATACGGCCAATGTAGAGAATAGATGGATTCGTGGTGACACCCGCGGTACACAGGCCAAATGGCATGCCTGTTTATAAGGGGCAAAACAATGGTTCACGCAATTTCAAAATGCTTCCGGACCGATATCTATAGGTTATATTATGTACATACACCCTTACAGCTACGTATATATTCTACGATTCGAATTACATTTGATAGTTCTTTATCTTATTTTTGATTATTTAATTTAATTAATTTATTATTGAAAATAAGTAGTTCCTTTTATTATAGTCTGACTTTTGTTTATTACTTATAAACTTTGGACTTTGATTTTTGACTCGAATAGCGTTACAATTTTGGATTGTAATTCCTATTGTTTCTAGATTTTTCGACTTTTAGTTTCTAACAAACTTTATTTAAATATATTTTGTACTAGCTTTTGCCCGCGGCTTCGCTCGCGTGGAATTTAGTCTGCCACATTAAGTTTCGTGAAATATAGTTTAAAACATTTTTTTATTAAACCGACACAAAAAGAGGACCCTTTTCCTTTCAATTGGGATAGGTCATGTCACTGTTGAGCGAGAGAGAACACGGTTATGGTCCATAACAAAGCCCAACTCTTTTTTCGGTGGTCAAAACACCGAGTTGGCCGTCGATTTCGTTATGACCGTCAAAGAGTGACTTGTACATAGGTCATGTGTCACTGTTGTGCATTGGGCCCGGGCTCCATAGTATCCCAAGGTCCTTTAATTTATTATTTTATTTTAGTTACTACTTGCGGGCCCGCAGACACGTCACTTGCGGCCCGCAGCCCAATCCAAAATTGTAATCCAAAATTGTAACCCGGCGGCAAGGCCGGCGGCCTGATTTTGAACGAAAATCGTTCAAAATCGTTCAAAATCAGGCCGCCGGCCTTGCCGCCGGGTTCGTGCCGCCGGGCCGGCGGCTTTGGTGTGTAGACAGCTTAAAATGTCTTAAAGAAGTAAACACAGTAGGTAGAACCACCGTTTGTACGTAGGTAGAACCACCAACAAACTATCGTTTGGTCACCGACATTTTGTGTCTAATGTTCTTCACTCTCCCGCTTCCACATCTTGGCACTCTCCCACCTCCGCATCGTAGCACACTCCCACCTCCGCAACGTCACTCACTCCCACCTCCGCATCGTAGCACACTCCCACCTCCGCATCGTAGCACACTCCATACATACATCCATCCTCACAAACTTTCGCATTTATAATATTAGTAGGAAGTAGGATGATTACTTATAATTCTCAGGAGCTCTTGACTGTTCGACGATCCGCGCCAGAATGACTTGCGGAGCGTTGAGCAGTCTTATTTATAGACACTCAATAACAACCATTTTCGTACAGAATTGATGTTACAATAGTTTTAGATTGATATAACTTTTTTATTTATGAACCGATTGAAACAAAACAAAGCCTAAATGTTAATCCCAGCAAATAACAACGCATTAGTGAAAACCGCATTCAATTCGGTTAAGCCGTTTCTGAGATTAGCGCGCACAAACGTACAGACAAACAGACAAACAGACATCCAGACAAACAGACAAAAAATCTAAAAATCATTGTTTTGGGTTCTATTGCGTTCATAAAGCCCCTCTTATATATTTTTTCTTATATATTTTCTATGTACAGACAGCGACCTTTTACAATTTTATTATATGTATTGATGATGATGATGTGTTGATGATTAATTATTAAATTAAAATTATTATAAAGTTTCAGTAAATTCTACTAACAGAGAAAAAAAGTAGTTATTCATAATAGAATTAACTCTTACTAATAATATAAACGCGAAACTTTGTATAGACGCATATTTGTTAGTCTTTCTCGCAAAAACTACTGAACGGATATGGATGAAATTTGGCAAACAGTTAGTTTAGGCTTGGAAATAACAACACTTATGTTACTTTTTACCGCGGGATAACATCTCAGACCCACGGGAAACTGGAAGGAATCTGTTCGACATTATTCTTAAAATTCAACAGCTTACAAACTACCTTCAGCCGTAAAAGAACAATGTTTTTTCATTCCCATGGGAGTACTATGATTTCCCTCGGTAAATTATTCTTATAGTTTATGATATCAGCCTAAACTAACTTAAGTAGAAAGAATTTAGATGAGCCCTTTTAATTTTTTTCCCATGGTAATCCAGTCAATTCCAAGGTAATAAGTAGCTATAACATATTCTATTAATGATTGTAATTTACCTATCTAGTAACAATGATCGACGTCGTTCGTTGACCGGAACAGGCGTTAAAAAAACAATAAACTACCGATTCCCATGGGAAACGGATGTTTTCCCGCGGTAAAAAGTAGTCTTTATGTTGCGCCAGGCTCTAAAATATGTCGGTACAAAATTTCAACCAAATCCGTCAAATAGTTGCGGAGATTAATGGTGCCTATGTATAAGCATAGAATAGTGTTCGACGTGATTCTTCAATTTGACATAACTTTTTTATTTATGAACCGATTGACATGAAACAAACACTAAAGCATAACTGAAGCATACCACAATATATTCGTGAAAACCGCATCCAACTCGGATCAGCCGTTTCTGAGATTAGCGTGAACAGACAAACAGACAAACAGACAAAAAAAAAGTTGATTACATTTTTGGGTTCGACATCGACATAACAATAACCCCTGCTATTTTTTTTATTTTTATTTTCAATGTACAGACAGCACTTTTCTACAATTTTATTATATGTATAGATGTATAAAGTTAATTCTTAGCCTCCAAGTCAGAGACTTACCGTATTCGATCTTATTTACTTTTTACTCCGATATCTTGTACAGATTACATTAAGTTTAATATAAGCTTACCTCAGTTTAGATAATGTGTTAAAGAAAACCAATGTTCATAATATACAAGACCGTAAAGGCGTTTGTTGAGACAGAGGCCGGAAATGCTTCAAGTTACGTCTTTTCCGCTCCGTTTACTCTAACAACACTTTATGCATATAACTGTCACACGCATACGGGTGTCACAGTGTAGAGGAATATCTAGCGATAATACATACAAAACCCTGTATAATTTATTATTTACTTTTAGTTAGTTACATAAGATTCTGTATAATTAGTAGTATATGTAGTGTGTTAGTTAGTAATAGGTATAATAATAATAATAACCTGGTAAAATACTTTTTTTGTGATAATGGTATAGTTGCAATGTCTTAAAAAAATAAATAACTATCTAAAAATGCTGAATTGTTTAAATCATCCGGGCACATATTATGTGCCCGGATTAGGTGGCCATCGTATTTATATTTTTCTAATATGATTGTAATAAGCTAGGTCATACAAAAAAACTTAATAGAAACCGTAATCTATTAAGATGCAGAACAAAACATTTAAGTATCAAAATAAGTCATACTAGAAACGCAGACAATTATTCAAATAAGAACTGTAATTAAAAGAAATAATCACATTACATACACACACTAAACACAGTATACAGATGTTTGTATCAAAACCACAAAATGCCGTTTCTATAACATTAAAGTTCTATGTTCGGTGTATAAGCACGCACTGCCCGCAAAATTATCACCTAAGCATTATCGCGTTTCCTAACGATAATGGAACTTTCGAGTGACTGTAACCCGTACATTAATTTAACTCGTAATTTAACGTAATGGTGTCGGTTTTCGTTAATTGTAACTTAGAATTATATATCGAAGTACGCACGTGGGTAATGGATAATTTATGCTAAGATTTGCGAGTGTGTGAACTTATTTGATTTGAGAATTTCTATACCTTTGATGACTGACATTATGAGCCCTATTAATAAACTTTCGATAAGACACTGTAATAAAATGTCTTTTCTCTTTTGCTCTTACAGAAAAAGCGTATATCGGAAAGGGGTAAAAACAATCCTTTTGATTGCTAAAATGGTGTATAATAAACGTTTATATTTTTGACATGTCTCTCTAGATACATATTTATACTGAGTAACTAAATACTACTTTTTATTAAGAAACGTAGCGCTCGTAGCATAGTTTGCCTATGCGAAGTTAGGTCATTGCAGTTGTTAACGCAACGTACAGCTCGGATACTTGAATGACAGATAGTGGATTTTCTATCCGAGCATTACTATGCTTCGGAGGGTGCGTAAAATTGACGATCACGGTAGGTGCAATCGTTAGATATGTCGGAGGTCTTCAGGTGGTCTTAAAACTCCTACACCAGGGTAGACCACTAACCTTCTCAAACTCACTTACTATAAGTATACCAAGGTAAACAATGTAACGCATTATCTACAATATACATACCTCTTAACGGCAGTAATAAAGTAGGTTATTCATGTACTAAAGCGGTCCGTAAACATAAAGCACAATAACTCAAAATAATAGACAAAAAGTGGAGGCATCGCATCCCATACAAGCATCTAAGCATAGAAAATGGCATCTTCAATGCCAATATATTGCTTTCTCGCGTGACGTCGTTACAACCAGATGGTGCCAGGACCCCTCTCTTGTTTTTGCCTGTTCTAGCCAACAGTATAAAATTAAGCTACCTTTATCATTTCACCAGTTAGTTTTCCAAAGTTAAGTTAGAACCGATTGTTTGCAGTTATAACACTGAATTAGCATAGCATGCAATGCGGCAATCGCATACGTATTATTTATTGTTATTAATAGTATAAGGTTTGCGCTATTTTTATAGCTATATGTTATGTTACTTGCTGGATTTATTTACTGTTACTTAATAAAATTTTATTTAAATTCATGTTTCACACAGAGTGAATTTCTTCGTTGAATTTTCTACTTGGGTCTTTACCGTTTGAGTTTCAATATGTTCTTTTATATAAAAAATAAGAATCATGAAATAATTCGTAGGTACGATGAGCACGAGCAAGTAAAAACCACAGTCTAAAATAATAAAAGCTTTTCAATCAAGCGAAACATAAAACGAAATGTAAATATGATCAAAAGCGTATAATTTCAACTGTTACTCAGTATCAAAGCGGGCGATATATCTGCTTTAAGTACATACAATTTAGCCATATCGTTAAGCATTATTATGCTTTCAACGAATATTTTATACTGATCCGCAGCGTAAACGGCTGTAAAACATACAGAAAAATATAATTTAAGGGCTATAACTTTAAGAAATGAACGAGTATTACACAACGGCGAATCATAATAAATTGAGTAGAGGTTAAAAGATCAGGGGAGATTGACAGCGGTCTTTAACACTGCCTGAGGGCAGGCTTCAACTTGTGTTTTGTGGATAAGTCTCAATTTTATCGAGCGAATCCGGTCGTAATAATTTTCGGGGCGTTTATGGTTTGAGCGTTTTCCTTTTCGACTGTCGGAGCCAGCGACTGCTTGCAATCATCACTTTGATATTTTATTACATCTTTTTGATATTTACTCTTTTCTCCCTTTGAGTTTTGTTTGGTTTAATTCATTTGCAGTTTTCAGATTTGAACAATACGTACTCATTCATTTCGCATAGGCAACCCTGGTGTCGAACTTCTTAGACCGCCTAAAGGCCTCCGATATGGTCTAAGAATTGAAATAACCGAGACCGAGTGTTACCAGTTTTTCACCAACACACCATCCGCCCATTACCATCTTTATTCATGACATAGGTTTTTCAAATTGCTGCCAAAAATGGACTGGTATATCACACCACCATTATTTTAACACGAGAAAACCTGTTACCCACAACAGTAGTTGAAACCCAAAAACTATTATTAATAAAAAATGGTTTCCTGACTTTTTATTTACACTACGAACCCATTCACAGACAGATAAAACTTTGAGCGGGGTTGTTACAAATTCATATGTTTCATAGTGATTCAAAAGTCACAAGTGTAAATATAAAAAGTGCATAAAAACCAGATTGAAAGGGCGTCTGGTGTGAAAATAGGCCGTTTAATAGACCTGCTCCCCACCTGAGATGAGACTGTTATCTTGGCCTAAATCTAAAATGCACTACCTTGATAGCTAGACAACTTTTTGTTTCGACTAACCCACTATCATTTACCAATATTTAGCTTAAAGATGAAAGGAACGAAAAGAAATCCAACTTACTTTCCAACTCAAACTTAAACTTGACTTAAACTTAAGTTGACATTGTAACGCGAAAACTGTCTTAGCTTAAGCTTAATATAACTTATTAAGTAGACACGAAATCCCATTACTGGACAACTTTCGAATAATGCTGAAAAGCTACTTCTATTTCAGTCATTTTCTTGTCATGGGAAAGTCAGAAATTCCACATCACTTAAGTATTTGGGTCACATTATTTGCAAAGTGAATATTTGCATGTCGTTAATAAAGTTGGGTTGAAAAGAAACGTTCCAGAATGGGAGTTTAATTAAAAATTGTTTGACGATCGATCGTTTGATGTCGGCAAGTAATTAATGAATATATTGAATTCATATTGATAAAGTTCACTTTTGTATGGAAATGGAGTCATTAGGCTACTTATTGTTATTGAGTATCATCTATACTGTTTTTATTTAAGTATGTTTTTCTTACTATTTTTTAGTTAAAACAACTTCTTTCCTCACGCCTAACGTCCGTTTATATGTATATACGTGTTACGGTACTGTACTTTAAAACTACTGAATGGTTTTCATCAAAGAGCAAAGATCAAAGAGGAAGATTGTTGGTTGTTTTTTATGCCAAAATTCCAATGAGTATCTTACACAATCCTTATTAACCAAGGCAAAGCAAAGGCGGTCGGTAGTATTCTATAAAATACTATTTTGAACCTTATAGTCTTAAACATAAATCTCAACATACATACGAAGTCACAGTTTCACCAACTTAACAACAGCCATCATCACTGAATCTAAATCACTAACCCAACGTTTAACCGACATAACGTCTTACAATCAATTAATCTAACAATAACACGTAACTGTTATAGTCAAATGTGAGCTATTGTAACCGTTGTGCCCCAAATACACTACCACGTTCATCTGAAGTCGCATCGAAGTAAAGTTTTAAGCTAACATACTTTTTAAACTCACAGGATTTGCACTCATTATACTAAATGAAACGGGGCTGTATCGCGTAAGAATTATAACGTTTTATTAATCGGATTACACTACTCGTGGTCCCTGGATGCAGGAATAAGTTTTAAGCAATTTTTCAAAGGTGCATGTTAAATGCAGCAACTTACTTTAATCACAACTCACTGTATCGATCACCGCATATTCCATACGAACGGCTCACTATAATCGCGTCAGTAAAGTCTTATGTGAGCTATCGTAACTGTTAGGCGACCGCAAGTCATATTAATCATAAACATATCCACAAGGCACCGAGTGCACTGTACATTACCTCCGATAGAGGATACTATGAACAGTTGGTGTTAATGGGCGGCCTTACCCCAGGGAAATGTTCGCTTGATAATGCGAACTGTAATTTTACGTTGCAGTGCTAGTATCTATTGATCTGTAGATACAATAAAGTTTCTTTTTGTGCGGTTGTAATGGATTTTTAATTGTTTTTGTTGATGGTTTTGATTGTATCTCGAATGGGGTGAGAATGTTTGTTATGATACTGTATTTATAATGCTTTGTCTTTGTAATTATGTTGGTTTACTGGAAATGGTGAACTAGATCTGGATCTGTAGTATTTTTGCTAGAAAATAAACATATTTTTATATATTTTACTGCTTTTTGAAATTGAATTCTGATCTTTTTCTAAATTTTTTTTTTTACGTCTGTTGTGTCTCTGAATTTACAATGGAGAAAGGAATATATTAAAGCAAAAAAACACTAGAATATATAGTACATATATTAATAATAAGAAACTCATCGAAAATAACCTGCATAATAAACTTACGTTAGGCCTTTGCCCATCAATGGGATGATACGGGCTAACAGCAACAGTACGAGTACGTACTTAAATTCAATACCTAAACAGTAAGGTACCCAAGTAACAAAATCTGGTACTTTAAAAGACCTGAGAACGCTTCAGAGCGTGCTAATTAATGTCATGATTAGCACTATAATAGTACTATACATGTTTATACACCCCGGTTTAGGCCCTAGTATTATGACTGATTTATTCTATAAACATTACATAAAAGCTGTCACGGTGATAAATCAGCTCTGTTATTGAAATGTAAAAGTGATTAGAAACGCGTTTTAGTACTAAAATAGCGCTATCTGCAACGTTTTTGACATAAATTTGCTCCATAAAAGTGACCAAAACATGTTTATAGTGCTATTTTGCACCGTAAACGTTTCCAATGATATTTTTTATCACACTTGTTTGCCATTTTGTTAGTGCACGTGTATTGTGAGTGTCTTCAAGAAAACAAATAATTTTAACGGTAAGTTTATGTTTTATGTCACTATATAGCCTTGTTGATGAACGTAACATGTAATTAAAAGGACATATGCTCGACTACAATAAATTCATGGACCGCGGCGTAAATCTGCGGTAACTTGCACTTGCGAAAATAATTGTGTCGTTAAAGTTATTATACTGATTTCAAATTTGACAATGCGCCCTCATAACTTTCATGTTTTAATTAATTTTTAATTAATTAAATAAGAACTTCTCCCGAAAATGGCTGCTATAGTACATATTGGCTCCAGCTATGCTGCTAATGTGCTACCATGACTAAAAACAGCAGCCATTTTTTCACCTAACACGGATTAGGGTTCCGTTGTCCAAACATCAAAATTATTTGTTTGTTTCAGTGATGCCTTACCTGCAATTAATAAATATATATATTTTGGACGTGGATTGTTTCCTGAGGAGATTACATTTTATACTTTTAAATAATAACATACTTGAATGGCCGTGGCAAGAAACACATTTTAAACTTGCACGCAAATGTATTCTGTGTGGCTATCTTACCGATCCACACCTACCAAATCATTTTGTGATGAATAAGACATATATAAATATCTTATTATATTTAAATTTTTTCTGGTGTTCAGGTTGCCATGAGATGGCAATTTATGACCATTACCCTCCGGATGAGTGTTATTGTCAAGAATAGAAGTTTATTAATATATTCAAATCAAATAGGTACAATATAAACACAGGCACTTATAGCTCACACTTATGTAGCTCTTCCATACTAAATTATTTTTGGAATACATTGGCGAATAAGGCTATGTTCACATGTAACGCGCGTCAACGCGCGATTTGCAAACGCGCGCCTAGACATCCTACTAATACCTAACAACCGTTCACATGCGCGCGCGTTAACGCGCGTCAGCGAGCATGTGAACATAGCCTGAAGCATTCATTTACGTTTAAATCAAATCACTAGGCATTTATTTTAAGTCCTTATACTTTAGATTAAGGTGGTAAAAAAAAGATTAAACAAGTGGTGGTGGTGTATTTTTTGTTTTATGTTTAGCTATTAATCTCAAGTTTTACTGAAGTAAATATAATTTGCCGGAAATAAGGACTAAAATAAATGCCTAGTGATTTGATTTAAACGTAAATGAATGCATGCTTCATGAGTATGACAGTACGGCCGGCGGATCTCGGCCGGTTTGAAGTTAGGCTTTCCGAAATATTGCGCAGGTACAGGCGAGGCAAAAATTGTATAAAACATTAGATAAAACAAAATAGGTAGTTTAAATGTATGGCGTCGTAATACTGTATTACGCTTTGGAATGGTTTGGGAAGAATATTTTAACAATTTAACTATACACACAACACAATAAATAACAAAAACTAAACAAAATCCTATAGGTAACAATAAAAAGGGAACTAATAAATTACCACGCGATAGTACGACAGACAGAGATAGTTGCACGAACACCAAGGGAATGCTAACGTGTGACTGAAACAAACAATGTGTGACGTGCCGACCGCTCGAAGCAATTCTAGTGTTGGGACCACACATTTGCTTATACCGATTATTATGTAAACGATTGGATTCTTGTCGATTATAAATTTCGGTAATATTTCTCGCATAGTAATAAAATTTACGAGCCAACTAAAATAACAATAACAAAACACATAATCATCTTATTTATACACATTAAGTACCATTTTTTAATAGACACGTAGTTAAGTATTAAATTCAATGTATAACTTGATAATTTTGGAAATAAGTTTAGTTAGACGTATTATAATTCTAATGATTTTTGTTCAGTAATAAATTAATTGTGTTTGATAAATTATTATAATCGAATACAAAAAAAATATCGATTCGACCATCGATCCTCAATCCTAGCAATCAAATGTACCACTTCCTTATTCAAAGTGACACCCTGCGCACCCGGCGTTCTGCCATCCGGCCGGCCGGACGAACGAACTTCAAACCGGCCTAGATCCGCCGGCCGTACTGTAAATGTTTATTATTATGTATTTTTTATCTAATATATATCAAATTTATACTTTGTGTAATTCACAGAAAAGTAGTTCTTTTAAGTATTATTAGGTATTTATTTACCTCTTGAGTCCCCAACCCAAGCGGCAGCCGGCCGCCGCTCGACTCGACCGACTTTACGCCTTATTTTAACATACTTACAGATTACTTTTGTATGAAGAAGTTTGGTTGTTTCCGTTCTTTGATATAGGTTCTTTGATATTTGCCTTCATTCTAAACGAAAATATAGCATAATCTATGGCCATTTTTTGTTTTGTTTTGTTTGGTTCAGTCAGTTCAGTTTTCAATTCGCGGTATTGACAGACTGACAGTGCGTGTTTCTTGGATTTTTGTTTGGTGATTTAATGGATTTATCTCATCCATTTATTGGATTTGTTTATGTAAATACTGTTTATTGTGAGTGACTTATTCTATTTAGACGATTAGTTATAAAAAATACATCGTACAAAGTCTTAGTTAAATCCGTTAGTATGTTACCGATTTTCAAGGATTTTTTAACGACACTTGTTTGTATTTTCAGTTATAAGAGTATAAAAAGCAATAACAATCGTTTTTAATGAATTTATTTTCATTCCTGATAATTAGGAAATAAATCAATAAGTACATTGCCGTTTACAGAATAAAAAAATATAGTTTGGTTGTAAATTGATTACATATTATATTAGACTCTACTATAAAATCTGTTTCTATTATTTTATATTTTATACTTATTTCAATTAATATCATAATTATTATTAATACTGATATGTGTCTTTATGCATAAATAGATTAAGTCATGATTCTGAGAGAGTACACTGACTTCTGCAATACAAGTTAAACTTAACGTAGAAGTCAGGGACTGTATTTAGTTTGTAATACTTATATGTCAATAAAGATATTTATTAATTAATTTATTTATATATTAGACTCTCTCTCATCCACACACACTATTTCACTTTGCTGTAACCGACTCCAAAAATAACAATACTAGTTTATTTATAATAATTAATAATTATTACTACCCTAGTAGTACTCATATGATTATAGAGTTATTTTAGTTTTTTTTTAATTTTATTTGAATTTCGCTTACAAGATTGAGAGGTTAAAATTAATTTTTTTAATCATCATAAATTTATTATGTACAATTTATTCTTACATTTCAGATAATGCCATTTATGATTATACAAACAATAGAAAATGACAAAAAGGTGCTTAGTTGCGTTCCTGAAGGTTGGGTGAAAAATAATTTATTAGCATGGCCTAGAAAAAAAGCTGACAAACTTTCAAGGCTAGAAAACTCGCTTCCTGGTGCTGACTGGTTTATGATGCAATGCACTGTAAAAAGATCAGGCTTAAGCTACTATGACGGACAGTTAGCATTATCAATTATGACAGAAGTAACTGACACAGAAGAAGACGAATCTCCTGCAAACATCAAGCAAGAAAATGTAAGCAAAGTCAAATCTCACAATGACATACTGGAACATTGTTTGGTAAGTTAACTGAATAAGAATTTTATTTGTTGTACTTTCTTTTGGTATAATAGGTTTTAAATCACTTTTTCTACACACTTGCTCTTACTTCTCACCTCACTTAATTTTTTGTGTTAACAGGAAAAAACGGGTATCAAGAATCAACCACCAGGAATGGAAACACAAATAATAAAAGAACCTGAACTCAATATTAATAATGTTCCTCTAGGGTCCCCCTACGAAATGCTTTCTACCAATGAGCCTTCTTTCCTACAGACTGAAACAGAAAATGCATCAAAATCTTCAACATACATGGACGTCAATGAAAATGAGATTTCTGCCCAGCCTGTTGAATATATTTTATATCCCTCACAGGAAACAAATACCACAACAAGCACTAAAATCACTGATATCACTGAAAAATTGGACAGCCTTATAGTTACTGTTAATGCTATAAACAATAATCAAAAAGGAATTCAAGAAACACAACAGCAACTTTTGTTATCTATTATTTCAATGCAAACACAGTTTGAAGAGTTTTTGAGAAAAACACAAAGAGGGAATTTGCATTATGAAATAGGCTTCAAACCCATCAATAGTTTGAATTCACTAGAAGAACTGGAAGATACCCTAAAAGATGATACCTATACAAAAGAACTTATTAAAAAAATGTCTTTTGTTTGTGGTATTGGTAAGGGCAGAGGTATAAACAATTGTTTCACCTTGGTTGATGTAATTTTCGACAGAAGTTTTCTTACAACTTGTTCGTGGGCAGGAGGTGCACGCAATGATGATAAGAAAAAAATATGTTTTAAATCTTTCGATCGAGTCATCAACATGTTTTTCTCCATCATCTTACAATCAGACAATAACTTCACATTGAAAGAGTGTGAAGAATTTTTCAAAAACATTCTTCGTAATTCAAAACGAAGAAATACAAATAAAATTACAAGATGCTCAGCAACAAAAATAAGGGCAAAAAAAAGAGTTTCTAACGCTGTTAACTCAATCCGAAATTCCATGCCTGAACCAGGTCCGACTCAGAATGATGCAACAGTGAGTGCCTAAACCAGGCCCAAGTCAAAACAATGCAGCAGCAGCATTTTAGATTTCTGTTAATAAAAGGATATTTACGGAATGTTAGGTTATTATAAGAAAAAGATGTTTCCGCTTTTCATATTTAATATGGGACTGACAATAGACAGTAGGTAGGTAAATAAGTTGAATTTAAGACTGATTTATTGAAAGTAAAGACTGAGTATGATTGTTTTAAAAATTTTATTTGTACTCAAACACATACACACCATAGCATGTAGCACATTAAAATGTTAAAGATAGGTAGGTATCGTTAATTTGGGTTTACTATAAATTTACTAAAATAAGATCATTAATGGAGGTAGGTAGATACTACTTAACACAGAATTATGATCATAGGAGTGTTATTAGTAGGGAACGTTCATGGTTGATTATTAAGATTATTGAGTTAATATTCTGAGATTTGTCAATTACGATGATTATTTTTGATGTTTAATTTTCTTTTTTTTTTAACTAAGTATATTTTGAATTTTTTTTATAAACTCTAATAATAAGGAGTACGTACCAACACACCTAACTAGTTTGAGTTGTTTCTTTACGTTTTTTACGATTAAGTTCAATTACGATGATTATTTTTGATGTTCAATTTTCTATTTTTTTTAACTATATTTTTTAATTTTTTATAAACTATAATAATAAGGAGTATGTTACCAATACACCAAACTAGTTTGAGTTATTTCTTTACGTTTTTTACGATTAAGTTCACTGTTTTATAGAAAAAACATATGTATGTTGTTATAAGAAAAGTGCCATACGATTACTGAAACCATAATTGAAAGTTGATCTCAAGAAGCTTTTTTCGTTACCGATCTGTTTCTCAACTTATATATTTTTTATTACGTTTAACATACGTTTTTATTACTTATATATTTTTATGTTTGATAAGAAGTAAATAACTTCACAACATACTTATTTTATAATATTACATAAGTATCGAGATGTTGACGATAGATGCTTCTACTTTTTCTAGATTAAGAATATAGATTAAAACTCATCTTGTCATTTACTAATAAAAATTAATTAAAATATTTTCTTTTTTCATTAATATTAAACTTTTTTATCCTATAGTATGTAACAATGGGGCAAAATACATAATTGAATTGTAAGTTAGGCAGACAACCTTACATTTAATTGAATCAACTTTACAATTCACTTTTTGTTTTTGAATGCAATTACAATCGCATTTGTATATATTTAAGTACGATGATTTGATTGGTATATCAAAAACATCATTAACATTTTTTATATGATTACCTTTAATTACTATACTTCCTTCATCACCTACAATGGAAGTTATCTCTATAATTCTATTGTCATGAGTTAAGAAAAAACAATCTCGTTCTTGACATGACAAAATGAATGTTTCTAAATGAAGAACATTTATGTTTGTACCTCTTTTGGTCCTTTGTGTTTTTAAAAATGGATAACTCTTGGTAAGTTTGTCTTTAACAATATCTTGCAGATCAATCATGTCTTTTTCACTTATGCGTCTAGCAATTTGAGCAAGAGGCTTATTTCCATGCCGTATCATCCTTTTTAACGTATATAATTTATTTTCAAAAGGGTAAGTGCTGAAATCTTGCAAAGGGCCAAATTTTCTTACCTCTTCAGTTAAATGAGTTAAATTATGTACGTTACTGGTTATATAATCTTTTCCGTATATTGTTTTAAATATTTCGACAAAAGAAATGAACAATGAATCTGCCAGGTCCAAAAAATGGAAATACTCTTTATTGGAACAAATAGTGATGGCACAAAGTAGGCACAGAAAATGATGGTAAGCTTCAGTATTTAATACTTTTTGCAGAATTATAAAACTCAGGTAATATAGGAAAGCTCTAAACTCGGATCCTTTCCAGTGTGTCAATTCATTTAAAGGTCTAACAGCTCGATGCACTTCTTTTGGCATTTTACAGTTAGATAAAAAATTTGAAACTGTCATAATATCCTGAGCGCACCACTTAGTTTTTTTATTTGCAAACTTTCCTTCCATCCAACCTTTAAGAAGTCGTTTCATTAATCCCAGGTCTAATAAATGCAATGAATCTCCTACGATAAAATCTTCCACCATATCTACAGGTAGCTCCAATAATGGCGAATCCATCTTATGATGCTCTCCGTAATATTTCGCTCGGAAATCTGTATCATTCCTCTTTGCACAGCCAACTTTTGGAAAGTAAACGGTACCAGAAACATGTGAATATTCTCCTATTGTTGTGCACTTGAGACATCCATGCTTACCGTTGTAATTGCATACGCCTGAAATATACAACTACATGAAAATAAAGTATTGAAAAGTTTTAAATGTTAAAGAAGGGAAAAAAGAGTGGGACATTCACTACTACCCGACAAAAATCCTTACATTCAAATATAACGTATCAAAATGGGTAAATAGTTTAAAGTATACCTTTGATCATTGCTCGTGCTGGAGAGTCACAGGCAAAAAGTCTTATTTTAACACCAATTTTTTTCTCTATATCGTTCATGTCTTTAATAATAATATTGTTTTTTATTAGTTGTTTCATCTCGTCGACAAAATCTCTTAAAAAATATTCTAAATTTGTTGGCTTTCCTTGTCCGGAATATATCCCGATCACAAAAGGAGATAGCAGCGGCAATTCGTAAATATTACACAAAATGGGCCATATCTGTTGTTTTGAGCTGTGATAAAGGGGTAATCCGTCTATATTAATGTTCAGTGAAATATTGTTTGGTGGATTTTCTATGACGCCTAGTAAAACATGCAGTCTTTCTGTTAAGCAGTTATGCCAGTACAATCCACCAGGTATTGGTTTGATGTTTATTTTAAGATTTGTTTGCAAAAGTGTCCGTGGATCTTTTGGTAATATATTGGGAATGCGCTTATTTATTATTTCTGTCAAACTTTTAACTGCATTTTGTGATATATTATAAGTGACGCACCATCTTTTTATGTCACTCAGAAATTGTTCATTTTTATCGCTCTCATTATTTGAACATTCTGATGTTGAGGAACTTTCAAAAGAGGTGATCTCACTTTCACATTTTTCATGCATATTACTGTCTTGAGAAAAATAAACGTTATTGCTACATCCCTGTTGTGGTACAAAACAAATATTATGTGCAGAACCCTGTATTATATTTTCAGCAACCGCTTGGCCAGTATTTTCATTTTGTAAATGATTCTGTTCTATTGAAGATAATGCTTTCGTGTATCGCTTCTTTATCTTTTTTTTATAAACACCACTCACTTTATACCGACGCAGAGACGCTAAATCCATTATTAACCCTTTACTATTGTAGATTTTTATCAGATTTGTGTAATTATTCGCACTGTGCCGCCATTTATAAAGTACTTATCATATAAATGATACTTAAAAGCTAGTATAGATCTAATTAGTCCATTAATTATAAATTTTAGAGCTTTTATGTTATGTAAAAGTCTTGTAGAAGTAACCTAAACTCACTTATAAAGCTATTTAAAATATAAGTTATGTAGAAAATGCACCAAAAGTCATTTTGGTACTATTTAATACAATAGAAGAATTTTCATGGCTTTAACAGAACTAGCCCCATAGACATGTTTAGGGAGCCTTTAAAACGCTGAAACGTTTCGAAATGGTTGTGCGAGATACTTTTATAGTGCAAATTTGTCTTGTAATTGTGTTTTCGATACTGCTGCAGTACTAGTACTATAAAGGCAATTTTGACGTTTTATTAGTGCCAAATAGATATATAAAAGTGTCAATAAGGTTGTCTAAAGTATTAAATAGTACTATGATCGTATATTTTGTACCCATTATAGTGCAGCACTTTAAATATTCTTTTGTAAGGTCCTGTAAGCATTTAAAGAGCTAATTTATGGACTTAAACGCTCTATTATCTTATAGAACCAAACCAATCTGTTGAAAACCGTTATAGTACAAGCAGTCACAATGGTTACCATTATAGGCCTACTATATTACTGTTTGGTGATAAAACGCCTTAGTTATACAACTTTTTGTTACTTGGGTATGTAAATCCATTTATCTGTTTATTCTAATAGCATACAATTAAAATTCCTCATTCAAATCGCTTAAGAGTATTTAAAACAGAGTAAGGTCAACTCTACTATACAAGAATCTTATCTAAAACCAATAATAACTTCTTAAGACTACTCTCGTTATCTAACTACATATTATTCACATTACTGCCTCCTAAACTTAAGTACTACTTGAACCATCTAAAAATATTCCTTTTATGTTACCGATAAGGAGTTTCATATATTTATGTTGGTGTTATCTCGTTGGGATTCCCTTTGAAAAAGTAAGGCACTCTATAAATCACTGGGCATTAGACATATCGCAGCGGGGTTAAGGGCTTGGGAATGAACTTCGGGACTGCCTAGCAACTATAGGAATCTACTAATGAAATATCTACTGAAATATACCCTTCCATTTGCCACCCGTTATTTGGGAGCTACATCTTGTGTTCTAGGTTTAGTAAAGGTACGAATACAGTGTTCCGTATTCGTATTCGCCATGTAGTATGCAAGTTGACAGTTGTTCTGTGACTATTAGAGTGCAAAAAATACGGTAGTCGGTCGCATTCGACGAAAGAGTGCAGCTGTTAAAGGTGTTGGCAGTCGGTGGATAACCTAGTGTAAATAGGACATTTGGCGACCGTAGTATAAAAATAAGTATTGGGCAAAGACCTATCCATCCACTGAAGACATCAGTACAGTGAGGAGGATTAAGCATAATTACCGCACTTACTAAATATGGGATCCGACCCGAGATGTGTTGTGAAAGTAAGAAACATATTATATCGCTCGACCCGGGAATACAACCCGGTTCCATGCACATACCACTAGACTAGAGAGGAGACCGAAGTAGATTGAAACAAATGACGATCGGTTTAGCTGAACGTAGTAGTGTATTTGGGACATCAACGTGAAAACAAGTAGTATGTCTTAGAATTACAAGCGTACAAAGTAAATGCATCTCTCTTGTAAGCAGATGCAGGTATAAACAAGTATACGTGCTGTCTTGAGAGCAAATAAAAATACGAAGTCTTAAGTAAAGTAAACACTTGGCTCTGAGTAAAGGTTGGCTCAGTGTGTCAGAGTCAACATGTGATTCTTCACTGTCTTTAATCTATAAACATGAAAAAATATAAATATGCTGTACTCATACAATGTCTATCAGTCGTATATTTTCTTTTTTTGTATTGAGAGAAAAAGTATGCAAGATATTAATTCTTTCTACTTTTTCGTACATATTTTCTGTACTTTTTTGTTCTATGTGTTGATTATACGGATTATACCTATCACAAAGCTATTTAAACACTCAATGGCACACACGGAGGTGCTTAAGTTACAAACATTTTAGTTAAGCTTGTACATTATTATCTTTTCTTATTTATTCATTTTTCAAATCGCTAATCACCATGGCTGCAACTACACCGTGACACTACTTTTACAACAGGAAGGTAGTTATTTACACTTTAATTATTACATTTCTCATCTAGCCAAAAATCATATTATCTTAACATCGACGAAGACAATTTTAGATTAAAGATTTAAAAGAAGATTAGCCAAAGAGACACGCTTAAATAAAACCTTTGATTTACGAGCAACTGACGACTGACATAGTAGCCTTTGCACATTTTGCCGCTTTGATTTGTAATCACACGTAAATCCTCACAGAGATAGCCGAACAATCCCTTAGTGTCCATCAAAGGGCCACATGTAGCAATGAAAAGGCAAGATTGCTCAATACTTCGTCTTCTAATCCCTACGAGAATCAACTTAATCCACTTACAATTCTTTATTTCCGAAAGAAAATCCTTCTAAAAGGCTCTTTGTTGTCCACAAAATAAAATACCGAGTATTTTTCTATGGACATTTTTTCTTGAAATTACGTTTCCACCTTTTTAATTCCTTGCTCCATATCCCGCTTTCTTGACGGTATGACGGAAAGTAAGAACTGAATGGTATTTAATGCTGGTCTATGCAAAATATTTTCGTGAGTTAAAATGGTATTCAGTTTGTAAAGCTTAAAGTCTGCTTTGGACCCGTTGGAGTTAAATAATTCGTTTGAAGTATCCGCTAAGTCAATTGAAGTTTCCTCTCAAAAAATGGACGCTAAAATATTCTGAATTTTTCAAAAGCCCTCCATTCTTATGTGTTACGGGTACATTGAGATAAGCTCGGTCTTTTAATGTACTTACGAATTGGTGTAGTAATAGCTCTATCTGTCTCTTAAACGATGTCATATATTTTTTAGACCCAAAAAAGTCCAATCCGCAGCACTTATCTTTACCCCAAAATTGCATTTAGGTTTTAGGAAAATATATCTACAAACCAGATAAAAAACGCCCGGGTTTATAGCCTTTCATTTAAAATATATAATGTCGTACAAAAACTACATTAACATAATAATTTAATATGGCTTTTGTTCGACGCATAATTATCCAAATAGAGATAGACTGTTGACCCACAAAGCTCACAAAATTGAAAAGGTTTCAAACGATACTTTATAATTGGAATACTAAGATCGAGTATTCAATTACCAGCTGACCTATGGCTTCAGGATAGGTATTTGTTTTGTGGAGTTCGTAACCGAGATCCTTGATTTTAACAGTCAAACAGTGGCCCTGTTTGTTCAAACAAAATATGCAAAGTAGGTGCGGGTGGGAGCGATACGGGTCTTGGTATTCCTGCTAATTATGTGGAAGCACGTCGTACCGTATCCTACAACCGTGACGTCCTACATTCGGGATACCTAATAAAAATGCAAAAAATGTGGCGAATTATCAATTAAAATTAGCTCGCACAATGGAGTTTAAAATTCAGCACGAAGTCGCCAAGTTACCTATATTTGGGGTAACTTTTGTTAAGTATGTATGTGGATGTAGGTAGGTCTGTTTGCATTTTATTTTGAGGTCTTTTGTCCGAATCACGCTCTGTTTGTTTCTGGTGTTTTGAAACGAAGATAAATGATTGAATATTAGTTTGAAACAAATTGAAAATATGTCTTGAAAAAGATTTTTCACGTCATATTTATCTTTCTACTTTTTCGTTTCTTAGATAAACGTGAAATCTAAAACGAATATCAAATAACACACCCCCAAATGTAAGTCAGTCCCCTTATCGCACAACGTTCACAATTTAACACCTAAATATCGTTTTTCTACCGGATGACGCCAAGATTTATTGTTTGTAAGACGAGCTGCAGAGCAAACGAAGGTTTTATCTCCCCTAAAACGCAATTTATACAACACCAAGACTAAGATATTTGAGTTATGCCAATAAATCAGAAACGCGTATCGAATTACATAGTAATAGTTACTTGTCGCCCCTTTACTTATGCCACCTTGTGCTTTGTAAATGGGGTTGAAAGAATTTTAATCTCGTTCACTCATTTCGGTCCACGTGTTGCGAGCGGAACGAATGTTTTCTTAACAGTTAATCTTGTTACGTATTTAACTTTTGTGCAAGACCAGCATCTTTGTGTACAAACCGGATTATGGACGATACTTAATTTCTTATTGTAGTCGTTTCTTGCAGCTATTGCCCTGTAGAAGCAGTTAACTAAAGTAATGCGCTAAATCCATTAGTTACCTAATTATTTACTAACTTTTATTGCTAATGGAAAGACAAGCAAAACATAGATACGGTTTTACCTTAACTGTTATTTACGAGTATAAGCCTTTACTAGGGCTTAGTTTCAGCTAATAATGTTTTTTTTTACTTAGTGTTTAAGGTTGAAATAAAATACGAAATATCAGTGTCCAATGAATCCAATTAAACTTTTGTATGTTTAAAATGAAGATTGAATTTTGGCGAAAAAAAGGTGAGATATTGGCGGGTTTGGTCGGCGCGGGCAGTTCCCAGTGAAGGCTCGCGTCGTGTGCATCGTGGATGTAATGAATACCTGTCAGCCGCGCGTGTGGGCGCTCCGGCGAGCCCGCTCTAAGTCGAAGGCAAACATTTACCCTTCGCTCAACAGTAATTGTTTAAAATTGAGCCTAACTGTGTGGGCCTTGCCTGTTGCCCGCGTCCTGCCGTCCACTCAAATACACCTTTCTTTGTTCACGATAAGCACTCGCCTAAGTGAAATCAACCTATTTACTTCGCAAGCGATTCGTGCGCTATTTTCGTATTAATTACATACTTATATAGACAGCACACGTGTTTATAATTAAATCTTCCGACTCAATAAATAGATATATCGACATGTTAATGGAATTAATTGGACGTTCGTTTTAAATTAAAATGACCGCTTCGTTAATTTTAAGCCTGGAATTTTGTATAAAATAATCGGTTTTCTGGCTACCTAATTCGATAGTAAATTAGGGTGTAGCGACGTAGTGGCGGTGAGCGCTGACGGGGCAGTATTACCTGATTTATGTAGGGCTGTTATCAGGATTAAAACGCTGTCGCTAATCCCCTAACTATAAAGTATTAAAGGACGCTCCTCGAGATCTTAGATTAATTAACTTTCAACTAATTAAGTTCATAATTGAAGTAAGAACTTTGGAGACTGCTGAAATTAGAAATTGTTAGAGCTTTCGCTAGACAGATAGTCTTGTGCGATAACATATTAGAAGGGTAATTCCTTCTCTTCAAAGAAATACCTAAATATTTTCCTTAATGAACAATGTGAACATGTTTAGTTATTTGAGATTGAAATTCTTTTAAATAACATTTAAAAGATAATAACACTATTACCTTCTACAACCAGTGTATCACCACATTGCTTTCTGAATTGAGTCAAAGCAAAATGACAAACAATATGAACTAAAAATAAGCCAGCCTTTCAGCTTTTTGCTTTATAATGTAAAAATAAAACGACATGATCGGGGGTTGAAAAGAGTACGTATACAATACTAGGGAATCGTTGGACCGTACGGAGCACAAAAGATGTATTGTTCTTGCTTTGTCGAATGTATCCGATGGGAACGTCAATATGTGAACATATTAGCTTCACTCCCGCTCGTCGATATCCTATCATAGACAAATAGCTATTAACTCGTCCACGGATTAACTAAACGTACCGATTTATTTGCTATTTTGACACTTACGAAGTTTGGAATCGCACTTCACTATCACTACATAGTACTTATAATATGTCTGTCTGTTCGCGATAAACTCAAATACTACTCCACGAATTTTCACGTGGTTTTCACCAATCGATAGAATGATTCTTCTCGAAGTTTTATATGTATAAAAATTCCCGAAATTCCTACGAGGACGGGTACAACGAGGGTTAAACCGCGGGGTGCTGCTAGTCAATTTATTAGGCAATTGTTTTCACAATAACATTTGATTACAACAATAATAGCGTTGTAAATCACTGACGTACTAATTATTATTGCTGAGGCTAATCTAAATCAATTTATTTATTATCCTGTCCTGGATTTATAGTTCGGTTTTGTAATAAAAAGGATTAACACGCAGTGTGCATCGCGACGCTATAACTTCGGTTTCAAATGGCGCGTGCATTGCTGTTATGACATTTGCAATTCTAATCTTTGTTTCAAAAATAAAATTAAGCAATTTGGCTCTGTGCTATTTTGTTAGGTTTATTGAATAACGTTGTATTTACTTTGGTCAAAGTAATTTGGGCGAGCAAATATACCGACGGTGACCCTACGGTCACAATTTGCTCGGCGATGGGCCGCCTTGCCCGGGCTCCGGTAACAATGTTACTCGTCCCCCGCCGTCCCCCGGGGCGTCGAATATCCCTACATCTGTCCAGCGACTCTATAAAACTCTACCATAGTTTACAATCCGCAATTTCATTTTATAGATATTGCACAATAAATCAGGATGAGCAAGTCTTTCATTCGGACTCATTGTTCTGTTAGTTGTTGATCTCAATGCTAAGGGATCTGGGCCGATTGCAATTGAAAAACCGCAGCCTCATTTTCTTGAGAGCCATTGTTTTATCTGTCTTTATTTCAATAGGTTTCCCGTTTTAATATCGACGTAATTGTTTTCTCTCAGGGGATATCTGTATTTGCAGTAACTAGGGGGCTTACCTTGACCGGGGATTTCTTTATTTTTTCATACAGGTGTTGTTTCACATAGCTGAATGTTTTTATATCGTGTCGCCCTCGAGCGGGCGCGCTCCCCCGGGGCGAAGCAAGTCGTCTTAATAGACTTAGAGACGTTCACTACATTGCATCCCCGGAGGCCGTCGTATCCATCCCCGTCCTATGCTACGCCGTCCGAAAAAACGAGATTAGCTTCTTTTGTGAAACGACTATACTCTATAACAGAGAAAATTCACAAAATCCCCCGCTTTACGTGTCCTGCTTTCTATACAACTGCCCTATTTTACTTTTGCAATCGCATAAAGTTATACATTGTTGCATTAACTAGGATGGGTCGTCTAACATTTTAGGATTCATAAACAATATGCTAACGAGGTAGCCTGAACCATAAACAGTAGCAAACTGAGTGTTACAGCGCAACCTCAATTTACCTACGTGTAGTTTCCAAATAAAACTTTACGAGAAACGTGTTTGACGTCAACAAAACGGGGCACATCGGGGGCAATAGTAGAAACTACTTATTATTTAATGTCGGTAATCTCTTTCGGAATGTAATTACCAATATGTGAATTTCATGTAACCATTACGCGGAATCAGCACGTGCCCCTGACATAAATATTCACATTATTGCGTAGTGGAATGGGTTTGTATCGTTCGATACGTTTTTTCTTCGATCTCCCGTTGTGCATTTAGATGTAGGGGACCAGGGCGTAACATATCGATGCAGGAGGGTGACGTCCCAGCCTACTGTTTGCCATTATTTGCTATAATGTGGGTGAAATTTAGCTCGTTTCGTACACCGTGCCATAATTGTCTCCGTTCTTTTATTGGAAATGCTTTTATTTATGTCGTAGTGGGGTTCGCATCGAAATCCCGGATTATTTGGCTAACAAATTATATCGAATCTGTTAAGAATAGGACGCGCCTGTCAATAAATCACTGTGCGGATTTAATGATGAAAGCTGACGTTTGTGAATTGTGATGAATTCATGTTTCTCGCCCTAACAGTTGGTAGTTGAATGAAATAAGTAACGCTAAAGACCCTATTTTAGTATTGTATTAGCGTGACTAGTCATTTTTAGGTCAATTTTGACACATCTGTCCACGACATGTATTAAATTAAATTATTTCTGGTGAAAACCAGAAATAAATTCCGCCCAATTTTCTGCCGACAATAATGTCTAACGCTCGAACTCAGAGACGTCAAATACTTCCTTAGTAGAGACTTAATGAGGGATTTTGACGAAATGTCGATTTAATTAATGTCTCTGAGTGCAGCAGTTAGTCTTATTATAACTTTATTTTATTTTCCTCTTCACCTCTTCACGAAATTACTAAAACCGACTTGCATAAACATTTGAAAAAAGAACTTAAAGCGCGCCAATTTAAATTACAAGTAAATTTGTTTTGGCAAGTGTGAACAATTTATTATTTTTTATGCGTGGGATATAAATAATATTATCATGAATCACTTAGTGGATTACTTACGTTTCTGGCACAAACAAGGAAGGGAATAACAGTATGTATCTTATGCGATAGACGCCGCAAAGCAGGCCCGTGATTAATGAAACTTGGCGTAACAAATATGTCGCATTCATTTCTTACCATATTTCGCTTTTCTTGTAGGTGTTATGTTATATACAGGGTAAGTAATGTACACATTCATTCATTCATTAATTTCGATTAGGTTAGTGTAGTCAACCCTGGTGTCGGAGTTTTCGAAGACCTCCGTCAAGGTCTGACGGTTGAAAAAACCGAGAATGGTTTACATGCCCTCCAGGCTCCAAAGCATGCCCAATGTACACATGAGGTCGGTACAGTCGAAGTCATTTAAATGTTTACACTTTTACATCTTATTACGTTAGAGTCTAAACAAAGGTTATGACAACGACTGTACATATAATACGTCAATACTGAAAGTATTTCTTCTTATTCTTCTTGTGTATTCAATGATATTGTTATGATATCTTATTATCGTGTAAACTTCATCAATGAAATTGACTCGAGTTCATTACAGTTAAAACAATCAATTTAATGTAACAAGAGTGATTAGGTACCTAATAATACTTTGGTAAAAGGTATTTGGAAGATCAAACTTGTCAATTAAATGAAAATCAAATTCGTACCTATCCATCAAAACCTTAACGATGATTACAAACATTAATGTAATTAAAATAACGCTCTACTGAAAATAATAACCAATATCATTATAACATAACCAGTTTTAGATAACAATTAATAATTAAACCGTGTTTGGCGAGCCACAAACGTACGCCAATAATTTGTGGATAGTTCGGTTTGAGAGCAACGCAATCACTGACGTCATTCAAACACAAAATATACCGGAAATTACACAAGAATGGGGCATTAGCCGAAGGAAATAGACAGAGGATTTGCGGCTTAATAAATAATGTGCTCGTTCTAAAATTGAATAAGTTTTATGGCATTCTGAAATGAGTTAAACACTTTTATTTTATCAGGATGTCATTTATTCATCCTCTATTTTTCCTGTCTATTTTTACGAACTTAACGCACTATAAAAATCAGTGGAGGAGAAATAAACATAATAACACATGTCTTAAAGCGCATAATCTGTTATTATTTTAGAACGCATAAATAATACTGTAACAATAACAATTTCTCGTCACAGCCTCTTGAATTTATGAAATTAATCTTCCAGAGAAGTGGGAATAACAAAAGTACTTATGTTCTAATAATGTTGTCCAGTAAATCGTTGGTATGATCCCGTTTCATGCACGTCGCATTCATAACGTGGTGGACCATTACACTGTAAAATTACTACTGAGACAAGATATCTGTCACAGCGGTTTACATTACAAATATCTCGTAAAGTGCGCACGAGGAGATGTCATATGTTCTTTGAATTGTGTCCTTTGTAAAGATGCGTTAAATGATGTCCGAGAATCGTACGGAAATAATGTTGGTTAAATAGAGCCTCTAAATACAAGGGATGTTACTAAATATAATAAATAATAAAGAAACTAATAAAGCTTTCCGTTTATTGTCTTTGACATCAATATACCTAAATTCCTCATTATACGAGTACTAGAAGCCATAAACAAGTGACAATCGTTTCACATTCTATTCGATTGTCTGCTGTCAAGATGTAATAGAAATATCATGTGGTCATCGTTTCTACTCGTATGCATTCTGACTAGTAGATTGATGACTTATCTATAGGAGCCGATCTTAAGCTTTAGCTAGCTAGCTTAGCTTGTTCAAGTTATTGCATCATCTTGGGTTGATAAGGTAGAAAATTAGAAACAAAAAATATTCAAAGTATTAATTAAGTTATTGGTCTTTCATTTGTTTGTTATGAATGTTCCTACATGTAACAATGTACAATGTAACTACAATAGAAAAACCTATTATTCAGATCATCGATTTTCATGAAACAATACAACATTGTTTTCGAATATTGAGCATTAAACTCGTAAAACGTACAATAATATAAAAAACCGATCCCGGGCTACGGAGCCGTATTGAATGTATATTAAGTGTGAATGAACAATCACTATCACAATACATAAAATCTATTTTTGTTTACTTTCAGTTGAATTTTTATAACCCTTTCACGCGCTCTCTTTATAGACCGTGAATGACTGCGCCATCTGCGGTGGATTTATTTCAATTTCCTTTACAGTTTTTACTTCCGTACCTTAAGCTGTAAATTTTGGTGATAAAAAATTAACAACTCTTTCTCTGTTGGATAAACGTTTAATTTTAGAAAGTGCATTGGCTCGCTACTGATTCGTTTACTCTTTAGCGGTACGAAGTAAATATTTAATATGCGAGCACTGTTGTTACCGCAGCTCTACTTTATAGAGGTAGTTTATTTATTAGATAACATAAAATAACAATATATTCATGAGAACGGTTCTTTTGAAACTATACACTTAAACTTATACGCAAAATTCGGTGTGTTTTATGAAACAATTTTCACGCTACATGTTGTAATAAAGTATACAACAACCATCGAAAATAATGTTAGATAAAAACTTATTTATTTTTGTACTTCGTACGAGGTAATCCTTTATATGGGTTTTTTCCCTCCCATAAAGATTCCGTTGATCCTGCATTTTCACCTCTTTTCGGCATTATGTTACGAAAAAAGCCTGGTTATATATTATTTTTTACAAATCCTGAGTTATTAAGTGTGAGATAAAATATGGAGACGGAATGGCGGTCTCCCCAATGTGCGCCCGTCATCAGATCCCCAGCATTCGTTTCGAACATGTGGCACCAATTAAAGTTCTTTTACCAAGAGTGTAATAAAGATAACATTTGAATAATTAACTGTTGAAGATATTTAACGTATGACTACCACTTGAATACTTGTGTGACATATTATTTTTATATGTGAGAATTTATATTGTTATTCTTATTCTTCTTTCCATCTAGGTTTAAATAAATATAGAGTACTAGCAGCGCTCCGCGGTTTTACCCACGTTTTGCCCGTTCCCGTGGGAATATCGGGAATTTTTACACATATAAACCTTCCTCTTTAATCACTCTTATCTATGTATTTTAAAAAACCGCGTCAAAATCTTTGCAGTAGCATTTGAGTTTTTCGCGAACAGACAGACAGACAGACAGCCAGACGCGGCCGGGGACTTTGTTTTATAATATGTAGTGATGAACTAGGTTGCTTATAATTGCTTAAAAGTTTTCAATTGATTAATACAATTAAGGTGGGTTGTTTCAAACGATTTGCTAACGTGACATTGGTTCGTTAAAAGTTCTCGATTTTTAAAGTTGGTAAATGTCTGTTAAATACAAATCCTTGTTTCATTATAGTTAACCAGGCGTCCAGTAGAAAACTATGATGTTTGATTTTCTTACGTCTGTTAAGAGTGACAATTGATGTTAACGTTTACTAGTGCGTGAGCGTAAGCTGATGCAACCCGCCCTTCGCTAATGGCTTGAGAAAAACCTAATAGCCTAATTGGGTGTCGGGGTTACTTATTATATAGATAGGGTACATATTACGCAGTAGGTAGTCTAATCTATTGAAAAGTTAAATTACTATTACTTACTCCCCCACAAACTGATATAAATTTATATATAATGTTTGAAGCAATGAATTGTAAAGATTCTAAGTAAAGATATTCTGCCCGAGTGGTTTTACGAGCTTAACCAATGATTGAGATATTCAAATTTATCGGAACCCAATTCTGTTACCTAAAACAACTTGAAACTAAAAATACATAGAAAAAAAATACTGAGAATTTTTTTCTTTCAATAGAAAAGCCCGAAAATTGGAATATTCAATGCTGAAGTGTTTAAAAAAAATAATTGGTGTACAGCTTTTTTGCTTGTTCAGTACGCCAATTAGTTTATGGGTCAATGGTTTACATTCGCAGTTTACGGTATAACTTTTGGGGGAAAAATACCCAAAGACTTAATGATAACAATGGTGTGTTTAAAATTGCCGTAAAAAGTAAATTCGAGTAGTTTAGCGGCCAACCCTGGTGGCCTCCAACATGGCCTGACGATTGAAATGAACGAGACAATTGCAAAAACAATTCATTCACTCATTCATTCACTTCGAATACAGTCCGGCAAGTATAACTTGGCGCGGCTGTGCGCCACTGTGTTCAATGTCAATGTACTTTTATAACTGCTTCTCTTGTACCAATTTTTATCACTTTAGGCATGATGATAGCACAGTAGTTAGCAAAATAAGTTTCAAAGTGAATTTTCAAGATGACCGTTTTAGTTCCTCAAATCGCCACCGCCAACTTATACTTGCCGGACTGTAGGTCAGGAGCCAAAACAATTCCAGTAGTATTACGAGTATTTAACACACAATACGGAATACCCGCCTTATTTATAAACGCTCTGTAACTGAAAAACTGTTATAATGTGTTTTGTCTCCTTTGCTCTTCGGAAAATAACGTATGTCAGAAAGTGACAAACCATTTGATAGGTAAAATATTCTTAATACGCGGTTTATTAATATTGCCCACAACTTTACTATGATTGGTCAGGTTGACCATCCACTCGATGAAGAAGAAGAACCTCAAACGAACCTCAATCCAAGCCAAACAAAGAAAAAACCACCCAACTACCCTTATTCCTAGTAACAATTACAATAATACTTCAAATTACGCGGTAACCAAGGAAATGGCAATCATCATTATGAATAAGCAAGTATCTTGACGTATTCAATTAAATTTGTAATTAATTGCCGCGCGGCACACGGCCGTTTCACCAAGCACATCACTCACTTTTATATTTATGCGAATACTCTTGACAAGTGAAGATCGGTGCCCATCCCTAAGTATCACTCGACCAGTTTACTTTGATCATTTGGTATTTATTATTGTTTTACATTATTTACGGTATGGGTGTTATTATTTACGCGCATTTCTTGGTTCCTTAATGTTTTCGCTTTGTCTCTGTTTTTTTTGAATTTTTTCGCGTTTTATTTGCAGGTGTAGAACAAAAGATCGGCATATCGAAATTCTGTGACTTGTTGATACCAAATAGATGTAAAGTAAGGTACAGTATAATTAATTTATTAGTCAGTGAGTTACCTTCTGGTCCAAAATTTAAGTTTATTAAAGTTCGGCTCGTTGAGTCGCAAAGAAGAAGAAGAAGCCTGTAATGTCCAACTATTGGACAAAGATCTCTCATCTCAATTATAGAGTTGCTTTAAAAAATGAGTCTCTCTTTCTTCGTAATACAGATAAATGCTATATTTCTCTTTCATACAAATCATTTGTATATTGCATACATTATCGTCCAAAGTATCTGCACAATACGACCAAAACCGCATCGCAGCAGAAGTCATTACTGAAGCTCGCCCGATGTCGCGGTCGCTCTTACCTCCGACAGGTATTTGGTTTTCAATGTTTATTTTGCAAACATTTTTAATGCAGATGTAAGTATGCAGTTTTAATTATTCAGTTTAGTATTCTTTTAGCATTCGTGTTCGTGTCTTGAACACGAAGATGGATTAACGTTCGCGATATGTATTTGCATAGTCAGGTTTAATTGAAAACTTTCAATATAAGAACATTGTGTACAGGTGGCCTTAGGGTATGTGGTAATGAGGGGTACGAAAATAGTCAGTAGCATTTTGACGTCAGGTGGTTAAGTTGCGTGAAGTTATTGAAACGGCTTTGTTCAGGTGTGGACTGCTGTTACCAATGGCATTTTTCGTCTATATCCAGTTTGACTGTGCACTCGGGAGAATCGACGTAATTTTTCATACATTATATGGCAATAACGCTTCAGTGGTCTAGTGGATTGAGGTCCCGGGTTCAATTCCCGGGTCGAGCGAAAACATGTTTCTTACTTATCAAACATGGCTCGGGTTTGAGATCACCAACCCGCATTAGGCAAGCGTGGTGATTACGCCTAATCCTCCTCACTGTTCTGATATCTTCAGTGAGATGAGAGGCCTTTGCCCAGCAGTGGGACATTACAGCATATTATAGACTTTACAGATGACGTATTTTTCACATTACATGTCAAAATCACTCATCACTGACGTCCCTGAGTTAATCAGTATGTATTTTTAAAAAAAGAGGCAGCATTTATAATTGTGCTTATAAGCAAGGATCGGTAGAGATCTTTTTGCTATCACTTAATGAACAAATATTGCAATGATAGTTTCATAAACATGTTAAGATACAACTGAAAAAAATATTTTTATTTATGTAATATACAGGGAGTTCATTTAGACGACGGACGCATTGAAGGAGGTGAATATGCATTCGATTCTCATTCCAAATATGTAATAAAAATAGTACCTTCGGTTTTGACCAATATTATGAAATAAATCCACAAAAATACGAAATAATTGTTACTACGCGCTAGCTGATTACGCGGCGATCTTTTGTTGTGCCGCCCGCCTCTTTGATAATGCCGACAGGAGTCAGTGCGTACTACTTACGTAGTAACTATTTAGTAATCTGTCGTCCTCGCTCCACCCGCCCGCGCCTCTCCACCCACCCGCTAACTCGCCACCCGCCCGCTGTCTCTCTCTAATTAATTAGTCTTTGCGTGAGCGCCGACACTTTCGCATCGGTTTACTTCCGGTTTGCAGTTTGTTCTCGTTTCGTGATAAGTTTACGGTGATAATGTCTTATCAATATTCCAATGAAGAATACTGGGATATGGTGCGTGCCTACGCATTAGCCAATGATAATGTGAGAGGCGCCATAAGATTGTATCGGGAAATGTTCCCTGATCGCCGAATTCCATCATTCAGTTTGATGTTAGGTGTTAACCAACGACTACGCACCTACGGACAGTTCAGCGTGCCGTTGCATGCCCAAGGACGTGGAAGACAGCCACTCCCTGTTCATCTACAGGAGGCCATTTTAGAGTACTTTGAACACAACCCGCAGGAAAGTACTCGAAATGCTGCTCGAAGATTTGGTGTCGCTAAAGCCACTGTTTGGAATCTACTCCACGAAGAAGGCAAACATGCTTATCACTTTCGCCCTGTACAAGAGCTCGGGGTCAACGACCACGGACCACGGGTGAATTTCTGCCGTTGGTTTTTATCAAACTTGGATAAAAACATTTTGTTCACCGACGAAGCAACATTCACCAAAATGGGAATTTTTAATGTGCATAATGAACATTGGTGGAGTTCAGAAAATCCCCATGTCACGCGACAGGACGCTTTTCAACATAGGTTTAGTGTGAATGTGTGGGCCGGCATATTGAACAATTGTTTGTTAGGCCCGTATTTTATTGAAGGAACACTGAATGGTTCGTCATATCTAAACATTTTGAATAGTGTGATGGAGGACATGTTGGACGATGTGCCGTTGAGTGATCTCACAAACTTATTTTACCAGCACGATGGAGCGCCCGCGCATTATCAGGTGCGAGTACGTGAGTACCTCAATGCTCATTTTAGTGATAGGTGGATAGGTCGCGGAGGGCCAGTGCCGTGGCCGGCTCGCTCCCCAGATCTCACTCCTCTGGACTTTTATTTGTGGGGTGAAGTGAAAAGTCAAGTATACGCTACAGAGTACTCAAATAGAGATGAACTAAAAGTGCGCATAACAACCGCTTTTAATAAAATTAGGAGTGATGGTTTTGTTCTAAATCACGTAAAAAATAATATGCAAAAGCGTGCACAATTGTGTATTTTGCGTGATGGTGCTCATTTTGAACAATTATTAAGATTAGTTTAGGTAGTAATGTGTAAATAGTTAAATTAACAATTGAAATGTGAAATTATTGTAAATAGGTATGATTCATTTTTTAAATACGCCAAAAATACCTATGACCTATTTCAATTACGTAATTTCAGTTTAATATCTAGGTAGATATTAGGTAGATTTACTGAAATTACGTACTAAACTAATAATAGGTAACCTACATATTAATAGGTAGGTTACCTATTATTAGTTTAGTACGTAATTTCAGTTTAATATCTACCTACCTATTATTAGTTTAGTACCTAGGTGTTTTTGCCTGTCCTAAGCCAGGTTTGAAGTATGAAGGGAAAAAGTTTCATACCTACCAAGTTCACTCACGTAAATGTGATTAGGTATTCGCTTACTTTCGCCGCTAGGGTGTCCATATGTTGGGATTTATTTCATAAAACATTTGTCAGGGTTTTCTCGGCGATGCGTGATTATTTTTTCAAATTAATATTTTTATTAGGTACGTGAAATCATGTTTTATCATAGGGTGAAACACGTCCGTCGTCTAAATGAACTCCCTGTATACAGGGCGTCCCACGGCCATGCCACATGGAGGGAAAGTACCTTAAATATTGTAGATAGAACATTTTACTGAAAGAAGACATTATTTTAATTTTAAAAACAATTTTAACTCAAATCCGTCCAGTTCTTTTTGTTAAAGAGTAACAAACATACAAACTGACTTACGAGTTCTTACGGTTGAGTTTCTAATATTATGATAGTACTTTAACTTAACCTAACCCATTATGTAAAATGAATAGTAATTCCTCAGGTCAAAAGCTTAGTACGTATGATTGTTATGTTAGAGCGTTTTCCTTATCCAAAGTCACAAATGAAATTTGAACAAAGGACTTCATGTGAGTGAGTAGGTGTCTTGTTTTTCCTTTACGACATAAATAAAAGAGATAACAAAATGTAAGTTCGTAACTTATATAATTTGATGTTATTTCTGTGATTTACTTTCTATTCTCCGTAAAAGATCTTTTGTGTTCCTTTGTCTTTGATGACTTCTGTATCTAACTGTAGTATGTGTAACTGAAGTGGCAGCCATTACGGCAACTTTGATGATGGTCAATTAATATATCCTTTCAAGTAAATGAAACTTTACAATAACAGTCAATTAATGGAAGTTTACGTGCTACCAGCAATTAAGTGCTTAACTGTTTAATGGCCTTTCAGGCTATCAACTGGTTATTGACATTTTTAATCGTAACAAATGTTTAACTGTTACCGACCACTTAACTTTTAAAAAGATAACGCCTGTATGTCTGCACGGAGAATCCGTAACACTGTTAAATCAGGATCTGACAACACACAATAGATGTTCAATCAATTTTGTTCACTAAATCGTTCAATCTTCTATAAAATTCATGGGGTGTAGCTCTGAGAAGAATGATAAATAAGTTAGAGCCTCGGCCGAATATTCTCATTTAATACGTGACTTGTTTTGTGAAAATATCCACAGATATGAGTATCGCGATGGATGGTAATACTGCAAAGTTATCTATCACACGTTTTTATCGCGGGGTTTGTGAATGTTCTGGGATTATGCGGGAGGACTGAGGGATGCAGGGCTCTCAAACATAACTGACCTCGACAGAAGTGACTTATGTAAAAAGCAATAGTCTAAACGTGGTCTAACTTGCAAAATACATTTTATGAGATGAACAAATGCGGAATGTTGTTATAGGCTTTCTTTTTTATTAAAGGCGGAACGCACAAGCATTCTTTATTTTATTTAGCGCCTTACCCGTTATTCATAAACGCACTTTAACTAAAACACTGCTATAAAATGTTTTGTCTCTTTTGCTCTTTGGAAAATAGCGTATGTCAGAAAGTGACAATCCATATGATAGCTAAAATGCTGTTACTCGTAATAAGCGTTTATTCTTATTCCCTTAATATCACTACATAGTATAAAATAAAGTCGTCTCTTTTTCGTGTCTGTCTGTTTGTCTGTCTGTATGCTTAAATCTTTAAAATTACGCAACGGATTTTGATGCGGTTTTTTGTAATAGGTAGAGTGATTCAAGAGGAAGGTTTATATGTATAAAAATTCCCGAAATTCCCACGGGAACGGGTACAACGCGGGTAAAACCGCGGGGCGCTGCTAGTTTTAAATAAACAAATGACTTTCGTTTTTAATAGCGTTCCATTTAGTGCAATATACAATACAATTATGAACGAACAGATTTGGTTTCCTAACCATAATAAGGTACTGTAATTATATATATTATATTATTATAGGTACATTTAAGACATCCCATCTTTAAGAATTTACTTATTCATAGCTTGCAAACTCGCTCAATTTAAACAATGCCACATACCATTAAATAAAAGACAACAAAATATATAGCTCATTTGTTTTTGCAGTGAATTCTAATATAATTTATTACTTTACGTATCGTAAACTTTTTATGGGTTAGTCGACTAGTTTAAAAAACACGTTGCCTTAAAGCTTTGGAGATTAGATAAAATCCTATTGTCATAGTGTATTTATAACATTTAAGATGAGTCAGTGAGTGGCATGTGTCCATGAGTCTATAGATGAATCACTTTCCGATTAAAACAACTCTAAAGTCAAATCCAACTCCAAAATAACTTGTTTGTTGCTAAATTAATTGAATGTGTCAAATACTGAGAAGATTATCTTCTTTTTAAGCAATATCCTTGTTGGTGGTGTACGTGTAGTGTAGTTCCTGCCTGCCTACGAGGGGTTTCTTTCTTGAATCAAACACCAACTTTCCAATAAACAAATAAGACTTCTTTATTCTGATTCTGTGTATTCTTCCAGATTTCTTGAGCAAGCTGCGAGCACCGTTGTTGGTCCACTTTTACTGGCGAAATGCGCCTCAATATATACACAAATAGTGCCCGCAACTTGCTGTACATACAATGATTAAATTAACACGCGCGAGTGAGCGAGATAGCGCTATACAAATTAAAAGAGAGAATCTAAGCTAAACTGACTACGGGGTTTATTTACAATAGTTTTACAATATTTACAAGGGGGTTTAATGAGAGGGTTCGTCGTCCGCAACAGTCTCCCCCCGGCGCAGGTCCCCGCAGCCTTTCTCCACCGGCAGGACGACTAGACGCCTGATAGGGCGTCTAAAAATGCCACCCTTTGTCCACACATCCACGCTTCGCACAACACCGTCCGGGCCCGGATACGTCTCCATGACTTTTCCTAATGGCCATACGTTCCTGGGCAGCGTTCCGTCTACGATTAGGACGATTGTTCCCGGCGTGATGTTCCCGGTGTCTCGATGTAACTCTCCTCGCGCTGTCAATGTCGGCAGGTACTCCCGCGTCCATCGCCTCCAATACTCGTCGGCCAACCCCTGGGCGGCTTTCCACACCTGCCTGTTCGCCGAGTCGTATGTTCCAATGTGAGGCATTCCGTTTGCAGTACCCAACAAGAAATGGTTGGGGGTCAGTGCCTCGGGATCGTCGGGACTCACTGACACGTGAGTCAATGGTCGCGCGTTCATCGTGTATTCGATCTCGGCGGCCAATGTTGACAGTACCTCCTCCCGTACAGTTTTTCTGTTGAGAATAGTGTTCAGAGATGATTTGAACGTCCTTATCAATCTCTCCCACGCGCCTCCTTGATTAGGCGCCCCCGGGTCAATGAACTTCCAGCTAATTCTCTTTTTGAGGTAAAAATCTCTAATTGTAGGCTTCCAAGCCTCCAGTGCCTTTCTAAGTTCCTCGTCAGCACCGTGAAAGTTAGTTCCGTTATCCGATACGATCGTTTCGGGCCATCCTCGCCGTGCTGCCATTCGCCGTATCGCCATGATTGCTGAGTCCGTACTTAAGCTGGGTATCAACTCGATATGTACCGCTCGCGTGACTAAGCAGGTAAAAATCATCCCCCAGCGCTTTTCCTTGCGCCGTCCAACTGTCACCCACATAGGGCCGAAACAATCAACACCGCTTCTCGTGAATGGGCGTGTGTAGGCGTCCAGTCTTACGCGGGGTAGATCGCCGGTGACGGGGGTGCGGGGGGTGCCTTTTCTCCGCTTGCAGGTAACGCAGTTGTTCACTATCGAGCGAACCGTAGTTCGTAATCGCAGTATCCAGTACTTTTGACGTAGATTGTTAACCAAATGCTCTCTTCCAATGTGATGTTGCGTTTCGTGTTCGCGGCGTATCAACAATCTCGTCCAGTGATGGCGGGCGTCCAGTATAGGCGGACTTTTCATCTCCTCGGGAACGTTTGCGGCGTTTATCCTACCGTGTAAACGTATGACGTCATCCTCTCCTAATACTGGGTCCAATTTGTACAGCTTGCTTTGACTGTCTACAGGTTTTCCTTTCCTTAATCGTCGTAACTCGGGCGCGAAACTCTCCCTTTGTGCGAGTCTCACGAGTATCAGTTCAGCCTTCTTTAGGTATTGAAGCTTGTCACTCGCATCGCGTTTCCTACATTTTCCCACGAACTCCAAGCACAGGGCGACGATTCTCACCGCCTTTTCACAGCTTGAAAAGCGGCTCACGTCTATACACGGTATTTCCATCACGACGGCGTGCGTTATCTCGTCGTCGCTTTCCTTCGTGTTGGCTTCTACGGGCCAATATTGTTGGGGTTCGTATAGGAATGCCGGGCCGGTGAACCAACGATCCTTATTATTCAGTCGAGTGTGCTCCGTTCGTGTCGCGTCGTCGGCGACATTCAGCGCAGTGGGCACCCATCTCCATTGGTCGGCTCGTGTTATCTCCGTTATCTCCGTGAGACGGTGTGCAACATACGGTGTGTACTTCGCTGAGTCATTGCGTATCCACTGTAGGGCTGTCTTGGAGTCGCTCCATAAGGTTAATTCACCGTTGTATTTATGTTCCGTGATAATATCTCTCGCTAATCGGGCGCCGATCAAACTCGCTTGTAACTCCATACGCGGTATACTTTGAGCTTTCATTGGTGCCACCTTTGCTTTTGCCGCAATCAGGGACACCTCGATTGTGCCGTCACGCTTCTTGAAACGCCAATATGCGACGGCGGCGTAAGCTAGCTCGCTGGCGTCACAGAATACGTGTAGTTGCCTCTGCTGTGCTCTCCCAGTTTGATAACAGCGCGGTATACGTAGACGCTCGATGTACTCGCGGTCGGCTTGCCATTGGTTGAAAACTTCACATACTTCAGGGGGCAGTTTTTCATCCCACCCAAGTTTCAGGCGCCATAAACCTTGAAGTATAATCTTCGCCGTGATCGTATACGGGCTTATCAATCCCAGCGGGTCGAATAGAGACATGACGGTACTTAGAGCCTCGCGTTTGGTGGGCTCTCGTCTTCCAGTTTTGACGTCATCGGGTACTCTATGCAAAGCAGTGTTAAAACTCAACTCGTCGGTATCTGGTAGCCACAGTATTCCCAGCGTTTTCCCATATGGGTGCGCGTTCGCTCCCAGCTCCTTTGGAGTTCGTGCTCGGCTATCTGATGAGATATCTCGCAATAAATTAGGTCGGTTTGAGTCCCAGCCGGCTAACTCGAAACCCCCTTTATGATGTACTTCGATTACTTCGGCCATTGTTCGCGCTGCGGTTTTCTCGTCGTCAAAACTTTCAACCCAGTCGTCCATGTAGTGGCTTGACGTGATTGACGTGTAGGCGAGGGGGTGACTTTCCTTGTTGTCCTCCGCGTTTTTGTTGCGCACGCTGTGTGCTAAAAACGGCGAACTTCTCGCTCCGAATATCATCGAGTTCATCTCATATTTGCGTGGCGGGTTCTGGCGGTCTTCTCCGCGCCACAGAAAACGCTGCGCCACGCGATCTTCCTTTCTGATTTTCACCCTCAGAAACATCTCCCTTATGTCGGCTGTCACGGCTACGGGCCCCTCGCGGAATCTGAACAGTATCCCGTGCAACGTTTGAAGCAGGTCCGGTCCGTCTAACAGCATATCGTTCAAACAAACTCCATTCGCTTTCGCCGCCGCGTCGAACACCATACGTACTTTACCCGGCTTGTTCGGGTTTGTTACTGCGAAGTGAGGTAAATACCAATTCCGTGCATTTCCTTCCTCGGGGTTATCGCATAGCGAGGCGTAACCTTTTTCCAGTAAACTCTCAACCTGTGCGGTGTATGCGGTCTTGAATGCTTCTGAACGATCCATTTTTCTTTCAATTCCTTTCAAGCGAGTCCACGCCATATTATAACTCGGTGGTAGTATGACGTCATCGCTCTTCCATGGTAAACCAACCTCGTACTGCTCCCCGGTGCGGCGTACGGTGGCTTCAAATATTGTCAGCGCGCGCTTGTCATTTGCTGACGGTCTCGATTGCAATGTTATCCCTATTGAATCGATGTCGAAGTGCGCCTTTACTAGCTCGTGTAAATCCACTCTTGGCTCGCTGACGTGATAAATCTGCTCGTTCTTGACTACGTGGCGGGGCGCCGCCCCGTGTATCGTCCACCCCAGTTCTGTGAGCGATGCAGCGGGTTCGTTCCTCGGCCCGGCCATTAACTTGCGCGTGACTATGAGATGCCAGTTGTCTGCTCCAATCAGAATCTGTGGCTTGACATTCTCGTAACAAATGTCCTCGATAGGCAGTCCTCGCAAGTGCGGTCTGTTGAGCGATTCCTTATTAATGGACTGACTTCCCAAAACGAGATTACCGACGGTCCGCGCAGTCATGCGGTGGTAGGTATCTTGTTGTCGTCCTTTAATATCCAATTGTACTACGCGGCTCGCCGGCTCCTTTTGTTGTGAGGTAACGCTACATATATTTAGGCATCTCTGCGGCCCGCTGGCTCCCAAGCTTTGCGCCAACTTCTCATTTATGAGCGTAATCGTCGATCCCTCATCCAACAACGCGTAGGTTTCCAATTCAACGGTATCTGTCTTTAGAGTTACCGGACAAATCTTCAATAGAGCTCTCCCAAACGTATTCGAACCCTTGAAGTTAACGGCGGACACGGTGACTCGCTCACTAGCCTCCTTGTTGCTATCGCTATGCAACAATGTGTGATGAGTTCTCTTACACCCGTCGATTCCGCATTTTCGTGCATTCGTGCACTTATCGTGCCGATGTTTACTTCGAAGGCACTGATAACACATGCGCGCTTCCCTTGCCCACTCCCAACGTTCACTAGTGGGCATCGCTATCAGCTTGTGGCACTTCGTTGTAACGTGTTTCTCGCCGCAGCAGTAACAAACTTCGTCTCTAATCGCTTCGCTATCCATAGTGACGAAAACTGCGGCTGACTTCTTGTTAACTTTGACCCGCCTGTCCAATGTTGGCCGCTCCATACATGTAGGCTGCGTGTCCGGTTCATGCAGGAAACGTAATCCTCTGTCTCCCTCTCGCATGAGAAAGCGAGCCAAAGTTATCATTTGCGGCTCCCGTGCGCGTCCTCGTTCCGCTGCAAAATCGCACCAGCGTCGGCGGGTGCTATAATCCAGTTTCTCTAATGTGTGGCGAATCAAGTACTCGTTCGTTAACATTGATTCATTACCCAAACATTCCAATGCGGTAACGATGTTCTGTATTTTCAACGCGAAACGGTTCATCTCTTTAGCCGTGTTGCCCACGCGTGGCATTTTCTTCAAACTGTTGATAGTTTGATCCATAATGATCTCTGGACGCCCAAAACATTGCTCCAGAGTTGACATTATCTGGTCTGGGTTCGCGGCTACGTGTAATAGTTGAGCAACGGCGTGATGCGCCTCCCCCCGTAGACTATTCCTCAGCCGACACAAGTTCTCAGTAGGCGTGAAGTTATAGATGGCGGTGCTCTCCTCCATTGCAGCTTTGAACGGCAACCATTCATTCAGGGCTCCCGAAAATGATGGTAGATCTTGCGCTTGTCGTGACGGCCGATTGTTGTGCGTCATACGCTCCAAACGATCGGCTAATCGATCAATCCCGTCCCGGCTGTGCGATCGCCTGTGACGCCGCGGTTCCCTTTCTCGGCTCGGAGTCCGGTTACGCGTAGTTCGATGGTCGATAACCCCTCCACAGCTAGGTGATCTGTCTTGACGTGTGCGCTCCTGTCTTCCATCAGTGTATCTCCTCATCGGAGGAAAATACTCCTTATTGCGCTCCCCCCGTGCAACAAAATGTTCCCTGCGGGCACGGGGCGCGCTCCGGTGCATCCATTCATCGACGCGCTGTTGTGTATCGCTGTTTCTGTCTGACCCGGCGCGGCTATCTCTGTCTGTCTCATCTCGAATTATCGCAACTTCAGCTGCCAGCTTTTTGCGTACGAGTGATGCCTCGACTTCCATTTGCTGCCTCCGTATCCTCGCTAGTCTCTCCTCAGCTTCGTACTCCGCTTGTCGAATGCGCGCCGTTGCACTTGTGTTTGATCTCACAGTTTGGATTGAGGGCGCTCGTCGTCTCTCGGTGACCTCTTGTTGCGGCTGGTCCTCTTCATGCTGTGCTCGATCTGTGGTGAACGGCCTCGACGTACCAAGCCCGGTCGGCATTGTGGTCGGCGGTGGACGGTGCTGTTCCGTGGACGTGGATGGTGGTGGCTGTGTGGTGGATGGCGTCGATGACGCCGCAGTCCGCTGCCTCGTTCGTGGTGGGCTCCTCGTTGTGGGCATAATTGGCACTTGACGCCCCTAACAGTCCCTAACGTTCCCTAACAGTCCCTATTCCCTAACAGTCCGTCAGGAGGGCCCGGGGTGAGCCGGGATATGCTCCTTCAGGGATGGAATGCGGGGGGATGAGGTAGGGGGGGTCTGCCCAGCAGTGGTCTATACAAGGATCGAGGTGCTAAATGTCCGGCTGGAATGTCCGGACACAGTCAGCAGTGCCTACAGTCCGGCCCTCGACCCAGGCTATAAACGTACTGGCGTCAGGTGCTGTTCAACCTGTTCAGGTTGGTGGCGCCGCACAACACCACACCGTCTGGGTAGACGTTAACCCAAAGTACCACCCCGTTTGACACCGTTAGGTGGAGTAGTACTCGGGCCGCGTAACACGCGTTATTGAAGCGACGTCTTGTCCTCGTTGACTCAGTCAGCTTCCCGATGATGCTTCAATCGCCCAGCTGCTCTCAATCCTCCTTGGAATATCTTCTTAAAACAACCCAGCGCCTCCTGTTCGAAGATATTTCTTCTTATAACGCCCGGCTGCGCCTCTTCACTGGAACCTCGACCCGTGTAGCGGGGCCGTGACGTCACACGCCAGTGGAGTGACAATTACGTTCACTAGGGTATGACGGCACCACTAGTGACGTAATGCTGGAGCTGTTCTGCAGATCTTCAAGTCTTCACGGATTCTTGTCTTGCTATCCGGCTCGAAGGACCATAAACTGTTGGTGGTGTACGTGTAGTGTAGTTCCTGCCTGCCTACGAGGGGTTTCTTTCTTGAATCAAACACCAACTTTCCAATAAACAAATAAGACTTCTTTATTCTGATTCTGTGTATTCTTCCAGATTTCTTGAGCAAGCTGCGAGCACCGTTGTTGGTCCACTTTTACTGGCGAAATGCGCCTCAATATATACACAAATAGTGCCCGCAACTTGCTGTACATACAATGATTAAATTAACACGCGCGAGTGAGCGAGATAGCGCTATACAAATTAAAAGAGAGAATCTAAGCTAAACTGACTACGGGGTTTATTTACAATAGTTTTACAATATTTACAAGGGGGTTTAATGAGAGGGTTCGTCGTCCGCAACAATCCTGTTAGCGTTTATCCTTTTTAATATTATGTGTTTTTTTATTAAAACATACGTTGAACACATTATATGACGTGTGTCCGTTATGCTTTCACGTCTAAGCCACTGAACTGATTTTGATGATGTTTTTTGGAGGGATAAATTAGGCCTCGTAAAGCCTAATTTTCCCGAAATTCCTACGAGAACGTACCCAGGGTAAACCGCCCAGCGCTGTTAGTAAAAAATGTAACAAACTTATAAAAAGTTACTTATGAATTATTTAACCGCGATATTTACTTACTTCACAGTAATAAAAACGATAAAACTGCGCTATTATCTAAAGATTTATCGGAAGCGGACGTTAGTCGGCACTTCCTTCTCTGGAGAAAGCCATTCGCCATTTTGTAACATTATATTATGAAGATATTTAATTTTATATGCTACTGTGCTTTTGAGAGTACACAGTTATTTATTAACTACATCAAGTAAGTAAGTATTAGCCTGTTTTGTCCCACTGCTGGGCAAAGGCCTCTCATCTCACTGAAGATATCAGTACAGTAAGGAGGATTAGTCATAATCATCACGCTTGCCACTGCGGTTGTTATAATAAATAAATAGACTAGGTTAATCTTCATTATTTTGTCGAATTAACCTTTGATTCGTAAGGAGGGCTGAAGCACGGAAGAACAAAGTACTTACTGCGTCTTCTCTATTTCGTGTTTCAATCAAAGCATGTATAACTAATACGTATGTGGTATTGTTAGGCTATTTTAAATCTATTTTTAAAGCTATTTGAAACAAAATTATGTCCACCAGTAGAATTCTTAAGTAGTTTTATTATATAAGTCTTAAGTGTCCCATTTTTGGACAAAGGCCTTCCCAAATTTCTTCTTTTCAGCTCTGTCAAGAGCCTCCTGACACAAACCAATCGACTACCCGTCAAGCTGGACTCATCATCTCCGTTTTGGTGGGAGATAATTAACATTCTGAATATTCTTATGACAAAAACAGATATACAAAATCAGTTAAATACATCATGTAATATATATCAACAAAGTACAACATTTTGAGTCGACAAAAAAAATCAATGTGTTGTTTTTATCGTAATTTGAATTTGTATCGCCAGTTGGGGTATTCTCCAAAAACACAATATTATATTAAATCAAAACAATGTGGCTGACCCTTTGCCGTCCGAAAATTACAATCTGTATTATGTTATTAATGAAAATATTTGTTGAGATGAGAAAATAACCAAATGGGTCAAATTGGAGGTAACAATTTTGTTACGTAATTTTCAAAATGTTAGAAGATATGATTTTATTATAACTAGCAATGCTCTATGTTTTTCTTCCTACCAAAAATTCATTCAATTTAGTTAAGCTTTTTATACATCAAAGAATATAACTACTAATAAACTATCCTTAGAAACTACCTCTCCATATTTTGATTTACAATTTAGTGCAATAATGAAACATTAAAAATCAATGAGAGAAAAAATCCTTTCGCATTTATTACCCCTACAAAAACAGGCTTAGATTACTATTTATGTATCCTACTAACACTCACACCCAACTACTAATTAGCATAAGAAGCAAAGCTAAGTAGAAGTACTATTAAAAACCAATCAAGTATTTATCTCTACCTAATACAAAAAAAATAGTAGTTGATTATCCTGCTAACGAATTGCCAGCGGCTAAGTAAGTGAACTAATTAAAAAACTGGCTATTGCTATTGCAAATAACGCTTTAACGTTAAGTGAGTGTTTAACTATACCTACAGGCTACTTGTGGGGAATTAAATCATAAATATCGGAGGGTTAAGCAGGCATTTTTCTTAGTGACACGATCATCATTCAACGTCACTTGTAATGAGGTAGACTCGCGGTCCGTATAGTTACTCCAACACGCCCATCCACTTACATATTTCGATGAATTAGACATTATAAAAACGTGTAATTTTATGTGAGAATTACCAATATGCATGATATGTGAAAAGATTGTTGTGACAGTCTTGGGAATTACACATATGCACGTGAAAAAATAGCTTATTATGATTTTATTATGACATACGATCTTATTAATAATATGTAATGTAATAATCATTATCGATGTTGGAAATATGACACAGATATAATTGGTATTAGAATTGACAGCAATAAAATTTATAAACGTATTACATTTAATTAAATTTAAAATCGCATTTAACTTTAATAAAACATTAACAACAAGCTTATTCATACATTTTGTTACCCAGAAAAGTAAAATGGAGTCTTATTATAATTACTTACCGAGTTTATAAGACCAACTTTTTACGCAAAGTACAGGTTATGAATAAAACTCAAAAAAATGGACGATAATCGCCGACCAGACCGTTGATTAAAACCATTGAAATAATGTTTTGTGAAGCAAAAAAATGGGGGACTAAATTAATAACACCAAAAGCGTCCGGCCGAATGGATTTTTAAAAAGCCGTCACTGTAAAATTCTTTACTTATACTGATCTTAATTGTTGCCCGATATAGGTGCTTGGGGTCGGATCGTGGGCCGATTAAATCTTACGGCGATCGAGGGGCCATTCTCAAAAATATTATTAATTTTTATTGCTCACTGAATTGTAAATTCGATTTTTTCAAGATCATTGAATTCCTCAAAATAATGTAGCATTAGGGATATTTTATAGTAAATGGATATTGAGAATATTAACTCTATTTTAAAATATTTTAAAAAATTGTTTTATGATGAACTAGCGTGTTGATTATAATCAGATAAAAATTGCAATCATTATCTATTAGACACATTATCGACAACCAGATCAACGATACTTTTCATATTCCAGTACCTATATGTATCTTTAAAAAACCTTTATAATTGAACAGGTAAGGTAGGTAGGCAGTAGAATGGCCCACCTAAACCCAATCTCAGCCGAAGCCCCCGCGGCTCGCTCCGATCACAGTTATTATGATGCTCCCGAGGTGTGCTGCTTTTGCAATTGATTTTTATCATGACGACATTATTACTAAGCTTATTCGATAAAAAAAACAACTTTTACCGTTCAAAGTAATTACTTATATTTTCTTATTTATGAACAAAAATATCTATTATCATGTTCGAAAACCAATAGTTACGCTGTAATTGTTTCGTTTATTGATTTTTATCAGAGGTGGTCTTTATTATTTTTACGAGTTTTATCTTTAATCAATCAATTAGATGTTGTAGTTATTTAACTTTTACTTGAAATGTAAGTTACTTAACTCTTACTTGTAATGTTATACGTAGTTTATTTGGATACGTAGTGATGTACCTTTTCAGAAAGTAAGATTCATTCGAAAACTATTCAAAATAAGATTGTATAGTGGATCGGATCGAGATGAGTCCAGACGTTTTCACAGAGAATTTATGTTCCAACTTTACACATCACTTTTTCTTATCTTCGATTCCAGAAGCTCGGTAATCTACACGTTTTACTTGAGCCTTGGAACTTTGGAGATTTTGCGTGCAGAATATTCATAAAGTTCAGAAATATTTTGCAATAGGCGTACAAAGTAAAATGTAAGACGGGTAAACTTTGAAAATGAATTTACCTGAGTTTAAATTATGCAATTTTTAGTTAAGTAAGTAAGATCGAGTAGGTCAGTGGTCAACCGTGGAGTCGGAGTTATTAGACCGCCTAAAGACCTCCGACATGGTCTGACGATTGATACAACCGGGACCGACGATTTAACATGTCCTTCGAAGCTCGGTAGCGTTTAGATAGAAATGCTATTAGTTAAAAAAATATGAGATAAAACAAAGAATAATACAAAAATATGCCTTACCTTAGAGTTAGTAAACGTTTAAATATATCTAGAAAGATCTAGAAATATTTAGAACATTCATTAAAATAAGTATCCACGCGAATGGATGCCAAAACCTACTTTACATTACACAGATAGGACTTAATATTATAATAGCTATGAGGTATGTTCGTGCCAGCTTTAAGGCATACATACTCCAGTAGTTAGTTGTTTAAAATGAACATATTTCTGTTTAAGTCTTACATGTCTACCAGTTATTGACCTGCCTCAAAATTATCGTCCATTAGCTCTAACATCGTCATTTAATGCCGTTTTAAACTATACATTAAAGCGGCCGCAGACTACAAATTACTAAAATAATTACACAAACATCAGAATTAATGTGAAATTTATTCAATTAACATTAATAAATGATATTTTATATCGGATAATTCTGCCCGCTTTTAAATTTGCGGCCGCGTGCCTCTATTAAAGGAGTTTAATAGGTTGAAGTATAAACGATATGGCTACTAAAAGCCAATATGTATTCATAGGCGATGAGGCGATAGCCGAAGCTCCTTGGTACAAGCTAACAAGACTGTAAGTGCACTGTGGGTGGTTATACTTGTCCCTTCTTATCGTCTCACACTTTTTAATGACAGCTATTGGGTAATGGCTCCACAAAAGGATATATAATATTTTATGATAATTAGTAAGTTACAATATTTATTCGTGGCTTTTATAGGCCGACTTTTATCATCGGTTTTATTGGTGGGTTAAGTCTCGGTCATGTTAATTAAGTTTACTGTTTAAGTTACGTTTTAGGGTAGCGATTATGGTTCGAGTGTAATCAACGTATAAACGTATGACTAACCTTTGCGTTAAGTTTATTTAACGTTGAAGGATGAGTTTTTATCGACATTTTGAAATATAGGTACTGTGCAAAAGTTTGTCAAAATGTATATCGAAATCTTTGATGAATGATTTTCTACACGTACAAGTGGTACAGTTAGCAACTGATCACATTTCAACAGTGCACGCAGCTATATTGGAAAGTATGCTTGTAAAGAGGTACATATACGCGACGCGACGTGCAAAGGTAGATAGTCAATTCCGCTAAGTGTATCCACGTCTCAATTTTAATAAAAAATATCGTAACACCATTCTGTCATTAGAAGTAATCGATGTAATATTTCACGCAGCATTTACGAACCGTTGCCTGCACTTACTGTTTAATTCGGTCCCTTCAACTTTCATCAACAAAAAATGATTGATGCTGTGTGTCGAACCAACGAGTTTTTCACAAAAATACCACACTTTTTATAGTCATTAAGGTAACTTTGCATCAAAATCAATGTATATACCAGTTCTGCATTAAAAGTAATAAAAAATATTATCAAGAAATTCCGCAATTCCTTTAACGACCACAATTAAATTAATTATCAATTAAACAAAATTCTCGGTTTTTAATAATACAAGTTAACTACCAATGTAAGTTAATATTTATTAATACCAAGATATAAATTGGATTACAGATGATATCGAAGCAATTTCGATCAAGCTCCTTCGTACATGCACTACGTAAATGTCATCCACCGACTAACCACCAGAGCTTTACAAGCTGGTGCGATCATTAAAGGACAGTCTTATTCCAAAGTCAATAGAGTTTATTGTTGCTCAGCTCGATTGTAAATGGAACATACCTATATCTTGCTTCCAAGCGGTCAGCTGCGAACGATGGCTAATTAAGAACGTAACCTCGGATCCTCGGTGGCCTAAGGCCTGCTAAATGTAGTCTAAGTAAGCTCCTAAGCTTGTCTTTCGAAGCATTAGTAAAGCAACTAGGTTTATGTTGGAGAATGTTATTGAACGCTGCTAAGGTTTGCATGAATTGAATTGCAAATGGTTAAGTTGCACCGGTGTGTTTCATTTGGGTATGCGATGCAATACTCGGTGCAGGTGTATTTAGGTGACACGGGCGCTGGGCAGGTCGCAAAGTTTATTTTCATACGGTGCACGTTACCTAAAGGCTATACAAACTGTTTCTATACTGTATACGGTATACATTTATTACGGTATACTAACTATTTCTCCGCTAGGGCATGTTTTCATTTCAATTCACCTGTTCACTGTACCGGTATTAATTTAACACAATTTCAACTTTATAATAATAGGTATAGGGAATGATGTTTTAGTTATAATCTTATTTTATCAAAGTGAAGTTTTTATATCATTTGTAATATTTTACCTTTTTATAACTTCGCAATATGAATTTGTTTTTGCAGTTTCGATTTTGGTATTTATTACAAAAATAGTAAATAAAGCTTAGAAATGGAAAAAAGCAAACTGTTAAATATTATCTGACATTTATGCCTTGTTTCATTATGCTTGACTTAATGACATGTCTTTAAAATAAAGATACTAACCTATAAAAGATAATTACTAGATAAAATTACCTTCTATTTACGATAATAACAATAAATATTAATCGATTTCACTTTATACTCGTACTTTAATTTAAAGCTTATAGCTCAGAATAGATAGGTACTTACTAGAAGCTATAACTATGACATTGACATAAAACTATTCAATCAACTTGTGAATCGCCTGCCAAGACTGAGGTGCCAGGTTCCCTGATCGAGAGAACCATATTTCCAATTTACTTCTAACATGGCTCGGGTTTGAGATCACCAACGCGTTGTAGGCAAGCATGATCATTGGTCATTATACCCGATCCTCCTCCCTGTACTGATATCTTCAGTGTGATGAGAGAACTTTGCCCAGAAGTAGAACGTTAAAGGCTAATACATCATTATATTACATAATACTTATAGTTATGACCTTGTATATGTATAAGTAAAACTATAATAATTAAGTAATGCATCTACAAGCAAAGTCACTTGATAAGATCTGAATTAGTTACAAATCATATTTATTCCGATCACAGCATTCATAACAGGTATAAAAGGCCTAAAGGCTAAGGGTTACAAATGGGACCAACAATAAATAATTTAAACTAACCATTCCAGTATTCTATTAACACTATAAATCTATTGGTATATTCATTATTCCTGCCCGAATAACTAGTACAATTGAAAACCAGTGTCAACTGTTAGCGCATGGAATATATTTCAAATAAATGAATATTCTTGCCGTCTTGTTAAAATAATAGAATGCGCGTTGTGATACAGAAAGGTTTTAGATTTACAGGGAATACTCACTAGTTGTATTTTATTGGTACAAGCCTTTGTGTATCATTCTTGTTTACGAGATGCCGAACTTATTTCCCATGGTTATTGTTTGTTCTCCCGATGCGACAGATAAAGGTTACTTTTTAACTTATTTTCAATCGTAAATCAATATTGGTTTTATTGTTGATACTTGTAGCAGATTCAATGTGGATTGTTGTAAAAATGAGCCGAGTTATGTAATTAGTGACGATGTGAAACTTTGCTCTACGTATCTTTGATTATGTTTTTAACCATATTTACTTTTAAAAATAGAACTACTTATTATCGTCACTTAACAGACTGAAAATGAGGTATTGTGTTCAATCTGTATGCAGGCTTTTATACCCGTGATTTTCTTTACAACTTTTGATATGATTTGAATGGTAAAGAATAATTTTCAAAAAATCTTTACCTAAAAAGCATTCATAATATGTCTATTACATCAAATCCGTGTTAAAATCATACAGAATTGCTTTTAATTAATTCCAAATTCAAAATACCAAAACTGTAAAATCACGGATAAAATATTTAAACATTACATACTCGTAATAGTGAAGTTACCTACGTCACTATTATTATATAGCTTAAACATAATGCATGTGACCCGTCTCTTGTTTTGTGAACCGTATCGTTATAATGCAAAATCGGCATCCAATAAATTCAGGAACGAAATAGACGTGCGTGCGGTACGCTTGCAAAATAATAAATAAGTTTTATGTGTGTGTTTCGAGCGTACCTTTGTTTTCGTTCCTTATTTATACCTACTACCCTTTTTATTTTAACTCTCTATAGTTCTTTATTTCCTTGACAATTTCTTGTATTGGAAATCTGTTTGGATGTGATTTGCAGCTTTGAAATTTTCGTTCCATTTTCAAGTTTTTGAATTTCGATGTCGAAAAAATTTAGTTGTAGATAAATTAGGGTTGTAGTGTTTTGTTCTAGTTTGATTTAGACTATGCCTTTAAAGCCGACGTAATTTGCGCTAATATTGGCGTTTACACTTTTAAAGAGCTCTCTTTAAAACGGATACAATTATTAAGTGCCGTTACCTCGGCCGTCTATCTGGCGCTTGTGGGTTTTGCAGAGAAAATGAAATAATTACGTATTTCGCTTCACCAAGAACCACTTCTTTGTAATTACGCAACATTAGTTACCGAACATAACTCACTGGAGAGTAATTACCCGTATTTTGATTCGGATTGAAAATCTGTAATAGCCTGTTTAGATCTGTACTCTATTGTTTAAGTAAATAAATCAAAGGGAACATTATGCACGCCGTCACAAATTATAGACTAGAGACGTGAATATGGGAGAAATTGTCTGAGACAATCCTTTAATAGTAGGTCAGGGCATCCTAGATTTAGCTCTAGGCAATTGCGGTCGGTTCTCTAGATTGCTCTCAAACGCCTAAAAGCAACGCATGGTAGGAATTTATGAAACGCTTGGTTGGGTTTCGCTTCTATAAATCTTGTAGTAAACGTAATAGTTGTTGTGATATATATCCTACGACATAATAGTAAGGGATATTGTATAATGATTTAATCTTAGGTCAATGATGGGGTATAGTGATAAGGAAAACTATTGAACATCTGTAACTATAATGAAAGTGCGTACAAAAGTATCTTCTAATATAATTATATATACCTATACTATTCTGGTGTCACGGTGTTTGTAGTTAAACTTCGAAACGGCTTGAATGATTCTCATGAAATTTTGTGTGCATATCGAGTAGGTCTGAGAATCGGACAACATCTATTTTTTATCCCCCTAAATGTTAAGGGTAGTTCACCCCAATTTTTTTCTATGGCAAAACAACGTTTGCCGGGAAAGCTAGTAGTACTTTAAAAAGAGCTTTAATCTGTACTATTATTATTTTTTCATTGTAATTACGTTAGCAATAATTCAAATACCCATCGACTTTGCAGGACTGTAGAATTGTTTTTAATAAATTTTAGAATGAAATGCACATTGTAAGTTATTTACAACTTAAGGCAATAAATCATATGTTTGTTCTTGGTCGGCTAACACATAAACTGGCAAGTTAAAAAACTAGTCAATGCATTCGGATGAAATGGCACCTCCGTCAAAGAATAATATTTTCATTCGCATAGTTACCACGAATAAGAAACATAAAATTAACTCTAAACATTGTTAGCATTGCTCACGACACTTGGCAGAGCTTAAAATTTGTAATAATTTGTAATTGTAATTGAGACGGCCCGCGCCACACAGGGCATAAAGTTTTACGACTGTTGTCATTCGTTGCAGTTTACGATACGAGCTAAAATATGCTTTCTTACATTACTAGGAACGCTCGTCTCAACACAATGAATTATTTATTTGCCAATTCAAAAACAAAATTCATTACGTGCACCCTTTTGTCTGACTCAGTCTCAAAAACATAACGAGAGAAATTGTAAATCTAAAGGTAATTCAAATCGTTTCAGACGCGCTCTGTTTTAAACACGATCAGTATTTTTTGCAGTTTAATGACTCAATTTATAGCTCAGGACCATGTCTGTACATACCGAGGCATTCAAACTGTATTTGCACCTTTTCTACAATTTTTATTGGCACATAAAATACGCGAGTGTCTCGTTAAGTTATCTGTCGGTGAGTCGTAGATACCCAAACGTAACCCGTGAGGAAAGTAATTTATTAAACAAAACGGACTGACTCGTTCCACCCTCAGAGAAGCTGATAAGCCAAACTCAGAGATGTCAAATGCAATATTCAGAGAAAGGGAACTCTTTCATACTCCCCGAGGTACTCCCGAGGCGCACCTAACTAACCGTGATAAGAGTCGGAGGGGGGACTCAAAAACTTCACAAACTAAATCGGGGATGTTGACAAAGAACCGTGGACCTAACCGCGCGATGCTATCTCCGCACTCACACATACACAGGTCACACATTTCAAAAAATAACTTTGAAAAACGAACGAATAGCACAAAAATTATTCCAACGAGGTCAAATTAAAAACCATTACGTTTAAATTGAATATCGAATGCCATAAACATGAGTCGTTTATTTTACGTGGAGCATACGGCTACCGAAATCGAAGTGAAAATAAAACTGTAGCGATTACAGTAAATGAGGCAAATCGGTGTATGTTAAGTGCTATAAGCACTCAGCGCACTTTGCTTAAGTTCTATATTCAAATACTTTTATCCCACTTACGGTACGCTAATGCACTTTTTCGTCGAGGTGGCCAGTAATAACCTTTTCCATTAGTTGTTTCGAACTAAGAAGCCGAGCGGCTTTAATGTTGGCAATTTAGTTATCTATGGTTTAATTTGAAAATTGAACTGGAGATGTCACGACATCGTGTTTATGGCATCTATTTGCTTTATGGCTCGACTGTACTGATTGATTACAGATATTTCTACAAATTATGATGCAGATTGACGTGAAGCAGCTTGGTGATAAGTCCAGAACCGTGGCGACCCGTGGCTGTAGCGTCGCCACGCAATAGTTCGACTCTAGAAGACATACTAACGTTTAATTTGTAAATATCCAACTTATTGTTTTATTACTCTCACATCTATTTAACCACTTGCACACAAAGATTATAAGATTAGAACAAACATTAATCGTAAACATAACATTCTCACAGCACGAAACACTTGATAACGTATGCGTCGACTGACATAAGTTTAAAATTCAATGTAAACATTAAGGAATCAAAAACATCGACTGGGTAATAGAGTTTGCTGAGTAGAGAGCAAATAAAATAACAAACCGAAGTACATTCGCAACGCTTCCCGTAGCCAGCGCTGGTGTTCTATCAACTCTGTTTCTTTCTTTGTGTTTTGTTACTGGCTGTTTGCTTGTGCGGTGATACCCATACATTAATTTGGTCAAGGGTACGATAATGCTTATGTCAATTTTTGGTTGATAAATGAGTTGCTATGAATAAAGTTTCATATTTTTGTTTGGATTATTCAATTTAACGTATGTCGTAGATGTTGTTGCTAAATATGAAATACAAGTCATTTAATTAACCTTGTAGTTACTATTATTCAAAATATGCAATAAAATGAATGCTGTGTTGCTTTATGTTTGAATTAAATTAGTAAAAAGGCGATTATATACATCTGCATTAATAAAGATAACACTACTTACTCTAATGACAGGTGCCACACTGACGCCATACTACCGGCGACACGGCACGGCACGGCATCACCGGCTAAATTAATATACTTAATTTTACATAATATCTATTACTTTAGTTGTAGACGGAGGAACTTATTGGATAAATGATGGAACTTATTATTCTAATACCTAATACCTATATATACCTAATAAGTTATACATTCAGTGCAACAAACCGCGTTGTGATAGTAAGAGGTGGTGCGAAACTATCGGTATCGTGTTGAGCCGGTGCCGGCCAGTACCGGTAAGTGGGGTATCAACCAATGAAAAGCTTTATTTTTTCTCCAAAACAGTTAAATTCGTAAATAATATTTAACCATTGCCGTTGTAATATATTTAAACAAGCACCGCATTCATCCAGCTTGATTTATCATTGGACACTTTATTTATTCATTGCTACTTTTAAACTTATATTTTAAGCGAGTGAAATATAGATTTATTTTTAAACGCCCAGTTAAAATTCTTAATACGATTAACATAATATACAAAACAGACCATTTTTCTTTTTAAATTGCTCAACAAATTACTATTGCTGTGATAATTCTTAAATGTGCGATTAGTCCAATGATTTTTATATAAAGTGATAAATAAGTTTGAAATTTATGAATTTTATAATAGGTTTGGTTTTTCATTAGACGTTTCTCAATACGATCTTAAACTAAGAATGTTTGCCAAATGGACGTACCTCTATCACTACACACACCTTTATAATTTAGATCTTAGTACACCTTACATCCGATGATGATGTAAACAAATGTTTCTTTTGAATAGCCAAAGAGGATGGCAGAAGGCAGCCCTTTAGTTCAAGAAGACCTTACATTTTAGACTTTAATCACACTAGCGGATTAGACGCCTAATATTGTGACCTCTAGTAATACGTACATTGTCAAATTGCTAGAGTGATTGTAGCTTGTTATGGGCGGATTACACAAGAACTCTCTAATCTATTTACTGCCTTATTCATAAACGCTCTCTAACTAAAACACTGTTAGTGAGTGTTTTGTCTCTTTTGCTCTTTGGAAAATAGCGTATGTCAGAAAGGGACAAACCATTTGCTAGCTAAAATGCTGCTAGTAAGCGTTTATGAATAAGGCTTTTAGTATTTTGAACTAAATAATATGTTTAAGAAACAAAAGCCGGTCGTTCAAAATTATATTTGATATTATACGAAATAGAACACTATTTAAAACGTACGTCATTTGTTTTTAAACATATTTAGGTACTAATTAGATTTGAGAGTTCTTGTGCAAGCTGCTCTTGCTCCCGAACTCCCAAAGAGCTATTAATCACAGAAAAAGTATAATTTTCTTTCCTGTTCATTAATACACTGATTATCAGTGCATTCACGTTGAACAAAGTCATTCTCATACTTCAAAAAGAACTTTATTACAAAAATATAGGGCAAAGGGAAACAAAATATCATTTTTTGTGAGTAAAAATCTGACCCGGCATTGTATTGATTCTTAATCAATAGGTAACTCTGATACGAGGCCGAGTTTTATTTGTTTTTATATTCCGATAGAAGATACGAATCGTTCATAAATTTTTGCGCGCCAACAAACTTGACCAGCGCGCACCAATTTGTGGCACTTTCACTGAAGTATTTTATTGATATTCACGGTTTATGTTTATTTCATATCTGCTTTTATATCTTTTTAATAAAGCCAATAATGTTTATTTTGTTCGAAACTTTTACGACCGTTCATTTTTTTAAATAATAAAACATCTGTCGTATGCACTTCAAAAAATGTTAATCACCCCTTATAATCAAAATAGCGTTTAATTAAAGGTTTTAATAAACATGCTTATAATATGCGTAAGTGAAACGGGACCGCATCGCGTTGAAATTATAAGTACTTACAATGTATTATTTAAATAATTAAAAGATTTATTCAAATTAAATCAAATTTGCTCGAATAAATTACTTTTTGTCTCGAATCTAAGTTTTTCAGTTTTTATTTTATATCAATTATTTATAGATATTTTTTCAATTTTCGCATAAACCAATTCGTCCAAAAATGCTATGCTAATTGTACTACAATTCCCTAGCAATCGTTATTCTATATCCAAACTTTAATCTGTTGTTCCGATTTTGAATATTTACACGAATCAATTCGTTCAAAAAATGCTATGCTAATTGTAGTTCAATTGCCATACAATAGCTCGAGCGTGGACGTTCGCAATTTCTGTATAAAATTTGCATTGTCAATCAATCAACATGCGACGTTGTCACGGTAAAACACGCACATTTTATTATTGTCACGCCTGAGCCCGTGACTCATAAGCCGTGACTACTGTATGGGTAATTCAAGAGAAGCCGGGAGGTGAATAAAGCTTTCATTTGTAAGGAGAATAAAGAAAATAAGGTTGGATGAAATTTAGAGACGACGCCTTTTGCGGTAGAGATGTTGTTTAATTTTACTGGTTACTTTGCGTACAAAATGAGGTACATTTTCATCCTTTTCTTTTATATAAAAAATACATATGTTAATAGTATAATATCAGTGTTCAAGAAGTTTCTCCTGAACCCTGAAGTGTGATCTAACTTAACCGCTGTAACCGCATCACAAACATCATAATACTACTAAACAAAGGGTTTTGTGTAAATCCAAAGAACCTTTTACAAGGTCATACATAATACATTAATAATTAATGTTTTTTTGAAGAACTGATTCCTCTTTCTTGTGTATGATGTGTAATGAGATGGACAATAAAGAATTCAACTATCTACCTCACCTCTAAAAAAACATATACCTACCAGGTATCTTCTTATTCATGAAGGAACAGATTTACAAGCAATTATTCAAGGCAAACTAGCACATATTTCAGTCGTAGTAGAGTCCACAGAAATCTAGAAACACGGTCGAAGTTCATGGTCTCAGGAGATAAAGTGAATCTCCTGCACCAACAAGCTATATTTTTTACCATTTCACTTTACTCTCCGTCTGACTTTCTAGGGTTTATAGCTAGAAAATATTGCTGAGATAAACTTTTATATACCTCTGTACACATCGCAGTAGTTTCGTTGTTTTGATTGTAATAGATACTTAGAAGTAAAAGAGTTATTTTCTATGATGCTGCGTAGTACATTTAACATTTTAAGCACGGTTTAAAGTAACTTCGTGGTTTTTGTGTTGCTTGTAAGCAAAATAAAAAAGCAATATTTGTAGAAAAATATTAGTGATTAAATAATAAATAAATAATAATAAATAAATATACCCGGACAAATTCACTCATGGTTAATTAGACCCAAACTAAGCTTGTAATATGGAATCTAACTAACGACTACATATACATACACAAATACTTTATAAGAATATATAATTGACACCCACACGTCGTCGCCAACAACTATGTCTTCACATATTGTTGACTCCGGGCGGGAATCGAACCCGCAACCCCCAACACAGTAAGCGCTCTCACTGCCACTGTGCCAACGGGCTTGCAGAATGCACCTGTTTTATAATAACTTATTATATTGTTTACATTGATTCTCTTTCCCGCGTATATACTAAAGTAACGTAAGCACGATCTACAAAATGTTAACACTAGCGCCATCTACTGGATCGCGGGTGGAACCACTGCGCGGAACAGCGAGTAACTCACGTCACGTCATGATGTGTGAACTTAGGTCTAAGAAGAGGGACATTATGAGATTGTCTAAAATGTCTGCTAGTACACAAAGATTGTTTAAGTTAGAGTAGACTCCACTCTTCCATTGACTTCTATTTTAGTCAAAGTAAAGTCAGACTTTTGCTGTATAAAGCACTTAATACAAAATATGTGCACGGACTATATTCGTATGTATTCAATAAGCAAAATCATGTCTTAAGAGCTTAAGCCTTAAGCTAAGGCCTTAAGGCCTCTTTCAATATAATCGTTTTTATCCGTCCGGTTATACACCGCAAGAGTGCTCAGACGTTCGCGCGCATGTGTGCACTGTTGTTCTTTTGTTTTTCATTCAAAATACGCGTAACGGGAAGACTGAAAACGGACAATTTGAAAGAGCCCTAAGATTAACTCATCCTTAATCCATAATGATGGTAACATCGCAGACTTAATTCAGGCATTCCATATACAATAATTTAGTATTTTCTTAGATTATCATCGTATTTTAATAATAAAATGTAAAATATACACAACTTACCTCAAGATAAAGTACTAAGTAAAGCCTAAGTTATTTTAAGAAGGCGTTTTATGTACAACATACTACAGAAGGAGTCGCTTAATTCTAAAAAATATTGTTAATTGAGGATATAAAAACAGCAATGCGATTTCAAAGTAAAGCATTTATTTATGTCTTGACGTTAATTGCAGTATTAAAACTGATTTGGTCTTAAAGGTTTCGTACTAAAAGCGGGTGTTTCTAATAAAAAAAAGTTATAATGCTGAAATAAAATACTTTTTATATACACGGTGTTGTTAAGAAATGAAATTGTGAAAGTTTTGTATTGATCTGAAACTTTTCAGACGATAGTTTGTCGACTCACGAATGCTGTTAATATACAACTAAGTACAACAAGGGTCACATGTTGTGTTTATTCTTATTTTTAGATTTGTCTCAATTCTATTACAGAAACACTAAAGCAAGTAATTTCGAGTAGATTAGTGGCCAACCCTGGTGTCGGAGTTTTTAGACCGCCTAAAGGTCTCCGACATGGTCTGATAGCCGGGACCGACAATTTAACGTGCCCTCCGAAGCATGGTAGTACAGAAGCCCAGTAATCCTACGAGAGTAAGTCAACCATGAGAAATTGTTTTGAAATTAATTGTCTTTCAAAGTCTCCAGCCTCCTCCTCAGACAGCCTCCGTGGTCTTGTGGTTTGAGTGTTCGGCTCACGATCCAGAGGTTCCGGGTTCGATTCCCGGTGGGGACAATATCTCACCAAAATCTCTTTGTGAGACTACCCTCAGTTTGGTTAGGGCATTGCAGGCTGAATCACCTGATTGCCCGAAAAGTAAGATGATTCCGTGCTTCGGAGGGCACGTTAAGCCGTCGGTCCCGGTTACTTTCTACGGATAGTAGTCGTTACACAATCCATGTCAGAGGCCTTTGGCGGCTCAATAACTCTGACACCAGGATTGGTCAGGTTGACCATCCACTCGATGAAGAAGAAGAAGCTAGTCTGATAGCTATTGTTGAGTCTTGCAGTTAGTTTTTGCGTTCAAGGCGTGCAAAGGTTCGATGATATTAGGCGACCTTACGCAGGTTAGTACTCATAAGTAGACTTGCCTTGCCATACACACCTTTAGCCATACACCGTCAAGTTAACCAGACGCCGCATCAAGTACGCTGCAAACTTGACGGTGGAGTTGATCGTAAATGGCCTGTAATACTAACTGCATTGACGTATTCAATGGAATGTATACACATGTCAAATTTCAAACTATGTCTTTAGAATCCGTTCGCAGCTGATCTCTCGCTCGCTCTAACACGCTCCATGTACTCGACGCTTAACTGCATCTTCAACATTACAAGTTTACGACATGATAACTATCTATCAAATGATTCACACTTCTGTACCTAATAAACCAAATACACATAATATAATGTGGTTCTAACAGAAAACATCTAAACTAATATAATAAAACTGAAGATTTTGTTTTTTTGTTTGTTTGAACGCGTTAATCTCAGGAATTACCAATCCGATTTCAATAATTCCTTTTGTAATAGATAGCCACATTCTAAGGAAAGGTTAAAGGCTATTTTTTATCCCAAAAATTTCCACGGGAACGGGCACAACGCGGGTAAAACCTCGGAACACTGCTAGTGTTACAATAAACCGCGCGCATCATTCGAACAAGTTCCTAATTTACGACTTTTAACAATAAAAGTGTCTCTTAACTGGTTAGTTAGTTAGCTTACATAATTATAGGAATTTATGTTCATTTTATGCATGAGCAAATATCATTCGGCTCTTTTTAATTATCAAGATACAGAGGTGACTTTTTTTGGTTAAACGAAATATTAAACCGACGCGGCGTCTTTGTGGCGATGTCTGATGGGACATGATTAAAATATATTTTGATTTTAAACAAATCGTCTTTTTTGTAAATTGTTATTAAAGAGTTTTATAGGGACATATACAATAGTTTTAAGTAGTTATAGATGAGGCGGGATTTAATCTATAGACTTGTAATTATATGTTTCAGTGAATCTAATTTCAAGATATCTTCTTAAACATAAGAGCTGGGCTCTTGTCGATGGAGTTCTTTCCACTTTTCTCTATTTTCTGCCATTTTCTTTAGCTCTTCGTACGTCATGACATTTGCACTTTCTTTCAGGATATAAGTAGCAGTAAATATGTTCGAGTTGAGTATCAACCAATCTGGGAATAACAGATTTTAAAGCCTAGGAGATTTTTCTAGAATGTTATATATCGTTTTGTACCTTAATCATTTCATAATTTTACTCACATAATAGAATCCTTAATGATAAGATAAATATCAATGCATTTGTACCTACAATATTCAAGTGAAAAGAAAAATAAAGTTTACAGAAAATTCATATCAAAATGGACACCTTAATAACTTCATAATGTATACTTAGCGTGAGTTCCGGATTCCGTGCAGGAGTTTTTACCTAGTGAACCACTTTTTCTACATATGAGAAGTTTAATTGATTGCACCGGTACCCTAAATATGACCTTTACTAGTATACCTACACAACAATATTGAAAAATATTCATTGTTAATTTCCCTTCTTACTAAAGAGTCTCTGTAGAATGACAATCTCACATCTTCTTATTGTCTCTTATCTCTCATTATTGTATCAATCTCTCTCTCTCTCTCTCTCTAATGAAACAATCTCGCAACGATTTTGCCAAAATAAGGCGGCTGACTTCGCCGGGCGGGTTGTGTTGCCCGGCCCAGAACGGCGTAAGTTTGTACACAGCCTTATACGTGCATACTTATGAATATTATGAATATACTATTCTATCTCTCTCTTCGTCATCAAACAATCTCTCAATGATTTTGCCAAAATAAGGCGGCGCGGCGGGCTTCGCCAGGCTTGTTGTGTTGCCCGGCCCAGAGCGGCGTAAGTGTGTACATAGCTTAACACGTGCGTACTTATGAATATAGTATTCTATACCAACGATAATTTACTTCACATTATACATTTTAATATATTATTATTGCCCACTTGTCCAGTTTAATTAACAGACATCTAAGAAATAATATTACGTAAATTGCATTTGCTTCATTAGAAGAGTTAGAGTCACATCATTTGTTATTATAATCAAAGACATAAACCATTCGTAATTTATAGATCAAACTTTAATAGCAGTACCAAAAACATGATACTCACGAAAATATTTTACAAAATACTTAATTTTATGTAAGTTTCTTCAGAACCACCTGTCCATCAAACATATTTAACGGAATGTACATGAATAAAGCTAAATCACATTATTTATTGACATATTCGTTAGCAACTAATAAATTTCCCCTAAACCATGGAAGTTAGAGCAATAAAAATAGTAATAAAAACTTGAATTTGTTGTTTTTGGTAACTACCAGTAGGTTTACATATTTATTCAAATCCAATTTCGAAACCGTCAGGCGACTAAAACACGGTACGGGCGCGAGTGTCTTGAAATACATAAAAAGATTTCAATTCACTAGTTCTTGGAACGGAATCCTTAATAAGTCGGTTTGACTACGAAATGATATTGTAATACTTTTTGTAGGTTGGAAATGTGGGTAGAAAACGGCCACACAAAAGGCATATTAAATAAATAGACATATCAAAAAATTGGTGAAACACAATCCAATAAAACGAAAACATAATACCCCAAGTCAAGAATTCGATTAGTAACCCAAAACAAAGCATTAAAAAGAACGCGAGAATTTTAAATAAATATTAAAAAATCACCGTTTCCCGATCGCTTAACAAACACTCATTAATTCGGCTTAGACACTAATAACGTAGCGACTGAAGATTAATCGTTTGAGTCGGAGTAATAGAATATTCAGTCACACACGCAACATGCAAGTTATTATAAAATTGAAGCATGGTTTGATAAATTAGCCCTATTCGTCATGATTGGTCACGGAAGTCTGGTAGTTACCCGAACCAACGTAAGGACTTGTTTGTAGAGCCTGTACACTTGTTGCTTTGGCATTTTTATTTTGTTTAGAATATCGAAAGTTTAAGCACCGCTTCAATCATAAAAGCTTCTAATAAGTATTCTTCTGTGTTCGCTTTTTAATTTGTTAGGATTAGTTTAAGCGTTCGTTGACGTTGAGCGAGTTTACAAGCTGTTGTGTGTAATTTAAAAACGATATTTGTAACTTTATTTCCCTTCTATTAGAGTCAATTTCCATTGAAGCAGAGCGGTGCGGAGCCCAATTCACCATCACATACAATTAGGATTGTCAAACATCGCTTTGACATTGTCAAAGACTTTACGCAACGCATTGTGATTGGTCACTTAGCTGCGCACAGCTCCTCTCCGCTTCTATGGGAACGCAACCAAAAGCATCGATTTTAGCTCGTAAACTAACTGAGAGTAAATGACACTGAGCAAGAGGCATGTAGAGGCTCTACCATGGCTTAGAGGCCGTTACTTTACCATAAGAAATAATTCTTTAAATTTCCGGAATAAAAATAACATGCTATTAATACAATCGCATAGAATTCAAAATATAATAACAGCTTATTAACCCCCAAATTGTAATTCTAAATAGTAATCGGAAACGCTAAAATCTTTTTAAATTCCACGTCTTATCTTTCATCAAACAAGCTCACGAAATCTGATATTTAAAGGTGATAATTATCACGTAGTTATGATCGTGTGTTAGCGCGTTCACATGTGTATGCACCCTTATACGACAAAAACTTTATAAAGGGGTACCATAATGATTCATTATTTTCACAATTGTGTTAACGGAAGTACGCTCCAATATTATAAAGTATAGAAGGTTCTATCTATTTAAGCTATTTTAGACGTCCTACTACGCGCGTAGTGGCTTCAAAATAATAGAACGTCAGAACGCGCGGACGATTGTGCACCACCGTAGCACTGCAGCGCGTAGCTGGATGACCAAAAACGCTTAAATTGAATGGTCCCTTAAAATTTACGAAGCAAAAAGTAACGTGTTGATTTTAACTACTTTGTTTATAAATAAAACAATATATTTTACACACGTCATTGCGGTATTCGTTAATTTAACAGTTTTATGCTTAATTATTCTCATTACTTTGACCGTTTTTTGTCATTGCTATCCTCATTGCATTATGTTAATGATAGTACAAGAATAAGTTAGAATTATCGTTAATTGAAATACAGAAAGAATTAATACATATATCATTCCATTGTTTGTTATAATTGTTTTCCGCCCTACAGGTGTATGAATTTAGATATATTTGTTCTACAGTTAACTTTTATCTTGATATTATTAAACTTAACACGCATAATAAGGGTTGTTGTATTTTCATTTTTATATACCTAAAACTCAAGACTCACATAGTGCGGCTGAGAACCGGGTGCGCGTGGCGTATTCCTTGTATTTGTATGAAAGGTGTCGTCACACTGGCCCGCAGGAACCCTCACCCGCACTATGTATGTCTTGTGCTTAAGGCCCCGTTCACGGATACACGGAGTTTTGAATACCGCGTGTAGCATAGCGTTTTGCACCAACATTTTATTATGAGCTTTTCAACACAAAGTTTGATTTGAATGCGCGTCGCCAAGCTAGAAGTCCCGCATGTCTTTGAACAAGACTTAAGATAGGTAGGTAAAGTAGATTCACTACAGATAAATCTGCATAAGTCTTCTAAATGAAAGATAAACTGTCATCTTCAAACTTGTTAGTTCAACGAGGCATAAAATCAGAAAAAAATAACTTATAATTTTCACTAGAAAATTACAATAATAAAGAATAAACCAGCTATTGCAATTGCCTAGACTATGTTAATAATATAATTATTATTTATTATACGAGCGCGTGATTACCATCGGGCTATAAAAAATAATCTCTGCCATGATTAAGTAATGAAGATGTAATAACTTACACGTGGACTTATAGAATGAATACGGGATGCGTGGAATTTAGATTACAGTTTCTATTTTAACTATTTCACAGACAATAGATAGAAAAGGCTGTCTTTGGGCTGACTTTAGACTAGTAGTAAGGCAAACGCAGACAATCCTAATTGCAGTATTTCGCTCAACGAGGCTTATGAAAAAGTATATTGACAATACCGTTGGCACAGTGGCGTGTGATAGCGCTTACGGTGTCGAGGGTTGCAGGTTAGATTTCGTTGTTGGCGACAACGTCGTGAGTGTCAATTATATATTCATAAAGTATTTGAGTGTGTATGTATAAAAGTAATAGTATCAGTTAGTTAGATTCCATATTACACGTTTAGAGCTTAGTTTGCATCTAACCAATCGTGTACGAATTTGTTCGGTTGTATTTATTTATTATAGTCTCTGGATACACCGTCATATCTTTTCATACAGTCAGTCTCTAGTCTATTGGCACTATAGTCTGCACTCGCCCTGAGATTCTGAAAATTATAAGTAACATCGTTTTTTAGATTTTAAAAGTTGAGATTCTCAATTCGTAAACAGATGTTTTAAACATTTTAAATCATGTGCAAAGAACATAAACCAAGTACTTAAAGCTATCAAACAAAGAATATTTAAACAAAAAGATTTTAATTCTTTTAAAAGTTCTATAAAATCCTTTGATAAGTTAATAAAAATTCACGCTGTATAAAATTACAAGAGAAACTAACTCCTGAATATTAAAGTCAACGTAGGTGTCGAATCTCAATAAAGTTATTTAAACTATGATTGAATGCAATAATTCCATCATTAATTCCGAATATCATTTTGAAATTATAATTCTGTCGAGATTGTGATCATCAAAATTTACGTACAAGTCATAAACAACGGTTTGTGTCATTATCACAAATATCTGTATAGAAATGAGTCCTAAATACGTATAAGTGTTAAAAACGTTACAAATCTAGCCCATAAAACCATTAAAAATAAATTTTATTGAGTGCCGACGTCGTTAAGACCACGATTTATATAAAACATGTGACTTGATGACAGAATTTATTTGAGGTGTCTAAGTTACAAATTCATTACATGACGGATTTGTCAGACCGAGTATTTAGACCATCATACGGTTTACGGGTACTTAAAGAGTTATAGTATCCAAAAGATCTATAGGTTTTGCCTTTTATGTTACAAAACGCAAAAGATTGTTTAGCCTTTAGAATTAATGTATCGTTTTTTGCATTGAAAGTGTTATTTCAATCTTAATGTACTTACAATGAAAGAAAAGTTGAGACCGCTTTTTTATAAGTTAGCAAAACATCACTTTTGCAATAATTTAGCAAAATTTAAAAGTAATTAAAGAAAAAGTTAAAGTTTGTCTAACGTGTTTGTTTAAATTGCGTTAAATAATATACAATTCAAGTGTATAACATATAAGTATACCGTAAATCGATCCTATTGAAAGAGATTTAAATGACGCGAAGGTATCACCAAAACTCGTGTGACATTTCGTGCATATGGCGCTATAATGGTTTCCTGCTTCCTCCAACCAGAGCACAATGGTGGCTCCAGACGAAAATTACAAATAATATCTCATGCGGAACGGCTTTTTCAAAAATAAACTGTTGTTGTGATACGACGGCTTTTAATACAAGTTATGAATGTATGGTTCGTCTGAAATTTGCAGTACTTACAACCCTTTATTAAAATTTTCTACGATTCCTTTTTTAAAGCCTCGTAAAAAATCTATTAAAGTGGAGATTGTCTGCGGTTTATTATTTGATGCTTTGTTAAAAACTGAGTTCTTTTTTATCTTTTAGAAAGAAGAGGAGAAGAAAGAAAGAGGACTATGATAGGAGAATATAACTCCATATTCAATTAAGAACATCCAAAATAGCCATTTTAATCATTATCATGAAATATACTTGACACATCTACAAAAATGTATAAATAAGTATGTTTATCTGTCTTAAGAAATTACTTCAACTTTGACATTGAAACTACCGCCCAAACTCACTCAGCATTTTGACATCCAGAAAATGATTCACTCGTCTCTTCGTCTCAATTAGGCATCGCATAAAAATCACTCAACCCCAAAACCAAGAGCAAACCGAAGCAAATTAATAACCACTACAAACAGACATCTAACTAAAGGAAACAATCCAAAATTGAGACACGATTCTCCATTCAAATGAGGGATCAGTGGTAACGAATGGCGGGCATCCGTCGTGCTTCGACCAGCATTTGTTACACTACGGGGGTCATGGAAGCACGTTCCGAACATTCTTTCCGAAATAACATCCAGTCGAGTATGTTCTTCGGTCCTCCCCCCGATTAATCACTTCACACTTGCTGAACAATCTAAGGCCCCGTTTAAACTTTTTTCTACGAATCACTTCAGTAAGGTGAGTTGGAGTAGATTAGTGAGCAAGTGAGCAACCCTGGTGTCGGAGTTTGAAGACTAAAGGCCTAAAGGCCTCCGATATAGTCTAACGATTGGAACAACTGGGACCAATAATTTAAAGTGGCAAGAAAAGGGACAAATAACCAAACGTGCTCTAAGAAAAATCACTTCCGATGTCAGATTAGATTAATTAAATTAAAACAACCAATGTACGTGCTCTTAAATCTTATCAGCGTAATGCCTACTTAATCTCAATTACTCATCCAGAACCAAATAAATAACTATTACATAATAATCTTGTTTGTCAGAACATTCATGTTTGCCAATAAATTATGTTTACCAAAATAACATACTCAACATGAAGAGTTATTACATGTTATTTGGCATATATGAAACATTTGAGGCGGTATCATTTTGTACCCTTATTGTAGTTAGTTAAGTGATTTCTTCTAGAAATGCGGTTCAATTTCATTTCAATGACCGTCGATTGTTTTCTACTAATGGTTCCGTACCCAAAGGGTAAAAACGGGACCCTATTACTAAGCCCCACTCTCTGTCGGGCTATTCCCTCAGATTATATATTTTTGTTGCCGCTTTAATAACAAATACTAAAAACTGAAAAAATAATATCGGTGCAACATAATTTTTTCAACATGTTATATGGGAGCTAGTATTATAAATAGTACAGAACCCTGCGTGTCCAAGTCCCACTCGCTCATGTCCAGATTTTCATTGTTTTTTTAAATTGCCAGTCGACCTGTGCTTCTGGTGACCGCAAGCATTGCCCACGTCTATCGCAGCTGCTTACTTTAGCTTCGCCTTCAAATTGAGCATTGTTCATTACTCTCGTTGATTCCTTAGAACCTGCTCCTGTTTACCACATTTTGTTCTTTTTGTGACGTATTGTTTTACTTTTTCTTTTATAGAAGGTATTGTTTTGTATGTAATTTTATAGCGCTGTGATGTAATCGGAATTACAAACAAAAGTATGATACTAAAATTATGAAAGGTCATATTTTTTTTGGTTTACACTTTGATAAAGACGTATTTATTTCTTAGTCTCAAGAATGTTGAGCTCAGATGACGCCATTTTCTAGTGAGCATTGGAAAGATATTAGCTAGGTATTGTCCTGTTCAATATTTCGATGCTAAACACTGTATCAGATACCTACAATGATTTCATCTTTAAGTAGTCATTTGACCTCTTTGTGCAACCAACTAGTTTGTATGTCTACGTCTATATTCCATTCAATTACAGCTCGGGTTTGAAAACACCAGGAACGTGACTAAACACACTATGCTCTTAATCTGAACAATGGATTTTCACAAGCGCGCCATTTTGCATGCCTTTAATTTTAACGCTCCCACTAATACCATGTCGGTTCTATAAAGCAACAAATTACCCGTTAAGTCACACCGTTTCCGGCTAAAATATAAAAGATAATTCAATTACAATTCAAAAGATGCGACTCGTAGATAAAATAAAAACTGAGAATATCCGTATCACCGCAAATAATGAAGGCTCGGATCAATCCAGTCATCGCGCGCTCTGTCATTACAAAACAGGAGAGCTACAAATTATGGTAGACAAAAAGTTCTATTATACTTTTTCAGCGACAAAAATGACAAAGAATTTTGCGTTCTATGGTAGCATTTTATCGGAGCACTAAATGAATCCGGCAGAGCGATTGCTACCATAAAGATAACAATAATTAGCCATAATGACTGCGTCGTCTGTGGGTCCGTCGGTTTTTTATTTTTATTTTTTAAGTGCAGTGGGCGGCACGAAGCCGCGATCGGGAGATAGTGCGTCCATCAAATCGTATGATAATCGGGCTCGGTTAATTCCATTACCAATAATAAATGCACGCATTAAATTAGACCTGTCGGATGAGTCGACGGAACGCGGCCGCGATCGCTCCCATCACCCGGATTATGATATGAATAATTTATCAGTAACAAATAAAAAAACTAAGCTTATTATTGTTTTGAATTTGGTACGTCAACCGGAGCACCATCCGTCGCTCACATTGATAGTTATCTTGTAAAGTTCATAGTCTTGGAAGAACTTGAAACTAAAACACAATTTCGTAACACTCAAACTTATGACAAGGAATAATAATAGCTACTTCGAGGACACGTTAAATTGTAGGTCCCGGTGTTTCAACCGGTAGACCATGTTGGAGGCTTTAAGGCGGCGGGTTAAAAACTCCGACGCCAGGGTTGATCACTAACCTACTCGATCTTACTGTTTTATAATAGTTCTGATATTGCAATGATTCCAAGAGATTGAAATCCTTTGTTAAACGATGTAAACAAAATATTCTTCGAAAATGGTCAATATTGTATTTTTTGTTCCCCAAGACGTTCTAAAAACATTGTTCAATTGCCTAAAATAACACTCGTAAGACATTCTGTGTGTAACGTAAATCTTATGTTGTCACCAAGCTCTTTTGCAAATATTTTCCGGGTATTTCCTTGATCCCCTTCAAAACATACGGGATATAGAATCACATTATTTATTGTAAAAATGTTTTGGTAACATTGATATTAAGGCCAATTTTTCAATCTTCAGGTAACGCATTTCACAGAGATGAACACAATGTCAATTTGGTAGAGATAATCTTATTATCTATCTGATAAATACAATTAATCAGATGCTTGAAAATTCAACCTTAACTAATACTTTGTATACTTCAGCCAATTTTCTTCAGTCAGTGCTTACATAACTTAATGAATCGTGAATCTCAAATAAGTTGAACGAGTTCCAAAACCAGTCGAATTAGATGTTTTGAAATGTACTTAATACTCTTCCCAAGTTATTGACTTGTACGTAGCTAATAAGCTTACTAAGAACGAAGTGACACACTGTTTCAAAATCAGCTGATAGGAAAGACGTTGGTAAATTACTTTTCTAACATAGTTTGAAATCACTACATAAGCGTGGTGGGTATGCCTTAATTCCCCACTGCAATGTGTAGTTACACTGTATGAAACACACTACACTGATATACGCATTAGAAACGATTTTAATTCAAGCATATTGTACTACAAACCTGAAAAGATACCTTTGCATTTTAAGATACCTTGTTTGACCATGCACTAATTTTGTTTTTAAATACAATTTTGGACACTAAGTTGATTCGATTGCCTTTCACAACTGTAATACCCAGTAGGAATTTACGAGGCATTACTTGTTTTGAGTTCAGCAATCGCTCCTATGTTAAAAATTATTTATAAACTTAATAGGATACAAAAATCAAGAGAGTAAGTAGCTAAAGACTTCAAAAGCCACCCGAAGTTTTATCCTGAATCACGGTGACCGTCCAATATAGAAGCTAAGCTCGTTGATGAAGTGAAACATTCTGTATCCATTTGTCAGTTTTAATTACGATAAGGTATATTATTAATTTCTGAATATCACCGTGATATTGAAACATTAATCTTTGTTAGGGTTATCATATCAGTCTTATTAATAAACAGTTGTTTAGTTATAGTTATTGTATCCTAGTGGCTACATTGGTCTTCATTTATAACTAGGTATGCCAAGGACAGTGGCTTCATTAGCAAGACAGATACAGACTCTAAATGTTACACCGTGTTTTACTTTTAAAGCTGCAAAATAAAGTGACGAAAAAACTAATTTATGTACGACATAAAAGGTGTCACATACTTTATTTTATGTACCTCTCTTATCTTAATTTTTAATAAAAAAGAACTGTACATCAAAGAAGCGCCAAAACCAGAGCGTCACATCAAAAACTTTGTAAGGCCAAAGCCGTTTTAGGCACGTTCAAAAATTCCAAAGTTGGCAACAGATGTTTTGAAGTAACTTCAGAGATGCGGTTAGTGATGTTTTTCAGTTTTGTTTGTCCACATCAAAACATGTTTTGTTATAATTAATGGACTGTCGCTAGTCATTACGAGGGCTAATTAGAGAACGGGGTCGGCAAACAAAGTCCGGGATTTGAGACAGGTGCGGTTTGCAGATAACAGGAAAGAAGGGACATAGCTCTTGTCTAGCACAGGCTTACTCCTGTCCGGATAGTTTGCTTTATTAGAAAAGTTAAATCTGTTCTCCTGGAGAGCGTATCGTGGAATGTTTTTGTTGTAACTTCTCTGTGTGAGAAATTAGTTTTGTGATTTCTAACTGAATTAGACCATTGTGGGTTTCTTGTTTGCACCTTTTTCATTTAGTGGAAGGTGACTGAGATTTTCTATAAATGTTTTTTAAATTAATACACACGGCGTCGTTAAGAGTGAGCGATTCGGTATTGTGGGCAAGCAGCGAGAGAGTTAGCGACGTTAATAAAACCCGAACGAGCGAGCAATCGTATCTTATCACGTAACGTATTGTATCCTATTGAATGTCCAGCTCCATGGAACAACAGACTTTACCAACATTCTGATTGATAAAATCATATTCTATGAAGGAACAAAATATCCACTAGTTGTGGCCGAACGACGGCACATTTCCAGGTACAAAATGCTGTAGATTACTAATAATATTACCCTATTCACGAAATTTCGTTCATCAGAATGTAGGCAAGGTCGGGGCCAGGGTACTTGGGCTATAACTTTTAATGATAATGAATAATTCATACCAATAATATTAATTTTAATGCTTAAACTATTTATACATCATGGTTATGGCAAGACAGGGCCAATTATATTTTGCAAATGATCATGAAATAATATAAAATTATTCAAGGTATTATTAGTAAACAGTGAGTTACAATGCTATAAATATTTGCAGTCAGAAACACTACTAGTACGAATGCATGAATATATTCTTTGTATAATGTTTGATTAATGTCGCGTAGGTGTCACAGATATCATAATAAATTTAACTTGAATTATTTATGAACTGCGCATTAGTATTTTGAAAACGATCACATTTTAAGTAGGTAAACTTTTAGCTTTGTGCTTTGGTGACATTGAGTGAGTTCACCAGCTGCGAGCCGGTGAGTTCAAAAGAAAGCGAGCACCACACAATATGTCTCTCAAACTACAATGTCTTTGGAACTTGCTAACTCGCATCTAGTACTTAATACAACGACGATAGAAGAATTTTGATGGATACTAAGCTATAGTACTAGTAATAAAGCTCTAAAGTTTGATTCTTTATTTTTTTTGAACGCGCGTATCTCAAAATCTACCAATACTGTTTCAATAGTTATCTTTGCAATGGGTAGCTACATTCAACGGAAAGGTAACGGGCTATTTTTCATCCCGAAATTCCCACGGAAAGGATTTAACACGGGTAAAACCGTGGGGCACTGCTAGTATCTTTATTTACTTAAAGTAAAAGTTCCTTAAGTCAATAAAATAATAAATACGTATATAATGATACTGATTACATAAAATACATAAATTAATAATATTAATAAAGACCAATAAAACACAAGATCCAATTATTCATTTGACAGCAATCAAATGCCTGTTAATCGTATTAAATTGCAAATTAGATCTTAAACATTAAGCAAGGGGTTCTAAGAAGACAAACATAGAGTTAATTAGGGAACAAAGTGTCGTTGTTTAAATTAACCTCCCGTAAAGAGTAGAGGATCGAAACAAGAGTTGGCGAAGCTTTAAGTCAGCACTTAATTTATGGTCAATTAACCTGGTGTTAAAGTTAAATAAGGTGACATTTAGATAGCCCCGGTTTAAGGCAACAGGAGCCAAAAACAGCACAACTCGTTAACATTACTACTTCACGTTTTAAACGCGAAAGCTAAAAGCTCATTGGCACGACGAATTCAAATACTATGTACAGTTTGTAATTAACCTCTTTGCTCGTAAAATAGTATTAATGGTAATAAAGCTTGCAATATATAACTCGTGTAGTTGTATTGTCCTCAGGTATTGTCTTATTTAAATGTTTTGTCATTTTACTATTGCTTGGTTTGATGAAAGGACCTTTGACTTCCATTTGTCGTATCGTTTTGTTGTAAATGTCTGGTGGTCGGAATAAACGTATCTCGTCTTACCGATATTGTAGAGTTTGGATACAATTGGGCTTTTGAAAAAAAAAAAAAGTTTTTTTTTATGTATTTTAAAACTTTATTATTAATAATATTGATATTTAATGCAAAAAACTTAAAAAAAAATGTTTTTCAATTAATTATAAACAATTAAAAATTGATGAAATTTAAATAAAAATCACGTGACTATAAACGCGCCATGATTGGTCACCATAGTTTGGACGTCATAATGTTATAGCTATTTAATAACAGTCCAGCGTTTACGGCTGAAACGGCGGAGTGAAAACTAACATTATGACGTCACACGCGCTCGGGTTTGTTCGGGAGCTGTCGGCGTGTCTTCGGTACTGGATTCAAAAATTAATTTTTATTTTGAAATAACTTTTGAATTATTGCGAAAAAAATAAAATAAAAATAGTTTTGTTATAAAACTAATATATGTATAATCTTTCCATTTATCACAAAAACATTTTTTTTTCAAAAGCCCAATTGTTGAAATGCTGAAATTTATGCCTAGAGTTTGTGCATTGTGCTTACTTGTGCTTATCTAATGAAAGCTATCTCTATTACAATCATTATTCAAATCTTGTCCTTCACAATGAAAGAAGAATTGGCTACTGACTTACTCGAACTAAACCTATATCTATGCTTCTTCTTCTTATCGAGTGGATGGTCAACCTGACCAATCCTGGTGTCAGAGTTATTGAGCCGCCAAAGGCCTCTGACATGGCTCATGTAACGACTACTATCCGTGGAAAGTAACCGGGACCGACGGCTTAACGTGCCCTCCGAAGCACGGAATCATCTTCCTTTTCGGGCAATCAGGTGATTCAGCCTGCATTGACCTAACCAAACTGAAGACAGTCTCACAAAGTGATTTTTGAGATATCCCCACCGGGAATCGAACCCGGAACCTCCGGGTCGTGAGCCGGACGCTCAAACCACAAGACCACGGAGGCTGTTATATCTCTATATATCTATGCTAATACCTGTATATAAAGTTGAAGATTTCTTATTTGTTTGAACGCAATAATCTCAGAAACTACTAGTCCGATTCGAATAATTCAATTTGTATTGGATAGCTACATTCAAAAAGAAGGTTATAAGTTAATTTTTATTCACACAACACAATAAACACAGCGCGAGTAAAACTGCAGGCAGTTACTAATAATTATATAGATTATTTTCAAAATTAAATATATATAAGTGGGGATAAAGGTAAACATAATAAGCGTTGCTCCAAAACAGGTGTACTAATTAATTAAAAATAGAATATTTTGAAGATCGTTAACTGTTCAAAGCAATGGGCGTCACATCGACATAGCTTGTTACACGCCTGTTGTCCCATGTTACACAGAATTAACTATCTGTGTATTGAATCTAGATTCATTCCGAGATATACGGTGGGATAACGTCGATCAACTACGGATTACTGGAGAATTAATTAAGTGTGCTTTGTGAAACTGTGACATTTGGGGCGTTAGAAAGTTGCTCACGAAGACTTTAAGCTTATTTATTTGTAACGGTTTTGGTTGGGATGGTTCGTAAAGAAGTTGTTTTAAGGAAAAAAGCTCTCTTATGGTTTTATTAAATGATGCAATTCATATTCAATTCAAGGAATACATTAAATGAAACTCTACCTTATAATTAAATACGGGTATCAAAAAAATCTTTGCCTAATTTGAATGACAGAATTGTAGCCTTCAAATATAGCATTGTTCACCCACCCAAGTAGATTCAAACTAAACGTTGCTTAGCATTGACATTATACTATCAATTAGTGAAACCAGGTTGCGAGAATATTATTACTCATTGGTTAGACGATAAAATCTTCTCATTAGTTCCAATAATAGACTAATATTTTATTGCCAATAAAACTGATCATATCCCATAGTATTGCTACAGTTATAGTCTTATACTAGTTGCAAATAATATCATTAATATTTAAGGACTTTTGTACTTAGAAATATTTCATTGGTTTAATAATATACTTACTTTAATTGTTATATAACTGCTTTTAATCAGAGTTCGAGGTTTGAAAACCATTGACCTATTCGGAATGAATGAACGAATGAATGATTCACACGCCAATGAAGCTTATATAGCAATTAATTTATTTCGACAGGCATGGTACTAAAAAAGGTGTGTATTACAAATTACGACATAATTATCATAAACTCATAATTAATATCCCTATTATTCTTCAAACGACACCTCACATAACTCAAAACTCCAAAATCACCAACTCCATTAGAACTATTAAAACACATGGGTCGTAATTCATATTTTTAATTAAATCATTCGCTTACAAATCAATTCAAAGATTTTAGTATACAAAAAAGTAATTTATCGCTCAAGTATGTATATAAATGAATACTTAATAAGTTGAGCTTTACAAAAAGAACTCGCACGGTTGATTACACTCACCCGAGGCGAAACAAAGCACAATTATTTCCATATGATTTATAATGTTTGCTTTTAATAGCTAAGGGTAATCGTTTATTTAGATTAACCGGCCATATTAAGGTTGTATTGGAAAACTATAATATTGAAATGTATTGTTTTGAACGTGTCTGTTATCAGGTAAACAAACGTTATTAAATTTGGGAACCGTTGGCTGTAAAATGTGGTAGTTTGATTGGAGTTCGGAATTTTAGCTTTTATTGTTTTAATTTAATTTTGTTAGCTGAAATGATTTTAATAAGTGATTCATTTTAACACTTTTTGTATAAATACTAAGTAAATTTGTTATTTGCAGTTTGATTGTATTAAATACCTATGTCCCCTCGATATAGTACGAGTAGGTATATTGTTAAACTGTAGCCTCTTTCAATATTTGGCAACTTAACATTTGGATCAAATATTAATGACTAGCAGCGCCTCCTGGTCTTTCCTACGTTGTGACGTTGTTCCCACGGGAACGGACACAACGTAGTAACGTTAGGGATAAAATATATCCTTTAACCATTTCGTCGAGTTGGTTATTTTCGTATTGTGGCTACCAAGATAATTATTCAAATTGGTTAGTGTCTTAGATTAGCACGATATAACAAAGAAAAAATCAAAAAAACAAACAGTATATATAGTATATACTAGCTGTGCCCGCGACTTCGTTCGCGTGGAATAGTGACTATGAGCAGCGTTTTTTTTTAAAATATATACTTATTTTTATTTTGGATCATAATCACAGTCATTTTGGGTAGCTAAAAAACCTACTTTACTTTACTTTACAGCTGATTTGGAATGGCGCGGCGCGGTTCTCGGCGCGCTTTATATACCCGCGCGCGCAGTCGTCGTATGCAACCGACAAACGTCCATCCTAAGCTTAACCGCGATTCCTAAACCGATAATTTTTATTTAACTTCTCTATAAAGATATTTATTAATAAAAGATATTTATTATTAATTAATTATTAAATTAAAATTATTATAAAGTTTCAGTAAATTCTACTAACAGAGAAAAAAAGTAGTTATTCATAATAGAATTAACTCTTACTAATAATATAAACGCGAAACTTTGTATAGACGCATATTTGTTAGTCTTTCTCGCAAAAACTACTGAACGGATATGGATGAAATTTGGCAAACAGTTAGTTTAGGCTTGGAATAACAACACTTATGTTACTTTTTACCGCGGGATAACATCTCAGACCCACGGGAAACTGGAAGGAATCTGTTCGACATTATTCTTAAAATTCAACAGCTTACAAACTACCTTCAGCCGTAAAAGAACAATGTTTTTTCATTCCCATGGGAGTACTATGATTTCCCTCGGTAAATTATTCTTATAGTTTATGATATCAGCCTAAACTAACTTAAGTAGAAAGAATTTAGATGAGCCCTTTTAATTTTTTTCCCATAGTAATCCAGTCAATTCCAAGGTAATAAGTAGCTATAACATATTCTATTAATGATTGTAATTTACCTATCTAGTAACAATGATCGACGTCGTTCGTTGACCGGAACAGGCGTTAAAAAAACAATAAACTACCGATTCCCATGGGAAACGGATGTTTTCCCGCGGTAAAAAGTAGTCTTTATGTTGCGCCAGGCTCTAAAATATGTCGGTACAAAATTTCAACCAAATCCGTCAAATAGTTGCGGAGATTAATGGTGCCTATGTATAAGCATAGAATAGTGTTCGACGTGATTCTTTAATTTGACATAACTTTTTTATTTATGAACCGATTGACATGAAACAAACACTAAAGCATAACTGAAGCATACCACAATATATTCGTGAAAACCGCATCCAACTCGGATCAGCCGTTTCTGAGATTAGCGTGAACAGACAAACAGACAAACAGACAAACAGACAAAAAAAAAGTTGATTACATTTTTGGGTTCGACATCGACATAACAATAACCCCTGCTATTTTTTTTATTTTTATTTTCAATGTACAGACAGCACTTTTCTACAATTTTATTATATGTATAGATATTATATGTATAGATAGAAGATAATAGTATATATAGTATATATAATATATTTACCGTAATTTCTATCCTACCTATGTTTCTCTTGATCAATGTTAAGCTATTCACATCTCATTGCCAAGAGTATTTAACTAATGTTATTAATTTAACACCCGTTCTTAAAATATAAGAGGCTACTTCAAACACTCGCACAAAACAAATTAAAACTTTGTTCTTCATTAATTGTTAAGTGTTATGTTTCTCTATTAGCACTAAGAAGAGTATTCGGTATAGTCGAAACAATAAATAGCCACGGGGAGTCCGATTGATTATTGTATAGAAGGTATACAGTAGAAACTATATTGTAATCTGTTAGTTTTACGCAGTAACTATTTGGTAATCAATGTCTGGTCAGTACTAACTATGATTTACTCTATGTTAATGCATATAGTAACTGTTTGGTACTCTATGTCATTGTACGAACTTTAAAATAATCTGTAATAAATAATGTTTGATGCAGAACTAACTATTCACATAATCTTCTCTTATATACTACGAATATATTCTTGTCGTTTTTTCTACTAGAAACTGACCAGTAATCTGTGTTTAATACTATCCGCCTTATTAAGAAACGCTTTGTATCTAAAACACTGGTATAAAATGTTTTGTCTCTTTTTCTCTACGGAAAATTGCGTAGGTCAGAAAGTGACAAACCATTTGATAGCTCAAATTTATAACTATGGCCCTATATGTTTAGGACGTAGAAACTATTCAGTAATCTGTGTCGTTTCATAGTAGCTATGCCATATTCTGTGTTGTTATTAACCCCGCTCGCAGCGGGTAGTGAATAGCGAAGTACAGGCAAATTGACGAAATGTCGTAATTATGTGGGAGTATGTGTGATTGTTTGGGTGTAATTAGCGCACAATGGTGTTAATATAGACAGTTAGTGTGATGGTATGGTTTGTCCAGTTCCGAGTTAGATAATTAATTGTATGGTTTGCCTTTAAGTGAGAGAGAATAAGGCATGTATAATAGAGATCCTAACTTCAAGGGTACAGTCAGTAAGTAATAGTAATAAGTGAGAGTATTGAGAAGCCTAAGGGTTAGTTTAGGCAGAAATTATGACACTAAAATGATAGACATTGCTGGTTTTATTAACGCTTATGTGTTTCTTGTATCAGTTAACACCTTCAACGCCAAGTGTACACACATTGAATACAATTATTTATTGGCCTGGCGGTGGTGTTAATGTATGTATCTAGATCGCGTAGGGATATTGAGTCGAGTTATGTGTCACGGTAAATGTCACAAGCAGAGACAATCGACACTTCACCCAATGACACAATAACTGTACTGTGTAGTCAAAAACGAAACTGGACTTATTAGGGAGGTGCCATTGTTATAAGGTACCAAAAAGTCGTTCGCCTAAAGTGGTTATTGCATATTGCTGCGGCGATAGAATTATTGTAAACAATCTTTGCACTGCAATTAATGCATCACACAGACACTCCAACGACTGTACAGTGTAGTCAAAAACCAAACTTGACTTATTTTATTAGGGACGTGCGATAGTTATAGTGTTTCTAAATAAAAAAGTAAGTGATTTCGAGTAGGCTAGTAGCCAACCCTATCTATCTATTATAAAAATGTGTAAGATAGAGTTTAATGTTCTTTATAGCCGGTTCACATTATTCCAGTCCAGCAATCCAATCCAGTACTGGAATGCTACTGGAATAATGTGAACCGACACTGGAATGTACCCATTCCAGTGAGCATTCCAGTCCAGTGACTGGAGAGACCGTCAACTTTTCATTCCAGCTCACCTAATCCAGCGCCACTGGAATAGTGTAGACAGCCATTCCAGTTGCAATCCAGTGCTAGATTGAACGTTGAACAGTGAATACGAGTCAATTGTTTTGGGGACCAATCCAGCTACTCTTAAAAGACTGGAACAATGTAAACGATATGCTCCAGTCCAGCACTGGACTGGATTAGCTCGCTGGATCACTGGACTGGAATAATGTGAACCGGCCATTATTCAAAAATCCATACAGTCGCCATTGTCACCGCTTGCACCGGTAACCTCCGCTGTTGTTATATTAGCAAATATTTCATTAAGCTAATACACATCGGAATCGATACCCATCGATTACATCGTATCGCATCCCTTACCCCATCCGCCTCATTGTGAGCCATAATTAGTTTTTGTCACTTCACTTTGACAAATCCCATTCGAAATCTATGATGCCACGCCGAGGGCCCCACCACTTACAAACCGGTTCTTATCAAAGAGAATATTATTTCAAACGCCCCTGTCAACCCCGATGGGCTTTTCGAACCCCAAATCCAGTTTGTTATGAATGAAATTACAGAAATCGAATAAGGTAAACACAACTGAGAGCCAACAAAAGCTTGTTCAAAAAAAATCTAAATTGAATTCAAATTGGTTTCGTTGGGTATTAGGGATGTCCTCGGGAGTCTCGGGACTTGACAAGACGCACGGGAACACGTGAAAAGCGATGCAATAATTTAAACTAACTTTTTATCGAGGGTGACAGTCCCTGAGTGAGATAAACCTCCTCGGATGATTGAATGGAAACAGATAACACAATACCCGAGACAACCTTAAACTGAGTCGGTTCGCCTTGCCATTTCGTTATCTTGATGCTTTTTGAATAAGATGCATTGTTTTAAATTGCGTAACTTAGGTATTCATATTTTTTGTCAAATAATATTAACACATAATGAAATTATTGGAGATGATAATAACGAGTTATCATATATTAAGTACTCAGAAAGAGAGAAACATTAATTAAAGGGACAATTAACTAATTGATGGAACTTTTCTCGTAAAAAATACTGTTTAACCTTTTCTTAGAAATCATTTGACGTCTCTGAGTTCAACGGAAAGTTACATGGTACAATCCCTAGGTATAAATTTCCTAGTTCTTTACAAACTTCTAACCTATTTATTCGTTATCTGCAACCGAATAATAGGAATTGTACAAATACGAAGAAATGTTACGTACAACGGTACAGCTTTGTTTTTCAATAAACGGTACGTTTGCCACTAGCTGTGACGTATCGACAGCACATTTCAAATATGGAAAACTTAATGCGAAATAAAATTGTTTTTCGCATCCGATGTGTAAGCGTCAGTTTTCACAGCCAAAGATCAACAGGTATGCAAATAGTATCTAGGCTAAAACTGTTAACCTTTAATAAAATACTAGCTAGCATTTTACGCGATGAGTTTTATCAACTGATAGGGAGGTTAAATATGGCGGTTTTATTCTGATAAAGCTTATTCTGTTCAATGGCAATAGATTATTTACACTGTTATTTTTGTTATTTCTGTTAAATGCATGCGGTTTCATAACTTAGTTGACAGTCTGTTAAAGTTATTCGGCCTGCCAGTAGAAAAACAAAAATTTTCATTAACTTACGTCCGTTAAGACTGACATTTTAGTTAACGTTAACGTTATTTCTGTCAACATTTACTGGTGCGTGAAAGTAAACTGAATCAACCCGGCCTAATTGTTGTATGTACAAACTTTCTATTTACCTACATGTACATTAAAGCACTACCTATAGAATATTATGTTTATTGATATAATAACAAACTTATCTTATTAATACTATTACAGATTAAATTCCCGGTTAGTTTGTAGAACATAACATGAAACATAAACTTTCAAATCCACGGTTTGCCTGACAGAAAGCGGTGCGGTTAACCGCGCAAAACGATTTGACTTTGTTGCCTCAAGCTTATTTTATAACGGTCTGTTGAATTGAATTTTGCGGTCATATATTTATCTGCGCCTAAATGCAGTGTTAAGAAATGAGTGTGAACATTCGAGGTATGATTGGATTTATAAATGAGTTTCATTACTACTTTATGGCGAGATCTAGTTCTGGTATGGACTTCTGCTTCCTTTGAGGAAATGTTTTTTGTAGCCACTGCGTTTACTTAAACCTATTTCAATATATTATGTATTGATAGAGATAAGGCTCTACAAAATGAAAAGGTTTCAGGTATTCCAAACTTTGACCTATAATAAAATATACATTCGCCTAATGCGGTTACTGAATGTAGCTGCGGCGATAGACTTATTGTAATCGCTCCTTTAAACAAATATCTCCCAAGATAATATTATATATATAAAAAAATATAAAGGGTACCTATTATCTCAAAAGGAGAATGTGCGTAATAATGATTATTAGTTTCATTGAAGGTAACATTAACATTAAATCTATATTAATGCGAAATTGCGAATATCATCCCTTTGAATTAGGATTATGAGGAAATTTAACTAGAAATCGCAAGGGAACTGTCGATATTAAATAAAAGCAAAAATCTTAATGGACATAAATTAAAACGTATCTTTTTTATAGTCAATTAAGAGAAGTAAAAGATCGTTAGGAAGAGGGATCCATTAGTGTAATCATTCGGGAGCCATAACATCATACGGTCATGCAAACGTCGGATTGAAAGTAACAATCTATGTTACGTTCATTGGGTGAAGCCACACTTACCGGCATCATTCCGGCCCGGCACGTCATGACACCTACGCTTCGCGCGTCCGTAGCTTCGTTCTACTATTACTGGTACTAACATAACGTGACACCAAAACCACGACTTGTTGCCATTATAATGGTAATATTGAGGTGTTGTTGTAGAGCCAATAGAATGCGCACATTTATACGACCTGCCGTACCGTGCGCACTCATCACATACGAGCCTGCCGTTGACGTGTGTGACGTGTCGTGCCGGGCCGGGCCGCGGTAGGCCGCCAAAGTGTGAGAGAATGCTTTACAATTTCGTGAATTAATATGACTACCGATGTCAGACTGAGACGTGTTGGGTTGACGAGTGTGGCATCACCCATTCCCTCCATTCTATTATCTTATTTCCATGAATAATCAACCAACTTAGAAGAAAGAATATTCTGTCGCAATTTTTGTAATTCAAATTAACCATTAGTGTTCGCTAGTTATTTATAGTTCAAACGGCTTGTTTATCATTTTTTATCATTTAAACTTTTTTTATCTTTCGTTTCCCAGAAGCGAAATAATTAATGTGCTTTTCGGTAGATAACTTGAAAATTATTTATAAAATGTTTTAGTTTGTTGATTTAGTTGGTGATAAATTGAGATAAAGTGGAGCCGGGTGGTTCAATGAGTTGTTATTAACTCGGAGAGCTGGGAGGTCGTCGAATGATCTAGAAACTTTATGTTTATTGAACTAGACAAGATTGGATTAGACTTCGTGACGCTGAATCACTCTGATTGAAGTGTCATAAGTTTTTATTAGACATCTTTAAAGTGGAAACTGGTGAGATGAAAACGCTGAGAGGATATATTTTAGTCTCATTATCGGAAAACGTAAAAGGAAGCTTATGTTTTATAGTTTTGACGTGTTTGGTGTTAGTTTTATTTACCTTCATATGAAAAGAGGTATTTATTATAAGTTTGACTTAAGTGTAATTCCATTTCAGGTCATAATTTCCTTTGTAAAAGATGATTTTCATTCGACCTTTTTGATTTTCGAAGACCGTTAAAAGTCAATTTAAAGTCCTTCATTTTTTTTAAACTTTTTCAGTCGTAGTTACTTTTGTCGATTTTCTACTTGCAGTTTTCTTCAAAAAAATCAAGTCATCACTTTTACGTCTTACCTCCAGTCTAAGATACACAATTTATTCGTCTTCATATTTTTATTACATTTCAATACAAGTGGTAATGCAGGATTAGGGTCCGTTCACACAGACCGGCTCGGAGAGGAGAGCAGATTCTTATCACGTTGAAAACAGAGTTTTTAGTATTTGTATTAAGGTTTATTTTTGCATGTGCACTGCTTTTGTGATTAAGAATGCTTGAAGGCGCTTGGTGTGAAATAATAAGAGGAGCTTACCGGCTCCGATCGCATGCTCTTTAATGCTCGCACAGCCGATCGGTTCCGATTGCGTGCTCTTTCTTGCTCGCGCAGCCGATCGGCTCCGATTGCATGCTCTTTAACGCTCGCACAGCCGATCGGTTCCGATTGCGTGCTCTTTCTCGCTCGCGCAACCGATCGGCTCCGATTGCGTGCTCTTTCTCGCTCGCGCAGCCGATCGGCTCCGATTGCGTGCTGGATCGGAAGACTGGTACTGCCTTTGTAGTGTACCCATCCGGCTCCGAGCACATCCGAACGGCTCCGAGCGCATCCGACCGGCTGCGAGCGCATCCGACCGGCTGCGAGCGTATCCGACCGGCTGCGAGCGATTCCGACCGGCTGCGAGCGCATCCAACCGGCTCCGAGCGCATCCGCTTTCAGGTCGCTTCCAGCCGGTCTATGTGAAATAGTTGGCGGCTCCGCTCCGACCAACTCCAAGCGCATACGATCCGGTCTGTGTGAAAAGAAAAATGCGCGCCGATGCTCTCCGAGCCGGTCTGTGTGAACGGACCCTTATTGGTAATGACAGCTTCAGATGTTCTAGTTATTTCCCTTTATCCGAAACTGATACGTAATGTACGTGTTTTAAGGTGTATTTTGGCGTGTAGGGGTAGGTTTGCACGTGACGTCACGTCGATGTGGCATCGGCCGCAACTGACGTGCGACCAGGCGAAACGATTCAGACGGTGCTATTCAATTTTATACCTTAACAGGTGTATGAAATTGTTTATCATTAATATTAAATTAGGTGGAGGCTTTAAAGTTAATGTTTAATTGAACTAAATAACATGTGTGTGTGAGATTATTGATCTATCTATCTATATTAACAAAGTGCAAGAATTTCTTGCTATAATTAGAAATCACTAATATCTGGAATATCTGGAACTATAGTCGGATGTGATCATTTCATCTATCTATACCTATATATAAAATTCAAAGTCCTGACTGACTGACTGATAATCACGCACAGCCTCAACCGCTACACCTAGAAACATGAAATTTGGTAGGAAGGTTCTTCAAATGACGTAAGGGCACACTAAGAAAGGATTTTTGAAAATTCCTAAGGGAACGGGCTCAACGCGGGCAAAGCCGCGGGGCGCTGCTAGTTTTGTATATAATAGCTGCATTCAAGAGCCTGAAATGTTCAAGTAACTATGAATTTAAAAGTATTGAATCATAGGTTTTTTTTAGACAGGCTCTCATAATGTATGACAAAGTCATTTTCATCTCAGATAGATATAGGAAATCAAATCTCCGCTTCTAATCTCAGCTCCATTCAAAGTTAAAATACCAAACGGAGTATTATCATAAAATGGCATTTTAAAAATATTGCTATGACATGAAGGTGGTGAAAACGCAGTCCCACTATTCTTGAGCTGTCGTCCTTGCAATTTCATAACCCAAAGAATGTCTTCGGTACGGCTAATAGTTCCTATCCCATGGATTTATCTGGCTATTCAATCGAAAGTTTACTAACCTTTTCCATGATCTCATACAAAGTTCAGCTTTATCCTGAAAGAGTTAAGGTGGATTTTCTAAAGTTATTGAATGTAAGGTGGCCGTAATTGCGGTATTCATTATTGCCAACTGTCAGTGAACGGGCGATCTGTCAACGATCTAAGTAACATTCTAAAAACTGGTACTATAATCTATTTTAGAAATCAACGAAATGTTTCATTACAAATTGACTTAAACGATACCTTATTAAATAGGTAATGGATAAATTGGAACGATCTTAATTGGATTGCAGTTGTTGTGTAAGCACAATGTGTCGCTAGTTTTCGGAATGTTTATCAAATTAATATGATATTTATGAACTGGAAAAAGTTTGCTTCGTATTAAAATGTGACCTTGTAGTCAGCTAAGATACACAGAATCGCACATGTATTTATACGACATTGTTTTTACTGTAGTTTAACAACACAAAGTAATAATTTGTAATAACAAAACAAAAAAACAACATTAAACGCCCCTGTTTATTCCGTTATAATATCACATAAAACTCAAAGTTATTCGTCAATTTTGTTCACATTATCTCGACGACAATCGAGCATTTGTAAAGATATCATAAAAAGTCAATGTATTTTTCATTAGCTATTGAAACACAAAGGGCAAAAAGATGACTCGATTCAAGCATCGTGCGTTGTGTTTTACATCGGAAAAGTAAATTGGCTTTTTGTTATTTGTACCAACTACTTATTAGTTGTACTCTTTATGAAAAAGAGAACAAGCTCTATGAATTATAGACTATACAATGAAAGAGCATATAAAAATGTTTATGAAACTTATAAAACCACGAAGTTTTGATCAAAAAACTTAGCTGTGTAGATACGAGTCAAGTTATGGGTTTAATATAAGCGTTTACTAACGAAATATATAATGTAATAAATAATACTACAAAGTATGAGCATGTTATGGGAGATTTTATCTGAAAGAATTGAATATTTTTTATATCTTCGGTGAGATGAGAGGCTTTTGCCCAGCTGTGGGACATTACAGACAGAGTGGGACATTACAGACAGAGTGGGACATTACTAACACTTTACTTAACCAACAAAGCATTATAATATTAGTATCAATGGATAGACTATCTATATCATTGGTAGGTATATGTACAGTCACAACGAAACGTCAGTTGTTGAACAGAGAATTCCGTCTGCCCGCATCGGTTAACCGCAACTGACCTGCAGGCGACATGCCTCTTACTATATAATTTGACCAGCAACATTGTTATTGTAACTAAATGTAACATTTTGTATTTCTCAAAATTTTCAATGGAGCATGAGTTAGTTTTGGAATGGGTAACCATCTGTTCTTTCAAATTATGTTGTTTTAAGTTTATGTAAGGGTGTGATATTTTGATTTATTAGGAGTCTGTAGTGTCACTGCATAAGCCTTTATTTCTACAATGAGTTGGTCCAAAAACAGTTGAAAACCAGCGCTGTTACAAAACCTATGTCTCTGTACAGCGCTTTTCTTTTGCTGCGTTTATTTAGTTTCCCGATTTTTAATCTTTTTTCTTGTATTTATGACACAATATTATTTTTTTATTTTACGTGAAAAAGTTTTATAAAACTGAAAATATGAAGTAGTAATTTTCTCAAATTCAAAATTCTTATTGAAAAAGTAAAAAGTTTTTTTTTATTGAAATTACATACCTAATTCAAAATTTCATTAACATGTAAATACCCCTATTATTTTTAAAGACCTTATTTAATTTTATTCACAACATTCGCCCATATTATTAAAGCAACTTTCCATGATAATATCATTCATTTGTGTTTATTTAGTAATTTCCATTAAATTATCACAATAACGAGACCCCTTTATCTTAAAATGCGAGTTCGAATGAACTCCCATGTGATCTGTACATAGATTATACGGCTTACTAGATGCGTCTAGTTGATAAAAAAATATAACGTCAAAAAATTGAATTTTCTATATTCATTTTGATATTAGAATGAGACAGGTGTCGTTCGAGAACAATTAAAATAAAACTACGTTAAAAATAAAAAGTTCTTACCAAAATCGGAGCTGTACTTTTCGACTCTACCGTTAAAGATAGAGAAAGATTTTTATTAAAAAATTGTAAAATTATATTACCTCGTATTTTATACGTTTAGTATTTCTTTTGATGTCATACTCTTTGTTAAGATTACAAGTAAATTGAAGTCCAAAGCAAAAATTACATTGTTAAACTAAAAAAATAATATTCCACAGGCAGATATCTTTTTATCGAAACTACTACAGTAATTCAATTACTTTACAGTGTTTTAATCATAACATTATCAAGCCAGTGTATCAGGTTGAAAAACAAGTCGCAATCGCGATATGAGAAGCCCCTAGTTGATTCCCAACGAGTTTAAAAAGTGAAGCATTTTTAACAATAACTCATGTAGACAAAAACGTGTTCTACACTTTTATTGAATACACGATATATTGAGTTTTCCTTCAATACCTTCAGGCCAATTATTAACAGCATTAATTAAATGTTAATATAATAAAAAAAGCGGCCAAGTGCGAGTCGGACTCGCCCATGAAGGGTTCCGTAGCAGCGAGTAACATAATAAAGAAGTTCTTGAAGTTCGTTGTACTTACTACTACTTACTTACTTAGCGTGTGGGTTGTGATCGATTAACGACCTCACAAACCAAAAAACTAAAAAAATAAAAAAAACTACTAACTAGACCTCGTTCAAACCAATTTTCGGTGTTAGATTACATTGTTATGTACATCATATATTTTTTTTAGTTTTATCATTCTCTTATTTTAGAAGTTACAGGGGGGGGGACACACATTTTACCACTTTGGAAGAGTCTCTCGCGCAAACTATTCAGTTTAGAAAAAAATGATATTAGAAACCTCAATACCATTTTTGAAGACCTATCCATAGATACCCCACACGTATGGGTTTGATGAAAAAAAAAAATATTTTTTTCATTTCTAAGTATGGGAGACCCCCCTAAAATTTTATTTTTTTTCTATTTTAGTGTGAAAATATTAATGCGGTTCACAGAATACATCTACACACTAAGTTTCAACAACATAGCTCTTATAGTTTCGGAGAAAAAAGGCTGTGACATACGGACAGACGGACAGACAGACATGACGAATCTATAAGGGTTCCGTTTTTGCCATTTGGCTACGGAACCCTAAAAAGGAGCAAAAACTGATTCTTTGTTTCGATATATTCATTTGTTTTTTGTTGCTATTATAACCTTTATGAAGGCTTAATTGGTAAGAACAGCACAATTTAATTACAATAATTATTGCTGAAGGTTATCAATTTTATCAGTTGGTGTTTGTTGATAATATTACTTGTTTTGCAAGTTTGCAAGCAAACATATCTGTCTAAAGACATCCGTTAAAATACAAACGAAAATCATACAAATAAAAACTTATATAAACACGAATCAAAAAACAAAATGGAACGCTCTTTTTGAAACAAATTCATTCCTTCGCCCCGACTAATGATATCCCAAATAACTGTTTATCAAGAAATAAATCACAGGACAACTGTGCTCGTTAACATTAACATTTGACCTGTGCCTCTTCCATTTATCTATATATCCGTAATAACACAAAGCGCAACATGGTGTCCAACCATAACCATAATCATTTGCTTTACAATAACGCCCTGGTCTGATTCAGAGGAACCATTCCAAGCTAATAACATTAAACACAAAGAAACAGCGGGGTGTATCAGTGTCACCCTTTATGTGATTTTGTTTGTTCTAATATAAATCTTTTTAGGCCTCAATAACCTGCTTTGAGTTCCAGTTAGTATAGAGTTGCTTTTTAATTTATTAGTTTACAGTCTATAAATTTTGATTCAAATATGTTTTGTTAGTTACCATCTGTACAAAACCTGGTTTTGTTCCTGATTTACGATTTTTAAGCGATCTTAATTCGATCCTATTTAACTACGTCCTTAAATTATGGCTAGTATTGTGCCATACAATATTAAGTACAAATAGTGCTAGTTTAATATGACAATTATGATTATAAGCTGATTCAATTTCGATTTGGTTTTAAACTTATGAAATAAATTTAAGCCTTTTAGTTTGTCCTTACTTTGTTCTGGCGCGGGCTAACAGCACAAACCATTTTTCATGCACATGAATAATAACAATTGCACGGCCCTCTCCGACTAAAGACAAAACATTAATCCCTCTCATTTCTACCATTTGATAAACTCAAAGACAAAATACTATAAACTAAAACCATAAAGTAAATACAAAGAGTACACCATAAAGTAGCAACCAGTAAAACATTGTAATCTAAACGGATCAACATCACCAACGTTTATCGACAGATAAACTATTGTTAGATATAACCTAATACATAACTGGCGTATTCTTAGAAGAGTAAATAACAGTTGGCGATTCTATAATAACGAACTATGTCCTGGGGCTACTTGCCGCTTTGATTGCTGTTATTACATGTCCACGGAAGCTTGCTCGATACAGGGTGATTGCATTTACTTAAAGCATTTTTTTTATTTAATACCGGTTTTAATGTAAATCTTGAACATGATTTTCATTTTTGTTATGAGCTGGGATTTATAAAGGTAATATTAATTCATTGAATTTGCTTTAGGTAATTGGTAGGTTTATGTACTAGAAATGCTTAAGCAAGCTTTTAAATTTTTCTATTTTTTTTAGATTTCCAAAATTTATGTCAACATATAAAGAGCATTTTTAAAAAGTAACTAAATAAAGGTCTTATAAAAATCCTTTATAAAGTATTTAGAATTTTTCACATAAAAAAATACTTCATATATTGACTATTTAGTTTGTTATAGCTTGAAAGATAGCAAACATTTATCTACACAATCTTTAAAGTTGAAGTTTAAGTAAAAGTAATCGTTTACCCTAATAGTAGTCTTAAAAAGGCGGCTATCCTTTGTTGAAACATTTTATTGGTCATTACATAAAATCGCTTGTATTGTAAACCACTAGTTTCATAGTTTTTACTTCAATCTCTACCACTTCATGTTATAGACAAAAAGATGAACCAAGGTACTGTTGTGATTCGTTCGGTAAGAACAAAGGATGGCTTCTGATCCCCCTGCTACTGTTTCCAATGTGAGCAAAGTACATTTACTTAAAGTACCTGTGCCATTTCGTCGAAAACAAAACCTTTTAAAACCTGCAGAGTACACATAACGTATTTATTATTATTTACACTACCAAATATGAAAAAAAACTTCCTGGTTAGAATTTCCAACAGATTTTCAATAATTCAAAAATAAACAACAAATAATCGTTCGCCCAACAAAACAACAACACATTGTTTTCGAAAGGCTTTTAATGTTTCAACATCGCAAAAATGTGAGCAATAAATTATCTCAATACAATCTGATATGAAAATCGATGATCTCCTTGTTTCCGAAAGTTCGACGAACGGTAATTTTTTATTGATGAGTGTCACGGCAATTTTGCAATTTGGTACCGGTAAAGGGACTGCAGCCAAGACTCCAGCCTCCGCTACACCGGAGATGTGACCGAGATATCATAATAATTGGTTTTCCAGTATCTTAAGCACTTTGCATAATTGTTATGCCCGATATTACTCATATATTATTCTTTATATTTCCTTCTTTGGTACGTAGTATATCATACTGTGTTACAAATTGGTATAGCGCAATTATACCAAAAAATTTCAAATTTAAATTATATATCCTAAAATGTCTCCAAACATTAATCAAAGTGGCGTTGGGTCACAGTTACATAGTTGACATGTTGCGTGCTACGTGACTGGGCGGTCAATTTACATCAAATTATATCGGGTGTCATTAACCAAAGTCTACCTCTTCAAAAGTCCGTCTGCCACACAAAATACATTAAATAATCCTTACCGCTCGGAGATACTGATCAAAATTGTATAAAATAACAAGGGAATCGAAACCAATTCGAACGGTGTAAAACTAAAAACTGCAACAAAAAGATGGTCCCACGAAATGGATGATGCAGATGACACTGAGGTGACTTTAATGACATTTTAATAGCATCCTCCCGTTGACGGGGAACGTGTAATCACCGCAAATGTTGATACACCATTACAGAAAATATGACGCTTTATAAAAACAGACAAATTGATGTTTCTAAGAAGTTGATTCAAATCATTTAGTAATTTAGGTTTGGATTCAATTTGTTTTTTCTGATAAAGAACAGGAAATTGAAGTGGAGTTGGATATAATTTATTTCAATAAAATTATTTCCGGAAAAAGGTTTACCTATTCCAGTGAACCACAGCTTAACTTTTCCGGGTTAAATATGCTTAAAATTATGAAGGTGGCATCGCTTGCAGCAACTTACATTACTTAAGATTTTTGACACGTTGCGTTTGAGTGCTTTGATATAGGTGTCACGTCCTGGGTTATCTTAAACACCCCGACAGCGACTCCCTCCCAAATGATAGGTAGATTCTCAATTTTATATTCACAGCATGTTCTTATTACCATGCGCGAGATGTCCCTTAAGTATGCAGGACTTGCTACGACACTTATTAGTCTCAAAAATTCAAAGAATCCCCCTTCTTCAACTTCCAAAGTAAAACGTCCCAGCTTTTGGCCGCATTTAAAACTTAGGTGCCTAATGTTTAATACATAGACGATATTGCTTTTGATAAAGCGGTTTACGAATCTAAAATTTAAAGCACGATCGAATACTAATGCACCGATGTTTTGTTTGTGTAGGAGTCATAAATATTAACAGAAACACGGCGAGGTGAAAACACTGGAGTGTTCTGTTTATAAAATTATTTTTTTTAGAAATTCTGAATATATTAAATTAGTTCTGCATTGGTTTCTTTGTGCCACTTCTGATAACATCAGTTTCGAAACTTTCTTTATAATGCTGCATGCAATGGGGTAAGATAATTATTTTGTTTCAAGTTGCTTTCACTATTGTTATTATCTCTCGATCTAAGATAGATTTTTATGCAAGCATATCAACATAACACAACTAGCTATCAAAAAAAGAAACTCAACAAGACGGATTGATAGTCAATGACCCAACAGCTTTGTTATAAAACCATGAACACATTATTTTAATTCAATCGTGTCACATTGATGTAATATTATGGAAATCATATTTTTGACTATTGTTTGAGAAAACATCGTTGAAGAATGTATCTTGTTCAACTTGTCTGATATGATGAGTTGTATGTTTGATGTCTTTGACGTCTTGCACAAGTGATCGGTACAAGTTTTATACCTTATACTTCTTCCTGCATAACATGATTTCGAATTCATTGAATAGATTGATAATAAATAGGATACAATAGGAGAAGTTTGGACTATTTTCGATTTTACTTTACCATACTATACATTTTGCTAACTGTAAATATAGCCATTTTATAGTTTGATGGTTTAGGAACATGTTTTTCTAGTTCACTTTTATTATAATCTTTTGTTTTGACGGCACTCATTAGATTAGAATTTCAAATATGTAACGCGCAATAAATATGGTCCGCCATATTAAAACCTAAGCTTCTAACCGATACAAAATGTCGAAACTGCTATTTCTGTCGCAATTGTTTAAGCCGCGAGTTTCAGAAGAAATACTGGCAGCACCACGTCTGCTCCTTTTATAATAATTTAGCCGATAATGCGAAAAATACGTGCTTCTTAGCCTCTACCATACGTGAGTACTGTATTGGTACTTATTGAGTTCAGAATTCGAATGAACCAAATTATAACTTTAATGGGAACTTTTTATTGCTTCTATTGGAGCAAAGTGCTAAATATATTGGAAGCAAGTTGTAGAGCTGTGTTACATTGAAGTGGTATGAATGAGACTGGTACCTATGTAGATTTTACCTTTGAATGAGTTGCTTTTTACTAATAAGTTGCTTTTTTAATACTTGTTGCTTTCGAGTTTTTGTTCGTTAGGCGCTCGTTAGGCGCTCGTTGGGGACACGACATTTGTCATTAGAATTAAGTAGTTGACCGCAAGCTTTTATTTTCGTTTTCTTAGAAGCGGAGCGAAGCGGAGCGAAGCGGTACGGAGATCATTTGACCAATCACAATGCTTCACGAAAACTTGCGGGCACTTTCAATGCGTTGTCATTGATGAGCTCAGCTCCGCACCGACCCGCTCCGCTTACACGGAAACATAATCAACAACTTACTTTTTATTTAGAACTAGCAGCGCCCCGCGGCTTTGCCCGCGTTGAGCCCGTTCCCGTAGGAATTTTCGAAAATCCTTTCTTAGTGTGCACTTACGTCACTTGAAGAACCTTCCTGCCAAATTTCATGTTTCTAGGTGTAGCGGTTGAGGCTGTGCGTTGATTATCAGTCAGTCAGTCAGTCAGTCATGACTTTGAATTTTATATACATATAATAATATAGATTATTTAGTTTCAATTTTAATGCACTCTAAAAATGAATCACCACGCGCATATAATTTCACTTCGCATAACTGGTTACTGCTACAATATCAGAGTATACCATTCAAAAATATAATATCATTTTTCGGTGCTAAAATAAGATTGACTTCTCTATCCGACAAGCTCAAACGATCTGATAAATCAATGATAAATGATGACTCCGACGTAGAGGAACACAAAGCCAATGCGGGGGTTTCCATATCGTATCGTTTTCTTGTCTTATATTTTGGATATTGATATTCCTAGCCACTGTTCAACGTGAGCTAACTTTCAAATATACGATTGTAGATCATAAATGTGAATATAACATTTCAATGCTTTAAAGAATACTTTGAAGAATAGCGTTTCTTTTGTTCTAGTGTTGCTCTTTGGTAAAACTTAGTCTCGTATTCGAAAACATTATCTAGGTAATAAAAAGGTCTTGGTATTCATCGTATAGCATGTAATTTTAACACTAATTACTCTACTATGACTTTTGAATTAAGAATGATGTACCAATGGCTTCGGTTCGCTACAATAAAATTGTACGAGAACTGTGTTATGATCGTATCTATAAATTATGATAGTAACAAAATAAACGATGCTTAATTCAGTTCAACAATTAGTCTCACTAAAGGTTTGTTTGTCTAGATCGACTATCAGTTTAATTATAAGACGTATTATACCGTACGCAAATATATAATCTACAAACGAACCTATAACAATGTATGTCGATTTAATACACTTCATAGTTCATATTACCATCTATAAAATAATCTATACAGGGCCCACCTTTGACTGTTAATAATATTATCACTCCGAGATCTTGATGTAAAACACTATATAGCTCTATGATGTGAAAACAAATCCTTTAGTCACGTTTTATCTTTCAAAGTAATATATCAGAGTTAAAACGACAATTTATAAAAGTCCTAGACTTGTAATGGAGATCCTTTGAGTTAAGGTCAAAAAGTTAGGAAGAGAAGCTTACGATCCTCCGTAATAATGTTACGTTTTGTTAAGTTTTTTTTAATTAGTTATGAGAGAGTTATGTTTGGAGATTCAAAGATATAATGATCTTTATCTCTACTGTATATAGCATTAAAATAAGATTATATTGTGATGGCCTATATCTGAAGTAGCATAAATAATACAATCGATACATTTATAGAATTGTAATATAGCTGTAAATTCGGGTAGATAGATAGATTATTTCTAAAAATAGTAGTTAGCTCCCAAAGTACCAGTAGAATTTGATTATTATTTTTATATACCATAACCACATTTAGGAGGAAACATATTGCGTACTTTTTCCCAGAAATTCCTCCGGGACCGGATACAATGTTATCTACAACCACGGAACACTGTTAGCAATATCACTAGGTAAAAAATAACGGTAAGTAGCATCCCTAGTTAAGCAATGGCTCTCAGAAATAGTGTGATGAGAAATAAAATACAATATAAAACCATTCTCAAAGCGCAGACAATGAATTTCAAAACATAAATATGTTCAAAACAAAACTGGAAGAGCTCGACTTGCCTAATGCATAAAATATGAATTGCCTCTTTGAATTTGTCATATCAAAACGATACCGTTCGATGCAAGCGATAAGCCACACCTAGCGTAGTTCCAACACATACAAAAACACTGCGTTCAACAACTTTGTCATAGTATTTTTTTTCACACGAATAGTTCGTGTGGCATTGTGGCAGAAATGATTTTAATACGACAAAGTTCCGGCCCGCTGTGTCTGCACAATGTAGTTTTAACTCGTTGCGACAACCGAGTATAATGTATGCGCATAAGAACATTATCGTACCGACGTGATTATATCAAAGGATATTAAAAAGCTTATTACAAAATCAGCACCCTTCATCTGAATGTTATGAACTTGTTTTTGATTCACTGATTATTTCAATAAAATAATAAACCTATGTTGTAGCGGCTTTTTGATAAACATTTGAAGATATCGTGCGAAATTTATTAAAGAGAGGTGGCAACTAATGCTCAGACTTTATCATTTAAAGTAACTTCTGGTTTTAAATTTTAAATTTGCTTTCAAACTTGTTATTTCTATTAGGAGTGTTCGCTGTTTTCTTGCGTGTATTAACGCAAATACTTTTAAAGATTAATCACCTGCTATTAATAAATATTTACATTAGAACGTTTCTAAATCGACATTTCGTTTCGGTTAGATAAGATTTTGCGAGATAAATTGTTCGTGTATCATAGGTATATGAATGTTTATTATATTGATTTTCAAACGTTCTTTAAACGTGTATTTTACTATTTCAGACAGAACAATGAGTTGAGTGAGAGAGGCCTTGTTCATCGGACGAGTTATGTATCTTGAAATTTGACCGTTTTGCTCGTACTATACCTTACCTTTCTTTACATTTACACCTTTAACATACACACCTTTACCAAGTACCTTATTTACAATATTTTGTTCACCTGCATAAAGGTTAATATTGACCTAGGGATCATTACATAAATAATATTCAAGAGTAGAAACTACAATGAAAGCAAGTTCGCAAATAAACGCTTAGCGCAGTGCAAGCAAAGCGAAATCAAACGTAGGTACTTTAAAGTGGCGTGTGCATTTAATCTTTGTTCATTTACTGCATATATCTATGCCTAGTTGTATTGCAATATTCTTAAGTTCTTAGGTTCTAAAATAAATGTACAGACTTCTCAATGATACGCAATTGATCCACATCGTAGTCTACTAGTTTTTTAATTCACCTATTTAATACCTAATAGGTGAACTAATAAATTTACATTCGATTAAATTTAGGAGACATTTGAAGGGACTAAAGTCTTTCTATGTCTGTGACTCAAGACTTTCTAACAAGCAACAAGCACAAGCTGTTTGTCCATAGTATATTGATTCATTCACAAGCTAGACACTTCACACCACTGCGCAGAGAATTGCTATTCTCTAATCGCTAATCGTTACATCTCGGGGCGTTAATGCTACTAAAATAAATGATTTCACAAAATGCATGTAAAACAGTGTCTCGTTATATGTAGTGTTTGAAAACCGGAAAGCAATTAAAATTAATCAAATGGCAAAACTGGAGAGATCTTTATTGCGCGCTGACATCGTAAAGTTGTCCGATTTATGCTAAAACCAGAGACATTTGACAACGTCGTTCGTCAATTCCAGGTCATTATGCATTAAAAAACAATTTAAATGTTTCAAATCTGATATTTTTGTTAAAACAATAATAATAAATCACTTGTAATGGATCAGTAAAGTTGTTTTGATTTTGTATGCCTTAGTGTCTATTTTGTTGATCCCCAAAATAGAAAACAGAAAAGTCATGCAGAGCTACTGAGTACCCTCGTGAATATGGCCGTTGCGACACGACCGAAACGTTGAGGTATGCATTAAATGTTTTATTCGCTATTATGTCCCGTCTAGATTAGTGTTTACAATGTGTTCATGTCGTGATAGTTTAAATAGCAACCGTTTGAATTATAATGCTGTCTTATGCTATGTGTCTTCCATAAATATATTCATATAGAAATTGATATAAAGTGATAGTCACATGGTCATGACGCATTCCCATATATTTTGTCAGTAGAAAACCAAAAAAGATGCGAAACAAAAGAATAATGTAACTTAATCTAAAATGTCACGAAAAGCTTCGATTTTGAAACAGATTTCGTGTAGTTTCATATAGTTAAGAACCAATAGTATTATTTTAATAAACAACAGAATCAGGACCTTAAATAATTATTATGATTTAAATAATACAATTTTACGCTTCGATATTTTTATCTGATTTTATTAATTTAAATAAAAATGTCAAGAATATATTTTACGACCTGGTTGCTAATACATAATTTTGGAAGATATTTTCTGTGTTGAAACGGTTGTTATAATCAAGCTTTATTGTAAGATTAAAAATATTTGAACAGATTGGAATTTCACCATATAAATATGCAAATAATTAACAAAATAATTTATTATGATTATTTTATTATTTGCCACTTAATTTTGTGGGAATTTATTAGAATCCAATTAGTATAATTTTAGGCATTAAAAAGTTGTGTCTTTATTTAATTTTAGTTAATTAAGATAATATTTGAGTTCGATGATTTGAACCCGCTTTTGCAATAATTTACAAGTCTAGCCAAAAATGCTATATGTATAAAAAAAAATTATCACGCGATTAGTTATTGTTTTATTGTTGTTTGTTATAATTGATAATTTGTAATTAATAATTAATAATTTGTAATTAATAATTCTATCATAACTTAATTCATATTCACTCACTTCTACTTTCTACTATATATTTTTATTTTTATTTAGCGAGTGATGTTAATCGCTTTTGTTTATTCTACCAGAGCGGGGGCGTCTGAAAACCAGCGCTGTCCCGAGACTTCGGTCTCGGTACAGCATCAGCTGAGACGTCTCCTATTGCTGTATTATGTTAGTTGTAATTTGTATTTTTTATTTTTCTTGTAATTGTGGTTATAAATGATTATTTTATTAAGCTATTGCATAGCTTCTATCGCGGGCCTTGAGCGCGGGACCGAATCCAGAAATTCCGTAATGAAAAAACCTCACGTGAAAAAACCTCACGCTCCCCACTAACGCCATCTAGTGATACAAAAAATAACTATGCAATAGCTTTACCGCGGCAGTCCCCGAGTGCCACACGTCTTTTTTTTAATTATATTATTTATTTTTATATTAGTAAATTAGTTTTACCAATATTCAAACTCTATACTGTTAGTAAAATAACTATCTAAAATATTTTATTCGGTTCGAACACTTGTTTAGTAATCCTAACGAAAAACGTATTCCAAACTTTGTAACTAGCAAAATGTTTTTCTGTTAAAAAACCTGAAACTTGCGTCCAAAATAAAATGAAAAAGTAAACATGTTTTTTGACGATAGAAGTTAGCACACTGAAACTTTTACTGTGAAATACTGTACACATTTTTAAAATTTTACACATGACAATAAAATTCAGAAAAGCCAAAAACGTCAGCTACGTACAAACTTTATTCAACACCACAATGATTCAAAGTTAGTACACATATATTTGTATAAAAGTATATTTTGAAATCGATAAATATTTACCTATTTCTCCCCTATACGAGGTATAAGTTTCGTCCTTACGTATGTGTAAACAATACATAAAATACCAATTTTTGAAACTTTTTGGATCGTACGAAATAAATTAAGCAATGCAAATACTTAGAAAACACATTTAGAAAACTACGTCCAATAAAAACATTTTGACAGAACCGGCTTCGACTTGTAAAAGGAAAAACAAACGACAACTAACTAATTTGCATTCAATCCGATTGTAAGGCCGAAACTATCGAAGAGTGTGTTTTGTTTAAAAGTGTAATGTAAGTAGAAAAAAAAATTTGAATTGTTATTTTATTGTTCATTCTTCATTATAGAGATGTTATTATGTTCCATTTTTCATCTTTTTCATTTTGGATTATAACTTCATCAAATTGATTTACTTACTTTAATGTTACAACTACAAAAAATTAACTAATTTAGACATTGTTAAAACATTAATTTGATCTATGCCTCAAAAACAAATACCAATGGTTTTTCTTTAAACTGAACAAATGACTGCGTACACGAACTGTCAATTTTATATTCTGTAGCTGGCAATATATTTTGGGTACATTATTATCATTTCTTTGCACTAATTTAAACAAAAATCGGATGATGATCAACGATTCATTGTATATAAAAAGTGGGAATCGATTTGCGAACACCAAACCGATCGCGCAATTTGAAACTCAGCTGGAAGAACTTATTATGTTACATTGATGTAGATCCTCGCACTAATGAGACCCAAAAACAAATTATTGACTTTTTACGCTCATTAATTTTAACATTCGGCGAAGTTTATCACTGCGATTACGATTTAAAATACGTTTTATATTGTGCATAATCATTATGCATTTTGATTCTCGAAATAAATCGTTAATCTTTAATTCGAATTCGATTTGAAACGAATTCGGCGAAACTTTAGACAGCTTTTTATAGAGGAAATAGGAAATGCTTCTATCTGGAAACTAGGGTTTTCTAGATACAAATATTTAATAAATCATTTTTAAAAACTATCCATTAAAGTAAAACATTCTGCTGGAGTATTAGATTTATTATTTGTTCAAACGGGAACTTACGTACGACGGAGGTTACTGTTGAGTGTACCTCAACACGTTTCGTACTTAAGTTCCCGTTTGAGCCAATAATAATGACATCAACGTACGTTTCAATTAATAGTATCATGGAATATTAGATTTGTTACGCATAGCACTAATAATAATTTATTTATTACTAGCAGCGCCCCGCGGTTTTACCCGCGTTTTGCCCGTTCCCGTGGGAATTTCGGGATTTTTTTACATAAAAACCTTCCTCTTGAATCACTCTACCTATTACAAAAAACCGCATCAAAATCCGTTGCGTAATTTTAAAGATTTAAGCATACAGACAAACAGACACGAAACAGAGACGACTTTATTTTATACTATGTAGTGATTTTCCATCGCAGCCCCCAGCATATATTAACCCGCTTTGCGTTCTTATTCAAATAGGACTAACAGTTCCAGAGAATAGCACATTCAAATAAATCAAAGTCATCAATTTTATTTAGTTAGGACTAATTAATACATAGACAAAATATGAAGTAGCTGCGTATTCCCATCAACTGACATAAAGATTCCTACAGGAAGTTATTACGAAGAAAAACCTACACGGCCTGATATAAAAATAGTCCAAAAACTAACGAAGGTAAGTTGAGTTTCACGCACCGATTACTATCCAATTTTGGGCCTCACTCGAACCTGTCGGCTAATCTTTTGTTGCCGCGTCACGTGTCCAAGCCACCTTGCTTACTTCCATCTTTTATTTTCAAAACCGATGAAAAACGTGACCGTTGCTCGTTGGTCTACCAACAAAATCTTATTGTTCAAGTTCGGTGGAGTTTTGTATTTTTATTTATTTATGTTAGTTTTACCACACACAGTTGAATAATTGGTCATTTTTAATTTTGATCGCATAGATAAATTGTCAGATGACAACCACATAATTACTGAATTAGGTCACTCATTAATTTCGTATAGGTTGGTGGCCAACCGGAGTTTTTAACCGCCTGGCCTATAGGCGGTTTAAAATATAATCAAATGAAATTATAAAAGTAATTCCTCACTGCTGGGCAAAAGCCTCTCATCGCAGCGAAGATATCAGTACAGTGAGGAGGATTAGACATAATCACTACGCTTGTCTACTGCGAGTTAGTGATCTCAAACACGAGCCAATAATTATTCTTATTTAATCATTCATATAACATAGATAATCCAAATATTAAAAAGCAATTACATAAACAGTCATCTGCAATTTCGTAAGCAGATGTGTTCCTGATATTCTGATCGTAATTTTATTTATTCCTCACTTGAAACCAACAACCGAATAAACAATTTGACGATAAGAGACAAAGCTAATGCTCAACCAAGTCATGCCCACAGCATCAACACAGCCTACAGAATGACCGGTTATTGTACAATATTACACTGATATCAAAGTAATATAAATTAACGACGCTGTAAACATTCATTGTTGGACAATGTCGACTTCGGTGACAATGATCCAACCCTGTTAATAGACCAAATTGATGCATTAGTCAATTAAGGCACAAATTAGTCGGTCCTACAGTTTTATTAGTGTTTAATGAGGGTAATTAAAAGAGGATTCTAATTTTGTATAGACGATTGAGATAGGTATTTCCAATTAGCATTATTAAAAGCTGAGTTAATGTAGGTACATAATTACTGAATACTAGCCGTGCCCCGCGGTGTTATCCGTGTTGTACCCGTTCCCGCAGGAATTTTGGGATAAAATGTATCCCATATTTTATTCTGATGTATTATCTATAATACTGTAAAGTTTCATCCAAATCCGTTTTGTACTTTTTGCGTGAAAGAGCAACAAACAAATATACATCCATACATACATCCATCCTCACAAACTTTCGCATTTATAATATTAGTAGAAGTAGGATTGATTTTAATATCAACTATGTATTTAACAACTATGTACTACTATATCAACTATGTACTATATATTTAACAGTGAGACTAAAATAATATTACTTAACTTTAAGTTACTTAAGTAGTACTATATCTATATTTTCAGATAGAAAAGGTCAACTTGCATCTGTTATTCGGTAACGTACTTACGATTTTAGTTCTACAAAGCATGCAAGGCGAGCTACGCCCGTACTCAGAGATGCCAAATGCTTCCTTGGTAGAGATTTCATTAGTGATTTTGACATATAATGCTTCGATCAACAATACACAACTAGATGTCGGGTCGGCGCAAAAAATACGTCTCGGTGAATAAGGCCTCATTTGAAAAGTGAGCTCTTATTTTATTCATAAGATTTGCTACTTTATTGCTAGGTATTATGGTTGTAATTAGGTTGAACTTCGAACTGTTTTAAAACTTATTTCAGTTCGGTAGTAAACAAAATAAGCTGTCACACGTCATCCACGCGGACAGTATTTAGCTTTGATTTTGTACGTTACCCGATATCTAGTTGTGTATTGTTGATTGAAGAAAAATGTATGAAAAATAACATCAATAAGTTCTGTGTCATTTTAATGGATGTCTCTGGGTGCTGCATAGAACCTTAAAAAAGAGATACATACAAATACAAGCAATAAACAAAATCTGTATGAATCATTACACTTGAGTGAACTTCACAAACAAATTCTCTATTTTTATTACTTTATCCTTTTATGTGACAAAATGCACTCGTTTAAACCTAACACGTTTGTAGTGAAAGCATTTAATCTACTTTGCTGGCTTTGTTTTAAATTACCAACGTATTTTTTAACTGTACTAGTTGAGTTTTGCGAAAACTTTTTGCGCGCCAATCAGTGTGATTGGTTCGAAAACCAGGCTTATTTAGAAAAATAAATTCAATGAACTAATGGGCTTGCGGCTATTAATACTTATTAGATGCATTGGAACACTTTCTATGTGTTAAATGCTTTTAGCACCGAAGCATACCAATGCACAGGAAAATGTGTATATGTGTGTCTGTCTGTGGCGTCGTGGAATTTTGGAAAAGTAAGCTTCTTTTGTTTTAAAGTGTCTTGATCGAGATTATTTTATAGCTCTATTTGTCTGTTATTGTTTGACGCCTAAATACTTAACCAATATTGACAAATTTTGGCGCAGATATCGATGTTAACTTGGAGGCTAACTAAATAACTACTTATTATGCCGAAATTCCCACAGGAATATACACTGTTAGAGTAAAACAGAAGGACAACAGCCATACCAATAAAAAGTTATACTGAGTATAAAGAGCATTTAGTCATTTCGCTTCATTCCAATTTTAAAATATTGAATTTTGCCTCAGAATACAGAACCTACAGAACCCGTGAGCGCGCCTAATACTGTAGCTACTCAAACTAGCCTTAAATAGTGTAGTTTTATGCGCAACCGATCAGTCACTTTGTGACCGTCGGAACGCGCTAACGTGTTTTACCCGTGACCAATTTCACGAAACTATGCCGTCTTGTGTCGTTCCTACCTGTAAAAATGCAGTGGGTCTGAAAAAGAAACAGGAAGGGATCACATTTCACGTGTAAGTATCGCATTTAGGTATCGTCTTATTTAAATATTTAATTATTTTCTCAGATTTCAATTGTCATATAGAGTGATGCGTCAATCTATGTTAGTGTTGCCTATATAAGAGTTTTGATTTACCCTTCTTTTTATTACCTTTTGAGGGATTTAATTCGTTGTAGAATATTAATAAGTAATATAATAAAAATTAACCAACTTGAAAAAAGAAAGTATAAAGCGTAAGTGCGGCTCGTATGTACCTAACCTAACAATCCTATTAAACAGTATGTTAGTCTATAGGTTTCTAAAAAAATTTTTGGTGTGCGTGTGAGGGAGAAGGGGAGAGGGGGAGCGGGTATAAAATTATGTTTCTATATTAGCCATCTTAAATTTTAGCTTCCCTGCTGATGAGGAAAGGAAAGCGGTGTGGACAAAAATTATACAAAGAGCACGGCTGGAACAGTTCTGGAAACCATCGAAGCGAAGCGTAGTTTGCTCGATGCATTTTGACTTAAGTAATTATTCTTTTTTTATGTAACTCTTGTACCTAGCTGTAAGTTTTCCGAATACTTTAAAATAAAATAAATAAAAACATATAAAGTTTTTCCATCACCCGTTAAAAGTGTGCAAACATCCACCTTAACACCGTGTTTTATTTAATATACCTATCTATTTCTTGAGATAATCAGGTAGGTACATAGTTATATAGAAAAGGACAATTTTTATTCTATTAACATATTACCTCCAAAACTCCCAAAATTTACCCCAAAAATGGGCAAATAATGCGAGAGCTAACAACACTACGCGGGGGACTTTGTTCTGTTTTTGGACACAGCGTGTAGCTTGTAAATACATTTGAATGCTCCTTCTGGTAGGTACTTCTGTATTCTGAGAATTTTGCTTAGATTTTATACTAAGAATATCTATACCAAGTATAACGATTTTATAGAGCTGCAAGTGTTGTATAAACACTAGACACATTGTACTAACTCTTTAAACCATAAAACACTAATAAAAATAAGTAACTACCTCTTGAGGCGTAATAACAATTAAACATTCAGAGAGATATTCCCTTTTAAAACTACGTCGCCCGCGGCTTCACTTGTGTAAAATGTAAATGTTGACTTGCATAAACAGAGTAACTTACGATTATTAGCTACTAGCAGCGCCCCGCGGTTTTACCCGCGTTGTGCCCGTTCCCGTGGGAATTTCGGGAATTTTTATACATAAAAACCTTCCTCTTGAATCACTCTACCTATTACAAAAAACCGCATCAAAATCCGTTGCGTAATTTTAAAGATTTAAGCATACAGACAAACAAACAGACAAAAATAGCGACTTTGTTTTATACTATATGTAGTGATTTTATTAACCAACTTTAACAGTTATCGATACACCTTTATTTACCTATAAAGGTGTATCTGTACTCATATAATAAAGCTGAAGAGTTTGGTTTTTTGTTTGTTTGTAACGCAGACATTTTAATATGTAATTATTTTTGTAATAGATAGCAACATTCAACGGGAAGGTTATAAGAATACACTTTAATAATGTTGATAATACTAATTTATACAATAATTCTAATTTATACATATATGTGTTTACTGGTTCCTTGAAATGTTGTGTAGGCGGAATATCCAAACAGTAGAAAACGTGACATCCATTTTGGCAAAATCGTTGTAAACTTGTTCTAACGTATTGGTATTCGACTCCGCCTCCGTTTATAGTGCTAAATAAATTGTATAGAATAAAAGAGGATATAAAATTCAAATTGACGTAATATCTGTTTTGATAGCCAGACAGTGAGAAGTAAACGCTTAAACTTAGGAAACCAGTAGACAAAAAGTAGTTAAAGTTGTTAATGAAACCCGACTTTAAAACAAGTTAAATAAACCTCTTTTTTAAACGGGACTATTCTAAATGCATACCATTTTCTATACCTTTGAAAGAATTTTCGAAATCAATTCATAAAAGACGGAGATATCAGTAACACTACAAGGAACTCCTTCGGTTTTGAGGTCGGAAAAAAGGGAAACTTAATTGTTGAAAACATTTGGGTACTGATTATCGAAATCGTTTTGGTTTCTGTAAACCATGAACCGTACAACCAATTTAGATCGTTTTGAGTTTGTAAATCAGGAAGAAGACCGAATTGATACCGGATCGATTTATAGTAAACCCTCAGGAACATCATACGATGCCTCCTCACATAAAATTAAACGCGGGCACAACATTTTACAATCTAATTTTCTCACCGTATTATAAAATGATTTCGCATCGGGTAACGAAATTGGCTTCATTGCGGCACTGTGAAGGAATGCCACTCGGGACGCGGCACGTCCTATAAATCACTGCTTGCAACCGATTCAGATTACCAACCGACAGTCAACAGTTACAGGATACATATAATGAAAGACCCCGCTTGCTTATTGGTTATTAACTTAATTATTAACTGTTTTCATTGGTGCCTACGATTTATGTACACCCATTAAAATTTAACGAAGCGTTGTATTGATATTTATTGTAATGTTTATTTAATAATGAATCACAGGTATTGACTGTTGGAACGGGAAATCCGGGATTTACTCAAAGCCTACAAACGTACGTAATCAGATCACGACCAGATTTTTAACTCGGTTTGATTCTTTATTTAAATCAGTTCGGTTTGAGAGAAATTATTTTGCCTCTGGCAGTTACATTGATGTTATTTTCTAACGGATATTATCAATGCCGTTTAAACTTACATTTCAAGGAATTATTAAAATATTTCTCGTCCGATTTCACTCCTTAGGCAGAAGCGAACAACTAGATTGATTATACTTTACTACAAAAAGTATAAAAGGAGAACGGGCTAGACCGGCGCTCGTAGCCCGCGGCTCCAGCGATAGAAAATTATTAAGAAAATTAAATGATCTACCGTACTCCGGCCAGAGATATGCCAATTATTGATACCATCTCTCCGGAGTGAGCTCTGAAAAATGTGTAGGCAGATTTACTTGCATGCAATATACCTAGTTAGTCTTATCTCCCAGTCTCTGTACGTTTAAAATAATGGTAATTGATTTTATGTTTCAAGTAATGCGATGCAACTGCAATATTTGTTTGCGATACGACCGATGGTAATTTATATTAGTAAATCTTATTAATGTTTAACAAGATATAGGGAGAGAGAGGGTGCTTTCTGTTGAAGCTTAGTTCTATTGGTCGGCTGTTTTTTAATCGGACATTCCAGTGATAGAATATTTTGTATGAAGATTTTACACTGACTCCGGTGCGAAAATACTTGTTACCATCACTGATGGTACAGTGAGAGGGATTTTACGTAATCATCACATCAGCCTACTGCGGTTAGTAAAAATTAGTAGTCAAGTAGCAAAAAGTAAAGCAAAGTATTAGCCTGTAATGTCCCACTGCTGGGCAAAGGCCTCAATTATATATGCCCTCAATTATATTAACCTCAATAAAATCTCACTGAAGATAATCAGTACAGTGAGGAGGAATAAGCGTAATCACCACGCTTGCCAAATGCGGGTTGGTGATATTCCGGGTAGAAGTATATCCTTTAATTTTTAAACTATTTATTATCATCCCACCTTATACATGACATGATATGTCAATATCTATTCAAAGTTGATGTCCCGTGACTTTGCCTAACCGCAGAGATTATTGCCAATAAATTCCCCAGTATATCAACAATTGTAACGAACAGATTCAATCCTCGACTCAGTTTATACGACGTTGGGAGGTAAAAATGTCAACTCTTGTCACGTACGTAATAAAACTGACAACTTCACGAATGCTGGTTTGTCACAAAAAGTCCGACTCACGGGACCTGCAAGTGAATTAGATTATTAAAATGATGGTTCTCTTTTGGTGGATTTAATGTTGTTTTGTCAAGGTTTACATGAGAATTAATCCGTGGGAAATGTTCCTGGAATATATACCTACAGGTGTTCGTGTGTAGTGATTTGATTGTTTTGAGTCCGTTGTGACTTGTTTAGGCCTAATAATAGTCTCGTGATGATTTACTTACGCCTCTACTCAGAGACATCAAATTCTTCTTTAGAGATTTACTGAGTGATTCTGACAAGAAATGTATAAACATTATGTCGATTTATTGGACGTGTCTGAGGGCGGCTGTTAGTACTGACAAGATGTCTACGGACCACCTGTCATACAATGAGTATTCGTTCGAATTAAATTCTTTCAGAATAGTTACACAGTATTCCTACTTCCACAATAATATGCCATAGAGATGATATGGAACAGTTGTATTCATGAAAAAATCACACCGCAATAAGCTCGATAAAACTTTTGTGATAGCTTATGAACTAAAACATTTTATAAATCTATTATGAGTGCAAGTATTTTCTACATTCTTCAACATCAAGTGAACAAAGTCAACAAGTCGTCATCACCGAACTACTAATATTATAATTTATATTCACTACATTCACAGCAGTCGTATTAATAGCTTATTGCTTTTTAATTTAATAGTTTGGTATAGTCATAAAAAGCTACATCCTTTACATGCAAAATGAATAATTTTCTAACATGTCAGTACAAAAAACTATCATTGGCCGGAGTTGGCCGTCGAACAATGCAAGGAGTCGGTCACGCGCAAAGAACCACGCACGATGAGCGCACGCGCACAGCAACCTAAGTAGAGTTTACTAAATTGTAGTTTGATTGCTACGTGATACAACCTCATTGTCTTTTTGTTACCTTCATTAAAACCTTCTTGCAATAAACTTTTTCACTAACCCTGTTAAACATTAAAACTCTTCCAACATTTCAAATAAAGAACTACAGAACGTGCGTAATGTATGTAATTGTTTAATCTGACATTCAGCTTAAACATATGAAAGTCAAAATGTATACACAAAGCAAAAAAAAATTCAGTAAAGAAGTGGTAATTGAATAAAAATCAGGACCGGTCGTGAATAATGCTCTACTTACATGAGTGTAAGCGACACCAGAAGGCCTCCCACGGTCCGAGCGACACTTCATAGTCGGTGTTTAATTATACATGAGACGCGTTGCCGAAAAGCGACCACGCCTCGACGCGAGAAGCGCGAGCGCCGCCCACCCCGCCCCTCACTAATTATTATAACCGGTTGTTTGTAACCAGCCTTAATTAACGGTTAACCTGACCAAGCGCCACCTGTTGTTACCGTTCCACAACTATCGGTAATTACACAAAATTGTTCTCGATACGAGTTTAGAATTTAGTCGGATGTAGATGCCTGTGGAACTTTAGTTTTGTAACGGCTTAACTTCGATACTTAGTTATGTGGTGTTAGTTCGATGGCTGGTATTTTGCTTGTTTAATTAAACAATTTAAACTCAAACAATTTATCTGAGTAATTTCTCACCTTAATACCTCTCTCGCCCTTAATTACATACCTGTGTACACTGTACACCGAAACATACCCTAACATTACATGTAGCAGACACATTACACAGAGTAAAGTTTGTACCTATTTAAGTTTCTACAACTTCAGATGAAGTTTATTATTTAAAAAAAGGTATTATAACAAGGTTGTTTTTAACATTTACGACAACACTAGGCTATTAGTAATAAAAAATAAAAGCCTGGAATTTTTGCATTGCGGTCTCTCATCTCAATATAATTAGTACATACGGAGGATTATACATAATCATTACGCCATTAAATTAGAATATGCTATGTATTAGTTTAAATCATTTAATTCTAATGAAGTATTAGATTATACATTAGTACTTTAGTACATAGTTCACGGCACCAGTTACATTAGAATCAATACGTAATTCTATCGAAGGCCTCTTTCAATTTAAGCGTGTTACTCGTAAGTCGTCCGGCTACGCGCCGCAGTAGGCCTGAAACTGCATTAAGCTGGCGCCCGCGCGGTTTCACACAAAAGTGCTACGTTGTAGTGGTAAGTGGGGCGCCCGCGCGGGCGTTTGTCCGCGCAACGAGGCCCGCCTCCGTGCGACGAACGGCAGCACTTTTGTATGATACCGCGCGGGCGCCCGGTTGTGACGATTGCCCGTCCGGACGCCCGCTTAACGCACTTAGGCGTATTGCGCTCCGTGCGCATGTTCTTTTGTTTTTAATACGAAATGCACGTAGGAAGACTGAAAACGTTTACTTTGAAAGAGCCGTAAATGATATTAATTAATTCCTCACCCAGCGAATCCCACGCAGTGAGACGCAGATTCATTTCACCCACTGACTAACAGAACTCGTAGACATTTCAAAATTACATTTGTAAGTTAAATATATTAATTAGGTAGCTACACGGGATAATTTTGCAATGCTAGATGTGTTTTCACTAGCAAATTTTAGGTCAACATTTCAATCGTCAAGTAACTTTTTTTAACTTAACTTTTAAAAGGCAATGTTGTTGTGTAAAACATTTCTATGATAAATACATAATAGGTATGATGAATATTAGTCATTTGTATAATGAAATTTTATTTACAAACCAGCAGCGCCCCAGGATTTTACCCGCGAGTGTACGTTCCCAAAAACAAACAAAAAATAAAATAACAACTTCTAAACAAACTTGCACTTTTTTATATCAATCATAGATGTACTATTTTGAAGAAATAATTGACGATAATTGTTCACCATAGGTATTCATTTGATTGAAAAGAATATACGAGTATGTCAGTATGTACAATGAATTACACTTCGATCAACAATACACAACTAGATATCGGGTCACGTACAAAATCAAAGCTAAATACTGTCCGCGTGGATGACGTGTGACAGCTTATTTTGTTTACTGCCGAACTGAAACAAAAGTTTTAAAACAGTTCGAAGTTCAACCGAATTACAACCATGACACCTAGAAATAAAGAAGCAAATCCTATGAATAAAATAAGAGCTCACTTTTCAAATGAGGCGTTATTCACCGAGACGTATTTTTTGCGCCGACCCGACATCTAGTTGTGTATTGTTGATCGAAGGAATTACATGTCATAACATCTTATCGATACAAAATTATTTAACATGGCTAGTACTACTTCTTCATACAAACCAGAATATTGGTATTACGAGCCACTCCAACTACTGTACAGTGTTCGAGTGTCGATTCCTGCCGTTTTAATCTGACATTTACTAGACGGATATTAATGCGACTTTTATTGACAAGCTCGCAATGAACAGTTTATTATAACTGTACCTAAACGCAATGATAAAATTAATGCACATAATTTAATACGTCGATCATGTATTCGTGACCGAATTTTTGTAGTACCGATCATAATAATATTCGGGGACATATTTTTTGTCTGAATAGATTATTTTAATCTGTTATCGATTTGCTTGGACAAGACAGATGCTTATTTTACTTTTAAATAGAAACAAATACCAATTTAGATACGCTTTAGATGTATGTATATGTTTTAAGCATAGATATCACTAAAAATAATAATAAAATGGCGTGTTACTCTCGTTGCAGGACAAAGTAAAGCAACTATCATATCAATTGAACACAATAAGCAAGAATTAGATATTCGATGCGTATAGAATGAGTGATCTTTTAAATGTAATATTTAAAGCTAAGCATTCTAATTAATGAAATGCAACTTACAGTTTAAGATTCAATTAATCACGTGCCTTGCATAACAAATGTGAGTTCATTACCACAAAATTGCTGACAAAATGAACGCTACACCAACATTCAACAGTTCAACACGCCTCGAGATAAGACAGCTAAGACAATTACGGTAATTATATTGAAGACAAATATTTACCGTGTGTTTACAACTCATGTTTAGGAGATCGCCCACGCGATGACAGGCCGCCATTACTGCGCAATGCGCCGGCGCAACTACTGAGCTTTCACACTGTGGAATTGATAATGTGAGCTTTTGTTCGGAATTCGAATATTTGAATTATTGGAAAGAACCCCGCACAAAATGTTCGGTAAAAATCTTTCGGTCGATTTGGCTGAAATTTTGAGATAATGTAGTCTTTAATACTCTAATTAACTGTGTGAAGTTACAACTTCAATTAATGACTAGTTTTTAAAATATGAGGTTTTTAAAATATACTTGTCTACGAGTAGGTACGTAGTGTTCAAGCAGTTGAAGTAGGTAGATAATTACAGTTGCATAATTAGATATCGTTTTTTACACACGTATTTGCAATAATTGTAACCTTTCAATTATTCGGGACATTCAGATACTGAATGATGATCCCCAGTGTTTGCAGTTAAATATTTTACAGCAAAGAACTACGCGTGCTTGTTTTGTATGCAACGGCGTTGACAATATACAACGACTATCACCGGAGTGTCGGGTTAATATTTTTGCGAAAAGGAACATCTATGTGCCGGTTAGGTACGTGTGCTGCAGAGGACATTTAGATGAAAGAGGTTTTCTGACTGAAGATATTCTAGTGGAGCTGAGGTATATTAATTAACAGACCGTTTATATTAAAAGGAAATGAGCACGAACCATTGGTACATGCGGTCACGTTACAGCAATATTATGGTTTTTAGGTTTTGCCCGATATGAAGAAAATGTCAAGTATCCGTCATTAAAAACTCTTCATACCATACTTAACGCCCTGTGAGAAGGTAGGATTGTGAGGCTAATCAGGTATTAATGTTACGGATATACAATAAAAAGCAAAGATTGCTAAAATGTACTTTAACTAATAAGAAATATATGCGTACCTATAAGTAAAAAATGTTGAACATAAAAATACTCACATTTTAAAAACTAGTCATTAATTGAAGTTGTAACTTCACACAGTTAATTAGAGTATTAAAGACTACATTATCTCAAAATTTCAGCCAAATCGACCGAAAGATTTTTACCGAACATTTTGTGCGGGGTTCTTTTAAAATTTTGTTCGTTTAAACATTTGTTCCTAGTGTGTACTAGATTTTTTTGACTAGTTTTTTACTTGGGCTAGATTTTTGTTGTTTTTAAATATTTTAAAATGTTGTTGAATATATTATGTTGATAGCTAAATATTTTAATCGCGCGCTACATTTCCAGGGAAAAAAATAGAACAAAAGCTATTTTTACGACTAATTAGAAGAAAGTATAAAACGTAAATATAATGATATTAGCCTTTATTGTGAAAGCAATTTTAATTACAAAACTATGTAAGCACAGAAAGCCGACCACAATTTCTACCCTTATCAATAGATTAAAAAGTCAATTAGAATCACTCAAAGTCGTAGAAAATATCCTGTAGATAAAAACGTTAGTATGAAAGAGGCTTACAATGATAAATGCCTAGCCACTAGTAGAGATAAACAGACATCCTTCGTTGAATGTACATCAGGCTTCCATTGGACGGGTTCAAGACAACTTGTAATTGCTGCGAAGCGAATCCATATTTTAATTAAAAACAGATGCTGGTAGTTAGTCCTTTTGTACTCTGAATTAAAATGTAAGATAATAAATGGAGTAAAGATAAACGTCGATTATATTTGTGTTGGACACCGGGGTGGAATTGATTGTTCATGAGTTTTATTAACCGACTTCAAAAAAGGAGTTTTCTCAATTCGACCGTAGTATATGCTTTTGTTTTGAGTGGTATGTTATTAAATAAATTATGTTATTATATTCTGGCGTAATGATATGTTTGGTATAAATTTCATTAAATAATAGTTATTTTATATGTAACATACATTTAACCTAAAAGTAAAAAAAAAAGGAAAGTATTAGCCTGTAATGTCCCACTGTTGGGCAAAGGGCTCTCGTCTCACATTTAACCTATAGTTTTAAATTGTTATACATATTATAATGTTATTATGAGTTGAAAGCAACTTGACAAAAATACATTCTGCCGGGTTACAATCAAACGCGGTTGACTTCAAAACGAAATGGGATCTAAAACTGTTCTTAATCTTAAAAGTGACACTAGTGATAGATAACTTGGTTCAAGTTTATACTAAACTAGCAGCGCCCCGCGGTTTTACCCGCGTTGTGCCCGTTCCCGTGGGAATTTCGGGAATTTTTTTAAAAAAAAACCTTCCTCTTGAATCACTCTACCTATTACAAAAAACCGCATCAAAATCCGTTGCGTAATTTTAAAGATTTAAGCATACAGACAGACAAACAGACAGACACGAAAAAGAGACGACTTTATTTTATACTATGTAGTAATATTGTATGACAAGAATGGTAATATAATTTTGGAAACGTTGTATAATCGAATTAGGATCGTCTTCAATTTGCAAATCAGAACAGATGTGCATGTATACAAACTTGTGTTCTAAGGAGAGACAGTAGATTTTAGTTTAGCAAAGCTAAGAGTAAAGTTCATAACAAGCTAGAATGAAATATGAACACTAAAAGCTTTTCATGTTGAATCATCACGTGGGTGTGAACAGTTTACGACCATATTTCAAAACTAAGTAATAAAATCTCTAATTAGATACGAAATATAATCACCCAATTATATTTTTAATATCAGATTAACCTCAGCTGCCTTATTAAGTTGCTTTCTCCAGCTATTAAGTTATTCCGAGCGTTATGTAAAGCATTATCACCAGAAGAGAAATTAAGCTATTCCTTCAGATATAAAACTGTCGTTAAACTTAATCCGAAATAAAATGCTAAAACAAATATTATCAGGGTACATTCGAAGAACATAAAAGATAGTTGTCGAGAGTGGTCGTTAACAAGAAAGGCTGTCCCACACATTCACTTTGCATCGGCAGTTTAGATAGGATCAAGTTAAAACCTCAAGATTGCAATATCTGTATATCGTAAATATACTACGTTATCTCTGAACGTGGTATAAGGATTTGTAATCTCGAGATAATCCAGATCATGTTCCATAACATTGCATGGCTTATTGAGGTCGGGACCCTCTACGTTCGATGACGTTGCCTTTTTGCGGGTAATGCAAGATTTTTATTTCATTATCAGCCTTAGATTTTATTTGCGGCTCCATTGATCAAAGGGTTCATGTCTCATACGGTCAAATGTATTTTTTCCATCGATATTACTAAACATATTTTCTTTGGTCTTGAGAAAAGCGGTAGGGTCGCTATCAGGGTGATTGCGGCTATCGACACATAAAACGCTAGTAAAGAAACGAATCATTTCAGATAAGTTTGAAGGACAAATCATAAAATTTATTCCTTCCACGCAATGATCCAAACTCGATTCGCCCCACGGCTTCATTGTTCAGAACTTTACCGACCGAATACAATTATAAAAAACAATTAGACGACTCCAAAACCCGGACAAATTAAAAATAAACCGAACATACTCCCTAAAAAATATCTTCATTTAAGGGACTATCGGAACCGAAGGCACATAAGGAATAAGTAATGTGCTCAAGTTCTGTAATAAATCTTAAAAGAATGCTTTGGCCGTTCCCAAAAGGATACTTGTGGAAGCGTTCACCTTCTATTTTCCTCGTTATTTATGAGCCTATGCTTTATACCGAAACCGCGGGCCAAGAATAAAATGGGTAACTAAAATGAATGGCCGTATGTTACCATAATCATAGATTTCCGAACCAAAGTGAATAAGTTTTTTCTTAATGAAAACAAATGAGGAAACTGGAAGTCGATGTTCAATCGACGCTTAATTTTATACCCAAAATATTATCGTGATTTGACATTTAGAAGAAACAAACCGAGTTTGTTTTTTATCTAATCTGGTGACGTGAAATATGGTTGCTATGAATGCAGCCCCTATCATAGTTGGAGCCCGGCCTCGGCCTCTCATTTACACGTAATTTACATTAAGATGCCTCCGCATTTGCATTTCGGAATAACCTTTTCATAATCGTCACTTCGGTGGCTTAACTTGGCGATTAGCTTAATGGATTTCTCAATTTAATGAAACTCAAACTTTGTAATTGGCTTTTTAAAAGATACGACGGAATTTACGATCACTTATTTTTCTAATTCTCCCTTAGTTTGTTTTTTATTGAGATTGAAAGAATTCCATTGTCCGTTATTGTAAGCTATTGGTTGAATATTAAGCCTATACGGTCGGGATGATAACAATGATTGAAATGAAGGGTTCCTTTTACAGTCTGTGACGCTCAAATCTTCTTGTTTGATCAAGCGTATGTTGACAACAAATTCGTTGACGTTAATCCCTACACAATGGTTTTCGTTTTATCCCGGACGGGCCTAATGACGACCAACGGTATCCCTTCAAACATAAATCTCTAAGTTAATATTTGTTTTAATTCCTTTAACAAATAAAACGTTTATCATAAATGCTTACGTATCTTTTAAAAGAATGGATATTAAAATGCTTGAAATTCGTTTTGAAATTAGTTTCATAAGTTGGAAGTCTAAAAAATTTCACGAAAAACTTTCTTAATTTCTCAGAGAGGTGTCAAAACCTTTCGCTGGTCGTCATTCTTCGAAGTCCCTCTAAATGATATCAGAATGCCGAAGCATTTGAGTTTTTGTATAATTCCGACATCGCTTCGGTCTACTTAACTGCCTACAGCGTGTCCTGTCGAGTATTTTAAACAAAAGATGTTGGAACAATGGACGAATGAATACTTTTTAGGGCAACATTGGGAAATTTGAAATCAAATCAAGATATTTGGCAGAAATATTTATTTATACTTGTTAATGTTCAGCTTCGTCACTTATTAGCAGGATAATATTTACAATATCGAGTGAAGGTACTAAAATTAATCACAAAAATAATAAATTAATTAGTGTCCTAACTTAATCCTACGTCAATTTTGGTTACAACAAAACCAAAACAATAAGAGCGATTTCAATTCAATGAAAATTTGGTCTTTTTCTACTGCGCAATAAAAACAATTTCATCTTACTAGTTACTAATTTACCGTTTACCTAACAACATTTAGACAATTTTTGTTTTATACAATGTCGATAGGTATTAGAAACACATGCACTCAGGAAAATTCACGCACACATTCATAGTATTGTTAAAATTAATATACACTGATACGGCAATAAAATCAGTTAACTAGTAAATCACCAATACATTCACCCGTAACATTAAGATATTTTCTGTCGAATGCCAAGAAAAATATATCCTCTGTTATATTTTTTATACATATTCTGAATATTTACACATACATATACACTTTTATTGCTGAAGAAGACATTGTTAAGTTTACTAGAGTAATTTATAACGCCATTGATGTTGATTCTGAAACTAAATCTACATTTAAAACAGGAGATACTGTTGTCATCTCTTTCATACCAATGTAATTAGAAAGAGAAAACTCTATAATGTTCACATTGACCGCATCAGAATCAACATTAGTTCTCATTAAATTAGAATATTACAACTATAATGAACCAATTTGTAAGACTAGTTAAAACATATTACTAACTGTTATTTAGTCATGGTACCGTATTTAGTTTCTGCTTAGATTAATATAGATATAACCATTTTAAACATAATCCCTGATGTACTACATGCATATAGATACGTAGGTATATACAAGCACTTCAATCGATTTCATTTTAGAAAAGATACTATATGAATATGTACTAATAATCTTCTTAACATATTTACAATGCTATTTTTCTGGTGTTAACCTTACTGTGAATCTCATAAATACATTTTTCTTTATAAACTATAAACTTTTAAAATTTACAATTGCCTAACTCTACATGAATTATAATAGTAATTTTATTACAGCAGCTAATGTATGTACAATTACGGTGAGTTTCAAATTGTTCATTGTACATTACACAACACGAGATCTCACAAAAATGCAATTTCACCTTTCACTATTATCAGTTTCTATTATAACTTTATCACATACATCTTTGCTTCACTTGAACTACACGTCTTTTTATTAGAACGTCCAAATTTAGGAACTGAAGACATGGCCTTCCACGGACATCATACTGAAGCTGTGACGTCAAACGATGACGTCACGGGAGGCGGGCTCGCTGGCCACGGTCTGCGGAGTGATCACCGGCTGGAACCCGTGAGGCATGGGAGTGAAGTCTTCCACGAGCTTACGCTTCAACACAGACGAAGAGCCTACATAAACGTTGGTTCCTGGAAATGTCCCTCGCCTTCTTCGCCTCCAGAGGATAGCGGCGAGCACAGCTAAGCCGAAAGCGATCATGGCTGACAAGCAGCCGAGAACTAGTTCGGAGTCCGGCGCTCGCTCGGGCACACGCTCGCCTCGCATCGAGCTCACCAGCACTGACATCAGCCTGTCCCCTTCACTCACTTGCACATCTTGTACACTCTCCGTAGACACTCGCTGAGCGCGGCTAGTGTCAATCGTCATAGTTTCCGACCTTTCATTATCTACTCCAGGAGTTCTAGAAACCAGCTCTACTTGAATATGATACACAGTATCAGGCCACAATGACAAAGTGACTCGAGTTGAATCAGTGAACAAGTTTCCTTTTAGCCCACCACCATCTACTTCCCAAGTGACTAAATAAACTCCCCTGGCTATTCTCGGCTCCCAAGCGATTTCGCCAATAACAAGAACTTTCTGATGGATGAGTGATATTTCTTTCAGGGTCCATTTATGCTCGTCGTGATTGGAGGTGTTTGTGTCGTGAGCTTCCCAAGTTTCGTCCGGGCTGTAAATAGTGACTAGGCCCTGTGGGTCTACAACAAGTACTCTGAGAAGTGCTCCTTCGTTGTTAGAAGGTACTCGAGTGGCTAATGCTTGTGTTTGTATAATTTGTCTCCATGGGCCCTCGGCCGCGCGGCGCATAACTACGTAAACGAGGGGGGCAGGGCGCGCGGCGGTGCGGGGCGCCGGGGGCGGCCACCGCGCCAGGGCTCCGCTGACGCGCATCACCCCCTCTCCCTTCGTGTGGATGACAGGCTGGGTCTGCGAGGCTCTCGCTGCTTCCGCATGAAATTCACACGCAATTTTACACCCAGGGAACTGTAACAAAATATGAGTTGCTCATCTACCCGGAACGACCAAATGTGGATAGTACTTGAAGTAACGAACTGTTTGCATTTAAATAAATTAATTAAACTTACACAAATATCGTTTTCATCACACACAGCTCCCCAAACTTGATAATTGGACTGCAAAAGTTCGCAGTTTTCCCAACACTGTAACAAAAACACGTCATATTTACAAAATAGCCACAAAATGATGCTCGGACGCAATTAAATAGAGCTTTCTACTGCCTGATTTATTATACCGTAGATCATTACTACAAATGGGAAGAGGGCTCTGACATTAACAAATTTAAAACTCTAATGTTCATTCTTGGGACGGATTGTGCCCACAAACTTTTGTCAAATTAGTGTGGTACGTTATCGGGTCGCGTGTAGATACGATCGTTTGTCATTACTTTCAGAATTGGACCGAGCTCGTTATTGATGGTGCAGTTGCTGGAGAGAAACCAAACAAGACCATTGTACCAGAATGCTAATCACGCCACATACAGCTTAGCGTACATTTTAGCAAATTACGTTCAATTTCAGAACAATGAAAAACAATAATTACGGGAATTATATCAGACTACCTTTTAGCGAGGAACTAATTACACCATTGTCCGAGTCCTTTACGAACGTAACTCTGAAATAGGTCAACTAGTTACTGGCTCCAGTTACGCCATATCTAGCCAAAATTTCTCTTTGCTCGTTTCAAATGCAGCATTTGTCATTGGAAACACTCATTAGTTGGAGTTGACGTTAACTTGACGCCCGAGCTCGGCTCGGTAAGCTTTAATAATTATAAGAACGAACGAACCGAGGTTATTAATTACCGGTATTGACAAAACGCTCTCGGTCGGATTCACTGGCACGTTTGAAGTGAGAGTTTTATTGGTTTTAACAGTAATATTGCAAACACTTTATAGGATTCCTTTTTCAATGACACCATGATGTGTTCAAAGCGTTAGCGCGGTTCGATTTATTTTCGAATTTAGAACAAAGTTTATTTTTGGTCGGAATAGATTATGGATTTTAAACGATAAAATATTTTATTAGTATGTTAAAATATTTGAATAAAACCCTTGAAGGACGAGATTAGTGAAGCCGTTAAAAACTAAGCTTAGCCTAAAATTAACGATGATTTGAATGATGGCTTCAACATCCAACGTTTACGAGCTGCTTTCAATTCTTTCCGTCATAAAATGAGGAATGGTTTGGGATTAAAACTAATCGTTAATAAGGAAGTAAACTGTAAATATAAAATTATGGCATGGCTTACGGTTTCAAAGCTTGGTCCATTAAATATGTCAAAATATGATGAAAATAGATTGATATATATGACAAGTATACGACGGACCATTCAGAAAGGTTGGTAGATAAACGATATTATTAGTTTTATTTTAAGTTGGATAGTAAAATGGATTATCTGCCGGACGTGAATATATTAGAGAAACATTTTATTGAAAGAATCTTTAGTTTTCGAAGAGATTTAAATTTTTGATGAATACCAAAGAAATAAACGTATCAGTAATTGTATTCACTAATACCAATATTTCTATTATGAAATAACATTCAATTCTATATTCAAACTAACAAATCTCGGGTTCAATATTTCTTTGAAACGGATTAACTAAAAAAAGCCCTCCCGCAAACAAGAACATTTCAAAACCATTTCGGTCCCGTCGATATTGTTGTCCAAAGTATAAAAAGTCGAGACAGGTACAGTTAAATTGGATATTGAAAACAATTTCTAATGCCAACTTAGGACAGCTTAATGGGATTTAGAGTTTAACAATGGTTTCGAATAGTCAGTTATAACTATGTACTTACCATAAAACAGTCGGGGCCTTGCAAACAAGATGACTCCCCGCCGGGCCGAGGCGCCGCAAACTGTGAACAAACATACGAAACGTCACTCAATATATACACACTTTATTAAAATATTTATTAAAAATAACCGGTCAAGTACGAGCCGGACTCTGCCCGAAGGGTTCCGTACCATTATCTATAAGAAAACGGCACAACGACGTTTGCCTTATTGGAGCTCTACACAATATTGATTTTATTCTGTTTTAAGTATGTTATGTTAAAGCGACAACAGAAAAACATCATAATATGTGAAAATGTCACTTGCCTAGCCATCACGATTTATGAGACACAGTTTGGTGACGGACAGACGGGCAGCGGAGTCTAAGTAATAATATGGTCCTATATTTAGGGTAAGGAACCCTAAAAATAACCATCAGTATCAACCTGATACAACACACATCTCCCGGTAACGGTGTTCAGCAATAGAATTTAATGTCCAAGTAACGTGAGAAGACTATCAAATCGATTTGATATGGTTAAGTAAAATGTTTTTGCTCATATGAAAATAAAACTCTAAACAATATCTAGAGAAAATGAAATTAAAGTTAATTGTGTGTGTAATAATTAAGTTTTATTACACACACAATTAACTTATATTACACTGTTATGATGTTTGTAGATTTTTACCTGCCGCATGCTAAAAAGTACTTCAAGTAGGTTAGTGGCCATCTGTGGTATCGGAGTTTAAAACGCTCGTTAAAATTGTAAAACATCTAAGTATGAACTTATTTTCAAATATATATTAACTATCTTAATTAATAAACTAGATGCATATTTGGGGATCCGCGAAGAAATATTTCAACGGGTGCTAAATTGTTCGCAACGATTTTTGCTTCGAATGTTATTGCGACCCGTATAAGGCAAGCCATTTAAAATAAATAACTAGTCATATTCTTCTTACATTGCAATTTGTTTGTCACAAATAGCGAACTTGTACGTTTATAATTGTGAAATATTGAATTACTATCTTAATCTGCAGCTTTGCTTTACTGAAAAATAGAAATATTCTCAAACCAAGATCTTTAAATGCAATTTGAATAATGTGAATGCCTGAAAGTGACATGCATATTTGAATCCACTACTTTTAAATTGTTGTCAAGTATACACTAATATTTTGTGCAACCCATTAATAGATAAATCAAAATATTTTTTCCGCTTTATGTAGTAAAAATTTTGACCAAAGAGGTGGAATTATAATCTCAAGCAATTGTAATATTAATATTTATAGCAAAACATTTAAAACAAACGGTTCTTAAAATGGCACACGTTCCAACGAAGCAACATAATTTCGTTTAGTCATAAATAATGTATTAAGCTCTCACGAATACGACATATTTTTATTGCGCTCTAGAATTTAAAACTAGCTATAAATCAGCTAAATCTAAAAGCATTAGTCATCAAAAGTGCGGTGACAAAAACTCAAAAGCTTAATTAACTTGAGGCCGCTTCAAGCGAACTCGATATAAAAGGGACATTTAATTATTCGATGGGAGCATCAATACATTTTCGTTATCTGAACGGTGAGAGGGTTTTTTATGTTTGAAGAAAAAAGAGAATAAATACTTGATCGGGCTGACCAGTTTAATGTATTTGATAAAAGTGACGGGCATCTGCTTACTGTCGGTTGCCTTTAATTGCCCGATGCCATTGGAAGGGATCTCGGTTGCAGACGCTCAAATGTCAAATGTTTTAATGTCGTGATTGAGTTCAGGTCGGGTCGTTGCCTCTTTTATTTTGTAGGTCTTATGTTCCGTTTTATATCTCACTTTGCTAACCTTAATCCCAAGAGTTTAGCATAGTAAAAAAAGTTGTGTATGTTCATGTCTTTTTATCAGGTTTATATTTGGACGTATATTGGTTAATGGTTATTGTTATTAATCCTTTTAAGGAAAAGTTTTTGCGCAGCTGTAAGATCTTACAAACCATTAAATCGCTTAATGTTATTGACGATTTCATAAGCTGTCTTTCTCTATATTGGTAGGCCATTATTATTTTTTTCAAAGAGAGTATTTAAGCCGTGATAATATGAATAATTACAGTAACTTCAATTTACATTACGTCTATTTCCGCACCAATAGTTTCCAAAACATTAATTTTATCCAACATGTTCTCTCCGTTCAAAGGATTACATTTCAATTCATGTTGAATATAATAACACTCCACTATAAATAAGACAGTATGTTGTAAATACAATAGAGTTGAACTCGGTAGTAACTGTTAGGTAATCTCTGGCACGAGTATGACGCTACGAGTACATGACTAGTGTATCAACAAGGTCATATTATATGAACAGTGGAAGCAAAAAAACATGTTACTTTTTACTATCGTTGTCTGTAATAATGCCAATCTAAGGTAGAACCATCAAGTGACTCGGCACATCAACTATTATTACAAGTAATGATGGTAATTTTTCACACAATTAATTTTTTTGGCCCACTACCTATACAACGCCAAAGTGTTATTTCACGTCAGCTAATGATAACAAAAAAGTAACAGAAATTGCTTACTCTACTCGGAGTTGTAATAAAATCTATTTTATTTGAATTAACAATTTTACTTATAGATTTTGATTCGATATCGAAAAGCTAATATGGCTCGAAGATTGAATAATGGAACTTAATAAATAACTTTCACATTTCCAAACATAAATTCCACAAAGGAGTTTTAGACCAATTCAATTATAAGACTTGCCTTGAAGAGTTGAAATATGAAAGTTAAACAAAACAAAACGAACGAGTATTCTTCGGCAAATGCAAAGGGAAATGAGTGAATAATGACAGTGATTGAAAACACGGCTCCGTAGAGTGGGCTCGTATTTGTGTTAGATGCCGCCTCAGATTACCTTTTGTTAATCAAACAACGTTTATTGAATATTATTTAATTAATCTTTCGTATTTGACTTTTGCTCATAAAACACTCGTAAACTTCAATTCATCCGAGTTCAAAAGAAAGATTGAATCCAAACGCTAAACACATGAACGTTCTAATGGTTATTTTAACAGCGACCGTTAACCTAAATGGTAAATTAGAGTCTGAGATGAATTACATTTTTAAAACGATCCAGGATACTGCATACCAACACTTAAAAGTTTACAAAAATCCATTAAAGTTAATCGTTCATAAGTCGAGCCCGGGGCTGCGCCGGCGCAGGAACTAATCGATCGATGGGCACACACGGCCGATTACAATCAATCCATCAGCGTTTATGTAACGCGTAACTACCGACCACCATTTATCATTTTGTTTTGTGAGTAGCGGACTCTCACTCTTGGGGGTCAACCCGGCCCAAATGCCGCAGCGTTACAAAATATCATATGTAAACAACTTGTTTCCGTTCAATATATCAATTGACTCCCAATAATAAATTGCAAAAGAAACTAAAGAGAAACGCCTTTCCGACATTAGGGACGGATCGCCCACACCGGGGCTTCGGGCATCAATTAAATGTATCACAAATTGCCATCTTATCGACGACAGTAAACAATAGTGAGTGCTAAATTTGCATGTAGCACAGATAGAAAGGAACGCTGAACACTTAGCATGGTAAGAGAACGAGGCAAAACAGAATGAGTTATGATTTCGCATAAAGATAAAATACAATCTAAGTCAACGCGCCAAATGGCAGAGAAAAAATGAAATTTCGTCGGCCGAACAGACTCTGTATGAGTGGAAATATAAGAAATATGAGAGCAAAGTGTCATTCCAGCGATATCATTACAATATTTGTAAGAAATACCGTCTTATTTTTTGTCTTGTATGCGTAGAGATGTAGTAAAAACAAACTAGTTCTACAAACTTATAGGATACGATACTACGTGTATAGCATGTTGGATAAACGTTAGAATTGAATAGATCTGAAAATAAAATAAAGTTGACCTAATATAAGTCCGAGCTTGGGCTGGAAGCTGGAAGTCAGTTAATGTGTGCCGTGTCTCTCTGTACGTAAGTTGTTATTTTATTTGATCTGCAGTAGGTAAACTCTATTACCGGTCCGTTTTTACTGGTTCAAATTGAATTTCACTTCCATTCCTGAGTCTTAGTGAAAACTAGGTTACTCAATATAGAGAGGGACAAATGAGTGAACTGGTTGGTATTAATACAAATTTCGGGACGGGTTTCGGTAATTGTTAGTAAGTTAAATAAAGGATTCAATTTACATTGCTTAAAGTTATATGAAACTGTATCCTATTATAAACTTGAGAAAGTTTGTGTTGGTCGATAGATGTATATTACTCTTAATTGTTTTGAACCAAACGAAAGATCAGAGTTAGAAAAAATAAGTGCCTACTACTAAGTGTGTACATAACCTGAAATAACGCATCGCGGGGGGTAATCATAAGACAATAATGTGATCTACCCCGAATAACAGTATCACTCGATCAAAATACGTTCACACACTGACTGACATAAAAAGCAGGCACATATTAACTGCAAAGTTTAATTTGTATTATGATAAACTTGTACTCGATCCAACATGTGAGGCTACATTCTTATTAATACTCCAAGTTCAATCTATCCATGATACTATAAAATGTCAACATAAAAAACAATCTTGTTATTTCTGTCTCGTTCTGTCTCTAGAAGTTATGATATGAATTTATAAATGAACCTGATGTCCATTTAAAAACATTAAATAAATAATTGGTATCTCGATAGTGTATCGTATTAAACGATTAATGAAAAACTATGTCTTTCTGTGTAATAAAACCTCGAGTAGACATCATTAGGTCTAGACTGTGTCATGAATTTTTCATGAAATATGAATTCGTATAGTTCTCGTTTATTACACAGTAAAAACTGTGATACCTTTTCTGGAGACACCGTTGACATGAAGAATTATTACTTGTACTTGAAATATGTGTAGAGTTTTATTATCGCATACTCCTAGACTGTTGTCATGAAACACGATACAAACAAAACAACACGAATCAACTAGGTACGTACGAAACTATTCTACTATTAGCATTTTTTACAAAATAACTACAATTTACGTTAAATTATCACATTATCTCAACAGATTTAATATTGCTTAGTGAACATTGTATTCTATAAAGTTTAACATAAATCGAACAAAGTGACCCATTTACCGACATACTATGGCGCATCCTGGCAATTTCGTTTATTGATGTTATATTACAGCGTCATTAAGTTTTTATATTCATTGCTTTTCTGAGGGACCGCCTGTTATTATGATGGTACGATCCTCGTAGTCCTTAAACTATTTATAAATTATACCGAGCCGTTTAAAATCTGCCCCTATAGGTAAAAGATTAATACGTACATTACCAACTCAATAACTTGATTGGCATCCTCGGACTCCTCAATTAAGGCATGCTCTTTTAAACAATTTGTACTTTTAATATTATGAAAATTGTTGCTATTACAGTGCCTGTTATTACATATGCTAATAGCGGTATGTATTCAAATCGGTGTATTATATTCAAGAGACAATGGAAAACCTGTGTTTATTTACTTGCACCCTATAATTGTGATTGTTGAGGTTCACAAACCTGAACTGCAGTGAAGTTACGACAGTTGTTCGTCAAGTTATTATGTGTATAGAAAGGTGAGTCGCCTTCTCGACGCTAACAATGATATGAATGGTCACAAACTCAAACCGAATTTGATCATGCGGCGAATAAATTAAATGGTAACACAATCAGGGATTAAATTACGGGTTGATTCTGCGTCCCACACCGGCGTGCAGCGGGCGCGTTGCGACACATGCGACACATCGCTTGCCGGCCGCTTTGTCGCACTGCGATGTATGGAGGTGCCTTAACATATAATATCGTAGCACATTGTGCGCCACGGCGACCGCATATAAATGCGCTGAGAGCAAATAAAACGGTGCTATAATTTCAAATCATACAGACAGAGAATGGGTGTGGACGGCGCTCTCATTGTGTGGAAATGATGTAACCACTATTAAAAGTGTGGGCCGTATCCCTTGAATATTTCTTGCAACGAAGACGTAGGGTCATATCGGTATTTTATATCTCGGTGGAGACAATAGCATACGTTTCCAGAGAGAAAACTGGCTTGCTCTCTAAGTGGCTGCGAGGCCGCATTTCAATATTTCCCTCATTGTAAATATTGTTTTGCCCGAGCGGATAGGTCCGGAGCCATCGGGAACAATAATAATGCAGCCGTATTCTATGAAACACTCGCTACGGTTGTCAATAAAGCAAGCCATGGTATTATAATGAGGTAGCTGAATTGTTGCCGAGGAGATTTGTTAGGTGCTTAAACATAAAAATCCATCGAAGACTGATTTTTATGGTTACACCGTACCCTGTCACAAATGAAACAACGACGATAAATTCAAATTCTTTATGTAAAATAAAACGGCCACTTTTTATAGCATTGTAAAACGTTTTAGAATTAGTGTTGTTCAAAAACAATATTTCGTTGGTCCCATAAAATTTCCAATTTATTTGGTTTACACTATAAATGGTTTTCATAAAAACGTTGCTCAATGGAGAAACTATACCTTCAAATTAAATTTATCCAAAAATTAGGGTCATAGTTTCCATTCAACGTTTATGGCGTGGTATTAAAGCTGCCACGCGCCAAGTCCACATTGTGTGAGCCACTCACAAATCTTCCTTTTACAAATACAGAAAGGATTACAAGAAACTATTAAACTCTGTTATATTTAGAAGATGCTCACTAATTCTTTTTACTCGTTAAATAAATCTCATACTTCAATCGTTGACGTTAACCAAATGAAAAAGCTTTATAAGATTTTAACATCCAAATATTTTAATGTCAAAAGACAATTTGTTATTGCGAAATCCACTGCGACAGCTTATGAATTCAAAATCTTTTCAAATATTTATTTGAAAATCCATCCCAATTGAAGGACATTTTGTATCAGATGGGGATAAGATGTAGCTGCGTCCTTTTCTAACTTATGTTTTGACGTGTAGCTCCATCTTTTTCTGTCTGAGTCTGTCGGTTTTTGTGAGTCTCAGAAGTTCCGTGGACCATGTGACAGATGTGCGCATGGCTGCGGTTGCTAACGAACCGTGATTCGATTGGAATAATCAATCATATCTTTGATTGTTTGACCGCTGCTTGTTCGGATGCTTCGATATTAATTTTGATGTTATTACATTACAAGATGATGCTACAGATAAAAAGTTAATACCTGCTGTGATTGAGCTGCAAGCCATCTTACTACTGAAAATCCATTATATCTATACGTGCATGCACACATGTCCGTAAAAAGTCCGTTTAAAGATGTTACTCTTTTACTCAAAGACTACTAATCGGATCTGGATACAAATAGCACAAATATAAAATACTAGCTGCGCCCTGCGGTTTCACCCGCGTTGTACCCGTTCCCGCGGGAATTTCGGGATGAAAAATAGATGTTGGCCGATTCTCAGACCTACTCAATATGCTCACAAAATTTCATGAGAATCGGTCAAGCCGTTTCGGAGGAGTACGCGAACGAACACTGTGATACGAGAATTTTATATATAAGATAAGAAGATTAATCCACAAAATATATAGGTTTCTCTTTGTAGTCTATTTCGGGATAAAGAAAACCCGCGGTATTAAAGTTCCTATGAGGCAGTTCCTGCTGTATTACCCGCGCAGTACTTATTAACTAGGGATAGTACTAACTACAAGTAGGAATAATATGATTTCAACCTAAACAAACATCGAACTAGGCACAACGGTATTTAGATATTCTACGTTAAATGCTGCCTACGTTATAGCTACCTCCTTATCCTATCTTTAAGTACTTAAGCCTTTCTTGCTACCATAGTCAGGTACACAACATTACATACACGCTGACCCAATAATACTCAGCATTTATAATGAGATAAAGTAAAATACCTTTTAAGGAGTTCTCATTGAAGATAACGCGAGCATAATCAAGATGCAGTTGGGAGGAAATCGTGTAGAATGCAACCTCAATGTGAGGACCGTTACCAGTCGATATCTTCACCGAATCCGATTGGCGCAATGCGAAAATTATCCGCGACGAGTTGTACTAGCAACCGAAGAGTACAGCGGAGGCGTAAAGGCCTCTTAGAAATGGTTATGTTTCGCAAAGTATCTGATTTAGCATATGACGCGTCGTTTATTCAGCTTACACTAGGTATGATGAGACCAGTGTAACTCTATGACCAACTATGTCATGTAAACGACAACTGCTATAGATCCTGTTCGGTTGAATGTGCTCTAAAAATATACATAGCTCATACATAAAATATGTATAAAAATGTTCTTCAAAGACAAGACCATACATTCTTGACAAATCACGTTTACATTATATTGAAATTCACTGATAGAACATCAGTTAAGCGGTACGGCTTCGTAAAGAGGCGACGCGACGGTTAGTATGTATAAATTCGGAACATGACTCCATAAGGAGTCTACACACCAAACCCGCCGACCCGCCGACACAGCCCGGCGGCTTGGTGTCGGCGACCCAAACCCGCCAACCCGCCAACATGTGTCATGGGGCTGTGTCGGTGAGTTAGTCGGCGGCAAGAAATCAGTACAACTTTTTTAGTTAGTGATTGCAGTGTGTACGAACGTGACGTGTTGTTTTTCTCACGTCACTATCGCTGGAGTGTCGGCGGGCAACTGAGCGTGCGCGTACGCAAGTCGCCGGCCATGCCGCCGACTTGCACGCGCGGGTACGAGTCGCCGACATGATTCTTGAAACAAAGTCGCCGACACCAAGCCGCCGGGCTGTGTCGGCGGGTCGGCGGGTTTGGTGTGTAGACTCCTTTAGACAGTATCAATATCTGATATGAACGCATTTCGGTCGCGAGCGTACCTACCTATCGATCAGAATCGTGAACAATAGAGATATCATTAGTAGCCGAATGTACAGTTGCATGGAACACTTATACTGGATCCCACAATCGATGGTCTTATTGATCGAAATCGTTGATGGAAACAACAATCCGAGCCGTATCAAATGTAATATCATCTAATGAGATTAACGCTGCTACATTTGAATTTTTGTGCGCTCGAGATTTTTACGATTTAGCTTATGACCGGGGCGGCAAGACTTAAAATTATCAAAGGCAATATTTCAAAAACATAAAATAAGAAGAGCAATTAAAGGGTAAATAACCGGGTAAGTAAATGGCCGCTTTCTTTCAAATATTTATGTAGGCGGTCGAGTAAACAGTAGCGCTAAAAGCAAAGACATGCGTTTAATCCAAGACAAACAGGCTGAAAGAATTACAAGAGTGGGACACAAACACCATAAAGTTCTTTCTCCCTAAAGGTAAACACGAGCGCGTAAAGTGAGGTAATCCCTTCTAGGTACAGAAACTATGTAGACCTATTAAGGCGAAGTGTCCCATTCAAAATGTAAATGACTTACTTAGAAATTCTACTGTGGATTAAGATGCAATCTGCATATGTATGCGAGATAATCCTAAGTGTTATCGGGTGTTAACTATAAAATGTTTATATTTATTTTACGCACCACATAATGTTAATACATTTAACTTGTGCGAAAACACTAAACGTCTTCAAAGAGAATCTTTAAAGAAGTGATTTTAAAGATGGGCCTGTTTGTTAGACTAAAGTTTTTGTGCATGGAAAATTGAGCCTTAACCAGCACCCCTATGAAATGTGATAGTAGGCGTAGATCATAGACACTTAGGTAAGTACTCGCTAAGCAATTGTGACTCCACCTGCCCTAGTGGGTTGGGACTAGAGACAAATGCGTGACAGACAAGGACTCAAGGACTGGGGGAAATTTAAAAAATATACGCATGAGTATGTGATGTTTGCATACAATCTGTAGTCACCTTCTTGTAATAATACTGGTAGGCATGTTTAGAGAAGTTGAAGCAGGATAAATAACGTTATTCCGATTTGTAAACTATGATTTTGAAGTATATATTATTGCTATATTTGTAGTATATAAAGCTACAAATTCACCCAAAATTAAGCCATTGAAAATTAAGCATGAATATTACGCAAATGAAAGTCAATACCTGATTCTGAAATTTGTGGTCTGTTATAAACCTGCCAGTTTGATGTGAGTTAGGACCAACAGAATTTCGCAACAGATAAATAATTTATCTTAACCATTGAGCAAATGTTGGTAACTAGACAGTACGCTTGTTTATTATGTACATGGTTCACAGTGTACGCATAAATATTAACCGGTTACCAGGTTACCTACAAATCTAAGTTAATGGCAATGATACTGTAGGATCTTTAACTCGATTCCAAGTATTCCAGCCGCTTAATTTATTGCCAATTAAGCAAGTGCTAAGCCGAATAAATAGGCGGGAAGACACTTGTAACATATAAGTTATGCAAAAACTTGGACTCGTTACGACTGACGGGGTTGTGTAGGCGCGTCTGAGCAAAGACCTGTCGTCGAAGGAGCATTTTAAGGGTGTACACTACCTCAGTTCGCGTATTCAGATTTTCCCCTGAGCCGAAGCGGGACAGAAACACCTGAGCGCTTGGTGTTTCGGCCCGCGAATTGTAGGTATTTGCTCCCTACAAACATTATGGTACTCATTTGAAAAAACCGCAACATATGAATTGTTCTGTAAACCCTATTCAATTTACTACACTTTATTTTAATTCAACAACTTTTGTATTTATTGAGATATTAAGATTTTAGTAAAAATTTAGAGATAACTTTGCGATTTTTTTCTATCGAGAAAATTTCATGGAGTCGTGTTTTCGAAACATATGATCGATAGATTATATCATGAACTTTACCATACATACGTTTCAAAGTTAAATATTGAGTAACGAGGAATATATGGAGATCCCGCCGAGTTGAAAATAAGCGATTTGAGGTAGTATACACTCTTAAATAACCCGGATTATGTAGCAATGAGCTCTGATATTGCGGCTCGGTGACAACCACCGGACTGTTTGATTTATTACGAACTATGTACTAAGAAAGCGCGCTTTAGAATTATAGCTTGCAGACTTGCGTTTCATTATTGCATATTGAATTGACTCCCAAATGAGGATTAATAAGGATTTATGTTTGCGGAGGCAGAATGAAAATCCATTCGTTGATTAAATAAAGTACCTATGTTGAATGTTGACTATTCATCTGTCTGTGTCTGCGTTTGTTCTTCAATCTCATGAAGGTTAATTTATTTTAGTATTGTAGATGGGAACATGTCAGCACGGTCGCTCTCATTGCATTTTTATAAAACTAGATACTTTGTAAGGAACTTATTCACCGTTCAACGCTTAAGCGCGCTTAAAGAAATATTTTTGCGCCAAAGTTTAATATGACAAAGTTCGAGACTAGGAAAAACTGAAGTAAAGAAAGCCAGATGCCGCAGACAGTTGGAAACAACTGGCCAAAGTTGTTTTTTTAAAGTAAGCTTTTAAACCCTCAGCTATAAATCAATAGAAGGAACCCTGAGGAAGTTCAAGCGTTACTCGGATATTTACTGTGATGGTGGGCACTCGGCTCGCCGCGATAAATCTCAACAGCACGCTTTGTAGCTTAGCTTTATGGATGTGCTAATCACTAGGGGAAAACCAAACACGAGCCGAATGAAGCAGAAAGTATCGCAATACTTATTTGTTTCTAAATCACGCTTTCATTCATAGTCATTATGTAAAATTTACGAGTGTCGTAAATGCTGTATAAAATACTCCTTGGATAACCCGACTATTGTCATTTGGATGTTACGCAAACGTAAAAAAGAAGAGTGGTATTTTTTTGTAAGATAAAATCGTCACGGTTGGATTGGTATCCAATTTATTTAGTGTAAAGCGACGTCGCGCCGGCTACCTGATTCATTGTCGCGCGGTCACGCCATCGCAGCGTTTGGAAACCAATCGCTTATTTATATACTTTATAATTAAAATCGAGACGTTATTATCCGACGAACCCCAGGCGCCTAAAAAGCTTTTGATTACTATAAATGAGATTCAGAAAGAATCTCGATAACCAAACGTAAAAAGAACATGAATATCAACTTAATTAAATTGTATATTACCCTCCGAAGTACTACAGAGAGCAACAAAACGTTCCTCGGGAGAACTATTTTGTGAAATTTACTTACCCAGAATGCAATCTTAAAAGCAATTAAAGCTAACGAATTTAACTCTAGTAGGTACTTAGTGCAGTTAAAATCGAATAATTAGTGATTAACAGGCAAATGTTTATTGCACCATAAAATATATATTAACTTACTTATAGAGTAACATTTAATTTAATATTTTATGTTATTATGCTCTAAAATACATAATTACTGCAGTCAATTTCACCCTAACCACTAAAAAACAATTGTAACTACTAAATATTTGACCTAAATGCAGTTTTATCACTTAAAAAAGCAGAACTCAGAGAATGTTATTCAAACATTTAAATGGGGAAGAAAAAAATTATCTTCATTCGTACTAGAACCACTTAGAGCATAAATGCTGTTTAATTCAGCAAAAACAATAGGCGGCTGAGCAAACGCTTTCAGCAGCGCTTTGTTGGTATAAATACAGCTTATCTTACTTCGAAGTTAATGCTATCTCTCTAATTCCTAGTGCCAAGCACTTGCAGCCCAGACTGGTTATACATTTGACTTTCTTAAGTCCCGCAGTACTTACGTGATCGTAACCGTCAAATTGAGATAACACTGTTCCAAGTTCTGTATTAGAACTGACTTTGGGATCGTGATAAGCATTGTAGATTAGGACTTGGAATATTCATAATTTTCTTGCCCATAAATTATAATTTGTCTCTATTGTAAAGGCCTTCATAACTGTATATAAGTAAGCCTAACGTATTTAATAAGATTTCTACCTTTTTCATAGCACTATTATAGGATATTTATCTAAACCAAACTATTTTCGAAGTTAAAGACTTTTATATTGTCTTTTTGATTGGTGAATGCTAAGTACTTGGATCGCTTATGTAACGTGCATTCAAGCGTTCTGTGCTTCTGAAAGCTCAATAGTTGGCACTTAAAATATATGCAACAATATTATGTGAAGACATAGTTATCGGCGACGACATCTGGGTGTCAATTATATATAGTACTATATCAGTTAGATTACATATTACAAGCTTAGAGCTTAGTTTGGGTCTAATTAAGCGTGAGTGAATTTGTGCAGGTATATTTATTTATTTCATAAGTAGTGTATATCTCAAAGCTTTGCCAGGCGTTACCATATTTCAAAACAACTACACCAATATTGCTTCAGCAAAGATAAACACTAGCCTTGTATCACTGAAAATTGATCAGTGTAACCTTGCAGTGACATCTTAGTATGTTTTCCCTAAAGTAATAAACAATTTAAGTAACTTTTATATGTATTACCTGAGAGTACAATAAATATTGATTAACCTATTTATTTGTTAAAGTAATATTCGATACTAATATTTCGTAAATAAATAACCTCGGCAATATAGTAAGCATAATTACTCAGGAGACCAATTATACAAAAGATTGTTCGATGTTCGTATTCTATTTATAATCATACTATCCGCCCTTGCTTCGCTTGCGATGATGAAATTTTCCTTTTGGATAAACAGGATAATATATCCATACTAATATTATAAAGAGGTAAAATTTGTGAGTTGGTTGGTTTGTATGTTCGAGCTAATCTCGGGAATTGCCAGTCCGATTTGAATAATTCTTTTTGTAATAGATGGAAAGGTTATAGGCTATTTTTCATCCCAGAATTCCCATGGGAACGGGCACAACGCGGGTAAAACCGCAGGGCGTTGCTAGTGTCTTATAAAACTTGAAAGTTCATTGATTTTGTGAAAACATCAGGTACGTATGGAATGGAAGTTTTCAATCTATATGTTTTATCGTATGGAATGAAAATTGCGTTGAAAAGTTTTGTGTGGCTATCAACACCACGTTCAGTCATACAACTATGTATAATTTAATATAGATATTAGTCGCAGAAGAGATTTCTATCTATATTTTGCGATCAATATAGGTAACGAAAGAGGAGTGGGGAAACGCGATTTCAAAACGATCCTTATACGATAGTAGTACAGTAGAAAGGCACCCTTAGACTTAAATAACTAGTACTAATTGTAGTTAAGCTAACAATGCCTAATCATTGTTTATCTGGAGATTAACAAATAGCCTCATTATTAATTGATCCGTTGACCTACCAATTAAGTCTCGTTAATAAGGCACAGAGCTTAGTTGATGGTCACCGATTATCTAACGCATAATCTCGTTATTTATGTTTAAACCCGTGCCTGAATTGGGTTCACCTGGCTTAGCTTGTACTTGGCCTGTATATAAATTAAATGCATATGATTCGAACTGTTTGACCCAGAATATAATTTACAAAAATAAGCACTGTGTAGTGATAAGTACAGTTGAATTTACCTGACTTCTCATTAGACTCATTAGACATCGTATTGATGGACAAAAGTCCCTTCTCTCGCACACACTCTCTGGTTTTCTATATAATTATGGCTTCTCCTTCTCTCTATACTGACCGAGATGAAATACCTTTTTTCCCAATAGTGGGACATTAAAGGCTCATAGATACTTAGTAAGTACATATGTATCTATTGTGAGTTTAGTATGCCTATTGAACATTTGATACCGCCCTGTTTATTATAAACACGTAGATAGATTGTAGTATGTACATACTTGTATAAAGTAAATAACAATAAATAGTGAACAGCAAACGCTATTCCATAATTCAAATTCTTGTTTTATTCGGTAACCGAGTACCTATTGGATAAATATCAGATATTTCATATTACAAACTAATAAATCTTTTGGCTCGCCCCGAGCTGTATCGGAGATATTCAACGATAGGCTGCGGTAAGGCAGGCTTTCTTAGATAAGACGGGTTCTGTGCTCCTAGGATCAGCATGACAAATGGACAAGTTGTGACGTCACACAATTATATCTTCCTAGTTCGGTATGCAGAAACGTGTTTTAGGGTCACATAATGTTTGAATAAGAGCTATTCTTACTTGATATGAAAAAGAGTTTGTTAGTTTCGGACAAATCTATACTAATATTATAAAGCTGAAGAGTTTGTTTTGTTTGTTTGTTTGTTTGTTTGTTTGTTTAAACGCGCTAATCTCAGAAACTACTGAACCGATTTGAATAATTCTTTCACTGTTAGATAGTCTATTTATCGAGGAAGGCTATAGGCTACATTTTATCCCGGATTTCCTACGGGAACGGGCACAACGCGGGTAAAACCGCGGGGCGCTGCTAGTAATTTTAATAAAACACTGATAATTTTAGACTTAACACTAGCAGCGCCCCGCGGTTTTACCCGCGTTGTGCCCGTTCCCGTAGGAAATCCGGGATAAAATGTAGCCTATAGCCTTCCTCGATAAATAGACTATCTAACAGTGAAAGAATTATTCAAATCGGTTCAGTAGTTTCTGAGATTAGCGCGTTTAAACAAACAAACAAACAAACAAAATAAACTCTTCAGCTTTATAATATTAGTATAGATTAACATAAGTTAAGGACAAACCATTTTAATCTGAAATTAAGTAACGTATATACATAGATACTTGTATCTATACTCAGATTTTGCAAGCAATAAACGAATTCTCTTGTTGTCTTGAATACAATTGTGTAGTATATAATAGCATCAAAGTTACATTCCGAAAAGACATTAGAATAAAATACATTTAAATTAATTCGATTCGTCGAATGAAAAGTGGATCGTAAATGACATTTTAATAGGTGCATTCTCCTGTCTCGCATTTTCCAATTACGTTTGGGTCCGACAATAATTTCGAAAGAATTGAAATCCAAACCGGTTGACGTACAGGCAAGTTTTTGAATTATGTTCATACAAAAAATATGATAAATGGCCGATTTGTACGTTATATTAACCGATCGGTTTGTTTAATACAACATCAGTTTAATTGCATCCGTATCGTAATATCCTGGTTCGATTAAACTCGATTCTAATATAAATATTGGATGGATACATTAGTTTAATGCTCCGTTAAATTAATTTGCATGAAAATTAATTACGGATAAAGTTCGTTTGCTGTTTTTTCTTATCTTCTTATAAATCATCTGTGTTAGATGTCAGATCCAAAAGATGAACAGATTATTATCTTGTTTAGAGAAATTAATTAAAACCTTGAATATGATCTCATTTGTGCTATAAAAACTGTTGGGAGCATGTTTTTTTAAGTTACTTTTTGAATTAAAGTGTAGTTTATGTAGCAATTCATGGTAGTAAATATTAATAATAGAAAAGTTATTATGATAATCAATGAAATAAACATTTAATGAAAATTGATATGTAAACTTTCAAATAATTTAGCAACGGCACTTGAGTCGTAAACTTACACTTAATATTTAAATACCGTATTATAATATAGTTCACAAAAGGCAATAAAAATCACATAAACAGTTAACGATGACCCACCAGGAGGTCTGAAGTCGCGAGCCAATAGTCAATCAAAACCAACATCGAAGACCTCTATGATTATTGAATTTTGTCGAAATTTCTTAAGTCATATTTGTGTGAAGAGAGGTCTCGATAAAACGGTCGCGGTGCCGTACTAAAGGATAGTATCAGATAATGATGGGAACTCCAGATAAAGTCTATCACTCCGTATGAAATATCGGTGAATTAATTATTGAAAGACGTAATACGATTAGTTATCAGCTATTGTGGCGGTAGCTATTGTATACGTAATCTGACTACTGAGTACGGGCAACACTTTTCAATCAAACGAGATTTTCCTCCTGATCTTATTACCATTATAATCAATGTTATGTTTCCTATTTATCCTTATGTTTGTTATCGTGTTTGTGGACTAAGCTGAATTTATATTACATCCAAATTAAGCAGTTTTTTTCGCGCAACCAGATCTAAAAGAGTGCTTACACAATTTTGTTAATAATTTACAATTTAAAGTGCTCTAGTTCGCAATCCAAATGAGAAATGCTGAAATGCACTTTTCATTTAACAAATTAGGGAGAGTTGTTACGTAAAAAACCAATTTGTAAAATGGGACATCGGTCGCGCGACCACAATACAGCTAGACGCGTTCCATTACACGTTCACAATGAACAAATTATAAACAGACCACTTGCTTCAATACTCGGCGCGCATCACTTCCTGTGCCATCCATTGTCAGTTTTCAATACAATAACTTTTATTGAAACGATCCTAGAAAACGCTTGCCAAACGTTGAATAGGCACATTTTATTTGTGGGTTGCGAGCTACATTGTCACGAACGCAGCCAATTTCAATTCCGTCGATTTCCGTCCTATATCAAAAGAATAGATCGGACGTACACGGAATGTTTGCGAATGCTTTCAAGTTAACCGTGTGGACTTGCCCATTATAAAGTAACACATTTGAGACAAATTTATGTCACCCAACAATAATGAATTTCACGTTCATTCAAGCTTCATAAATGCGGTTTAAATACAACAATTGAAGGAAGTCAGTCTTCCTGTTGACGAATTACCTGCAACAAAGAATATACGTTGTTTGTAAATCGAACATTTAAAGCGTAAAATAAGCAAAGTAGCTAACAATGTAGAGGGAAGGAAGTACTGTTTAATCCTATTAGAAGTAGTCGATTTCTAAAACCGTTTCTTAATTGATTACATTATGCAGTCCAATAAAAGAGTTACGTGGATGATTTGGTGTTTCTCTGATTTATTGTCTTTAGATTTAGAAATCTCTGTCAACAGTACTTAAATAAATGAGGTCACCCATTTTGACGAAGTGCCAAATGTATGAAAACAGTTTGGCAAACAAAAATAATATGAAGCTTATCATAAAGTATTATGACTCTCAAACAAGATTATATAAAATTCTTCTTATAAAAATAAGCTCGTCAAGATAAACACTCAAAAATTTCGTGTAATAAAAACATAAAAGAAAAATGTGATACGTAATTATGCACTGAGGTACGTATATAATTTACTGGACGCCGAAATCAAGTCCATCAAGTGTAAAAAGTGTATAAGAAGTGTTCATATAAAAAATGAGCTAATCAAAATTCAACAGTTGCTTTGGTTTGTTATGCAGAACCTGATCTGTTAAAGCAGTACACTGTTATTACAAAGACTACTACAATTCATATGGGACGTAATCAGTATGTACAGTGGCTTGCTACTTAGGAAGTCGTTAGGCTATAGTTATATATTACATACACCTTATTATATCTACATATGGAGCAACTATTAGTACTCATTTACAGCATCGAGGTCGGTGAACTGAGCCAACCGTTATCTTGGCTTGAGGAGACAAGGCTAGACTCTAACATTTGAAATTAGTGTTAGTTACAGCGTGTTCAGACTGCTTGTTATAATTATCGTCTACACATATGCGAAGCCTTTGCATTATGCTAATACTAGCAGTGCCCCGCCGTTTTACTCGCGTTGTACCCGTTCTTGTAGTAATTAAAGCGTGAAAAGTAGTGACAAACCTTCCTCTTGAATCACTCTGTTGGTAAAAACCACATGAAAATTAAATCAGTAGTTTTTGAGAAAATCAAGTTTGTACAGACAGAAAGCTTTTGAGGAATTTGATAATATGTAAAGTTATATATTATGGTAGCATATACTATTACTATAATGTTATAGTAATATATGCTCAATTCAGTCTGCTTTTAGTCTACTCTACTATTTTTCCATATCTTTTTCCTTCTTTATTTAAAACTAACATAACGCTAAGTAACTCTACAAACAAAACCAGTGTTCCTGTTTAAATATACATTCACTAACGAAATGCAAGAAGCAAACTGCAAACTTCACTTAGAAAGGATCTAATTTTCATTAGACATCGAACCTCCGTGCGACCGCTAAGTAGATTAGGCTCTTGGTACTACAGTCACGTTACGAAGATTCTGCTAATAATGTGTTGGGTACGGAGCGAATTTCGAATTAGTGGTCAATGAGGGTTTACATGTTAAGTGATGCCTACTCAAGAAACTTCAAGGAACACGGACGTTATCTACTATTACCGACTTTTATTTACATAGAGATGTATTAGTGAATACATTAGAACTTAGAGTGAATGGAAACAATGATTAAACACAAAGCACGTGTGCAAAACGTGTCTCTACATCGTGACAATGTGTGCGAGCGTGAATACTAACAGATGGCGCGGTAAACCTTTAAAAAGAACTTCTGAGTACTTACTTAACGCATCATGTAATGTAAATATTGTAACCAAGAATTATCATGCATAAAATAAAATATTATAGCCCCTAAAAAAAGAATATACGTTATGCAACTCGCTGGAATACTTCATTCCAAACTTGACGTCACATAAAGTCGTGGGTGAGGAAGACAGTGAAAATAAAAACAAAATATACCTTTTTTAATTTAAAGCGAGGAGACAATGAGCAAACACAGCTGGCGGAATGCAAAACGAAGTTGAATAAAGAGAAATCCATGAATATGGTGACGCCGAAGCGGGCTTCGGTAGCCGAAAGCCGGAGTAATTTATGTTGAAACAAAGTGTCACGAATAAAAGAAATGTAACGTCACGTGCGATAAACGAGTTAGGGTCGGGGGAGTACGAACAGAACAACTTCCAACCGGGAAGATTTCGTACCAAGAAGTTGATACGGGACAACGGATGTCTGACGCAGCCAGATAACTCCAACAGATACTTACGGGATCAGATAAAACTAAACCCGGCCTCTCGAAAAGGAAACGTTCAAGATGTATCATTGTTTTGCCTATTGCTCGCCATAAACTTGCCCGCAATCCCTAATTAACAAGCGGAATCGTATCAACCGTCTCAGCTTTCCGAGTTCGATGCCATAAAACTGAGTACCAATGGCTTACTTAAGCCTGCGCTTTTACGTTTCAAAATAAATATGTCCGATTAAGACGATTCATGGCCAAAAACAGCGATATTTAGTAGTCAATTAAGAATAAACATGTTGGAACGCCCGGCGGGTCTCGCGTAAAACGTGGTTAATGGCCGTTTAGATGGCAACACAGAACAGCAGGACGCCGATAGTCGTGTTCGAGAGACCTGTGGCATTTGCGCTGCGGGCGTCACCGGCGTCGGCCGTGTTTACGACACCTCTCCGCTCTCATTGATTCAGTCCACTACAAATTAAAAAGTTGTCCTCCCTCTCGTAATTCAATCAAATTTTTCCTTGTAAACAAAATGGTTCCCAAACTTTTTGTTTATATCTAAAGTCAAACTAATTTATTAAATCAACGTTTATGTCATCAAAACGATCAAATTAACACTGTTTCATGTTTCTTTCTAGAACAATCCTCATTATGAAAACTGATAACCATGTATCTTTTCGCTAGAAATGTAAAGGAGAGGTGTTTCTAAAAGACAATAGCTGCTATTGTGTAAGGCGATACCGTTTTACGACTTACGAAGCCGTACGAATCATATGAAGTACTATTGAGGTGTCATTCTCAAAGCCTATCCGATACTTTCAACCTTCGCAGATAAACTGCGCTCAATTACATAAAGTTAAACATTTTGTAATTTGATTGATCCTTGATAAAAGTTACTGTTACAAGATGTAAAGTAAAAAAGGAATGTTCGTAATAAAATTCACAGAAGATATAACAGTCATCTCGTAAACATTCAAAAGAGTCACAAGAAGCGTCAGAGCGCGAGCGTCAAGCGGCGTCCCCTCAAGTACGTCCCGAACACGTCAATTTGTTTACCAATTACGCATAAATTCGTCCCCGGAGACAAGACATCTCGTACGGCGATCGCTGTTGCGACATTTCAATAAAATTTACGATTGTGACTTAAATGGCGTGTCCGATGAACAAAAAATGTTCCAACAAGTTCCTCTTTTATTTTAGACGCAAGATCGGTTCGTTAAAATATCTTGGCTGTGATAATAAAACTGTCCGTGCATTGTGCCACTAATAAATATACCAATGAAATTGATATTATCCGTTAAAATGTCTAGCTAATTCGATTCTGAATCGATGTCAATATACAAACATTTAGAGGTTTATTCAATCTTTATAGTATTTTTATTGTGCGTGTAGTTTTAGCACGTAACTTTACGAGTAGGATGGCGTTACACAAAAAAATCTATTCTAAAATTATTGCGCTGTTTTATGGCAACGTAAATAATAACTTCAACATTATGTGAAGCGGTATGCAAAGAATCAGTGAGAAACTCTATTATTGTAAATCTTGGATATTTTAAAAGCGACTCATAGTAACAGAAATAATTATTTTATTATTTTAAGATTCCAAAATAGACTGCGCATGTGTGTTGGCCAAATGCACGCAACATTGACGGCTGTTATTAGCCGTGACATGTGAGACAAGTTGTGAATGCTTTGCTTCACCCTCGTATCGGTATTTTTGTCTACTTTGTCGCCATATCACAGATTAGATACTAGTTTCTTAAGCTTTAAGTAACGAGTTACACGTTTACAGACTTAGGACGGCTTGGACGAGAACTCCTAAATTTATTAAGTACCTAAATATGTTTACGAACCAAAAGCTGTTCGTTCAAAATTGTATTTTATATCGCACCCAATAGAACATAATTTTAAACAGACATCATTAATTGTTCATTGAACATATTTAGGAACTTGTAGAAGTATTGGTTGTTCAGAGTAAAAAAAGGATCCTTATTGATGTTTGACAATACCGTGAGCATAGTTTTAGCTTACAGTGGGCAATTATTGGAAATATTTTTCCTTCCAAGTATAAAGAAATCTATTAGGTAAAACATAAAAACTGTCTTCAACAACAACAGTTTCAAAAAGCAAAATATCTTTTATTGTAGAAAAATCTATTTAAATCAAATCTATTGACGAATTGAGAAACTCTTAAAAACCCAAATATATTACTACTACAACTCTATCTATATCTGTGACACAAACGGCCAAACAATTTATTGAAACCAGTTATTTCAATACTAACGTTATTAGATGATCATATTCCCACTAAAACAAGCATTCGTATGGAGCCCACTCAAACATGGGCCCGTGAAGCGTCTCTATAGTTCATTTATAAACACAATGTTTTTTGTAAGAAAACCAATAAAAACGCATATTTCATTATACTTTTTCCCCTTGAGACAACGGGGTGCCTCATGTTTTTTGTTGGAGCTGCAATGTGCTGGTCCCGGCCCACGCAATGATCGCTTCACACTTTAAGTGGCAATACAGTAGTAATATTTATCTACGTGCTTATGCTATTTATATAAGTTTGGAGGGATATCGCCTGTAATAGGGAATTCTGGTGTTTTTCTAGAGACAAGACAAACTTCTGAGTGTGTTTCCGTTTTGAGAAGATCAATATGTGACTTCTAATCTATGAATGTAATTTCTAATATGCCTTCTTTTCTGTCTAAATCTAAAAGATTGTTTATCTTAAAAAATACAAAGACACCTTTTTTAATCTGATAATTTTATGAAAGTTCTAAGATCCCATCAAAGATGTGTGTTGTTTTAGAATCTTAATAAATAAGCTATAATACAATTCAATCTTTTCATATCTGACATATTCTGGCTGTGTATCGACACCTCTAGGAATTTTGATCGTCGCATTATAGATTTTAAACGCTTGATAAGCGAAGGTACACCATCAATTTCGTACAAAAATTTTGTAGGATTCAAACGTTTCGTTTTTATGGGTTTCAAAAGATTAATGTTGAGATAAAGAGATTTGGGGAGGGTTTGGGTGGAATTTGTGGACACTATAAATAACACCTTAGCTGGAAAGACAAAGGTAAAAAATGACCAAATATAAAAACGTCAAGCTGAACTCAAACAAAATAAGTCATTATGATTAAATTGGTATTTTTAACATGTCGTGTTTGCCCGAAACAAATTCAAGGGAATTTATAACTTGACATTGTTAAGTCGAGTTTGTTTTAATAATGAGGTGAAGTAAATTTATTTTCTTTTTAATTAGGTACAATGTAAATGGTCATTATTAATGCTCGTTATGATTCCCCTCTCGCGACCAATGCCATGCGTATGCGCAGCTTGGCCCCGCCCCACGCAGACATCCTACAGTGCTTTGTTTGAATTACGAATTCACCGATGCGTAAACTTATTCATATTAGACTTTTTATATTCACCATAAAAAAGTTATTATGTGACTAAAAAGTCGAGGTTTTAATATTACAAACGAAGCTTTTTGATTCGCCGACTGTTATGATGCCATACTAAATATCTAGAAGACTCCAAATTGTTATAGAAAATCTCTAGATTGAAAAACAATTTTATGAAAATCCCTTTGCAAACGGTAGAGTTGAGCGCAAAATAAGTGGGGTAAAAGCTCACATATTTCCGACGTCCAGTTTTGAAACTTTACCAAATAGCTTGACGAAAGTGATTAGTCGATCGGACGTCCAAGTCTCGAAATGAAATTTACGAGCATTAAAACTATCTCCATTTCATCGCAGCCTTTAGGGCTTACTCCACGGTTTGCTCCGACCAGCTGCTTTTAATCGATTCCCAATCAACTCGGAATAGTTTAGTGTAACATTAAATATAGTTATCGTTCCACACGTCCACCAAACACTATTAAACGAACAAACTGTTTCATAACCATAATCTTTACAACCGTTATGTTTATTTTACTTTTTTTATGAACGTTCATTAAATAGACAAATTATGACGATTCGAGGTTTTATTAAAATACTAAAAGATAACTGGGAACGATAAAGCTTCGGATAGCGTTCGGTTGATTGATTGTAAACAGAGATAAAGAGGGAAGGGTCATTAATTTCTTATTTACCGAAGCACAAACGTAGGTGTCGTTTGTGGAAGAAAACGGTTAATGTCAAAATCGGACGGAGACACAATGGTGGGCCGGGATTAAAAGCGAAGCTGTGTACCAGTAGCGGACACATCATTTATCAGAACACTAAGAGTCGTGCTTGCTATGCGCTTTCACGACTGCCCACAAGTATACCCAACTTCTATCCCTTTTTTTCTAGTAAGAAATTGTGAAATAAAATCCTATCTGACACTTTTAAAAATGGAACCACCGAAAGCTTCTAAAGTATTAAACTACCTACGAGTATAATTACAAACACGTTACGTTATTAATTACATGACAGATTATAACGGCTTAGCTCTTTTATTCAATTGTATATTTTCACCTAACGTAAATCATAATCTGTATAAATTATGCAAATGACTTCGAAAATATTAGCAGAAACATTATGAAACATTAATATTCGGAATGTTGTCAATTAATCAAAACCAAAATAATTATTAAATTTTAATGTAAATCGACTATTAATCATATTGTCGTAGTGTCATGACTTAAAACGATATAATACTTTATCAGGAATTCAAAGGGGTTGCGATAGAAATATTAGTCCCGTAAGGCGTGATACAGACTTATATTTCTATATCTAGATGGTAAACCAATGTTGGTTCTAGAATAATTCCAGTATTTTCTTGTTTTCCAAAGTGCTCTTTATCGACGAATCGCGTGCTACGGAGTTCTAAATCAACTTTGGGACTAACGGGACGTCATGTAATTTCCACCATAACGACGTGTTTCTTTTATTGTCATGTTACATCGCCTTATTTAATACTCTGTACCAGAATTAAATTGGATATTTATTAAGATTAATAAAAATCCAAAATTAATGGTTTCATTTTAATAAATATTAAGTTACTTTTCATTAAAAGTTACATTAGTGATAAAATTTTAAACTTATTAAAAAAAATAATGATGTATGTAAACTTTAACAGAGCCTTTAAAACTTAACAAACTACGTCACCCGAGACCCATAAAGTTTACGGGTCCGATTGTACCATCAGCGTATTGCCATCAAACAAATAAATTCCCACTTTATCTTTAATCTTTAAGAGAAACCCGAAACCGTAAACATACGCGTTAAGCATACAGTGTTAACCATTCATTCGTATAGGTTATATTGAACAAAAGAGTGTCGCAGCATCCGAAGTCTTACTATTTCTCAGTACATCAGTGCGATGTAATCAGAGAAGACGACGTGTCGCGCTTATTTATGTATGAGTGGGGCGCGGACGAGGGTGGCCCAGACTCGGATACAAACAGAATAATATTGATGACACTACGCTACGAGGGGTCATGAATCATTAATCGTCTTCTCTCGTATACGGCTCTATTACGACTTACTTGCCGGATAAGCCCTTCACAAGGTAACCATACACTTACCGATTGCCTTTTCTGTAACTTTATTAATTTCTCTACACTATGGTCACAATATTATGGTATGGTGGAGATCTTGAAAGCTCGGAACTGAACGAGTTTGTTAGCAACTCATCGAAAACAACTGCCTTAAAAGGACATAAAGTTATTTAATTAGCATAAGCTAAGATTTATGGTAATTGACACGGGATCTTTAAGCAATCTTTATTTTAATAGGGTTAAAGGCGTATTACTAAGAAACTCATCAATCTCATTTAAACCATACTTTTAACTCATTTGGGAATTTTATTCACAGTTCGAGAGAAGTCATTTGAGTAACTTGGTAACTTAAATCACCTGTGAATTCGGATCTGCCGAAACATACAAAAACTCATTTGAAATTATGTACAACCAAACACCGAACATAAAGCAATTTTCTTCAACATAAAAAGCGAAGGCAATTTAAGTTAATTCAGTAAGCAACAGACATGGCTACTTCCAAATGAACTCAAACGTAACAAAAACGAAAACAAATCATGGACAAAAACGCAGGTCATTTCGGTGTGGACTTTCTCGTTTATTTTTTCTAACCGTAGCCCGAGGACGTGCATCCGAAACCTTGAGATGCTTTTTTTTATTTTTCTTCGAACAAAATTTTTATTCTGCCTCTCGTGCATGGTTGAACAACGATAAAATAATAATGCTCAGAGCCGAGTGGCCGCTACAAAAAGGGACCGTAAGGGAACGCACAACGTTCCTAAATTTCTAATCGAGATTTTTATTTCGCGATCACCGAGTCTGTTCTTTATGGGTTCTTTTTGCAATACTTTAGGTCTCAAGGTGAACCGGGCATTATATTTTTATAGAACGGTTCTTAGAAAAAAGGGACTATAAAATAGAGATAAAAATTTGAATAAAGGTACATTAAATTTTATTTGACTTATTTTATGATGAATAGTTAACTGTAAAACTATTGCCGGTAAAAATTGCAAAAAAATTGCGTCTTGTATGGTTCTGGGAATGATTAAGGCAGAACCAGTTGAAAAGTTACAAGTAATATTTTGTCGCGACAATAAAATTAATAAAGCGATGCTCATTTTAATTCCGATCATGCTCATCGTAACAATTTTCTCAACATGAAAGTTATACAAAAGGAATTCGTGTAAAGAAACGACTCATAAAATTTACATGACAAGTCAACTTTACCGGCCTAATGTAGTCATAACCATATCTATATCTTGCCACTTTAGGTACTTTTTAAAATTCATCACATGTTCCTAAACTTCGGGTTGACATCGAGGGAGACACGCTTCCAACAAAAAGCGTGCCCAAAAAGTAGAAAACGTAAAAAACCGAGCCAATGTATTTAAAACGTCCATGCCCCAATGACGGGGACACAATGAAAGAAAATAGTTTCTGGCGACAGTCGGCCAGTTACCTCCAACCAAGCCCTTAGCTTTTATTACTCAACATTGTAATTGTGCCTTTTTCTCCTTCTTGGCTAGATTTCGGCCATAATACTCGTACTGGCTATTGCAACTTACGAGTAGATTTCTATAGCATGGATTTTTACAACCTTTTAAAAACTATCAGTTTTTAAAAGAAGCCACAATACAATATTGGCACTTCTCTGCATACAGATATTTGAAAACATTGACATCACGTGCCATTGGATTTTGAACTGAGTTTACATAAATTGGTAAAAATGTTATATTTTACCCAGTGTTGGTATTATTATCTTCCATTTTCCAAAAGCTATAATTAACTGTAATGTTAGTAAACGATAATGGGTATCCATTTAGCAGGCAACAAAAAACTTTATCCTGTTTCGATTTTTTTAAAGGTAGTATAGAATAATTTGCGCATTTCCTCACGATACCCCTAATAATGCTCACAAAAGAAGCATCAGAATAGTAACTCCCTATCCTTCCGCCCTTCTAAGCGTCACGCACATCTCTTATTAACAAAAAAACTATTCGATATTTTGAGTAACCTTTGTCGCAGGTAAAATTGGGAAAAAAATGTTTACTAAAAGCTTAGGAACAAAAAATGGGCGAAGCGTGATCACGCCAAATGCTGAAGTATTAGCAACAGATGTCGAATTTTGATGGCAGTGTTGATATTTGTGATTTATACCTGGAATGCATAAATAGGGCCGATCTAAAAAGGTTCAGATTTTATCTGAACTTGAGACTTGAATAAAAAAGGCAAAAAATCACGAAGGTTGCACATCTACATCCTTTAGAAACAACCTCTTCTATAAAATCTCTTTAGTTCATATTTTATCTCTTTTCAGGACAAGCCAAGACATTCTAGGATGTTATTTAATTTTGAAATGAAATTAATTTACAGATCAATAGATGATTATTAAATATGAAGAAGGTTATTAAGTAGATGAACTCATAGTCGATAAACTGACAATTATAATTTATTGCCCATTGAAATAAGTAAAGAAGCCGATAAAGCTAAATGAATTTTGTTAAAATAATGATGTTAATTCTAAATCCAAGACATAATTTACTGTGTGTTTATTCAAATATGTACATCATTTAAAAATATGGCACGCTACTAAAATTTATTATCTTTGGGAATTTTATTAACAAACAATAATTTATGATGCAATCTGTTTTGGATAGGAACAAATAAGTTTATTCCAATTTAAAGGGGATAGCCGATACAAATTACGTTTATGGAGGCATCTTCCTAATAAAGAGCAACCTGTTTCCGATGCATCGAACAAATAACAAACCAGTTTAGATAGAGGACTATATCTGAAAGTAGTCAGCATTATAAATGGTCCATATCCGACAAAATAGTTCAGATAAGTTCACTAGTTACAATAATTGCGTTCCGAGTTTGATTGATGTGTTTAATTAGCGACGAGGTATTCATGATAATGATATGTCAATTACTCGTATTAATATGTTTACAGTGATTGGTACCATTTTCAAGATTGATAATGATGTTGAAACCAATATGAAGGATAAACCTGAAAATTATGCAAGTAACAAGCTAGGTATCTTTAAGCCAAGTAAACAACAAAATAAAGCAAATCCGTTTTCTAAATAAAAGAATACCTCGTAATACAATTCAAACAGATTTATAAGCTTACATAAAATATAACAAAATGAAACGACATGTCTGTCGCGTAGAGCAAACAAAATAGGCCTAGCGTCAGCTTTTTCCGTATTTCGATGCTCAAACAAACAGCTAAGATATGAACAAGGTATCTTTTATAAATTTTTATGAGACGACGTTGTTTTCATAACATGAGAATATTTCTCCTTTGTATTACAGAGTTGATCTTTAGTATTCAATTCAACGATTGTCTGTTGTTTTATTTACATTAAGAAAATTACGGTGTGAGTGTTCGGTTGGAGCAGGTTCGATTAATAAAAGAGTAATCACTAATTAATGAATGGTTTGTGTAGCGCCCATCGGAGGTTAATGCTCATGTCTGTTGGGACGCCATCACGGCTTGTCTAACGGGATCTGATTATTATTGAGATTGATTGAAGTACAAATGAACACGGCTCAAGCATTAACATCTATAATCGTTAAGGAGTCAACATTGAAGCTTAATTTGAACTCATTAAAAGTTTTGTTGTTTATTTAAGTTATAGATAAGATAGAATTAATGATTTACTCAGAAAATATAGGAACATGCAAGAACACATAATTTGTACTACTTTCAAAAGAACTGGGGGAAAATAGGTTAGAGAGTAAAAAGTCTACGAAATACATGGAGGAACTTAAAACGAGGATGATACCTTAAAATATAAATGAAGCGGTGAAATAAATTTAGCAAACGTATAATAAATCTTACCTTCTGCAAACATGTGGCTCTACATTGCGCTACCCTCAAGGGAGACGATACTTCTTCCTCGGCCGACACACCAATCCATAAAGCAATAACAGTCAACAACGAAAACTTATACAATAACATTTTGGCACACATTTTCTTTGGTATCCCCCTTTTAATCCTGTTTCCCGGTCAAATAAGCGATTTTATCATAACCAGCACCTGACAGGAAGAAAATGGATCATTACGTCTTCGATTTTCTTTTAGATTTATTATCTGTCTCTAAGTTTTTCGTCAGGAAAACATTTGTGCCGAACGAAATAAAGTTTTTTCCTACAATGGGAACCGTGATCCTTATCGAACTCAAATAATAATAAACAAAACTAGTTAAACACAGACGATATTGACGCACTTAATATTTCCACAGTTCGAATTAATCCAGCGGAGTGCGCACGGAGAGGCGAGACATTTCCGCCAGCGCGGTCGAATGCAGACTAACAACCACCCCGCTTGACGTTCGGCTACTCTCCCCTCTGTTGGTTAATTTTTCTAGCTCTCTCGCTCGCTCCCGAGAGCTTTTGCCGGTCTCTTTCCCCCGCGGTGGAAAGCACGCATCCATGGCTACTACTACGTGTGCCTCTCTGTCCTCTCTACTACTGCATATACATTGTTCTATCTCGTTTCATCTCGGGCGGTTTCACGTTGTTTTTCCTTGATGCAGTTTAACGGATGGGAATGTAGTGGTTATTGTTAGACAAAGACGGTGGTAGTAAAACATTTAGGGTTGTTCAAAGGGGTGACAAAGAATCGAGCTAATTCAGGGCTTTCGTTTTTATGGGAGCTCAGGCGGTAAAAAGCATCCCGCCTCTCTCGTTTGTTCAACTTTATGGTTCTCACATCGTGGAGCCATATTAATAATATTAATGGCTGCCGCATCAACAATAACAATACATTTTTTTATATAATGTTTATACATTTTTAATTTACACCCTCTGTGTGGTTCTGAGAGTAGCCTGTTTGGAATGGCCCTTTAACATTACATTTTAAAACAATGTTTAATTAAATGAATTGTAATTTATTCGTACCTCTGAATGTTTATTTAAGTCATGTTCAGGAGCGGTAATGTAATTATTTTCATGAATAGGGATAATATTTTCGCGAGGAGTTGAAGGCCGAAGAGAACCACGACGGCAAAAAGATTAAATAAGAATACAGTGTACGTGACAGCGCACAAGCCTTTCTACGTAAAGACATTTTTTCGTTTTCTTCTGAATCTCTAGCCCGTTCTATTCATACCACTGTCTTTAATCTTCCTGTCTCTCTAGGTTTTGCTAGCACTACCAACGTTCACAATATTGCATTTAATGTTATTTAGGAAGGAAATATTATTTTTGCTATTACACTTCCAATGTTCAGAATATTATATACATATCATGTTATCTAGTAAGAAAATATTATCTTTAATAGTTATATCTAGTTAATTTTATGGATGTAATCAAAAGTCTGTAGCAACTTTTTAACTAAAAGTTGTATTCTGATTAACCTCCTCACTGTACTGATATCTTCAGTGAGACGAGAGGCCTTTGCCCAACAGTCGGACATTACAGGCTAATACTTTACTTTATACTGTATTCTGATTAATATTCATGTATCTAAATAACTTGACATGAACTTTGTTTATAACAATTTACTTTGCCTTTGTATAATAATGAAAACGTTATTTTTGAAAATTAAATTACGACCTTTAAATCTTTCTGAAAAAATATAATTACTTATTTGGCGTAAAATGCAATTGACTAATTCAACAAATAGCAGAGCATCGGGTCCTATAAAATTCCAACACAGAGCAAAAGTCGCACTGAAAATATCAGTCTACATAAATAAAAGTACGTCATTAAAATCAGCGCTACATTTGAAGAACTTGACTAGCCGTAGTATCGCACAGGTAGTTATGTAATCTACTCGTACATACTGTGTCGCTAATGCCCCAAGTTGTTCCCGAGCCAACGTTAGTTACTCCAACCATCTCTTACAAGTTCTAATTAGCCCTCTTGTTTCTTGAAACGAATTTACCTCCCACTGTGTAGGTGTATTACTGTTTTGTACCGATGCTCCTTGTTTGTAGCGCAATCTATCAGATATGTTTTTGGATCAACTACCTTTGCCTCTAATTGGCATTCAGTTATATTGGTTTGGTCCTTCAACTTTTGTTTGTTTAGTTTAGTTAGTTTCATGTTCGGTTGGAAGAATTGTTTGAGATATATTAATTGTTTTTGTCATCATCAATAAAGAAATGACTTTGACAACTTGATTTTTTTATAACTAGTAAATCAATCTCTTGAGGAATTAATAATAAGGTAGGTCTATCTATCACTCGTATTATATTTTGAAAAGTATGTTAGCAGTTTGATAATATTAGGAGATAGATTTTTTAGTTTGTTCAAAGGATAATCGTAAGGATAATCGTTTAAATAGAACAGAACATTGAAACTGTGATACAACAAAACTAAATGAAAAACATTTGTGACAATAGTGTAACAGTATAGCGAGCCCTTATTTACAGTGCTCGAGTTCTTTACAAAACCGCCTATTTTATTGTTGACAAACCCACTGTATTCGGTCTATAGTCCGCCATGACAGTTGAAGCATTGTCAACTACGATGAAAGGTTTAGTACAGTCGTAAAAACAAGTGTTTGGAAGGTCAAAGTTTAAGGTATTGTAAGGAAGAACCCGGCGGAACCAATAGCCGTGTTATTGCGGACGTCCGAACTCAAGATGTTATCTGCTCTACACTTAGACAACTCCTATAGAAAACTATTACGTCAGCAATAAGAAGGTGCGAAACTTTATTTTTGGGAAAGTTATGGTTTTGTGAAATGGACGAATTTATTTGTGTATGAAAATGAATGGGCCTTGATTTATTGGAATATCAAATATGGAACTGTATTATGGACCGTTTGTGTTATGGCACACTTTGGGCTTGCGATAAATATTTTAGTTTGTTGTTTTGCCAAGGCATATTTTTATATCAAGTCTTGGAATTCTAATAAGATTTTCATATTATGTGAAGCGTCGGATACTCGCGTTTAATTTATATAATGTAAAAGTATTTCATTCTTGTCGTCTAGTAAACCTGAGCGGGACTAGGGACCGCAATCTTCTGTTCCTTCATTGATTTTACAGGAACTGGGAAAGGTATAGAGCTGAGTTATGTCACACAACTTTATGCACGATGCAAGTAACCTGCAAAATGAATTTACTCTATATTTAGCAGGGATGATTCCAGTTGAACCATAAAATTATAGTATTAACTGTTTTTGGTGGACCTCACATTATTTATCCAAACCTTATTCTTATTGCAATCCAGATGAATTCCAAAATTTGCGTCTACCCCTATTTAGACATTTTGTTTTAAAAATGCAATCGTCTTAGGTGCTGCAACTTAATTGATATTCTCTTCTTCTTGATAAGAGAGAACTCTTATCTGATTTTTAGTTCGCATAAAACGGTCATTCATTCACTCATTTCGAATTAATTTGTGGTCAATCCTGATGTCAGTGTTTTTAGACCGCCCAAAGACCGACATAGTCTACGTATTGTAATATAGTCTAAAGCTTGAAACAAAAAACGTTAATATCGAAAGGGCCTATTAAAATAACCGAACTTCATACTTTTGATTAACTTACTCTCAATTATTCCAACTAGAATATTAAGTTATTTCAAGTTCCGAGTAACCGATGTTTTACAAAAGTATTTATATTCAAATGAGTCTCAATGGTTTTCACTTTTGGAATCGTCATCATAATAATGCATACTTTCGTTTATTTCTTCAGTCTCAGCATTTTTATTTTGCTGGTTCTGTCCGCTATACGGCCAAAGAGTAAGTAATGTCTCAGAAGATATATAAAGACTTATTTTTAAAGTACAACTTAACAGATTAGTAGTTTTCTAACATCCAAAAAATATTGATAATATTGAATTCGTTATTGGATTCCACAATGAAACACTCCAAAATTAAAAATTGGTTAAATATTATATAATAATACTGGTATTTTGTATTTATATTAATATGAATAAATTAGTAAAATTTAAGCCCAAATATATTTTTATAATGTTACCATAATAGGACTATATCATTTAGCATAGGAATATATAGGTAAAACTGAAAATTGTGTAGATATTATTCAATGCCCTTAAAGGTAGGTTAGTATGTAAAAATCCTTCAAATGACTTTTAAACAAAAAAAAGTCTGTAAAAATTGCATTCAAACTTAAAAGCTCTGAAAATAAAAAGCTTTTTAAATAAGGCTTTCAAAATAACAGTTCTATTCCATGTGATTGTTATCTACTCTTTGAATAAAACTGTACAGTTGTGAAGATGGAACTGTTACACCAAAGGAAGAACAGAGCTATCTCTCGTTATTTAACTATTTTTATGGCATTATTTTTAAAAGAAATGAGTTTTGTCGAGTTTTCATATTCATAGCGGAGGCATAAGGTCTTTGCATTTTATAACCAGATTTCTTGGCAATGTTTCTTCAGTAATGTAAAAATTCGCTTGTTTACCCAAACTGTTTATGGTTTTTAGATTAAAGTCAGTTGCTTTCATATTATTACAATTTATAGACGTTGATAAAAGTAAGTTTTTATTTTGACATTGTTCGCTAGTTCTTCGACATTCTTTTACATGTTTTCTCACATGTTTTTGTACGCCTTTCCCAAATCAATGACGTTATATTTCATAAGAAGTTCTAGCAAGGATTTTATGATGCTTATTTTTACACGCCAAAGTTTCAGCCACAAAGCCTCACGGATCCACTATTCTTCATTGCTCGTATATTCGAAGATATAAAAGTTTTGGTCTCGGAGGCGATGAGCTCACGTCGTTATTCCGATTAGAAGTTTGTTGGTGGCCATTGTGGCATTAGTTTAACGGAGCCAAATCAGCGGGGATGTCGATACCGCGCTCCACTTCTGACATTGTATCCACTTTAGTTCACTTTGTACTTCGTTGTATGTACAACCATTGTTGCGTTCAAATACCAACTAGAGATAATTTTGAAATAGGAATTTTTTTTTAGGCCAAAAAGCTAAAAACATAAATAAAATTACTGAACAATAAGGATATTTAAAAAATGACTTGATTAATTAAATACCATTCCTTTTATTTTTGCTTTGGAAAAGTTTGTCAGTACTTATTTCAATATGTTTTGAACCCTTGACACAAAATGCTGATTCTTACCTTTGTCAACCTAACTAACAGACGGACAGAACAATGGGCGTCTTAATTATAAATGAATGATACTATGTAAAATTGTGTAAAGCTCCTTGGTGACATAGTGGCATATGCACTCGCCTGCCAAGTCCGAAGACCCGGGTTCAATCCCGGGTCAAACGCAGGATTTTTCCAATTTAGCAATTGAAACATGGCTCAGAGCAACTCTTACTAGGAAGGCGTATTGATCATGTCTCAGCCTCGTCACAATACTGATATCTTCAGTGAAATGGCATCACAAACTTGCTACTGGACACAACATACTGGATATATCTTTGCTCCATCTTTGCTTGGAAAACTATACTCGTACAGTAAGTAATCTCATACTTTGCTATACATGTAAGAAGAATGTTAATTACCTACCGTCAATGTAGATTCTTTGAACATTTTACAGCGAGAAGTTATCCCCTCTCGCTGGCGATCCGTCTTGGCTTGAAGCGAATCCAGAATTACTTGGCCGGTATCTTTGGCCAACTTTAATGAAGTTTCCCTTTTATTACAACAGCGTCTTAACCCCAAGGATCTCTGTGTTTATGATCCTGTTATAACTTTAAAGAGATTGCTGCCGTACACTGAAGCTTTTTTATATATATACCTAATGAAAATGGCTAATGAAACTTTTACCTTCAAAGAAAATAATAAATTTTATACTTATTACTTTTATTATTTATCCTTTTAAAAACAGTGCTGTTGAAAGGATAATGGGTTCGGTGAAGGCTGGATGTTAATTAGTTATTAATAAATGGATATTACTCTAATGTTTTTATTATTAAATTCAGGGAGAAGCTTTTGTTTCCATCGTGATCAAATAGTTTTTAATTATTAAAATCTACAGACAAATATGTATCCTCAATTTTTATTGAATCCGTTATAATAACAAAGCTGGCTTTGAAGAGTATATTGAAAGAATGTATCTCATACACAATTGTTATTTTATCAGTACCCTTCATAATTCATAAGAGACGAAATAGAAATGATATTTCTATCGTAATTTTGCGGAATGAAGCAAATATCACTTTTTCCTCGAAGGATTTTTTCATCGAAAGTTAGGCTTCGTTCACCCTCGTATCGGACGTAATGCGGAAATGCAATTTCCATAAATTTTACACAGTGTGAGCAGAGTCCCCATCCGAAAAGATTGAACGTGACCACACGGCATTATGAAGACGGGCCGCTCATACATCCCGTGTTTTATCACCATGGCCCGGTTAAACACATTGGTTTTCCAACAATTTGCGTTAAATCAAGACAATTAAACAACAATTATATTGTGTTTTTATGCAAAAAGCTGTTTCGGAGAGTTGACAGCACTAATGCGGTATGTTGAAAGGTTAATTTCACCTTTAGTGTTGATTTGGGTTTGTATCGAATTTCAATAAAAACGCGCCATTTCATTCAGGGGCAACGTTTTAAAGAATCAAGTTTATGGACTTGGGTTTATTCAGGTTCTGTTAAAAAACTTGATGTCCTTATTTTTATAGTAGCAATATAATGTAGAGCAAATTAATAAAATGCAATACATTATGTGCATTTTCAATTCCGCCCGGTTTCCTTCAAAGCAAATTTTTCATTTCGTGCAACGTCATAAATTTTAATGTTAGTAAAGTGCGGTTGAGACAAACCAAATAAATTATAAAAAGAGATCTCGGGCATGAGACAAGGCTTTCTACGGGACATGTCGTAAATTTAACGGTCGAAGGAACCCTTATTTCCCCCGACTATTCACGTGGTCGAGCTAGCAAAACTCTTCTTCACATCTCATAGAACAAGGTTTATGTCACTTTAATATTAACAAATATAAAACCCGGCTCATTTTCATTAAAGATTCCTTACACCCTAATCTCGTCCGGTTTTCCTTTTTTCCACCCACAACAACGTAATCTAAGGCAATATAAAACTCACCTTTATGTATAACTGTCTTAATTAACGCAGTCAATCTCCCATTTGCCTCAGAAATTGCTCCATTGTACAAAATTTGTAACGTAGTAAAATTCTTCGACCGCAACAAAATTACCACGGAATTATGAGAATAATTTAATTAAGACATAACAGCACCTTTAATGCCGATTAGTCACACGAGCCGTGGTTTGGGCGTACTAGGTAATTTGATAACTTAATGGGTTTACTACGGCTTTGGAATACCTCCTACTCGAACAGACCAATCAGAAACGCTTTCGGTGCTTCCACGGCTTCGCTCGGCCATCATTTATGATTAGCACTTATTGAGATTCTTCTATAATTTACTTATGAGTTTTAACTATTGCTTAATTATGGTTTGGATATAAGACTTCAATAGTGGTCATCATCGTCAATAAAACAGAAGCCGATATTAGTAATTTACGAACGCGCTCGTTCATTATTACCTCCTTTCATCGGGGCCTCTCGGAGTGTCTTGGGCGCAAATTGCTCGTCTGATACAAACGTTATATGGGTGTAACAAGGGAGTATTTTTGAAAACAAATTGCGTAGTATGTTCTTTGGCGTTGGTCGGAGAGAGCTGGGTAATAGGCTTCTTGCGTCAGTTGACTAAAAGCCAGCATTATTTTTCTTAAAGATAGCATTGCGGGGTTTTCAATTTAATTGCCCCGGTTTCTTCAAGAGGTTGACAGCTCAAAGGCCACTCTGTGACGTGGCTCATTGTCGGAACGCCCACGGCTTACCTTATTCAAAGTTTGCCAAGTTTTTTCTTTTAAATGTTCAGTGTCAGTTTTAAGAGGTAATAAGTACTGTATTAAAGGAATATTATTTTATACTAATAATAAATCACAGTTGTTTAAAAAACGTTTTTTGCTTTCTGTTAATTAAGTACGATGAAAGAAAACGCAACGAATTAAGTTTTAAAAACCGCAATTATAACGATGTTTACGTTATACTCAAAAAGGCTTTGTAAAAGTTATTACCAACAACTGGCCTTTTTGGGAACAAAATAATTATACCAATCAAGCGAATTAACAAACGCAACTTAATTAGAGTCGAGTCTAGACGAATCAAGAATTCTTGTTTTCCGTTGGGTACACACTACAAGCCAAAATTGCTGCTTTAAAGAACTTTTTACAGCAAAGACTTAAGGCATTTGCACACTATGTCAATAATTACTAAGATATCGGTAATAAATAAAAATGAGGTGAAATTAATCGAATTTGAGAAGCCTTTGTATTTTAAAAAGCCCAAGCCTACTTTATTAATGGAAAAAGTTAAAATCAGTACTCTGCCAATGCTCCTACCAATGAAAATCTAGTTTACAGTGATAGAGCAACGACAAAGTAAGTAATAACTTTACATTCCACTAAACTAGTGACGTAATCTAGGCCTTACTAGTATAGTATGCTAGTACACTATGTACAGCCTATGCTATCAAAACACCATTGGAAAGCCAAAGATTTATCACAGTTTTTAATTTTATAGTTATTATTCATAATCGCGTTATTACAATCAAGTCTTTAAACTAACAGATTCACACAACCTACCAGGACAAGTTAATAAATAATAATAAATAAATACTACTACAAATTCACACACGGTTAATTAGACCCAAAGTAAGCTCTAAGCTTGTGTTATGGAATCTAACTCACTGATACTACTACTTATACATACACAAATACTTTATAAGAATATAAAATTGACACCCAGACGTCGTCGCCAACAACTATGTCTTCACATATTGCTGACTCCGGGCGGGGATCGAACCCGCAACCCCCGACACAGTAAGCGCTCTCACTGCCACTGTGCCAACGGGCTTGTCAATTGGAACCCACTATCGCATTTTTTTTCCATAACTGTTTCCCAAACATCAAATCAATATTAACTAAGAGCACTCGAAGTAAAATAATTGGCTCGGTCAAAGATAATTAATTTGTAGAACCAGATGGATAGACCAGTGAGCTATTAGCAGTAGCCAATTAGCATTTTGTTTATCTTTAATTATTAAAATTATGTAATCGTCTGAATACAACTAGTAATTTTTGCCAACGTTATTTTATTACTCGAAATTGTAGGATGCCGTAATAATATTTATGGTTCACAAGCGTGTGTTTCACTTCACCAATAGAAAATGCTCCAATAGTCATAAAACCAAATTGTGGTTGTAAAATCTTGTAATTAGTGAAACTAATGACGGTAATCTACTTCCATACAAAAATTAAAATCATAAACATTATTTTTTAAATCGTTATTTAACAGCTCCTATAAAATTAAGTTGTTTATGGAACAAAAGGTTGATTTACGAGTAATACACTATATTTTTGATTCTAAATTAATATTCTATTATGTTGAAGGCGCCGAAAACCGTGTGGTATATGGCGTTGTAAAGTTAAGGGTAGAACCTTTTTTGGATGTGGTTTATTAGAGAAATATGGAACGTGTTTTGCTCACTGTTCCTTTTGGTGTGTTCGTGTGGATGAGTGCCGGTATACGTATATAATGTAGCGCAAGATCCTTTATAATTCCACGTGCAAGCAAACAATGGTTTATATGCACGAGTGTAGCGAAGTTCGGGGCTGGCCATTTCGAGGTGGACGCTTGAAGTTTTAATCGCAAATGTACCTACCAACTTATCGACTAAGTATAGTAGGTATCATAAAATACCACATTTACTGCTCGTAATGTTGGCTTAAAACTAGGTACCGTCAACGTTTGACCGCACGGAGTACAATGTCTCCATTTCATAGTCCAAGAGTATGTTACGTACAAGTATTACCTCTATAAAAAGCCCCAAAAACCTTATCATAAAATCACCATAAAATGTGAATACTAATAAAAACCGATTTTATTTATTCACAAACCCTAAAACGTATGACAACACAAAGAAAAAAGAATCTTGAGACCATTATTTCCTCTTGGGTAATTTGATATTGCTCATTCAGTTGTTTTCTGGCTGTTTGGATATAAGATTACAAGCAATTTATTTTAAAACGGCAATACGATTTACGAACGCACTCAAATTGTTTAAGGATTCCATTTTATAGTGCAGTATTTTATAATTTCGTATTCAGTAACTGGAAGTTATTATATTGTAAAGTCATATAGATTCTTATTGGAATCCAATGAACAGTTCCATTGTACTTTAAATGATCTGGTTTATATAAAGTTCCACATGAAAAATAGTTTTCAATGAAATACTTGATAGCTTTAAGATAGTTTCCACAACAAAGAAACCACAATTTATTTCCGTAATGCAATATAGACGGGGCTATTAAATATTGGAGTTACGATATCTTGATGGTACCAGAAAGCTATTTATTTTTGTAAAATGTTGCCCTATTTCCGATACCGTATGACTTTTACAATAGACTCTATCTAAAGTTTTCTTAACCTTTTCCAGTGGACATTCAATAATATCGGTTATCGGTACAATTATCGATAGCACTTGGAGACGGTTCGATGGAAACCTCGAGATAGGAACAGTTAATCCGCAAATTTATAGCCCCAATTTAATCGATTCTCCGTAAAAAATGTCGTTAGGTTACGTTTAATGTGTGGTTCCGAAAAAAATCCATACTTTGCAACAAGATCCAATAAACGTTTAAGGATTTAAAAGTAAATGTTGTTTGTAATAAGCCGTGAGATGAAAGATCCAGCCAAGGGACATAACAGAGGCTAACACTTTTTATAATTAGCTTCCAGAAGATTCCAGAGTGAAAGAGAAACACAACATCATCGGAACCGCATCAGTCGATATACCTACAGAACAAAAGCCCGATCCATTAATTAGAATATTTACCCTTTTTTCTTTAAATCCTCTAATTGCGTTGTTCAAAGAACGACTCCCAATAAATTAACCTACTTTTTCTGGCTAATCCCGCAACGGCTACAAGTTTTTTCTCACCAAGAAAGAACTAATGAGAACAATAAACATAAGAAGGAAATTGTTTGCTTTATTGTTAGTATGATTAGTATCATTACGTTTGTCCGGTTGTATACGATTTAGAGGCTTATACTTATTAGACCATCCTGTTTTAAGTATTGATCGTAAAGTTTGTGGTTTACATTCTCGGACGCAACTGTACCTTAATTAATTTATGTTCATAGAAATACATATGATTTATATCTACTTAACCCACCTTTATATGACTAAGCACATCAGTAAAACCACAAATGAGTAATAGTGTGGCAAGACTAAAAAGTCAAGACATTATGTTGGAAAACAAAATAAAATTGGATAATTAAAGCGGCGTACAGATCTTTGCGTTATAAACTTTCTATACTCTAATAAGTTAATGCAGTACAGTAGAAAAACTATGTTACAAACTTAACAAAAAAAAAAAAAATAGATAGCAGAGCATGGTTTCGATCCACGGACCTCTGGGTTATGGGCCCAGCACGCTTCCACTGCGCCACTCTGCTTGTTGTCGAGGGGTTGAAATTAAGGGTGTAAACCCACAGTACATCGAAAAATTTATATATACGTATGTATGTACTGATTGTACTGCAATATCTGATTTTTCGAAAAGTGAAATATGAATGTGTGCATACTGGTTTCTTATGTTATGTTATGAATTGAGACTACGTTTACCACAGATGTCATAAATACAGAGATATGCTTTGTAAACAAATGTATTCGTGTTCAGATGTCGCCGTGTTCTCCCCACTTAATTCACTAACACAAAAGCAAAAACTATAAGAACGGCACACGAGCTCATATTTCTCCCGCACACAAAGAAACTTACAGCAACACTAATAAACTCAGTAATAGAACACATGCATACAGGGGGCGGGGCTTCTACCTGTAGCTACAGACAATAAACACACATCGCAACTAGTGATGTGAAGAGGTAATTGATTTGAATTTGAATTTGAATTTGAATCGTAGAAAAAATAGTATCGATGAAATTCAGAGCCGACGAACTTTCTTCAATGGTTGAAAGCACTTAGGCTCAAAGTGAGACGAACATATCGTGTTATTTTTTGTGGGAAACCAGTTTGGACCTTTTCCTGTTGCATTTATCCACTTTTCTTTTATTTTTGGATCCTTCGGATAGCTAAAATATTAAAAAGGTGTGAATGATGATGATGATATCAATGATACATGTGTAAGAGTACCGCAATAAATTAAAAACCCATACTTGATTCAATAATAATAATAAGTCGAGTAATCAAGAAATAGTAATGAATTGTGTTTTCAATAATTAATTATATCATTTTTACCTCACATTAGTAAACAACAGCTATAAAGTTCCATGCAGCAAAAAAGTCTAATTTTGTTCCCTTGTGTAATCATTCGAACTAAGTAGGATCGATATAAAATATCGACAACCTCAAAAGTGACATCACATCTCTAATTATCTACCTAACAATGGATACTGGTTCCAATTAATGAAATCAGGGACATAGAGGTCAAAGTACGAATTTCAATCTGATTTTTTGTAATTAAGGTCTTTGAGTGATTCTAAGCCTATTTTATAGAATACGTTTTTTTGAAATACCTGCCCGTTTCCGAGAAAAAAAATGTTAATTTTTTTTTTGTATGGAGAAAAATCGTTTTCTTTATTTATTTCATAAACGGGCAGAGACGTTAAAACCAAACCTTAAAGGGATTTAAGAACACATAATTCCTTGCATTTTGTTCGAAATCATCTACTCCATATCTCTGCCCGTTTAAAAACGGCAGGCGTTCCAAATTTTTTTTTTCTTTTGTGGTTTTTTTGGTTTAAATACGCTTGAATGAATACTTAAATAGCAATATTGTAATACTAGTACTTCATTCCATCGATACAAAATGGAATTGTAATATTAATAGCTTAAGTAATTTTATACCTACATACCTGCTATGTTACTTTTTTACCTGGGTATTGTTTTGCGTAGAGGCTTTTGCAAGGCCGAATATGTTTTATTGTTCACGTTACCTGGATAAGATAAGAAAAGAGGGCACTTACAGGTTACAGGTAATCAGGTAACTTACCTGATTAGTTGTTTTCAAAACGGAGTCACTCGTTCCTCGGATCCTAAAGTATCAACACGTACCTACACGCTCTTTACCATTAATATGTCTCAGTTTAAATCAAATTTGGATATATATGTGCTACTGAAATCAAGTGGAAATATCAAAAACAGTGATATATTGTGCACTACGTTTTTAAATCAAATAAACGTTGAAGTTTCTGTTGAAGATCTTAGAATTCTAAAACAGTTCACAAGAACATATGTTGCAAATTTACACAAGAGATGGTTGCAAGCAAATAGATGTCAATCTAATTGTCTTTCAATCTATCTAATAATGCAGACAGTAATTCTTCTTCGGAGTGGTTTTTAAGAGATGAAAGGCACCTTCTTTTATGCTTGTTTGATAGATCCTCTGGTGGGTCTCAGATGGCTTTCTGTGGAGTATTTGTAGCAGCATCTGACTGCGGACTGGCTTCCATTGCTTGAGACATCCAAATTCTCTTTCGCAAATATTGACATCAAATATGGTGTTCTTGGTGAAAAAATTAGATTGACATCTATTTGCTTGCAACCATCTCTTGTGTAAATTTGCAACATATGTTCTTGTGAACTGTTTTAGAATTCTAAGATCTTCAGCAGAAACTTCAACGTTTATTTGATTTCAAAACGTAGTGCACAATATATCACTGTTTTTGATATTTCCACTTGATTTCAGTAGCACATATATATCCAAATTTGATTTAAACTGAGACATATTAATGGTAAAGAGCGTGTAGGTACGTGTTGATACTTTAGGATCCGAGGAACGAGTGACTCCGTTTTGAAAACAACTAATCAGGTAAGTTACCTGATTACCTGTAACCTGTAAGTGCCCTCTTTTCTTATCTTATCCAGGTAACGTGAACAATAAAACATATTCGGCCTTGCAAAAGCCTCTACGCAAAACAATACCCAGGTAAAAAAGTAACATAGCAGGTATGTAGGTATAAAATTACATAAGCTATTAATATTACAATTCCATTTTGTATCGATGGAATGAAGTACTAGTATTACAATATTGCTATTTAAGTATTCATTCAAGCGTATTTAAACCAAAAAAACCACAAAAGAAAAAAAAAATTTGGAACGCCTGCCGTTTTTAAACGGGCAGAGATATGGAGTAGATGATTTCGAACAAAATGCAAGGAATTATGTGTTCTTTAATCCCTTTAAGGTTTGGTTTTAACGTCTCTGCCCGTTTATGAAATAAATAAAGAAAACGATTTTTCTCCATACAAAAAAAAACTTAACATTTTTTTTCTCGGAAACGGGCAGGTATATCAAAAAAACGTATTCTATAAAATAGGCTTAGAATCACTCAAAGACCTTAATTACAAAAAATCAGATTGAAATTCGTACTTCGACCTCTATGTCCCTGATTTCATTAATTGGAACCAGTGTGGGCAGCACCCGCTTCACGAAACTATCGTGTGAGTGAGAGTATCAGTAAAACACTTTTCCATTGCGCTATTAGACCAGGCGATTCATTGATCGATGTGTATTAAGCAAACAATGGTTTTAGTTCCTAATGAAAATAATTGCTTTTGGTACTTTATCGTGTTTCTAGTATCACGAAGTAATGTTTTAATGAATTTAATAAGAAAAACAATCTTATTTTTATACTTACGTGTGAAATGAGATGCCATCTTTCGTATAATTCACAATAGAGGTGTTATTTTTGCAAACAACCACTGTACAACGCGGCATTTTGTAAAAAATCACAAGCAGTGAAGACGTCGCAAGTTGGCATTCGACTAATGGCCGAAACTGGCAACAAGCCGCTTTGCGGCTAGATGCGTTCGCAAGCGCCACGCCTCCTTGCAACATCTCCTGTATTTATGACATCTGTGACGTTTACGGATACACTTCGCTGATATTTTACATTTTTATCTGACGTTTTAACCCTTTACAGGAACAGTGCCCACAAAAGACCGAAGGAGGAAGGAAGAAAAGACGAGTAGTTCCAGTTCAAAATGAATGTGTGCGGTTTGTCCCTCTGTTATTTAAGTTTGTATACATGACAGAAGAAGTATTAAATAACGTATTTATGTTTCAAAAATTTCGCATCGCAACGCAGAAAAACGTTAAATTACTCGTAATAGCAAGTCTTTATATTTATTTCCCGTGTACAATTTTGATGACTTAATAAGACCCGATGTCCAAGTTAACAAGAAAATTACATACTTACATAAAACGTTTTTTGCATTGCAATATGCTGAACAAACAAAATGTTATAATTATTTTATGTAGGGTAATTTTGTTGCCACAACTTAAATTGCAAAAGAAAAAGTTAAACGACCGAGGTGGATATTTGGAGTTGGGAACTTGGCTTGTTTTTGAGTTGCTTCTCCATTGATCTTTTGTTGTGCAAAAATTTAAAAGCATCGTCTTTGATATCGCTCTGGTTGTAATAATATTCAACAAATGTTGCGTAATAAGTGGTATTTTTTTCAACAGATAATTGAATTGATACCGTGTTCTTCTGCTAGAGCAGCGCTTCTCAAACGTTTTTGGTTGTACGAACCCTTTTGATAAGCGATATTTCTAATGAAACCCCAAAGTAAATTTTTTTTTACAATGTATACTATAACCAATTAAAAAAAACCTTATTACGAGTATTCTTGCGGAGCATCCACAAAGACTTTGTGGAACCCCCGGGCTCCGTGGAGCAAACCTTTAGTATAAATGTGTTAAGAGAGACTTTTGTCCTGCTATAAGACTGATCATACAGCCGTGAAAAATACTAAAAAAGGAAGTATCACATCAAACCATTAACTTGAGTAAGTCTCTAAAAAACGTAGCCTTCATTTTCCACGTCCAAATTAAAATCTAAACTAATTGAATCCAATAACCGATTCAATCGTTGTCTTTGAGTCATCGACGTAATTATTTTCTTCCGCTTAACCAGCTATAAACAAAGACTTACTATAATAGAGGTATATTATAGAGGAGTGTTTCTTCACCAAGAAGCGTTGTCCCGTGAAATGACAGATGCTCAAATAATAGCAAGAGGTTACACTCCAATGAACCCGGGACGGACCATAATTGGGTTGTCAATGATCTTGAATCAATTTCCAACAGAAATCGCTTGAAGACAAATCCTTTATTGTATTTTCTTTTATTTATTGGACTATCGTATATTAATTGGGGGTCCTATCCAATACAAATGCTTTCTCAGATATCTTACTTTCCACTAGATTTCTAGACTTGAGTTAATGAGGTTTTCTCAAATTGTCTCTCTTTAGTGATATTTCTAACCAAAATATTGCTTACTGATTCCATGACTCTGTTGGTTACTATATTGCATAACAAACCACGTGTGTAACAGCAGCGTTTATACTTAGATTCATTGTGGGGATACATCCTTAATTTCAACCCCCCCTTCAAGAAGCAGAGTGGCGCAGTGGAAGCGTGCTGGGCCCATAACCCAGAGGTCCGTGGATCGAAACCACGCTCTGCTAGAAATATTATTTTTTATTATTTTATTTACATTTTTATTAGCAACACCCCGTGACTTTCCTCGTGTTGTACCCGTTTAAAAACTGGGATAAAAATAAAGTAAAACCTTTTTTTAAATGTGGATTTTCATATACCAAAAGAATTGTTGTGCACTTAGATTCATAGTGGGTTTACTCCCCTAATTTCAACGCCCTGTTCAACAAGCAGAGTGGCGCAGTGGAAGCGTGCTGGGCCCATAACCCAGAGGTCCGTGGATCGAAACCACGCTCTGCTATTCACTTATTTTTATTATTTTCTTTTTAACTGTACTTGCTGTGCTTCGCGGCTATACCCTTGTGGTACCCGTTGTGTTTGAATCTGTGATGAAAAATGTCGTAAAACTTATAAAAGTGGCATAATATATAAGGAGGAGTTGTTGTTTTAAGTGACCTTTAAAGTGTATTGAGCACAGAACACAGGGGCCCACGGAGCAATACCTCGCTGTCCCCTCACATTTTTGATAAGTTTGTATAAGCGCCAAAAAGGAAACAGGATCAATTGAGCGAGTAGTTTTTACGTTTACCCTAAAATTTAAGTGCTACCAAATCTTTGTTTGCTCACCAAAACCTTTAAGTAAGCCGCCGAACTACCTGCCGCCCCAACAGATCCATGCATTTATGACTTCAATAACACTTTACGATTCCGCGTCTGTTTGAATAGGGTTACGTAACTACGAGTACTTCATAGAAATAGCTGATAAGTCAAATGGTATGAGAATCGATGTGTATTTTTGCCTTTTATTGTGTTCTATTTTACCCCGGATTCCCGCAATTCAGTTTTTGCGTGCTCTGTGAGTAAACCGCCGGCATATTACGTCAGTAGTCCGTCATTATTGAATCGTCGATGTCTGGAGTCGACCACCCGGCTAGGGACACACAGCTTCGCAGTTTCAAGAACTACGCGTTTGGTTAAATTGCTTAGTCGTGAAGGTAGACCGCCTAGTCGTTTTTATGTAATTTGTCATATAAATTGTGGTCAGTCATCCGATTGACTATCAGATAGAGGTAACTAGTTTATCTTTATTTTTGTGGTAACAAAACGTCCCGTCAGGTGTAGCATGTTCGATGCCAGTCACAACCCACGTAATGTGGGAGAGTAAACGCCAATCGTTTATCTATTTTTACTTACTGTCAGATAAATATATTTTTTCGAAATAAATAAGTGTAATATATTTTTCTTAATAAATTATTTCAACTCCTAACTCTTGATATTTTGAACACTACTCTAAAATTTATTTGATACTGTCACTGTGGTCTTGATCTTGTAAAAACTAATGTCCTAAATATTTAAATCGTTTTACAAAACAAAGGTATTCTCCGTTTGTGCACATTTGGGGAATCTCTTGGATTCGTTGGTGGCCATCGATGGAACAATTTCAAATATTTTACAAATTGGAGGATCGTCTCCAACATCACGACGCCAAAGTAGAAGCATTATTGAAATCGTGCTGTTTAAAAATCATCTCATTTCATTTAGATTCAGTAAAAAGTAGTTGTAGAACAAATTTTCCGAGTTCTGGGAATTTATGTTTCAATTTGCAATTGTTGAGAAATAATTGTCTGTTTGCATGTTTACATTAAGTTCGTAGAGCTGATAAAGTGAGTTGTATGTAGATTGGTTATAATGAACATAAACCTTGCTTTACTTCTACAAACATAGATGCCGTACAGTCGCTCAAGATAGCTCACGACAAACCTTTATTTCGAAGATCATGTTAAACTACTGATCTTAGTATGTATATAAGTATCTTATACTGCATATAAGTATCTTAATGTAAATCAATAATCATGATTTTAAGCTAAAGCGTATCTTACTACAGTTAGGTTTACGTACATGCACTATTTTGAAAGTCTTCATAAATAAATAAAACGTTCAATAAATAACGAGATACCGACGATATCCTTGTACAGTTGTCTACAATTCAAGTGGCAGCTACTGCTTCATTACATTGCGTCTAATAAATGACTCTTGATGGAAGTTTTCAATGGTCCCAGCTTAGAATAAATCAAATAACTCCACTGTATTCGCTGTCGTTGGCAAATGTGTCTTCATTCATGACGGTACGCTGGAGGAACAGGGGATACGTGGAGTCGTGGTTGTTGAAAAATATTTTGATTATAAATTAAATATATCCTTCTGCCATTGACTGCAGATACATATTGCAGGTGGTTCGCGAACATTGTGGTTGCTGTCATTGCTGGTGCAATAATGCTTGGGAACCGACTGAGTTTATAGTCTATAGTCTACGCCTTTGTTGAAATGGTACCTTTAGGGCCAGTCCCAATAGATAGAGAGATTGCCGGTAGAGTTAGGTTATTAGAATCGGCCATTAAAATAACAGTTTATTTATGTGTTTACAGATTAAATACAGCTGTCGCGATCGCTACCCGGGTAAGTAAATACAAAATACACAATTAATCCAAAAAACAGTGATTAAGGCGTGAATGCGTTACAGGATAATAGCCACAGAGACGAAGTTAAAGCGATAACAATATAAATCTAGGTTAACATTTATGATAACGTAGAAAAATACATAGATATCGTTACAATGAGATTATGTTACAAGATAATATCGACTCCATACCTTTTTTCCGTGACAGACACAGACAGGTTTGAGCAAAAATAGTCTGGACTGTGATCGGGTACGTACGGACAGACAATGCATTCATTATTGAGACGCAATGCTTGCACTGCCACGGGAGCTGCGCGAACTGGACTGCGGCCATTCAAACTAGACACATACAAGTTTTTAATCTCTTTGCTTTACTTATAAGAGATAGGCAAACAAAAAGGATGGTTGGCAAACCTGATGGTTGGAAACATGCTTTGCTCCTTACTTTTACCTTACTTGTGTTCGGTGAGAAAGAAAGCTTTTTTTGTTGTTGTTTTTCTATGAGAATTATTAGTACCTAAAATCGGGAAATGTATTGGGTGAGTGGATGTATTATTAGATAGTAATAACAAGATTGAAAAAATATACCCAGACTTAAAGCCACTGTTCGATTTTTTATTTAGTAAGATAAAAAATTGCTAGTGGGCATCGCTGCCTTGTGGCACCCCGTGCTGATACAGGCACACTGCTCATAATCAAAAACGCAAGTTTATACTCGGGGAAAATTCAAATTAAATATAACCACAGACATAATTTAAAAACGCGCATGTAGGTACACTTTTATTCCGATTGCACTGTTTACTATAACATTAGCATATTAACGGCATATTGACACCTTTTAAGATTAGAAAAGTACACAACGAAATATAGTCAGTATAGCTGTAAAATACAAGATCCAGCATTACTATCGTTCATTACGAACTTTCAACTAAGTTGAACAATATTAACCTTGTAATATTTCAATGATTTTACCTTACGTTTGAAGCAGACAGTCGTGTAATCTAGCGATGTCTAGACATCACTACAATGGCAATTTACATACTACGTTTCAGTTCTGTTTTTATTATAAGAGTAAACTGCATAAAATGTTGTCGTTAAACTCAAATTTAAGAGTCTCGTTTCAGTAATTTAAGCTTTAGTGACGAATTTGAAAATAAATGTCAGTAACAAATATACATACATACATCCTCACAAACTTTGGCATTTATTTATATTAGTGAGATACAATTCGTAAGGAACGCCAGATTATCTAAAGGGTTCATACCCGAAGCAAAACAAAGTAAAAGTTGAAGGAATCAGCGTTCGAATCCCGAAATAGCATTGGACTCTATTCAAAACTCTTCGGAATTACTACACTATTTGTTGCCTTCGCCCATTCAGTAAGTCAACGCCTCACTGTAATTTGTTACTACAGGAATTCGACAGTTATTAGCCGAATATAAATTTTTAACGTCTAACACTAGTGGTGTCTGTTTACTTTGTGGCCTACGGAACGCAAATGGATATAGCTGTTTATGGTGATATTAATTTCGAAGGAAAATATTTTTATTCGAATCGTTAAAGAATATTTATTATTTAGTATGTTGTTAAGTGTGGTTATAACAGAAAGCTGTTTTGTAGAATTGTTATTATTATGGAGATGCTAGTATTTGTGTGAGTAACAGTTCTTCGTGTTTAAGACTACATTTGCCACATTAGTAATGGTTGTCTCAAAGGAAATTGTAGGCAGTTAAATACAATGTAGGTAGATACTCGTAAAATGTATGAAAACTAAACCTACTTATCTTCTATGAGAGTGGTTCTCAAAGTTCACTTCATGACGAACCCTTAACAAGTGCCTTAAATGTTAAAAATGATATTTAATTATAAAATACTTCTCATATTGATAAAAATCTGTTCTAACTAGAAATAACACACAATTCAATTTTAACAATGAATCAAATACTCATACGTTGAGATTTAGTTCTGCTAGTTATTTACTAATTCGAATACATAAATCCAAAGAGCTCCTGTTTTTTATGTCTTACAAAATGTTCGCATCACGAGTCCACACTTTGGGAAATGCTGTTCTATTCAATTTTCATATGCATTGACAGTTCAATGAATTGGGTACTAGGATTAATAAGAGGTTAAAAATAATCAGCATTTAATTACAAACTTTAATGTAGATTCCTAACCATAAACCATATTATAATTAGGTCCTTTTTATCTTTCCTTAACGTTATTAACTCCAAACTCCACTTCACTTCATTAAACAACCTATGTTGTAAATTAAAATGTGTATAAACAGCGGCCCAAGAGCCCGCACCATTAAAACATTAATTACAATTTAAAGTCCGCGCATTCGAATCGAACAAAGGTAATATAGGCTCGCATTTAATCTGATTAGTATTATTGCACTCGCACATTTCCCTCGGATTTATTACAAAAGAGCTGTTAAATTCTTTGGCTCGCATCGGCCCAAGGATCGGCTACGAACTGCTTGTGTATGTGTTGCAGTCCATTACATTAAAGAAACTTAACTTTTATAGCTATTTTAGTACTTTTCCGAAAATATTCAAACAGAATATTCATGAAAGAATTAATTTGAATAAGTAATGTGATTTTCTTTAAAAAGTTTAATGTTACTTTCAATTAAACGGTAAAACTTAAATTAATTGAGTATTAACAAAGTTAACTTAAAATAAGTTGGTGCTTGAGAATTATTAATTTGAATGGTGTCTCTCATTTAATTTCATGTGAAAAGATGTAATTACAAATTACAATTAGTGTAAGTGATATGGTAGTTGGTTTTATTCGGCGAACTGTCTTTACACTAGACTCTAGTGTAAAGACGACATTCGGTAACCGAAGAAGATTAGAACAAGTGCCCGCAATAGACGAACGCAGAAGCATTATTGACGCTAAAAACACAACTATTTGGTAATTACTAAAAGTGGCTAAGTTCACAATTAAACAGTGACTTAATATTTTAAGGTACGTACTTGCTATGATTTATCGAGGCGGCTCCAAGTCAGAGGCGTTGATTCTTACGCGAAACACAACATCGTGCAAAATGGAATTCTGGTTTCACACGCAACAAATGTTCTCATTATCAGATGAACTTTATAGTGTTCGACGAATAATAGAGAAAAAAGCAATTTAATGTATGGTGCAGACGAAAAGTACAATGCCTATGGGAAACTATTTACAGATTATCTGGACAAAAAACGCATTCTTTTCTCGTCGGAATATTGGGAATTTATTGGAAAGTCGTAATTGCTCGTAGTTGTTTCATTTCAATTAAAATAAGGTGAAAGAAAATTACAGACTTAAATTGTCTATACCTATCTATATTGCAGATAATTGCGATAACAATATCTGTCTAAATAAGAGAGAAATAACTATCATAATAAAAACTCTTCCAAGCAAAATCCAAATGAAATAGCCGAACCAAAATTCAGTATTTCCAATTTCGCTCGAGATTTTCTTTTTTATTAGAATTCCCTGTGGATATTGCTATCCAGAAATATATTTTTAGTGAAAAAATGTTACAAAAATCGGCAAAACATGCATAAATCGGCAACTCTCTGGGGGACGGTAGTTTTTGTCCCCTGCGTGCCGTTCCGTCGGATGCGATCGACATCGAACAATGTACGACAGTCGTACGAGTACGGACGAGTCGGCCGAACTCCCAGCGATATCATTAATGCACAACGGGAGATTGTGTTCTGCAATCATCGTTAATTACAAAAGTAACAACTTGCGTTGCTTTTGCTCTTGTTATTTTCATATTTTTTCTGCAAATAAAGGGACTTTTTGATGATGAAAAGTGGCGACTTATGCGTGCTACCAACAAACTGGTCACGTCTTGTGTGTGATTATTTAGGTTTCGTTCTTCTGTATCAAAATTATTTTTCTCAAAGCATTAGAACACGCAACGTCTATTAAACCCTTCCCTTTAGCAATTTGGAAGTGCGCTCGCAGGCTTTACGATTAAGAAGTGGAAAGATTCTGAAAATATAATCATCAGTAGACGGCCCAAACATGCACATTCACTGTAAATTATTCAACAAAATCGCAAATTAGCCTAAATTATCGTCTGGCTTGCTTACCGATCGCTACCCATCACGAGAATGAGGCATTCAGGCCCGCGGCAACATCCCTTGCGTGACACCGGGAGAAATATCAATAATTACTACAACCAATTACCTTTTGCAGGAACGATACAGGAAAGGCTCCATTTTATGCAAATATACGTCAATTTGTTACTAAATTAAAAACAGATTTGACTACCAAAATATGTAAAAACGTTTTAAAAGTTCCCGTAACTGGAGGTTGTTACGTTTTATATGTTCCCAGTAAAAATACTTTGGATCGATACTTTGTCGGACATTAATAAGAATTATGTTTTACATGAAATAAAAATCGTCGATTATATTACTTTATATTGTTGTAAGACACTTGCTGGAATTTCTGATGGAACGACAATTTGTAAGTTTGTATTACAATTCATTGTATGTAACACAAAACTTCGATATTCACAGAACAAATGTTGCTATAGAAGAATAAAAATATCATTTGAAATCCGATACAGAAATAAAATGCTTAGCCTATAATAATATCCGTTTATAAGCTGACTATAATGTAATACTATTTTTATTTGATATTATATGAATTAATTTTGTTTGTGTGGTCCGAGTGTCATTAAGTGACGAAGATTTACTTACAAGTGCCGGCCTCACGGGGATTATGGACCCGTCTCAAATTTTTAAAAGAGAAAAAGTTTAATGTAAAGATCACTGACAAATTTGTAACAGAACAATGAATCGGATATTAAAGTATCCACTTTCATGACACGGGCGAGCGGATGAGCAGGTTAGGGCGCGGACGTATTAACGTTACGTATCGATGCCCAACGAGAAATTGGTGCATTTTGGAGGTGTTGTTAATGTTGTGCCCACAGTTTATGGAAACGTGATAATAATCCCTTACTATCAAGGGCTTATGTTTAGAGATATGGATGTAGGTGGGAATCAATGATCGATTTTTTTGACTGGCAATGGTTCTTTGGGATAAGCTGCATTAATAACTATAAGTCATGTTCACGTCCCTATTTAATTACCGATAAATTGTTATTTTTACTATTTGATCATTTTCATGACTTATGTTTTTCTTTTCAATGTACTTAAAATATTCTAGTAGTACCCATACCCCGTTCAAATATGCACGCGTCTACAAGTTTATTACAAAAGGTACCTGCAAATAAACTGCAAGACACGTACACAGCGTGCGTGACACGTGGCACTCACAGTTTGATTGTCAACGCGACAGTGGTATCGCACAGTGGGTCGCTACTTCGCTAGTCGCTTCGCTTGTCGCTCAGCCTAATGCCCAGCTCGCACGCGATCCGACCGCTTGCAAACCTCTCAGTGGTGTTAAATGTATCCGCCTGCTTGTATCAGGTTACCGTAAAGGCGTGGGCATTGACATGTCCAACTTGTTTTGTTCTGTTCACTCGACCATCCTAAAGGTTGACTTTCTATGATCATCGACGTGACGTCTCCGCTTCACTTGCTTTAAAACTTTATACGGGATGTCAAACGTCAACCCAACATAATGTGAACAGAAAATACCTTGTCGTACCACGTAAATAGTCATTATATTCATTTAATTTTACTGTGTGATATTTAATTTTTATTTAGGTTTTCGACCGGATTTAACGTTTTAAAATATTGACTCGTCGAATGTTCGTGCGAGTATTTGAATATTTATGGTCGCGTAAAATGTCGCTCTTGGAAAAATAATTACTGTATGTGTTGTGTATGCGTCATGCTGGGCAGACATGGGCCTTCGTCGGGTTATTAAGATGTTAGTGCAATGTGCATTTAATGGGCTGTCTCTCATTGTAGCCTGTAAAGATATGCCAGCTGATAACCCGAGTGACGGGTGGTTGCGACTTATTTCAAGCCTTGTCGATTTATTCACAATTCAATTTATGAAGGCTATCATCACTTGTTTGTTACCGACAAATCCTTTGAGCTTTACTTTTATTTTATTAATCGTTCAATTTAAATTGATCACTTTATCTTCGTGTAGTAAAATTTCATTATAAATTTATTTCATCTTGTTTTGTGCTAGTGCGTTAAATAAATGTTATCTCTTGTAAAAGTATTCTGAAACTTGATGACTTAATAGTACAAAAGAAAGTCTAACGACTAGGTTCAACAGCACTGTATACACTAAACATTAGTTATTTAAATTCAATGTCAGTAAACTCTTTAAGAGTGTAATAACAATTACTATTTTATGAGTTATAATCCTTCTAATGGGAGCAAAGAACTTATAGTTTGAGTGCCGCCGTATGGCGCCGTTGCTTCGTGAAAACATTTTATAAAACAAACCGTTTTTACTTGAACCGTATAACTATAGGAGTAAGGGTAATAATAAAAACTATTGTGTGCAATATAAAGTAATAGTTAAGTACAGTGTATGAATACATATGCTAGTATTATGATGATGACAATTGTCGCAGTGTGGTTAGATATAAAACACGATGTGAGTGTTTTGAGTAAACTTCTATGAGTTTGTGTGTTGGTTTACTCGGTGAAGGAAATTGCTTTGATGCTTTTAATCTTTTTGGTAGAACGTAGTTTGTTGTGTGGTACAGTGAATACAAAGTTTTATACCGAGAAATATAAACTGCTTTGAAAATTATCCCACGTACAAAACGCTTTGAATTTAATTATGTAATTTGTATAGTAAAATTGAACTCATTTACTTTGTTCATTGACTAGTTATCTTGTAATATGTAACCAAATTCTTTGATCTGCATATATGTATGTATATTAAATCCCTTTTTCTTTTCAATTAGTCTATAAACAAAGCTAAACTAATAAAATAAGCATAACTTTCATACTAGCTCAATAACTACCGAGAAATAACAGCATTACATTTACTTATCGGAAAAATATTAACTCGGATCCGATAATTTCGTTTAAATTTCAGTTAAAATAAATTTTAAACCATTTAACAAAGCAACTAAGATTGCCGTAGATTTTATCAATGCCTATAAAAGACATTGAATTTGCATTTTATCAGCTCTCTATTAAGCTATAGCGGGCCTATTCCGTAACTGACGGAGAATGTAACAACAAATTGCTATCGTACAAATAAAATGCAGCATCTTGAACGTCCAAAGATACCTTATAAAACGGACTGCTTACTTATTCAATAAACGTTCACACTATGGGAACGAAATATAACCCACTTTGTTCTGAAGAACTACAGCTATTTGTCAAGGTGCATCCGTATTCTGTGAATTCGTTTTGAATTTACATGTAGGTATTCAATTTACGTGGGTTTGTTAGGAATTTGAATGGGAATTGCTGTCGAGTTGCACTTAGAATTATGTTTAATGATCTCAGACAAGTTCTTAAATAATTGCTGTAACTAAATCTTATGTTTAAGATACAAACACGATCTTTAATTTTTGCAAATGTTCATTTTCAATTTATTCATGATATTAATTTTTATAAAAGCAAACAAACGTTTTATTGTTAGCGTTAATATATTGCCGAGTGCGTTCATAAACTTAAAGGACCTTTATGAGGACCCAAAACAATTACAGAGATACATCTTCACAGCGTGAGGTGTTACATACGAACTGCACTTATAAACACTACCTCGATATATTTCTTTAAACCCTCTTCATGGACGGTATCCCTCACGATGACAAATGTCCTCCATCAACTCCCACTACGACCTGGTAAAGAAAAGCCTTACACATTTCACACTAGGTTAAACTGTCTCCCATAAACAAATATAGCCTTTCCTGGTGCAATTTCACGCCCTATTTTACCCGTACGAATTTCTAGCTCCCAATTGAAAATCTCTCGTAAAAAGCACCAAGCTTTTGTATGCGGATTTTTTATTACAGACTATTTTAGTTCCTACGGATAAATGACGTCATTCTTTTTTCAATTTAGCTTTGTAGCTGAAAAAGAAAATAAACAGCAAGCGAATTTGCAAAACATGTCGCTATTGCAGTATGTGCTAGTTGTATTTTTAACGGGTCAGTTACGTTAAATTTGAGCCATGTTTGAACCAGATAGCATTTAGTTTAAAAATTGGGTGTATTTTTAAGTTTAAAGTGTTTTGTTTTTTGAGATAAACCATGCAGTTAAAATAAATTGAGTTAGATACTGTACCGTGACGTTGCAGAGCCCAATTTTGTAGTGTTATTTTTTTATTTTACCAATTGTACTATTAATAAGTTGTTTCTTTTGCCAGCAGTTTTGTATAAATAAGCTTGACATGATAAACATTGAGGTGGAAATATTAAATAACAAATGAAATAAAATATTCGCTACATAAATTCTAGAGTAACTCTGAGATAGGTCAACATAAAGTGCTGGCTTTATTTGCCCAACGCCAAACCAAGCAGTGACAAAATGATTTGCTAATCAAAATCCTGGTGAAGCAACATTTAAAATTCTCTCAGCATGTGAATTTGTCTTTGTAAAATCTCGAGGCGTATTGCTTTCTTCGTAGCCTCATTTCGCGTCTGTGTTCCCGCAGTTAGAGGTAGATGTTCGCAGCATGACGCCACTCTGTGGCTAAGTGATTTTATTTGTGTCCACATACCGATGTATATCAAATTACTTGGCGCTGCGGCCAGCTGCTTGATCGATTGTCCAACGTGTCGCTAAAAGCTAAATATTGACTAGAATAATTGACTCAGTAGGCCCTCCACGGACCGGGAGCCCAATAATGTACCCATTTGTATTGTCTCCTTTTTCGTACAAATTGCTTTGTTCGCTGAAATTATTGTGTAACATAAACATTATAACAGGCTTAATGGTCATCCATTTTTGGTCAGGTTCGCGGTTAAGTTAATAACTCGGTTTTGTATTAATAAAGGAAAATGTGGATGTGTTCCCGTTAATATCGATTTATAATTAAGTAAAATATATTTTGCATAACTTTTCACATAAAATGGAAAGCAAAATAAAGGGCAAAGTTGTTGAAACCCACAAACAAGTTGATGCGTTAAATGATGCGCGCCGGGGTGCCATAAACCGTTCGCGGGTGGCATAATGTTAACATTTCGACACTTTTATGTCCATTTTACGCGAATTTTGCTGTTACCCTAATAATAAGTATGATGTATTCTGTAATAACCGCTGCAATTATTTGGCACATTGTAGTAAACTACGAAACATGTAGTAAACAACCAACCCAAAAGATAGACAGAGAGACTTGAGATATGTACAATATTCCACACACAACAATACACTTTGAAATTGGAACAAGAATTCTAAAGAATATTCCTAGGTATAAATTGTAGGTGGATTGCAGTAAAGAGCCAATATTCGTCTATTCGTCATGCAAATCTAGAAACGGCACGAGGCTGCCTTATCCGTCTGCCACTCTCAGACGTGGAATCGATTTGGGAGTTTATTCGGGCTGACAATGCGTGCAAGCCTGCCATTGAAATCTATTCTGCGCTTTAACTTCCACCGATCAGATAACGTTCTTTTTTCTTTCCACCAGTCTGCGAATTTAAATAAATTGAAGTGTACGTAGGACTTTACGTTCTTGAGATATTGAATGGGAAATTTTATTTTTAAGTAGTTTTTGAAGCAGTGAATCTGAAAACTCTATCTACGTTGATAGCTATATTTGTACTGTGTTTACTTTATCGGTTTTACTTATTAAGAAACTAAGAAGCTAAATCAATATGTTTTACATTTTAACCACTTCGAAAACAGAATATCCAGCGAAAAAACATTCCAATAATAACCAATTTAAAATCTGAATTATGTATACTTTTTCTGTCCGAGACAAAATAAATAATTCATTAAGTATAGACAGCGGAGGCAACAGCCTCGAACATTCAAATCGTATTTGAAACATGAGTGCGCTATCCAAATCCAATCTATCGAAAAACATTACATTCGCATAAGTTGTTTCAAACAAGGCGTGTTCTTAATTGACTTGTCGGCGGATAGGCAACAGTGTGTATCACATTAAATTAGAAACGAATGTTGTCATTGTTCGCGTTTGGACGTTTTGTCGTATCTTTTGTGATGTATTTAAATAACTCGAGAGATACCATCGGAATTTATGTGGTAGGGTTGTGAAACGGGAGCTCCGTACAATTGGATGTGACAGAACGGTGTTTCCCAGAACTGTTAGAATGACACTCGGAAATGGGAATATACTTTAAATAAATTCAGACATTTTTGCAGTCATTGCTTAATGTCACGACGCGGCGGTATTATTCATTGAGGCGTTTCTCTTTTGTTTTTAAATTACTAAACATATAGAATATTGTTACGAAAAGTCATTCTTAATTCAAAATTGTAATATCCGTTGAAATCGTATTAGTCAATGTTTGACTAACGTAAGTTTGTGTGTCCTCATTTAACGACAAATTCTTCATTTGTTTAAAGGCATTTCAACTAAAAACGTATGCATGACAGTAACCCAATTAAGTTAATAAATGAATCTCATTACTCTCCCAATCGAAAGAAATGATATTAAAATCTCGATTCCCTTCCCTTTTAAGTTAATAAACAAATATATTTTGCAGTAAAATGTAAGGTATCAGATTGCATGTTCATTAATAAATGAAAACGGCATGATTTTATTTTACTGTCCGAAATTGTGGGCTCATTGATGCAACATTGTATTGGCCACAAGTATCGACACAGGGTATCGGTCTTTTATCATATAGTCGCCACGGACCGTGTAAAACGATACATTTACAACGTGTGAACAAATAAAAAAGAATTCGCACACGCAATGCTCAAGACATGTGTGGATCTAAAAGTATTTACTAACTACATTGGATACATTTATTTCAAATAAAGTACTAGGTATAGGTATTACTTACTCGCATCGCCCCGCGATTTCACCCGCGCTCTGCCTATGTTATAACACCTATAACAAATATACAAGCTTAGAGCCTTCTATGGATCTAATTAACCGTGTGAGGATTTGTCCGCTTATATTTTTTATAGTGTTTATCTTTAAGAGTCACAGGACAAGTCCGGTCTTTTTGAGAGGCATGTGAGGGGATACAGATCCAATTCGTAAGGGTCCTATGGAGATGTTTAATGTAATGTATTACAGATGCAAGGACACAGTTCCGAACTTGTCTAGATTATTGCCAAAAGTGTGTTGTTGATCTCAAACCCAGGCCTCGACGCGGGAATTGAACTCAGGACCTAGATTTTGGCAGGCGAGTGCACATACCACTACAGCACCGGGGCACAAATATAATATTAATTAAATATCTTCCCACAATTCTTTGTTCCTTGAAATAAGTCACTACTTTCCGTTACGTTGGGTGGCCCGACGATGACAGATATAGGCGATTGCCCTTCACGTGACGATGACATTGTCATCTGTTCTCTCGATTATTTGGTCCCTTTTTCTGTTATTACTACCAGATGATGTGATGAGTAGATTCTTATAGCCTTTTTGTCTTTGTCACTGTATTCTTTTTAAAAAGAATTATCTTTTTGGTAAAATGATGAAATGAAATGATGCATATAATTATAAAAGAAATGCTGTACTTTTGGATTATGTTGACGTCAATTTAATCTGTTTTTAACCCCCGACGCATAAGAGGAGTATTATAACTTGAATGTGTGTGCGTGTGTAGCAGTGTAGATGTGAAACGGATGGATTGACTGCAATGTGGTGTTCTTCATTTGAAAGCCAGTTTTCTAGCGGTGGTTTTTGTTGTCTTATTATTTCCGATTTTAACAATCATATGATTTTGAGTACCGAAGTGAGTATTTCTACAACTACAACTGAGCAAAATCTCGGTTAAGTACCCAATCTTACTTCTTTTTAAGTAAAGCAAAAAAAGTTTTAAATAAAAATCTCAATCATTACCGAAACAGCCAAAGTAAAGCTGCCCGATAACATCTCTTCCCGTATGTAGGTGACCTCCACTTAAACATACATTATAATTATATTTTATTTACACACAATAATATATTAAAAACCACTTACATACATCACACATTCATATCCCAGTAACATAACATTCATAACACAAATAAATAATTTCTAACCAAATGTAAACAAACAATAATTCGGCAAGCAAACCCGCGCGATATGCGTTGTTCCGAATTTGTGCAAATCTTGCATTTAAGTTAATTGTGGAATGTGAAGCCACGCGGAGGCGCATCGCGCGCGCGCAGTCGATCACAGCGTATGCTACGAGAGACACATACAACTCGTTCTCACGCGCACTCGCGTTTTGCCCACGCGTGAACTGTTCACTTACTACTTTGATTAATTACATGATATGTATTATGTGCTACATTGATCCTGTCTTGCTATCCTTCTAAAAACTAAAATAGTGTGTGTTGTGTGTGGCTAATAAACTTTGGCAATTCATCTTTGTGGTTTAATTCAACCAATATTACCACGCACACCCCCTAAAACTGGTGACCCCGGAACAAACTGAGGAACACGGAAGACAAGGAGCAATTCGCAGCCTGGATGTCGGCGTCGAGTGGTTCAGATACCACCGGTAACGTGGACACGCGTCCACGACGCCACTCCAAAATCAAGATGGCGTCTCCCGTCGTGCCCGCTTTAACAGTTGCAAGTAATCCAGTGAGCATAAGAATACCACCTTTTTGGCCTGAAAAACCAGCAATTTGGTTCGCACAAGTAGAAGGACAGTTTGCAATCATGCGCGTGACAGACGAAGCAGCCAAATTCTACCACATTTTGGTTTCGCTCGACCGTCAGTATGCTGCTGAAATAGAGGACATCCTCACTGGTCCTCCCAATTACCAACGCCTCAAAGAGGAGTTAATCAAAAGGTTGTCTGCGTCGAGAGAAAATAAAGTCAAACAACTTTTGACCTACGAGCAGCTAGGTGATCGCAAGCCGTCACAATTCCTTCGGCATCTTCAACATCTCGCCGGTCCAGATATCCCTCAAGAATTTCTCCAAACAATCTGGACGAGCCGACTACCCGTTTCACTTCAGCCTATCGTTGCGTCACAGCCTACCCTGGGTCTTGACGCACTCGCTGAACTCGCTGACCGCGTCCATGACATCGCAGTGCCATCTCATCAAGTTGCTGCAACCACAACGGTACCGTCATCATCAATAGCTGTTGAGGAGCTCACACGCCAGGTAGCTCAGCTGACGCGCCAGGTGAGCGCTTTAACTATCCAATCGCGACATCGACCTCGACCCACCGAGCGCCGCAGAGATGCGCAACGCAGCCGATCGACGTCACGACGTTCAGCGTCGAACTACCGCAAGTACCCAGTTTGTTGGTACCACTCACGGCATGGTTCCAAAGCTCGTCGGTGTATCCAGCCGTGCGACTACAACCAGGGAAACGAGAGAGGCAGTCAGTGATGGCGACTGATGATTGCCACAACCCCAGCTCAGGTCGCCTCTTCATCACGGATCGTGGTTCACAGATACAGTTTCTAATAGACACTGGAAGTGACATTTGTGTGTACCCGGTTTCAGCCCTTAAAAGGCAACTTTGTAAATCAACATATCAGCTCAGTGCTGCCAATGGTTCGACTATCGACACTTACGGCTACATGCAATTAAATTTGAATTTGGGTCTGCGGCGTGATTTTCCGTGGCGTTTTGTTGTTGCTGACGTCACAAAAGCAATCATAGGCGTAGATTTCCTTTCTCACTATCGTTTGGTTGTTGATGTTGGCCAACAGAAGCTTATCGATAGTCTAACCAATGTTAGCACTGTAGCTTGTTTAGATTTAAGCGACAATGCTGTTTTAAGTGTTAAGGTAGCTAGTTTTAATGGTGATACTGTGTATCATAAAATTTTGTCTAATTTCCCGGAAATTACACGTCCTTTTGGAACTCCTCAAATCGCAAAACACAATACACAACACCACATTCGCACCACACCAGGTCCACCTGTATCATGTTCTCCTCGCCGTCTCGCGCCTGATAAATTGAAGGTAGCTCGTCAAGAATTTGACGCTATGATTGCAAGCGGTATCGCACGTCCTTCTGACAGCCCTTGGGCATCACCTCTTCATCTCGTGACTAAAAAAGATAATGGGTGGCGTCCATGCGGCGATTACCGCCAATTAAACGCTCGTACTATACCAGATCAGTATCCGATTCGTCATATACAGGATTTTTCGCAAAACCTGTCGGGTTGTACTGTATACTCGAGTATCGATTTAGTGAAAGCATATAATCAGATTAGTGTTAATAGGGCAGATATTCCTAAAACTGCAATAACAACACCCTTCGGATTGTTTGAATTTTTAGTCATGACATTTGGACTTCGTAACGCAAGTAAAACCTTTCAGAGATTTGTTGATGAGCTTACTCGTGGCTTAGACTTTTGCTGGCCTTACCAGGACGATTTTCTTGTGTTCAGCCGCACGCCACGTGAGCACGAAGAACACTTGCGTCAACTTTTTACGCGAATGAGAGAATTCGGTATATTAATCAATCCGGCCAAGTGTGTCTTCGGTGTGTCTAATATTCAATTTCTCGGCTACGAAATCTCTGAAAGCGGCACCAAACCTCTGGACAGCAAGGTAAAGGCAATGTCTGATTTCCCTCTACCAAAAACCGTCCGAGAACTCAGACGATTTTTGGGCATGGTAAATTTTTACAGGCGATTTTTACCCAACGCCGCTCAGATTCAAGCACCCCTGAATGCCTTACTGTCCGGATCGGTTAAGGCATCCGATCCGATTGTTATGACTAAAGAATCATCGCAAGCGTTCGAAAACTGCAAGAAGAGTCTGTGCAATGCAGCACTTTTAGCTCATCCTGATTCGCAAGCTAAATTAGGATTGGCCACTGACGCCTCAGACACGGCGATAGGTGGTGTCCTGCAACAGCTCAAGGATGGAGACTGGCAGCCATTAGCATTTTTCTCTCGCAAGTTAAGCCCGTCACAAACGAAATACTCTCCGTATGACCGTGAGCTCCTTGCCATTTACGAGAGTATAAAATACTTCCGCTATATGCTGGAAGCTACTCACTTCACTATCTATACTGACCACAAACCTCTTTGTTACGCATTCAGTGAACGTAAAAGTAACTGCTCACCACGTCAGTATAGACACCTTAATTTCATCTCGCAGTTCACCACCGATATCGTTTTTATTGCTGGTAAGGACAACGTGGTTGCCGACACACTATCACGCGTCGATGAACTGCAGGTACCAGTTGACCTTGAAGTGATGGCTGAGCTCCAAGGTTCAGATCCAGACCTTGCGGAACACCTCAAAGGTGACACTTCACTTCGCCTTACACAGACGAATATACCTGGGAGTCGTACCGTTCTGTACTGCGACGTCAGTACACCGACACCCAGACCTTTCGTCCCTAAACAACTTCGAATGCAAGTTTACAACAGTCTCCACTCCCTCAGCCACCCCGGTGCAAATGCTACCGCCAAACTCGTTGCACAACGTTTTGTTTGGCCACTGATGCGAAGGGACTGCCGAGAATGGGCTAAGTCATGTTTGGCATGCCAGCGCTCGAAGGTAACGAGACACGTTGCCTCACCTTTAGGTACGCACGATTTACCTTCAGCACGGTTCAAACATGTACATCTAGACCTAATCGGCCCACTACCATCATCCAATAATTATCGGTACTGCCTCACAGCCGTCGATCGCTTTACGCGATGGCCGGAAGCTGTGCCTATTACCGATATTTCCGCGGAAACAGTGGCCAAAACGTTTATTTCCTGTTGGGTGGCACGATATGGTTGTCCTACCGAGATCGTAACCGATCGAGGCGGACAATTCCAATCGGCACTGTTTCAACAGCTTTCTCAGTCCATCGGTTACGATCACCGTAGGACAACGAGTTATCATCCGCAATGCAACGGATTGGTGGAGCGTTTTCACAGGCAACTAAAAGCTGCAATTACCTGTCATGCAGACACCAAGTGGACCGAATCACTTCCACTTGTGTTGCTAGGCATTAGGAGTGCCTTTAAGGAAGACCTCCAGACTTCATCAGCTGAGTTGGTGTACGGTGAACCACTTCGTCTCCCTGGCGAATTCTTCGGTCACGATATTGCGTACTACACCACCGACATCACCGATTTCGCGGCTCGGTTGAAGTCCTTTGCGGAAAATATTCGTCCGGTTCCCTCCCAACACCACTCAAATCGCAGAGCTTTCGTATTCCAAGATCTAGCTACATGCAGTCACGTATTCCTTAGGGAAGAAGTGATGCGTGGCTCATTCCAGCCTGCTTACACTGGTCCATACGAAGTGCTCAAAAGAAGGAGTAAAACATTTATTATTCGCGTTAGGAACAAAGATCTCACAGTAACTATAGACCGCCTTAAGCCAGCCTATATACTAGACGTTCGTGTACCCGTTCCTCGATCCTACACTGCAACTCCAGAACGTGTCCCTGTTCATCCACCGCAGGAAAAGACCGCGCTAACAACTACGCGTTCAGGTCGTACAGTACGGTTCCCTGACTTTTATCGCCCTTAGTCGGTCTCTGGAGGGGGATGATGTAGGTGACCTCCACTTAAACATACATTATAATTATATTTTATTTACACACAATAATATATTAAAAACCACTTACATACATCACACATTCATATCCCAGTAACATAACATTCATAACACAAATAAATAATTTCTAACCAAATGTAAACAAACAATAATTCGGCAAGCAAACCCGCGCGATATGCGTTGTTCCGAATTTGTGCAAATCTTGCATTTAAGTTAATTGTGGAATGTGAAGCCACGCGGAGGCGCATCGCGCGCGCGCAGTCGATCACAGCGTATGCTACGAGAGACACATACAACTCGTTCTCACGCGCACTCGCGTTTTGCCCACGCGTGAACTGTTCACTTACTACTTTGATTAATTACATGATATGTATTATGTGCTACATTGATCCTGTCTTGCTATCCTTCTAAAAACTAAAATAGTGTGTGTTGTGTGTGGCTAATAAACTTTGGCAATTCATCTTTGTGGTTTAATTCAACCAATATTACCACGCACACCCCCTAAACCGTAGATTAGCAACTTTCCCACACGACTTTGAACCTTGGTTAAAAAACATACCAAAATTAAGTTAGAAAAAATCCTTTGAACCCGGCAAAAATCTCCTACATTGTGATGTTATCACTGAGAATAATATCCCCATGAGCGATTTCCTTAATTTCGTGAGTCGAATCAAGGGATCGATCCCGCCCTGATCGCTAGTTAGTGATAACGTTTATGGGCGGACGCCGACTCGCAAATAACGAGTATCTTCAATAGGGATGATCGACGCACGTAGCAATCGATACTGACAACTGTTGCTGTGGCAATCGATTCGATTTGTCGCCTCAATTCTATCATTCCACTTTCTTCTTTCACTTTACTTTCAGAAAGCGAATATAATTCAAACACTTTCATTCGATCGGACTCATTTGATCAGCGTAACAGGAGGAGTGAATCATGGGCGTTAAATTAATATCAAATATTGAACCCAACGGAACTTAGTATTAAAAACATTCATAACTTAATTAAAGACGTCTTAATAATAAATTGCATCGATTTGTCTTAACTACCGACAGTGCCAACTGCAAATTACTTTGTAATATTAAACTAACCCCGCCTACAATAACAAAATGAAGAAACATCGATTCGAATTTAAATGATTCGATTATACAATAATCGATAAACGGATCATGCCTAGTTTGTTTCATTCGATCACGAGCATTCGTGTCTGGATGTCAATTGGCTATAAGGTTGCGAACTTTGTAGAAGATACGAGTACGAGAAGGTCGTGGTTTTATTGTACTTGTTTTTGTTAGCGAATGTGTTCCTGACGCGAGATAAACACGTGACCTGCGTATTTTATATTGCAGTTGTTTTAATGTTTCCAAACTGGTGATACACACCTGCAGTTCGACAGTACGACGCTTTATAGCTTAGCTCCTAGGATGAATGGTGTATAAAGTTTAGCAGTATCACATGTGGAGACCATAAAGTAATATGAAACATGTTGACGTCATAGTTTGGTGTATTGTCAAAGGACACAGCCAAGGAATTACTTTGTAACGTTCCGGAGTTAGTATTGAACTTTTATATTAATATGTAACTAAAGTGTATGGAAACTGCAAGAGACAGATAGTTAATTAGGATGCTGACCTATTTTAAATTAACTTCAAAAAGGACTTTCTGTATCTAAATTAAATATCTAATTTAGATAATGTTTTTCAATCGAACACAAAAAGTGCATAGATTGGGACTTAACTACCTATAAACAGAAGTATTTAATGAGAACTTCATATCGGACTTTCTATATTCAATATCTAATTTAGATAGGACATGACACTAACTGAAGATATCAATCAGTACAGTGAACTAAACATTAATATGAAATAAACCGAAGATATCAATTATCAATACAGTGCAATAAAGAAGGTATTAAACAATTATTCAACACAATAGCTCAAAAGTATTTCGTCAAACAAAACTTAAAAACCAGTCTAATTGCTGTAGTGTATAACATACAAAATAATATAAAAAACCCGCCAAGTGCGAGTCGGACTCGCACACGGAGGGTTCCGTACTATAAAAAACGGCAAAAGATCACGTTTGTTGTATGGGTGAATTGAATTCTTTTTATTTTATTTTTAGTATTTGTTATTATAGCGGCAATAGACATAGGTATACATCATCTGTGAAAATTTCAACTGTCTAGCTATCACGGTTCTTGAGATACAGTGGTGACAGACGGACGGACGGACGGACAGCGAAGTCTCAGTAATAGGGTCCCGTTTTTACCCTTTGGTTACGGAACCCCAACAAGCGACATTTTGTCTCGAAGGTCGCACTCTGCCCACGTTATCTCATTAGTCGGCGACTCTGCTCCTCAATCATCATACCTTTTTGTTTAGAGATTGGTAACAAATTGTCTAAGAGCTCATATCTAACAATAGTGAGGTATTGGTTTTGACAGCCGTCGGCACGGGTGGTCCAACTAATTGCTTCGCCTTGACCAATAATGTTTTAATGATCAATTTGGGACAAGCACATATATTTATGTTTATATATAACACTGAAGCTTTTAGTTATTTAAACTTTATTTTAAAAGTTTGCAAGTTTGCAAAGTAAAGTATATGTCTGTAATGTCCCACTGCTGGGCAAAGGCCTCTCGTCTCACTGAAGATATCAGTACAGTGAGGAGATTATAGGCGTCATCACCACGCTTGCGTAATAAGTAAAGTATTAAAAACAATAAAATTATTAAAACACTAACTAGTTAGACTATACCTATGTGTCATGTAGTCGAGTGATATCACAATATAACTCTAAAAAAAATAATCGATTTCAAAGATATTTTTTACCCTAACTAAAGGGTTTAGTTAGGGTGGTCCCATAAACTTGGAGTCGGTGTGTTTTACTTTGTTTTACTGCGGTTATCAATGTACCTTCAATAACAAAAGAAAATTATATTATTTTCATCTGTTTATGACACTACCTGTCTCTTGTGGTTCGTCGGTGGTCTCAATAGGGATACAGATGTTGAATTTTGTTTACGAACTAGCTCGTTTTGTTTACAGAGTTATCAATTCAACAGGTTATTTCATTGTCTGACAAAACCAAAATTCATAACGTGACTAACTTCAGCTGTCAGGATTTTTGGTCTAATATAACATAACTCTCATAGAGATTGAAAATATAAGCATCACAAAATATTTTGGTCACACGTTGCACTGGTGAAATATTACTTCAACAATTTGGAAACTCGTTCAAATATTATATAGATCAAATAAAACATCGGCGAAACGGCGCATACGTTGTTGATACTCGTTTCGTTAAAGCAAGCTTTGGTCATACGTTATTTTTTTAAATAAGGTTCGTATATCGCGCTACCGGAGTGTAACAATTAAATTTTCTATCACATACTCTTAGTAATCTAATGAATATCATTTCTTTACGCGTCCTCATGAATGTATTGAAAGCGACACGCCGCCTCAAACATGTAAATCTTCTTACTCACTAAACTTTATACATTTTCATTTACATATAAATAATGCATCAGTAATTCGAGTGAAATTACTCGGGGGAGTGAACACAGAAGGATATTAAATGCATATTAATCAGTTTAGTCCTGGGTTCGCATTTGCCTGTTTTGAATATATCCCCGCAGTAGAGGTGTTTAAGGTAAAAGGTTTGCTGACAATTTAAATGCAAAACTATAACTCTGTTTTATTTCGTTTGGGTCCATATTCATTTGAAGGTCTTAAAAATGTGTTATTAAAAGATGGACAGCCGCAAAGATATTATATTTGTGAAATTGTGACATTGATTATGTATATAAAAAGGAAACTTAAGATAGGTTAGTGACTAAGCTTTGTAAATAATTCAGTTTTAGTTGTGAATTAGTTATGTTGCTGTGTCTTAAAGTTCTTTTACTTGGCATGGAAAATGCTTGTACATAGAAAAGCTTACATAAAGTATTGTTACGCATATGGGACGCCACGGTGGTCTAGTGGTATGTACTCTCGGCTGCCAAGACTGAGCTCCCGGGTTCAATTCCCGGGTCAAACGAGAACATGTTGCTTTTCAAACATGGCTCGGGTTTGTGATCACCGACTCTCCTTCCTTCCTATTCCTTCACTGATGTCTTCAGTGAAATGAGATGGCCTTCGCCCAGCAGTGAGATATTACAGGCTAATACAACAATACATAGTATTGGTCTCATACAACAAAGCCAAAATAGACCCACTTTCATACACACTTACATCCCAAAAATAAATAATTCTACTCGTCCAATGCCATAATCATCTCACAAGATCGTATTGAAGTCGACAATTATATTTTCGTCACACGACATTAGGAAAGTTGAGGGTGAGGTCTTCAGAGAACAGATACTGATCATGACTTTAATTGTACGTGGCGCTAACGTAACGTTTCAGCTACAAGTAGGAATAAAGCTCGCGTTATATGCAGCCAGGTTAAATATAGACTACTTGAAATGGTACGATTCGGTGTGAACCTGTGAATATCACTTATTATTTACATAATAATGTTTTTAGAGTATGTTGCCTTGTTTTAATTTTGGCATTACTAGTTGACACCGCATTTGGCAAGCAAGGTGATTATGCCTTATCCTCCTCACTGTACTGATATCTTTTTACATAATAATGTTTTTTTAAAGTATGTTGCCTTGTTTTAATTTTGGCATTACTAGTTGACACCGCATTTGGCAAGCAAGGTGATTATGCCTTATCCTCCTCACTGTACTGATATCTTCACCGAAATGAAATGACTTTCTCCAGCAAAGGGGCATTACAGGTTAATACTTTGCTTTTACTTTACTTGTTGACATTGCTAGTAGCAAAAGTTTAGAATGTTCGTTGCTTTATTTCAAATAACTACAATCCCCAAATAGTGACTACCTTAAATGCCGTAACTTATTTTGTCGCTGAGAGGTACAAAACCAGCTAATTTCGACCATTGTCCAAGTTAAACTGTTACAACAGCTGTCAAACGCAATATTAACTTAAAATTAGTTTACAATACACCCTCATGATGTAATTGGCTGTCATTAAGAATGACAGCAAAATAACCCCAAATATTTACAAAATGGGACACAAAATTCTCATGTAAGTCACGGATGATTTAGCAATATATTGGGGGGTTAGTTTACAATGATCTCAGTGCCGTCGTCACATGCTATTTTAAGTAAATATCTGTTAAGCTTTTAATTTCAATTTACAAAATATACACTGAATGACCACGTTATATACCAGCCAAAACGTGCAGGGTAAAAAATGCGATGTCTCTTTTTTGTAATAAAAATAGTAAACATATAATTATATTATACGCAAAAGTATCTTCAAGTGTTGTTAGTGCTGCTTACGTATTTATTCCCAGTGTGAGATCGCGTCATGTAATCCAACCTTACCGGTCTAATTTGGGCCAAGTTGATTTGGTCGTTTTCTCATTAAACCAAATGCCCGGGTGGCCGGCGACGTTTGACAAGAGGAAATTGTCCCCAAGGATAAATAAAATTTGAACCGTTTGAGACTGCCTTGCATTAATATTGTTTACGACTGCAGTTTAACATTTTGCTATAACAAAAACAAAAATAATAATTCGATCTCGAGACGGTTCTATAATAGTTTCAGCGAGCTCTCGCATATTATCACTAATTGGATGTTTCTCTATTAATAACTGACTCAAAGTGAATGATCTTTATAGATAGATTTATTTGTAGGTTAAATAATAACAGTAATAGAAACTGCAACTAAAACAACGTATACACTTTGTAAACCAACGGTAAACTTTTGTGTTGTTTTTATAAAGATACCTAATAAAATAACCTTTACAACTTTCTATAAAGTTACATATCTTTGAAAGCGTATAAATATGCTGTAAGATTAAAAAATGAATATCAACACAAAGACAGGCTAATAATAAAGGCGGCCGAGGTGCCGGGCGAGGTACCGCAGTGGACAACTACGTAATTATCCTCACTCCCCGACAAATTGCTTCACTTATTTACGGTTAATGAAATTCAGATTTTATAATAGCTTCCCGAGTTTACACCCGTTTACGCATCGGTACTACAGCACCATTACTTTAAACTGCCGCCGCCTACCTACTAATTATTTCTCCTACTCGCTCGCTCCAGATTTATCATCCTCTTCTTTTAATTAATTACTTACTCCGACTTTCTCTGACCGCTTTCAAATCTGCCCAGTTTTAATTTGACTCGGCAAATGTCTCGAATGTCAATCAAAGAATTGGCGAATTGTACAAGCCGAGGAGCGTCCTCAATTAATCGACTCGTGATTACGTCTGCCGCCCTGCTGTGGAGAACGAACAGACATTTTTAACTTGAATAAGTAATCTCGGAGTGGAGTGTTTGTATAAGGGAACTTGCAAATGTCTCGCCCTCGTCCTTGTTACTTTTTAAAATTCATCAGAATATAAATTGGGCTCATCCCTTTGAATCGGGAAGGTTTCCAACCTAAGGAAAGTCCATCAAAAAGGTAATTAAGATGAATTAACGATCGAGGCCGCTGCTGTGCCTAAGCTTTATTCCCTCTAATTGGCTCCCACGCCACATAATTTTTACAGCAAATTGCTGGACTAACGATTAACTTCACTCGTTGCCCAATTTTCTGGGACAATGGTCTAGGTAGTAGGAAATTGAAGAAATATGTTAATTTACATTTTGTCTTTAACCGGTAGACCGAAAGATTATAATTATGTAACAAAATTATATTATAACAACTTGCTTTGTTATTCCGTCGTTTGGAAGGTAGATAATGAATCAATAATTATTTTTATTCAAATAGGACTGCTGCATAGCTATGTCTTATACATTTCTTGAATTCTATTCTAACTAAACTTTGAATAATCAAATTGTTTCTCAAAACAGAATTATGTTTGTTTATTCATAAAGTTTATTCTAAACGTCGATGAAATGAATAAAACTGAATAAATTATTTGCAAAGATAACGTTTAAACCTATATTTATAACAAAGTTATGATAAGTTAAGAATAGTAAATTTCAATAAATTAATTGAATCTAATAGAGTAGCTCAAATTAAATAGAAGATAGTATAAAAATTAACGGTCAAACAATTAACCAACGAAACAGTCGTAATAACTAACAATCAAGTTTGACAATGAGCCTTATAACTCACTATTGATAAGAATCTTTTATTAAATACTACCACAATACAAATACAAGGACTTTATTATAATAGGCCAAGTGATTATGAAATTAAATGGAATCTATTATGGCTTTTAGTACAGGTCTGGATTATTTTTTTCTTTGTTTCTTTAAATGCTAATAAACGGTAATTAATTATCTTCTTGCTTACGTTGGTATATGATTGGTGTTTTGTATACCATATAGCGTAGCTTAGGTGAAATATGCCCTTGGTGGATACCAAATATAGCAAAGCACAGCTTAAGTGAAATATACACTAACGATGATAAAAAACTACTAACGCGTCCTCTTTTATCCAAATCCATTCAGCTATAGGTAATACAGAAAATGAGTAACATACATACATACATCCCATCAACATCAAGTTTCATATTTATAATAATTTGTGGTAATGACACAAAGCTTCTTAATTTAAAGACTTCCCACAAAGCTGTCAACTTTGTCTTAAATAAAGTACACTATTTGTTAATTAAACAGGAACAACACGTGTGTTTCCGGAGCTAGGGTCAGGTGTCAGTGAAATCGTTGTCGGGTTCTCTACCGCCCACTGTAACTAGACCTCTGTTCACAGTTGTTTGACCCGCCCTATTCTCCAAAACTTTTTGAGATATCCTATTATTTTCGTAACCTAATATTGCTTGTATTTGGTATCTTAAAGCCTACGTATAAAACTTTAGAATTTAGTCAGAATATCTTGTATTATAATTGGTAATTTTATCTTTGCTCAAGGGAATGTTGCTGGCCGTGAATATAAAAGACATTGTAGGGCACTGTCACTTATTAAAATTATGAAGTTATCAGCAGATACAGTGAGGAAGTAATCACCCCTATACATGAAGAACGCATTCACAAACTTAAATAGTTTACAAACATACTGCTTTTTATCTTAGGTAAGTGAATAGCCATATTTTAAAAATAGTAATAAAAAATCTGTTTACAATGGGCAAGGAATTAACCTTTTATCAAATTTGGGTTTCTTATATAACCATTTCGATTCAAAATAGATGTCTAATTAAAATGGGCAAAGAATTTTAACGACATTTTACCAAACAGAGCAACAAAATAGTATTTCATTTACCACAAACTATGCTACATAGAGCAATAGTAGTAACAAATATACCTACCTAGTTAAGTAAAGCGACGTCGTACTAACACGCAGTTCAAGATATTCTGGTTATCCCTTATCTACCTCACACCTTGGGTCGCTAGTCGTTATTCAATAAAACGTCGCAAGGCGAGCCCTTACCCACTTGAGCAATAGTCACTGCAATATCTTTCAGCAACAACTGTGCTTATACCGATCTATGTGGATCTATGTAGTAATGTGTTAAGTGATCTTTGGCCAACTTGTAAGTGATTTTCGTAATAAGAACATTGTGTAGGAAAGAGATAAATGATAAAAGTTTCATTAGACAAATTGCAGTACTTTAGTTAACCTCTTGTTGAGTTTATCTAAAGGTTTATCTGATACATACAATGTTTGTTGATTTAACACTTTTTTTATTAATAAGTACATTATAAAGGTAAGTAAAGTATTAAGCCTGTTATGTCTCACAGCTGGGCAAAAGCCTCTCATCTCACTGAAGATCACCAATTAAAAAAATCTTAATACAACATAAATGATACCTAAAGGTGTGACATAACAAAGACATTATTTGTATTCAATAGGACACATCAATGAAAATTATTCATTACCACTATTACGTTATCAATTACACAAGTAGAATCCAAAGTCATTATTAATCTGCGACACCACGTACAAAACTTCGACGTCCATGAACTGTTTCAGTAGAAAGATAAATTTAATTAATGTACCACTTAGAGGCAGTTAAAAACTGAAAGCTTTTTATAATTGCTTCGTAAGGAAACTGTGTCGAGTTTCAATGAGGGGAAACCGTTTAACTGCAGCTGTATCGGCCTTGAGCGTATCTGTAAGCAACACTGTTCCCTAATAAATGACGATAATTTATTAATTTAATTTATTCACTGCTTTCCTTACGTAAGTAAATGTAGGCAGATATCTATTTGATACGGGGTAAATTGGGCAATCAAATTGGATAAATTGAGGTGCTGTTTTGGCTGAATGTTGTCTTAGTATACTGCGAGTAAAGTTAGTGCCGGTGGTAAGTTCGTGTAGGTTAGTGATCAAAGCTGTTGGTGTTTATAGTGCCTAGAGACAGCATGTCTCCGTTCATAACGATGGAAAGAACTAGGACTGACAATTTAACTTGCCTTTCAGATCACAGTAGCACTCAGAAATGTCACCCCATCTAAGTAGTGGCAAAGCTGCTAAACTTTAAGAGCAAGATTTTTATTTATGGGGAGTAGAAGTGCATTCGGATTTCAAACATGTTTCATTTATTTTTTCTAAATGTCAAATGCTTCGGAGTTCAAATTATTTTAAATTTAGAAATCGACTAGCAGCGCTCCGCGTTCTTACCCGCGTTGTGCCCGTTCCCGTGGGAATTTCGGGATTTTTTATACATATAAACCTTCCTCTTGAATCACACTATCTATTTTTAAAAATACCGCGTCAAAATCCGTGCCGTGGTATTTTATCGCAAACCAGACTGACGCGGCCGGGGACTTTGTTTTATAATACTTAGGTAGTAATCAGGTGTCATGATTCTTGAGTGTTTCTCTCAGTAGACACACTGCTACACTATCAACATTTAAACATAAAACGTAAGTAAATAAACTTGAATTATCAAAATGAAAACTTCAATAGCAGTAATGACTTATAAAATTGCATTTTTCAAATTGCAATATGAAATGTTGAGACATATAATCTGCTCTCGATAGTCCCGCTTACTGAGATGGAATTTTCTATTAGTTCATGATTGATTGAAGACTCCAAGAGTCTACGCTTTATGATCAATCCTCCTTTTTAGATCAATTTATATTTGCAGTATAGCTTGATAGTAATATCATCATTTTCTTTCAATATTGCCTGGTATAGCTTCTTTTATACAATTAGGAACAGAAAATAGATTTAAGGCTTATGAGAATTACCCGTATTATGTATATTTGGTATGTATGTATATCTATGTTATACAAATACTAGCAACGCCTAATTATTATATTAACACTAGCAGCGCCCCACGGTTTTTCCCGCGTTGTACCCGTTCCCGTGGGAATTTCGGGAATTTTTATACATATAAACCTTCCTCTTGAATCACTCTACCTATTACAAAAAACCGCATCAAAATCCGTTGCGTAATTTTAAGATTTAAGCATACAGACAAACAAACAGACAAAAATAGCGACTTTGTTTTATACTATGTAGTGATTACGTGTGTATATTTCAGTTATGTGGTAGAGTCTTTATTTTATCCTGCGAGCTTTTATGGAATGTTATGTTTGAACGCACTAATCTCAGAAACTACCAATCCGATTTTAATAATTCTTTTTGTAATAGATAGCCACATTCAACGGGAAGGTTATAGGTTATTTTTCATCCCGAAATTCCAACGGGAACAGACACATCGCGGGTAAAACAGCGGGAACTGCTAGTTATATACATCTAAGATGTCTCTCAAAATACATGATAGAATTAAAACAATGTCATCTACTACAGTCCTTTTTCCACCAAAAATACAGACAACATACACATAAATAAGTATAAAATCTTTTTCCAAACTTTTCCTTGTACTGTGCTATTTCTAGACAATCTAATACAATTTGAGATAATGTAACTTGTCTTGTTTATCCGATCTTGCTGTTTCATTTTCCATTAAATACGAGTTATATTGAACTGAGGGACCGATGTTGAAAGTGAACAAATTAATAGAAAATCTAGGTATTTGTATTTACGCCTCGGTGGTCTTGTGGTATGTGCACTCGCCTGCGAAGATTGAGGTTCAATTCCTGGGTCGAGCGAAAAAAACATGTTTTCAAATATGGCTCGGTTTTGAGATCACGAACCCGCATTTGGCAAGCGTGGTGATTATGCCTAATCCTCCTCGCTGAACTGATATCTTCAGTGAGATGAGAAGCCTTTGCAGCTTTGCCCAGCTGTGTGGAACATTCCAGGCTAATACTTTTTTAATTTTTTTTATTTGTATTTTTTTGGAACATTGATGTTATGATACAAAAATATCAAGTTTAAACGTAATTCATATAAATTGTTTTCAATAAACTGTGACCAAGTTGGTCCAAACCAGACAAGGTCACCTTTTTGGCTCTTTCGTGTTTCATTGAGGTTAGCATCGATATAGAATTTATTGTATTATGGAGTCTTGTCTTCTCGTTTAATGCCAAATGTAATAGAATATTGTGGGAATTAATTAATAATATTATTATGATCTAATAACATACTGCCGTAACTAAGGGTATTACGACTATCGCATAAGAAACAAACGTAATCCAGCCAAACCACTCAAGAAATTAAACGGTTAATTTAATAATGTAACAACGAAAACAAAGCACTATTCCATTTTGTAAACATAAAAGCTGTAAGCTGAAATTTTTATGAGTCCAAGCGTCTGCCAACGTGAAAATTTTTAAAAAGGTTTTTCAAATTTTGTGATTCATCTCTCAACTCCCTAGAGGGAACCATACGTACCTATCTTTGTTTAACCCGGGTACATTAAACATTTGTTCTCCGCAAACACAGGTCCAGATTTGCGTAACGTGAGTGGGAAATTGCCAAGTTACCTTTCTGCCCTTAAATCAGTCAATGTCGGTTTATATCTAAGAATCGTGTTCTATTAACAAGCATCGATGTTCGCTGTTCGCACATTTGTTTCAAATGAGTTATTTCTCTTGAGAACTCGTTGAAAATATTCTTTGAAAAGTTTATTATATTTTTTTTTTGTAGAATTGTGTTTTTGATTAATGGTGTAGCTTATTGTAGTTCGAGTGAACGCTGAAATTGGTAGAGATGTTATATGAGAACTTTTTATTAATGCCTTGAGAATTAATTCAATCTAGACTTGCATTTAAGGACTTAAGCAATAACTTGAAGTTCGTGAGTTTATTAACGAGCAGAAAATTATTAACGAAACTAATCCCTCGGCCTGTTTTACTTTGATTTGGTGTCGTCTGAGATTTTATTTATGTGGCGGGCATTTTTCCACAAAAGCACGCAGGGTCAGCTTAAGAGGGAGGAAACGACTTCGGCCTAATCCGCTGACTTTTATTTATTCAGTGAATTAATCTCAGCCCGCTTAGGGTGGGGACACTGGCCCTTACATTTTGCGGTCTCGATTCGATACCACGGGTTCTCGACTGGACCACCAGATAAAACATAAGCCGACTTCCTTGACACGGTGAATTTATTACACGCGTAATAGATTAAAGGACATGAAAGTAGTGGCAAATTATTTATTTTGTACCGGTAACCGTTGGCAGGTGCAACATAGATACTATTGTTGGAACTGGAATGTGCGTTATGGTATCACTATCTGGGGTATAGTAAATATATCGTATATGACAGACGCTATAGACAAAACAAGGGCATAAGATAAGGTCTTGTTTCAGTATCTATATTACTTTTACTGTCACAATCAGAAATGTCCATTAAATCGACACTTAACTAATTGAGGTTTATTTTTCAAACATTACATATCGAAATCACTCATTAATCACTACATAGTATAAAATAAAGTCGTCTCTGTTTCGTGTCTGTTTATCTGTATGCTTAAATCTTTAAAATTACGCAACGGATTTTGATGCGGTTTTTTGTAATAGGTAGAGTGATTCAAGAGGAAGGTTTTTATGTAAAAAAAATTCCCGAAATTCCCACGGGAACGGGCACACCGCGGGTAAAACTGCGGGGCGTATCTACTAAAGCATTGACGTCTCTGAGTATGGCTGTCAGAGGCACTTACTTAATATCATTAAATCCTAATGAATCTTAGTGCCTCCTAATGAAATACGTGAAACATTGAAATAAATTAAAGATTGTAACCCTTAGTAGCATTGTTTGTTGGAAACAATCGCATTTAACTATAGAAAGCTAAAAAGCAAAATAGAAGGAGCGAGATTGCGTGGGCTTAGCGGATTGGAATTCCATTCTTTTCACGCTATTCTCCGTTTTACTAACGGTGGGTTGATATTTAACTGAAGGAGATGTAATTTTTATTATTGCGATAAAGCCGTTCAAGGTTCGTCGGTCACGTATTCATCAAAAGAAGTCCTGTTTGTTATTTCTGTGCAATTCGTTTTTTATTTACGGTAAATAATGTATTGTTTATTTTTATATCACTGATTTTTTTTACATCGCTTTGTTACTTTCCCTTTCATCCAAACCATCCCGAGAATCTAAACATATACAAAATATATATTGAGTAAAGTTACATAAAAGTCAATAATCCCTTTTATAGTTTCGTTCTAAAAGTTTTAAACAGTGTTAACAGATAGATGGCTAAATTTCTCCAGAATCACAATAAAATGATAAAAGTTTTAAGTTAGTAAGAAAGAGATATAAATATTTAATTTTCTGTGAAATGGAACGTAAAAGTAGATAAATAGTAAACTGTTGATATGTTTATTATCAGTGCGTTGGAAAACATACAACTGGGCATCGAATGTGGGTTATTTTGGAATAAGAACTTTTATAGTTACCGCTTTATTCTGGTCTTCCTTTGATCGTGTGTGGCCTGCATTATATTATGTAGGGCGTAGACGCAACAAGGTGATTTTATGAATCTCCAATTTAACGACTAACATCTCCTTTTGTTATTGACTCATTCATAATTTTATGATAATACATTTTATCACCTGTTGCCGTATCCTTTCAACCATCGCGATAACTTAACAACCCATTTTGGTATAACAAGTCTTACAATGAAAAGCGTTTAATGTTTAAAACATGAAGGATATTTTTAAAGGAAATGTTTTTAAAAATAGCCGTTATTTATTGCAACACCCTTTATATAGCTGTATGGAAGTGCTGTATTTCACCAATACATAATCTCCATTTAAGAAATCAGTTATGCCTGATTCGCACGAGCGCTTTTTATCACCCATTATAAAAGCAGCGACAATAGAACAAATATTAATTACCGAGTACGATTAATCGTCTATAAGATTGTTTTTAAAACTCAGAATCTTATTTCCAGATGTTTTAAATGTTGCGAATAGAGAATAAAACGTCATATAATTATTATCACGAACGCTAGAAAAGAGCTATAGAAGGCGTTGTAAAAGCGCTCGATTGAATAAAACCAAATTAGTTCAATTCAATGTATACGTTTCGTGTAACCAAGAAACCATTACTAAAACGGAATTCGTATCAAAATGTTTCGTTAAAGCAAAATAACGTCTTCCATGTCTTTATAACGAATTAAAAATAAACCACACGATTCATATCCGTCACATGAGTCTAAGTAGAAATATTTGTAGCGTCAAGAAAACACAGGAAACGTTTAAACGTTTACCTTTGTTTCTATGTCACGCACTCTATTACGAATGTTAAAAACATTATCGTAAACAATGAGTTATAGCGTCAAAGGTTACAAAGAATAGCTTTTAAGGGTTAAGTGAGTTATGTTTTAAATTCGGTTCGACCTTCTGTTTAGGAGTCGGGGCCGTAAGTGCTCTAACGTTTTGACAATAACCTCGCACTCTTGTGATCGTTTAGACGTGTTAGAGATTTTGGTTATTCAATTCTCAAACTGAGCTTTTTATTGAAAACTCAATTTGAATTGATTTATTTTCCATTTATTAAATATTTTTAATATCGATACGTCATACGAGTATGTTAGATATGCATATTTGCAACAAATAAAGTTATTTATGTTCCTCCTCACTGTACTGATATCTTCAGTGAGATTAGAGACCTTTGCCCAGTGGTGAGACATTACAGGCTTTAATAATACTTTACTTTATACTTTATGTTTATTAAAATTGAGTACTTTTCATTACAAAGTAAGAGTAGGGATTCTAAAATGTATTGTTCCACTTTTTATTCCAATTTGCATATCAAAGACGTTGAGAAATGTCTAATAGAAGTTTTTGCATTCCTAACGAACCTCGGGAATCAATACGCATTAAATGAAGCGTGTTTGAGCTTCTTACAACTTCGGTCTCAAAGTTTTAGTCTAGAAAACGAAATGAGTCGAGTACGGTCAAGGAACTTGACAATAGACCACTTTGTAGTGAAAATAGTTTGACTTTTGAACCGTTATTAATCACCAACGCTCGTTTTTTTTTTCCAAAAAGGGTAACTAACTTTTTGTGGTTGGTATCATGAAAATATATTACTTTGATTATTTGGTTATTACTACATTTCTCAGTAGAACATAGTTACCGAAACATCAAAAGGGCTTGTTTAAACTTTCCAAGGTAATATCAAAATTAGTTCTAAATGAATATTTCCAAGGTTTAGGTTTTATTATTATGAACCAGACGTTGTAATTACTTATGTAAAACATTTTATAGTTAAGAATTAACTTCGAAATAATCGTATACTTAGAGCTCACTTTATTCACGTGCTAAATTTTACAACTGCTGCAAATTTTAAAGTAAAGAATGAGTTATAATGAAACCCGAGCCCCAATTACAGCTATGAACTACGAAACTAGAGCACGCTATGATTTTTGGCGCAAATGATCGTTCTGATTGTAATAGTTTTAAATTACTCACTTAAGAGCCAAGCATAATTTAATAACAGCGAGTTAATATTGTTCAGTGGCAACAACAGGCCGTGGAATACGGCCAATAAGTGCAATTTTATGCCGTTTTTATTATGATGCATAATCATGAATCACCTATAACGACCTTCTGTCCGAAGAGAAATTATGCGCCACACTCCGAATGTATATACATAATAATATACATTTTTAAACATTGGACCGGAACGGGCAAATAATTTAATGCTTCATTTCAACCGCATTGTTCCGTCAGAGCGGGACGCTGAAAAATTCATAATTTCCAGCAAATAGGTTGCAACAAAATTAGTTTGGCGCTTTGCTATAGAAATGCTTTTGTGAGCTTTAAGTATTTAAGGTTGTTTCGAATTTTTCTGAGATTTAACATTCAGCTGGATGATTTAAAATTACAGTTGTAAAACGAACTAATGTTAGACATACCACACAAGATTATACAAAAGATTTAGTCTCAAGTTGATTACCAAACATATAATTACAAGGTATTCAAATAAACAAGACAAACTTTAACATACAAATTCCTTCTTACACTTAAATAATAAGCAAAGCAAAACCAGTACCGCAACTAATAAAACGGTAAACAAATCCGTTCCATTCATTAAACACAGGGCCGCTAATATCTAAAATCAATTTCTAAGTACAAGCCGGGGTTGAGTGTTTCACCTGCATTATTTATCGCGTTACATTATTAACTGCATATCAAGGTAGATGTTGTGGTAGATGGGTATCGAGGGTACACGGTGCTGGTGCCCGCGTCGAGTGCACGCGCTTTCCTCTGACGGAGATATGGATCTGGGTGTGCGTGCTCGTTGGTTAGGACAGCACGGCATTACTGCAGAATAGAATGGGCATTATATATTCGCGTTGTTAAAATATCTAACGTCTTAGCACTAGTGTGTTTGTGGAGAACGTTAAATATGTTTATATAAAATATTTGAATGCATTTTTACTTGTTTTTAAATTCTAATATTTTTCCTGTCACGAAAATACTTAATTACTTACAATGTTAATTGCCATGCCTGCCATAGAAAAAATGAGTGAAAAGATACGCAGACGCAGTTACAATAGAGAAGGGTTATAGTGAAAAAAATCTATGCAAGTAAGGAAGTTTTTATCGTTTGACGTTTTTATATTTTTAGTTATCAATCAACATTAACCTTCATCCAAAACTCTGTAAACAGCTTTTGGCGTATCAGAATAACCCTAACAAATAAACATAACATCACAACCAAATGTTTAATCGAAAGGACTTTTAGAACACCATATGGTACAAGATAACGGCTTTTTATCCAACAATGCAAACACATTGTATCGTATCTAATGTTTCATGATATTTTAAAGGTTATGTTTTGTATTGGATATCGGATTTGGATCAAGACCTTTATTCAGAAGTTGCAATCTTTACGTCATCTGTTCATTCATTCATTTCGAGAAGGTTAGTCTTTAGGCCGCCTTAAGGCCTCACGGTCTAACGTTTGAAACAACCGGGACCTACAGCTTAACATGCCCTCCAAAACACGGTAGCGCTCGGATAGAAATGCCACTATCGTCCACCTTCCAAGTACGGTCCGTGCTGCACGATGCTTAACAATCACAATGCACTAACATCTTTTAGTCAAACTCTAGGTCATCTGTGAAAGTGGTATTTCACAACAACTGCATGAGTTTTTGTACGTCGCCGTCCATTAGTTCATGACCGACCAATGGAAACAAGTACCCTCGAACTTGAGTGTACTCATAATTCTTTTGTCTGAGCAATTATAGAACCTTAAAAATATTGATTTCATCTTTTCCATTATTATTTATTTTCATAGTAAATCTTAAATACAATAAATTGCATGGTAGAACAAGAAATAAAGGTTTAGAGTATTAAGAGGGTGTATATTTATAGTAAGTAAAAAGTATTAGCATGTACTGTCCCAGCAAACAGCTGAGCAAAGGCTTTTCATCTCACTGAAGATATCAGTACGGTGAGGATTAGGAGTAGTCACCACGCTTACCTAATACGGGTTGGCGATCTCAATCCCGAGTCTTGTTTGAATAGTAGGAAATATACATATAATATACATATATAGATTGATAAACAAATCGGTGAAGGAGTCGAGGTATCCAGTAATGTAGTCACGTAATCATTATAATCCTTCCAGCACTCATCTTTTATTGCGATTGAATTTTCAATCGGACTTTGATTGATTGAAACGACTGCGCCGACCCTGGATTGGTTCTTAAGTGGCAAGCAAAAAGCTTTGATAAATCTGGTAAATCTCAATACAAAATAAGAGGATCAAATTCTATTTACTACAGGGATTTTGACAGAAACCGATTAGGGATTTGAATCTTGGGAATGTTTTTTCTTTTTTCTCAAATTAATTCTTTTCAACTTTTTTGTTGCAAAAGTAATCCTATTTTAGTAATTAAAATGAACTACACTTGTTATGGTTCGTGGGTTTGTTCGACAATTTTGTTGTTATAAACAAATGTTCTTCATTTGAATACAATAGTTATCGCACCAAATGTTCAGACTACAGAGGCATAGTGTAGATACATAGATAGTCCGGGCTTACATTTACACCTAAGCTCTCCCTGTAGTGCCGCTTCGGCATTCAGGTAAGGCCCAAATTAACATGAACATGGGCCTAGTTCATTTGGGCAAGACAGCGGTAAACAAAGACATAAATCCACTAGATATTCTGTACTGAATTCAAAAATAAAACTGAAGCAAGATCAGTATAAACTTTTTGGAAAAAAAACTTTAATTAGGCTGATAAATAAAAGCACAGCCACGCCCTCTATTCTTTTTTTTGAACAAGAGGTAATCGTCTAAAAATAAATTAGTAATATAAAATCTTGTTTCACAAATTAGTACTAAAACGAAATTATTCGCACAGACACGTTATAAAATATTCTGCTGTTATAACAAAATGCTTTTAGTTTTTTATGGATTTTTATCTCTGGAGACTATTTTAATATTGAATTTTTAACAGCTCTTATATATATATATTTCAATCTCGATGTTAAAATTAGATATTTAATATTCGTAAACTTCGCAATTTATTTTCAAAAGATTCTACGCTTTATGTATTAATTTCGAAATATTAAACAGTTTTATGACACTTTTATTAGTTTCAAATATTTTTGTCGGTCGGTTTATATAACCTATTATATTACCATAACGCAGACGTAAGTTCGATCCTTAAGGACAATTTAATTGATGTTTACTATGATATGTTCTGTTTTAAATGATGTTACATCCTTTTTTCCGGAACCATGTTCTCTCTCTTCTCTCTCAGTAAAAAATCAGTATATATCTTTGCAAGCAGCGCCCCGCGGTTTCACCCGCGCTGTGCCCGTTTCCATGGGGAATTTCGGGATGAAAAATAGCCTATGACCTTCGTGTTGAATGTGGCTATCTTAATACAAAAAGATTTATTCAAACCGGACTGGTAATTCGATAAATAAGCACGAACGTACAAACAAACAAACTTACTAATTTTACTTCATATCAGTACAGATGTAAGTTCCCATTGTTCATTCTTATATTTTATTTTAGAAATATAGCTGAGATTTCAGATCCTATATCCTCCTATTTTGTTGTTTGTTTTGCACCTTTCTACTTATGTTGTTATTCAGTGTGCGAAAGCTCTTTACTCTCTAGAGATCTTTCAGGCAGTTAATTTACTTTACTGTAACTCAACAGACAATTTATAGTAGTAACTGTGCCGCGTGCCCATTCCTGTAGAAATTTCAGGGTTTCCAATAGTTATCCAGCTAATAGAGCTAAGACGAATCGAAAACTAAATATCACGAAAATCGAACCAGCCGTTTCGGAGTTATGTATAGTGTAACTTGCACGGATTGCAAGTTGTGGGTAATTTCATAAAGCGTGCATCCACGGATTGCCAAATACAAAATTTTGAGAGGCAGCGAAAAATGCCCAAATGTACTTATATTTTTCCTTCTTCTAGCGCCGAATATTTTTTATATTTTGAAATATACGAGTGTTAAATACTTATACTATTTTAACCCAGTACCTATTATTTTCGTTTCATTACCTATTATTTTTACACAAATACCTATTATTCTTATTCCAGTATTCTGTATGTGTTTGAATGTGGTCACCTTGCCCCGGGCGATGTCCCGATCCTGTAATTACGAGTACACATCCCACTAACGCAAATAGAAACAAACCCACTTCGTATTATGTGAATAGGGGTTCGGGTCTGCCCGAAAAATGTATGGAAAATATACTGAGTGAAGATGGAGAAATTACCTATTGTAGGCATGTTTTTTGATGGGAACTATCCTGCTAATATTATAAATGCGAATGTTTGTGAATATGTATGTATGTTTGTTACTCTTTCATGCAAAAACTACTGAACGGATTTGAATGAAACTTTATAGTAAACATATCAGAATAACACATGGGATACATTTTATCTTGAAATTCCTAAAGGAATGGGTACAAAGCGGGTGAAACCGCGGGGCGCGGCTAGTACTTAAAATGTATTTCAAAGAGTGAACATTTAAACTAATAAACTAAAAGAAAAAAATATCTTTGGTAAATAGGCCTTATAAGTATAGATTTTGACTATTTCTATAGAAATAAGTCAGGATAATAGTAACATTATTTTACACCCAGTTCTAATTCAGTATATCTTACTGAAATAAAGTTTGAAAGGTATAATATAAATGACTTGATGATAATTGTAAATTTAATATGATTGAATTTGTACAGTATCGGTGCGAATATTCTCGCATTTCATACTATAAGTAGAGCAACTTTTACATATCCTACGACCACCCCTTGTTATTACAAGAGTATCAAAAACAAATCAATATAATAACAGTTCATCCACCAACTATTTGGCATCAAATCGGTTGTGTACCTTCTAACCCTCAGCTTAATATTTAACGAGGGACCACAAATTATTTATTCACACAACGCGCAAGTAAACAGCCTACAGTTGTAAACTATCCGCTCGGGAGTTAAATAAACAAAATAGCCGATAGACCGGCGATAATTTCGGTTATATTACGGTTATTGCGGATCGGGCGTAATCTGGTCACCTCTGAATTAGATATCGGAATCTTGAATATCATATTATCTAGCCTGTAGGCTAAGCCTTTGGCGCTGGAAGGCCATTTTGTACCTGAACACAACGTAATATTGTTGATTGTGTTATTATGTTATCATTGACGTACTAGTCTATGTTATTGTTCGCTCCATTATCCTAATAAAATAGCCGAATTAATTGTTCGTAGTGGATTGGTTTGAAAAGGATTTTGCATGTTAAATTTAAAGGTGCAATGTTTCGTGCATGCTGTTAAAGTGACATTGTTTGTTACCTTTCATGATTCGTGGCAGCAATGTGGAAGGTATCGTAACGCATATTATACATATACATTTTATGTAACACTAGCCGCGGCTCGCAGTGTTACCCTTGTGATACCCGTTCTCGTGGGAATTTCGGGATGAAATGTATCCCATGTGTTTTCTCATGTATAACCTATATTACTGTAAAGTTTCATCTAAATCCGTTTAGTAGTTTTTTCGTAAAATATGTAGTAACATACATACATACATATTCGTACATCCTACACATCCACACCCTGGAACTCAAACGTGTTAAGTATAACACCTAATACATAGACGAGAACTAATTCATCTTTCAATTCCAATGTGAATACAACATATAGATACAATTAAGCGCATAATTACCCACATTAACATGTTCGTATCTCACAGATATCACGTTCCTCCCCTACCACGCAATCAATATCGATAAATAAAACAATAATAAACATTAGGACAACCCTATCGGAGTCAGTCACGTGCGAGTTAAATGATCCAGAACGGGAAGCAATATACCTATTGTTTACAGCATTTTGTTGTCGTTTATTAATATTTATAATATCTATCGATGTGATAATGTCGATTTTTATTTATGTTTTTACACTTGGTAGAGTTTGGTTTAGTTGTTTAAATAGTAGGGGATATTTTCTATGGTGAATTTGTTTTACTTTGGGGTAAGTATCGCTGGTTAAGAGAGGCATTTTTTATTGATTGTATCTATGAATAGTTCTATAGATATTGCTATCTAGATACTAGTGAGCAGTTAGCTGTCCACTGATACGCATTGGGAAAAATGTAACATTTTGTACACTATGAATTGGTGTACCTAATTGACCTATGGCTGGTATTTAAAATAACCAAATCTATTTACCCAAATATCTTTAAACAATCCCGATTGAAATTTATAGGCCGCTACGACAGTAAGCCGACAGTAGCGAATAGACGATGACAAAGTAAGAAAAGACATGATTTATAATAAATACCAAGCGCTGATTGGTGAAAAATTCTAATTTCAAATATTCCACTAATCAACACACAGTATTTATCATATCATGGTCTATTGCACATGCTGGTGGTATGCAATAGATGGGTTTGCTTGGGTTGCTTTAAAAATATGAAATGAAAATGTATTTCTATGAAAAACCGCCGCCACCCACGACTCATGCAAGTTTTTAATATGCAAATGTGAATCTTTACTGTAACTGTTAAAAATTACCTACTTCCTCTAATTTAAAATAACTTACAAGCAATAACTATGTAAATTGGTTCATTTAAACTATAAAGTGTAATGAACTCAACATAAATTCCCGCCAGAGGGGCATATTACTTTCCTATACCAATACTGTAAAGAGGTAGAGTTTGAAAGTTTGGATGCACGAGATAATCTTCGAAAACACGATCAGATTTTCGAGAATCTTAAAGAAAAAAAATATAACTTTTCAAATTATTGTTCGTATAGAAATCCATTAGATTTTTGGATTAGTTATTAACGTATTACTACGGTTTTTGTCACGGCACAAAAAGAAATAACCCAATTTTCTTGCATGACAATTTAACTTACCCGATATTGAGCAAAAGTGGGTTACTAACAATCTTAAACTTAAGGTAACTCCAATGAGGTTTAATCATCGATGACACCCCTCTAAGGTTAACGGCGGCCATTTTGTTAATTGATACTCTAGCTCCATGACCGTAACGTGATACGAATGAGGGTTGCACTCCACTATTCTTGGGTTTCCAACCAATGAGGAAGCGCCATCTGCCGTGTGTGTGCGTTCAATTGTTTTTTACTCTTTTGTTGTTAAGTACTCTGATTACTATGTAAGAACATGAAGGTTTACATAAAGTTACATGGTGTTTTTTTTATTTATGAAGTTAACAGCCAGCAATTTGAAAAGAGAACAAGTTTGTAATTCAATTGTTTATGAATATTTTAACGTATTTCTTGTAAAATTTATAGTAGGCACTTCTAGTTTGTACTCATTTAAAATTAATTATTCACCTTTTCACAAACATTGACCATAATTTAATTGGTTAACATTCATATCATATTTTATGTGATCTATAAACTACACATAAAATTCAATACTCCGGATAGATTTTCATTGTTTCCGTTAGATGCATTAAACTATAACCCATAAACATTCATTACTAAGAGAGATTTGATTCGAGTATTTCGACTTATCGCCAGAAAACGTGGCAGTTGGGAAAAGTTATAAAAGCCTTGAACTGTTAAATACCCAAAACGAGGGCGAGTGGCGAGTGGCGAGTGGGCGAGTTTGATAGAAAGCGAGCGTGCTAAAATAACTTGAGTTGCGTGACGGCCGTCTTCTGTTAATATTACCAACTTGTGCAATCTAAGCGAACGTCTAAATAATATAAAGAGGTAAAATTTGTTAATTTGTTTGTATGTTTGAGCTTATCTCGGGAAAAATTGAACGGAAAGTTTATAGGCTTTTTGTCATCCCGAAATTCCTACGGGAACGGGCACAACGCGGGTAAAACCGCGGAGCGCTTGTTAATAAATGTATATTCATGGTTATTCGGAATTAACTAATCAGTTAACTATAACAACTGAAGTATAAAGTTAAGAATCAAACACCATATCTCCATTATCATCACCTAATCTCACTTCGGCCGCCATGATTCCTTCTACCTTTCTAGCGCTTCATTACTTGAGTTGTTTCATAAGGGTAGAAAGAAGGCCTAGGGGAGGCTAGTCACAACAATGAGCTGCTCTTCAAGGGCTTGAACAGCCAATCAGGGCTGTCAGCGTAGCGTACTACTTTGTTTTAATAGCACTAGGTTGGATTAGTTTTTAAGCACCTCTCTAAACAATAGTTTGTAGGGGAGCGGACATGTTGTTATGTCACTACACAACTGTTATGTATGTACCGCTATTGTTTGGCTCGAGTGTGCTATGGTTTGTTAAAGCGTATAGTTTGCAGCACGTTGTTTAGGTAATGTGTGCGTTTATTGCAATAGCTTTTCTCGAAACTTTAGCTTAACTATACAGGATGGCTTTTATTGTCACTAAATCGATGATATATCGAGCTTAAGAAAAAAATCGTATCTTTTATAGCATCAGACTTGCCCATATTGACCCATTTAAAATACCTGTATATTTTTCCGTTTATCGTGTGAGTATGACATTTTTCTTTTTTGGGTAACAATTTAAACTCCAAAAGTCATAAAAACTGTAGTAATGTAACATTTCAAGAAACATTGAAATGTGAGATATAGAAAAGGTCCTCCGCCATGTCTGTATGTTCGCTTTTATCTCAAAAACTAGTGATGAAGGAATTTTCATGCGATTTTACCAACAGAAAGTTTACCAAAGCATAAGGTTGGATAATTTTGATTCCAAATTTTGTATAGCAAATATTGATTAACCAAAACGAGGCAAGGGCGGGTGGCTAGTCACTACATATTATAAAAAAGTCGCTTTCCGCTGTCTGTCTGTCTCTATGTATTCTTAGAACTTTAAAACTACACAACGGATTTTGACGCGGTTTTTTTAATAGATAGAGTGATTCAAGAGGAAGGTTTATGTGTATAAACACTCCCGAAATTCCCACGGGAACGGGCACAACACGGGAAAACCGCGGGGCGCAGCTAGTATTATATAAATATGTACGTACAATATGTGCTGACATATTTACAGAATTATGAGTTTAATTCTCTCATCGCGGAGTTAAATAATATCTTTTTTGTCGTAATTGTCGGAAAGCCGAGGATTAAATCTACATGTCTGGGCTGAGCCGCAACTGTAAGGCTTTGGTAGAAACCGCACGAGGATTTTTAGGGATTTAGTCACAGTTCAACAGTTCAGTTCAAATAAAAAGTATGCCACGGGTTTTTAATCCCACTTTTAAGCCGTGGGCGGGTTTCATAGTTTTTAGAATAAGTACCTATGAAAAATTTTCATTGGCTATAGAATAATATTTTTAATTCAAACGTGGTGATTATGCCTAATCCACCTCACCGTTCTGATATCTGCAGTGAGGCCTTTGCCCAGCAGTGGTCATTACAAGCTAATACAACTATGCTACTTCTAGGATATTCAATTCATGGAAGGATTTTGTTTTTACTATTTACCGGAATTGGCTACTTACTTATTCGAACATCTACTTTCTAACCTAGGTGTGTAGATTGCGAAAAAAGTATGAAAATATCTCCTTTTTAAATCAACAAAAATATTTCAACACGTATAACGATTGTGAATTTACATTTCCAATCTGAATGTTCTGAAAATATAGTTTAAGAATTCTCAAAGAATATACCTCTTTTAAACATATATCAATAAAAAAATCTTTCACAGAATTAATTTCCATTCTTTTTAGAAAAAATCTTCTTCAAAAACATACGTGTATGAAATCTGGTTCCAGTAATAATATACCTAATATTATATATGCAAATAGGTGATTTACATTCTACCTCAGATTCTAAAACATATTTTTGGATGTTTCCATCATTATTGGTTCGCTGCGAACTCCACTGGGAATGCATAATTCTCTATAATTTACTCTTTGCTTCTTCATAAATATAGTGAAAGGATTTTAAAGAGAAATCACGAAATTAAAATGAAATTGCGTTGAAGTAGCATTAAAATTTTCTTGAATTAATTTGTAACTTAAAGATAATTTTGACATAGAATTGCAATCAATAACAGATATCAGACAGAAGTTTATCACAAAGAATGATTAATCATAAACATTATAATCATTAAACCAACACGAGTCTGTGATGTCTCACGGTGGGAATTTTGACATGACACGCAAACCTTTGAATCACTCTGTATGTTGGTAAAAACCGTATGAAAACCCGTAGATTTAAGAAAATCAATTACATACAAAAACAGCTTTGTTTTATACTTTGTTTTATAATTCAAAAAGGTATAAAAACAGACACATTCCTCATGATATGATTCAACACAATTGTTTCGTTCTGAAACAAACTACATAGGCTAGACATGTACTCAAAGAAAAGAACGTATATTTTTTAAAGCATATGTTGCGGTTTTAACCAAATTTTATTTCAACAAAGCTTTGGCCGGATGCCAATGCAAAAAGCTCCACACCTGACTTGACATATTGAGTAGTTCTAAAAAGCTTTGCAAACAAAATTAAGATTCGACACCTTTTGTTGGTTCAGCGATAGATAAGTATTCGTCTATTCCTGAGTTAGACACCTTTCATTTGTTGAAATAGGAAATTATTCATTGAATAAGAATAATAAAAATGAGGTCCTCGGAAAAGCTCTGCGAATGAGAAAATTATCAGATACGTTTAAAGTAATTTTGTCTGCGATCCATCTTTAAAATAAGTGATTCCACTTATTTTCTATCTGAGCGCTAACTTGGGCTTGGGTTTTTTAATTTTGAATGTCGTTTGTAGCCGTTTAGGCGGTCTAATTCTGTTGTCTTTATGTCCAGCGTTGGCCAATAACTTATGCGAAACGAATGAGTATAGAGAGTACATTTAACTTTTATGTCATGTCATATTTTCAAAAGGATGAAGTACGTCACAAAAGCTCTGACTAAATAACGTCACTTGACAAAGCGATGTTAATTCATTGCGTTTGTTAAGCAACGTGCAGCTCAGTCCTTACTTGGATGGGTGGCCGTTAGTGGCATTTCTATCTGATCGTTACCGTGCTTTTTAGGGCACGTAAAATGGTCGGTCTCGGCTGCTGTAATTGTTAGAACATGTCGGAGGTCTTTCGGCGGTCTACTCTGGCAACAGGATTGGCCACAAACCTTCTGGAACTTACTATTGTATATCACTACGATAGGTAATAAGTTCAACAAAGTCTAGGTCCAATCTGAAAAATAAATACCCATTTGAATATGCTCGAACGAACTATCCAAAATACAAACGACGGCGATTAAAATCTTTGCGTACAAGAATAAATTTGTCGTCGGTCGCAAGTTGTTTGATCTACAGATTAAAAAGTCGACGAGAGAAGCAAGTAAATGGCGCATTTTAAATTTAAAAACTTCTTTAATTTATAGTTACTTGTTTACTGTCGCTTTATGAACGGCAACTTGAAATGACTTCAGTTTCTATGCTGAGGATACACGGCGACACTGACACTCATCACAAATGTCGACACTAGTGTAGATTGCGTCCTCATGGTAAGCAATTTTACTGCAACTAAGTGTCGCGGCAGTGGACACACACAGACATTCGATGTATACATTGAGTGTCTGATGTCAAGTGTCGCCGTGTATCCTCAGCTTAAGAATAAATTTACCCAAAGAGCATGTTCCCGAGTCCGTATAATGTCGGTTATAATTCTTGTAGCATAGTCAATATTATGAATTTTAAGCGAGTGTTTAACTTTCATTACTCTGTTTATTTATTAGACATGTACTTAACAAAATGATATGTACTCACTTGAACAGAAAAATAACATTACTGTGTACTTAGTAAACGTTTACGATTCGTTTCTTTATTGCGATGAGATTTTACATTATTTTGTAATGTAAATTAGACATCTGCCTATAGAACGTCTATATTATGGACGATATAATATGTTAAATAATGTATTTTCGATGCGATAGTAATAGTAGTTATATTTTATTAGCCGATGTATTATGGGGCCACCTAGCCACCAATTTAATGCAAGTAATATTCTAATTTATTCTAATTGTAATGACCAGTCGATACTGTAAACCACATCAAAGGTCCAGAATTAGCATGAGTGAGCACGTTTGTGGCATAATAAAGTGGTAGTTGTCGACTAAGGCACCTTAGGGGCTAATTTTGCTTGGCGAGTAATGATTATGAGCTTAGCGCTACGCCTGGTAGGGACCGCAATATGCAAATGATTTTGGCCTTTAGCGGTCCATGTGGATGTAAGACGCTTCTGTACAATTAGGCGATATGTAACTTGCAAACTTAAATAAATGAACGAAGGTCAGTTTTGGGTTGGGGAATGGACGGACAAGATAAACAAAACACAAACTCGTATCAATTTAACCGTGAGTTATGTTGTTAATTAATATCATAGATGAGATGACGGTTACTTTGTATTAATACGTGTTACAAAGTTAATACAGTTTGTTATCGCTCAACGCTTAATGGGGCGAGTTCATCTTATGTTAAACAAGCAGCGCCCCGCGGTTTTACCCGCGTTGTGCCCGTTCCCGTGGGAATTTCGGGAATTTTTTTACATAAAAACCTTCCTCTTGAATCACTCTACCTATTACAAAAAACCGCATCAAAATCCGTTGCGTAATTTTAAAGATTTAAGCATACAGACAAACAGACAAACAGACACGAAACAGAGACGACTTTATTTTATACTATGTAGTGAAGTATGTTTGAATAAAATGACTAACTCTGGTGGCGGAAATTTTAGACCACCTAAAAGCCACCATGACCACTGTGCTGCAGTGGTGTAAAGATTGAAACCCGGACCAACAATTTAACGTGTCATAATAACGTACGGGGCAACGCTTAAATTAAAATGCTACTTCGCCCACCCATCGAAGCAGCGGCCGAGCTGCACGTAGCTGAACAATCGCCATGAGTTATTTAGATTATTTCAAGTATTGGCTTGTGCCAATTCTTCCTCACACAGATACACAACCTATTAACAATAAAAACATGCATATACTCGTAGTTTTGTAACTTAGCTTACGTATTATAACCGCGTAAAGTAGGTCCGTTGGTAAGCCAACTTAAAGTTGTCCGAGTCACGGAGTTACTACACACTACAGTCTGAAAATACCTTTACAAAGTATTCAACGTCTCATTACTACGGAAATGATATTAAATATTCCATTACTTAGCAGTAAATTACGAATTCCAATTAGTATTAAAACATAATTGCATATTAAGTCTTTGGAATCGTTTCAAAGTATAGGTATTAGTCTCAAATCTGATTACAAAACAACAAAAGGCAGATTTATGCTCAACGTTAAGTTACCTTACGAAGATTAACAGGCGAATGGCCCGTTTAGACGATTAAGCTACTGTAATAACTGTTTTAAGAGAAACAAAGGGGTGACAAATAATTTTGTTTACGTAAAGCTCTCTTAGAAAAGGATTATCTTAATCTATTCCTGGATATTTACGTAGCATTTGTTCTTCACAACGATTATTTATTGTTGAAACAATGAAATGGTTAAAATTCATTATTATGTTTAACATGACACCTCTAGAGAAGTATAATTACTATCTACTATTATAATAATCTGTTTATCTAAGAGTTTGATTTTATGTCTGTTTGAACGCGCTAATCTCAGCTAGGATGTTTCAGATAATGCTTAATAACTTCATCAATAGATGGCGCTACTGTGCAAGCTAGAACTCTAGGAAAGCGAAGAGGTCCCGAGGCTATGGTTAGAACTTTTTCTTTAATTTACATGACCAAGGCATGCCCCTCCAATCATGCCCTGAACCTTAGTTATAGTAATTACCTTTAATTATCCATGAAGTCAAGAATTTGAACCATATTTACAAACGCCGTTACCCTACAAAAATAATTAGAAAAAACCAAGTAGTTTATCGTTAATCACATCACGGAAACCACCCTGTATTTCAAGCCGACCTTCAACAATAAATTGTTATCTTAATTACTAATTATACATTATTTATACATTTGAAGGTAGTATAACAATGTTCATGTGATTTAACATGGAAATACATTTTTTGTGACCAGAGGCGTGGTACAGAACTGTGATTTAAGTGACCATTTCGTATAAAATGCCTCTTGTCACGCGTACTTGAAATAAATTGAGACATTTCGCCACATTCAGTGGTTATTTTAAATTAACTTAATGTATTTACAGACATTTTTACGATATTAGTTTGGTTGGTAAAACGACCTTGTGCGATTTTGGAGATTTATTCCTGTAATTAATTGTTGACTGGGGCTTATTTACACACCGGTTGTTAATAAGTAATTAAGCTTGAAATACTTATGTTGTTTCGTCAGAGATGTTATGTATTTAACTTGTTTATGGGTATCGCTGGCTGGCATACCAACATTTGCATTTGATCACCAACCCGTAGTAGGTAGGCGTGGTGAACGCATAATCCTAGTGATATTTTCAGTGATTTTTAGAGGTCTTTGCTCTACATCCCTACTATTATAATGTATACTGAAACCAACCTGCAAGGGTGATGATTATGCCTAATCCTCCTCACTGTACTGATATCTTAAGTGAAATGAGAGGCCTTTGCCCAGCAGTGGGACATATACAGGCTAATACTAACTCAAACAATTTCATGCGCTGACTGAACCTATCTACCTATCTACTTCATCCCAACTGAAAGTAACAGATATATACTTTTTATCTTGTTCCCTCTTGTACTAGTATCAGAACAAAATAACCTCGCATGTTGATACAACGGAATCCATCGGGACCTCCCGTCAACCGTGAAATTGACAAAAAACTTGCGAAATCCATCACGAATCAAATGACACTTTGAAATTGTAAAGCTAACCGAAGAGTGGATTGAAACGGGAAAACAATTAACAGGAATGATCGACGCGAAAAAATTGGAATAATCCCCGTATTGTGACAATGAAGTAATCAAACGGATTTAGGCAGTGTTTTGTTTTGGATAAATAGGTTTACTTTACGCCCGTATACGTCAACTCAATCAATTTTTGTCATGTAATGTAATTTTTGTCAATTGATGTGAATTTTTGACATGTAATGTAATTATGTCAATAAGTTAAGTGTCGATTTAATAAGTGTCTCTGAGTGCGGCATTAAACATAATAATTATCGCATAAGAATTTATTACATTTTGTATTACATTGTTTTCTTCTCTACCGATTTATTTCCATTTTCCAATATCAAAGATTTGCTTTCCAACGTAAACAAACTTTAAAATAAACAACATCCCAAACAGACAACAGAACAATGTTCATGAACGACTAATTATTCAAGCTAAACCGCCTTAAATTTTAAAGGACAGAGTAACCGATACCAACTCGTTGAAAGCCAGGAAATTGAGCATAACGCTCGCATTAATATTTCAACAACTTCCTAGCGATTAACAGACGCCAATCATCATGCGAATATACCCCTTACTGATACGGGAATATGGTTCAATTTGTAACAATGAAAGTATTAGAAATGTAAATATGGTAAAATGTATAGGTTGGTGTATGTATGCGAATACCGAAACGCATACCGCTCACCCCCAAAGTTAAACTCTGGAAATTTTAATACATCCTGTCTGGGGGTGTTCTCTATAGGGACTGCTTACATGTAGGCAGACTTTGAAACAACAGATACTTAGTTCGGAGTGCTTTGTATTGATCAAATGCTCGATAAAATAACAATGATATGAAATTGAGTTATTTTCATCCATCGTAGATATTTTATTGAATCAATATAGATTAAGCACAAAGTACAATATATGTAGTCGATAAACCCGCTGAATCGACAACTGAGTAAATTAAACCAATAATATATTAAGATAATAATTTTAGATATTGTACGAAATATGTAGGAGTGTCCTGAACAATAAACAGTTACCCACAATCCACATCAAAGTATCATATGACCCTAAGGCGGCCCCTAAACGATCAATTATATTGCGCAATATTGAATATTGTGCAATATAATTAACCGTCTAGGGCTAATATTGAAGACTGCGCAATGATTGAACGAAAGTTTGAGCGAGTTTAATTTTTATTGTACAATATTTAATATTGAACAATATTGCTTCGTGTAGGGTCAGTATTGCGCAATATTTGACATGTTGCTCGGGATCAAACTATTCTCCGACTGAACAAGAAAACATTGCACAATTTTCTTATTGTGCAAATTAATTGACCGTTTGGATCCAAACGCAATTCAATCTTATTGCACAATAAAATATATTGTACAATGTTATTGTAGGTCTAGGGGCCTCCTAAGACTAAACATAGGTATTTACGTTACCATATCTACTCATTTAAAAAAAATAACAAGTCATGTAAATCGAGCCTTAAATTAAAATCTATTTCGCCCTGTCCGCTTAGGTACTACGGTCTCTCGAAATGTTTGTACATGCTCACCGGGCCGGGGCTCAGTATTTAAAAAACGCTCAAATATTTTCTCTGATTGCTTTAGCTGGAGCCAACGACTTGAATACCTCCGGTGTTGGGCGTGATGTTGGAGAACGTTAGAGAAAATGTGCGCAAATGTAAAGGACTAGTTACCTCCCCTCGGTCTTACCTGCAGCGTACCCGACCTACTAAGTAAAAAAGAGTAAGAAAAGAGAAGAAGAAGAAGAAGAGTAAGAAAAGTAGGTTTTTTCAATATCTATAATTTTTTATAAAATTAATCAAAATGTTTGGCCGCTAACAAAATAATTCCGACTTGGTTAGTTATTAATCAATAACTTAATAACAATCAACTACTAATTAATACTCCTATTTATATGTATTATTTTTCAATTTCAACTGGTAGTTACATTAGTGCTGTCAAAAAACAAAGTCTTGAACTATATTATATTGGATATACAGTGACAGTGTGAAACAAGTGACCTGAATTGAAAGCTCTGCTCTATTGGAGCTTAGAGGAGAGAAAAATAAGGATGGATGCAGAATATTCTTCTTGATCTAATAATCTCTAAGAGCTGTCAGAAGGATAGTTGTACAATGAGACCACGTTGAGGAGCTGTACGAGAATACGGAAATTGACCGCGCGTAGAAACAAGTAGATACAAGTAGTGGTAGTAATTTGATTTTCGCCTTAAAAAGTGGTATGGTAAGCCTTTTTCTCTCACAGTCGCTCTCTGGAACTACCAATCTAAAAAATGTGATAGCCACATTTAACACAAGGGTCCAAAATCCCTATTAAAATGGGTACATCACGAGTAAAACCGCGGGGCATTTGTATAAACATAGTTCCTATAAATAAACATTTCCGTAACAAACTCCGTAACTTAGTTAAGAATTTCATCATCACAGAACATGACACCCCGTGTCTTGCAAATTGAATATTTATCCATTCATCATTCAGTAAGAGAGGGTAATTAAAGCAGTAGTTTGTAGACAAACAAAGAAAGTTCCTGAGGCTGCAGCTACAAGCTACAAGTCAAGAAGGACTTGACCCAACTTTAATTATAAACTGAATGAACAAGTTCTGAACAATCAACAACTTATATCATGTCTGCGGTATCGGAATAATATTGTTTTTATTAAAACTTTGATTGGAAAAGCTATTTGAGACGGGTAACTGTGTACACTTTACTTAAACGGTTTCTTTGGTAGATATTTTTAACCTTTGACGCAAAAGAGGGATGTTATGAGTTTGACGTCGATGTCTGTGTGTGGGTCTGTGGTATCGTAGCTCTCAATCAGATGGACCAATTTCGATGGGGTTTCTTTAACTGGGAAGCCAGTTTCCTTGCGGTGGTTCTAACCTATGTTTGGTAAAAATCGATCCTGCCGCTTTTGCCGGGGGACTTTTCTGATAATAATGATAAAACTTCAAATTGTTAAAACACAGTTGACATTTACGAAATTACTGATTTTTTTATTTGTTACATTTTAATTTTAATGAAATAATTAAAGAAATCATATTTCACAATTTAGTTTTCTACTTCGGATACGTGTTTATTAATTTGAGGCCCTAGATAATGAAATAGATTTATAATAAAACATTAAATTAGTATCTATCAAATTGTTCAGTTGTAATTACTCTATTAAATGTAAATGTTGATATTCTCATTAGTTTTTGACTATTAGTAGACCCTGATAATAATATTACATTATTTTAATCAATACTTAATTGTACTGTCTAATTGAAGGTTTTCGGTAATAATTACTTAGATGGAAAAAATATCTTTATAACTTCAGGGTTCTTTATGTTTAAACTTTTGTAGTCGACCGGCAACGAGCTGTAGTGCGGAAGTTTGGAGTCGACGGCGCGCTTTCTTTTGTTATTCGTGGCAGGACGACAAAAACTATTAAATTGAAAGTGCATGAACGTCGTTGAATTTATGCGTTTTAGCAGAACGGCTGCTGGGCTGCAGCCCGCTGCCAGACGTTTCTAGCGGCACTGCCGGCACTGCCACTGCAGGAGAACCGCAGCTGTCCTGCTTAAATGCATTGATTGAAAGGACCCCTATTATTTGAATAAAACTTATCTTCATACAATAACGAACTAATTTTCTTTGTTTCAAAAATTCATCTGAATAAATTATTAATTGGCCTGTATGAGAAAATGTTCATTTTCCTTAGTTAGAAAAACTCATAAAAATTACATTTTCATCAAAAGAAAAAAGAAAAAATTCAAGACTTGCGTTGATCAAGACGAACAAAATTACAAAGTAATTTCACGGTTCCAAGGAATCGTCAAATTTTTAATAAGATTGTGTAAAAAATGACTTTGGAGATCTCAAGCCTGGATTAGGAATTACATTGTTCATAAACGTATTATAACAAAGAAGAAAGGTGATTTCATTATTCGAGGACCGAAAAATATTTTTGAATATCAAATTAGAATAACAACAAACATTTCGGCTAAATATATAATAACGAAAGCCCAGACCAATTACACAAAGAAGAGATAAAGCCTACATTAAAACTAAATTACTGTACAGAAATGTTTTAAAGGCGTCAGGAAACTAGAGTAAAGTGAATAGCAAACAACAAAGATCTACGTTAAGTAACAATGCTGCCATAAGACGATTATATTCAAGCCCTCGTGACAGATATTGAAACAATTTTAACCGGCTAAAGCCTTACAAAGCAATTTGCTTGAGTAAACAATCTGTATTCCGGCGAGCGCTCGACATCTTGCGACCCGTTTTTGTTTTCACCTTCCGTTAACTTCTTTCGTTTTAGAGCAGACATGTCTTTAAAAATGTACTTCTAATGTCCGCGACTTGAATTCAGAACAAATGCTTCTTTTATGAATGACTTCGCATTAAAATTGTATGCTTTTAGTCAAGTTGAGTTGTTGCTGAACAAAGGTTTGCGCTAAGCAACGTAATTTGTTCTTGCAATCGTGTTTATTGTGTTAAAGTTACGATTTTCATGAAATAATTGTATTAACTTCTACTATGATGTAACCAACAATTCCTGAAGTCTAACTTTTTAGACCATCTAAAGCCTTCCAAATGGGCAAATAACCGAATAACAAACTAGACAATTTAAAGTGCCCTTAAAAAAGACCAGCTAACTTTCTAAACAGAAATTCATCTATTATACCACATTCAAGTACAAAACTGACTTCACTTATTACTCAAGATAGTCACAAGGGTAAGGTTCAGCAAATGTAAACTGTTTTAGTTTACATGCCACTTTTTTAAATTAGTCACTAGGGTCATTTTATAACATAGTCAACATCCCAAATTACTTTAATAATGTATTACTTTCTTACTTTTTACCATTTAAAAACTTTAATTAAGTATTTATAATGAGGATCTGCATAGTGACAGTGAGATGTCGGTCTGCAAACGAATGCTGACAATGAGTAAACCACGAAACGTGGATAGGGGCGTCTGTAACACGGCGAGATAATCCAATTATCCGAGCGGGCTGAACCGGCGGCCAATTAGACGCCAACTACAACTTGTAGGTGTTCTCAGTACAACTGCTATTTATATTCCCGACATGTCGATGTACAGTCGTGGTGAGAAAAGGTTCTTCTCCTTCATAAATTTTTCCGATTTTCTTTTTGCATTGCGTTGTAATTTGAGTTTATCAATCAACGGAAAATTCGACAGTAATTAAAACGTTTATTTTTGAATTTTAAGTAGACGAATAATAAACGTGTTTAATAATTTGACTTTTGTTGTCATATCTCTTGTGCTTATTGACTTTTGTTCTCTTTTACAACCTGCTTAGTGCTTAAATTTCTAAAGGTAACCTAAAAATGTGAAGTGATAAAGAAATTGAAAATTGTCAAAGGTTTTTCTATCAAGACTGTACACCACTATGAATTCAATTTTTTATAGAATTGATTTGGCTTAGAGGCTTGGAGGTTTTATGGATTTGAATCGAGCAAAGGTGATTTATTTAATTTATTTTTTGTAATCAATTCAAAGAGCCTACCTTTTAGCCTTACCTTTAATACCTTTTAATCGATTTAGCGCATACATCATTAAAAACAATTGCATATTACTTGGACGGATCTAAACAGAATATTTAACGCAACAACAACGTTACAAATAAAATGAAATCTGTAATGCAAGTCGGAATAGCTATTGCTATTAGTAACCTAATGAGAAATGCCACACTCACCGACCACGGCACAACAGACTTCATTGGTAGACTTGCATGTGTTATGTATGTAAGCGTGCGATGTTCATGATAATTTCATGAAACCTAGAAATTTAAATTTTCATCACTGGTCTTGTTATAATGTGGAAGATAAATCATTATACCAAATAAATAGTTCTACATGCATAATATTAAAAACAAAAATGATTTTCACAAAATTATCTACCAACGTTTAATTAACCAAAAGCACAAGTAATTTAATTAAAATTAAATTAGAGAACAAAGCTTGCATGTATAAAATTTACTTATTTTCCACTACAAAGTTTTACTGAACAAAGTAACAAATCTAGCTGGTGTAATTACGAGATCAAAAACATAGATGAGGGCACGTGGGATTAGCTTTGAATTACAAACTAGAGGGTGGAATAGATCGTTTTTCTCTTGTTTCTGATACTCTACTATTTATGTTCTTTCCTGTGATCTCTGGATTAATACAATGTATCTAAACGGCAACTGCATTCAAAGCTCGTTCAAATAAGTAACGCCGATAAGAAAACAAAGCATATTGCATTCAATCTTGGCGTTGAATCGTCTGCACTAAATTAATAGAATTTCCAATCGTGGTCAGTAGAAATCATTAATTTATTAGAAGTGATTATATAAAAGCGTCTAACATTGAAAGGCGAATGGCGTGTTTTAAAGCTGGAAATGCATTCGACCTAAATCTGACACAATGGGCGATGTTTTCGGGAACACAATGCGTCCCATCGCTCACTCCCACTGCAGTTTGTTCAGGTGCTCGCGACTTTTGAACACAGAATTTTAAACTAACATTTTATTTTTAAAATATGGACATAATTTAAGGCTTGCAAATCTTTTGTATTCATCGGGGAAACTAAGGATCCTTAATGTTTGTTTTTGCTATAGTAAACTGGGTCGTATACTTGTTCTAGATAGACAAGGACATTAACAAGGTTCTTATGTTTCAATCTAGTGGAAATATTATAACACCATGTTGGTGCGCCGAAGCTCAAGTCATACCTTCTCTCCGATATCTGATACGGTACGCGATAGACGGCAAGCACTTGTAGGATAATTCAATTAATGATGCATGCAAGCAAAATTGCTTTATCATGCGATACTGTAATAAATAAGCGGGTATGAAAAGCCAAACATAAACTATCGCTTCCAAAAGTTTTGGTGGCAGAAACTGCAGTTAATATACTGTTGTTTTGAACATTATTTAACTGGTGTGTAAACAATTTGTGGTAAAAGAACTTGCATTAATATTGTTTCATGTTTATGAACTAAGTTTTGTTACCTATTTTGTTTGCAATATAAAAAACTTGAGGCACGATTACAGAGGTCGTTTGCCGCATGCAACATTTATTGACAGCTACTGACAGTGTAACGAATACGATATTTGACCGCATTCGATGAACGGCTGCAGTTGTCAAACAACTCAGTTATCGACCGACTACCAAGTCGGTCGATAACTGAGTGTTAAGATGACGTTAGACGACCGGAGTAGATTGAAACAAGATCGGCGACCGCAATAGACAAACTATAGTGTCTTATCTATGCTTTGAACTGTATCTAATATATACTTGTAATAACAAAGCTGAAGAGTTTGATTTTTGTTTGTAATAACACTAATCGAAACACGATTCGAATATTTTTTTCTGTATTGCATAGCCTAATTCAAGGGGAAGGCATTTTATCCCGAAATTCCCACGGGAAAGGACACAAGTGGATTTTGTATAGAACAGTGGAAATTTCGTGGTTTTCTTGTACACCTATATAGCTGAGTAGCAATTATTAATTAAGACATTTTGTATACAATTTGTACGTTTTAGTAGGCCAAACTTCGTATAACAAGCGCCAGAACAACTTGTGTTAAAGTAAAGTACTTTTCTTTCAATTCAAATTCCTATTGAGAGTTGAACGGGGACTGCATCTTGTATAGTCGACCGATTTTAAGTGCAAAACGTTGTCATGTTCCACATTTAGATGTACTGGATTCGGAGTTCCTTCCTCACCCAGAGATACTTGTTACCGATTTTATTACATTTGTTTACTGTTTTATCTTTAAAAGTTCGGTTCGACGTTGGATGACAAAAAGGTATCACACGGAAATTGAAGGTGTGGAGAAAGATTTACGATTTTTCGACACAGGACATTTTTTTTGCCAAAAAGTTCTCTATTTCTGTAAACTCTGAAACAAACGATAAAGTCATACCATTACTACTTTTACTTCAGACGTTACTTAGCTTGGGCGAGTTTACAAGCTGCTAGTCAGCTATTTTAAAAGACAGAACACGCACGCTTGAACGTTACACATGTCAAACTCGCTAACTTGCTCGCGCTCTACCAGCAGCTACCAGCAAGTAAACCCGCTAAATCCAACAACGCCCATCCAAACAAAAGCCTTCTACGAGTACACAAAGCTTTGACATAAACCCAACTACAGTTATTTAAGCAAACGTTATCAAGGCGAAACACACCATCAAAACAGTGTTCGGGTGAATCTGCACAAGAAGAGTTATTACGCACCCGTGTATATTAATAGAGTCACGTAGTAATTCACTAGTTAACGTGATTATCTGACGGTAAGCATAAATTCCCGGTTGAATAGTGAGCGTTAATGAAGTTCCTATAACAAGCGAAACGTGTTCCCAACTGATAAAGTTCTTGATATTTAGTCGAGAACTTTATATTGTTGTTATTGATAACCGATTAATGTGTCAGTGTTTTGTTTTGGGTGGTATGGAAGCGGTTTACATTAACAGATGAATCATTTAAGTATATTTTACTTTTGTATAATAGTCTTTTTTCTTATGCTTGAGAAATTGATACAATTAAGTGCGTTCTATTACGCGAGCGTTACACCAACAACAATAAGCGAGTTGGTGTTTGTATTAACAGGCTGTAAAGCTTGGAAACTTGCTCAACCTAAACCCGCGGTTTTCCTCTATATATAATAAGTTATCGAACTGGAAGTTCTTGAGATTAATCCCTTCAAACAAACAAACAAAACTGTTCAGCTTAATTATATTAGTATATATAAGTATTCTAAAAAAAATCGAATAAAGCTTTGAAGCTTCACTTATTTTATCAAATTCATAGCATCAATAAAACATCAAAGGTAATAAATACAGAACGAAACTATTTTTATGAAAAAATATTCTAATCAAAAGGCTTGTGAAAAGTTTTTGAATATCAAACACTGACTATTTACATAGGAAATAACATGCGTAATGACCGGAGGGTGCAGAGTGCTTTTAAAACCAAGGGTCAGCCATTTTGTTATCAAAAGCAATACTGTTTTGAATTGAAACTACGTTTACAGATGCACTTCGCTTTTATTTTACATTTTTATCTGACGTTTCCGGCCTCTTTACAGGAACCGTAGTCACAGAAGACTGGGTCTTCTATATGACTTGAAGAAACCAGTAAACGAAAGGTGACTATTAGTGCTCTGTACTGTTAGTACTCAAATAAATACATTACTTTATATGTTATTCTTAAATTCTTCAATTATTCTTAAACTAGTTGATCTGATTGGTTGATTTCATATACTAGCAGCCCCCCGCGGATTTACCCGCATAGTGCAAGTTCTGTGGAAATCTTGGGTATAACTTTAGCTAAACGCGGGAACCTATAATTGGCCTACTGTTTTCTATTCAATACTGTATTATGTGTAATTTATGTGCTGTTGGTTCTCCACAAACAAGTAAATAAATAAATAAATAACTTTCCCGTTGAATCTGGCTATCCATTAGAAAAATAATGATTTAAATCAGATTGGTGGTTTCTGAGATTAGTACGTTCACCAGTTACAGTTACAGTTACAACACATTCTTATAATGAAAACACAAATTATAACATTCAAAATAAAGGTTGTATTACTTTATCCCAAAATTCCCATGGGAATGGGTACAGAGCAGGTCGAACCATGGGACGATGCTAGTATTTAAATAAACATTTAGAACAGATTAACACCAAATAGGTCCGTACCGAACTTTTATATTTATAACAAAAGAACTCATTTCGATTTAATCCGTGACATGTCAATGACAGCTGTGACGTCTATGTGACAGAGAAGCTGTCACAAAGAAGGTTGACAAAAGCCGGCTATATTGAAAATAATATGACAAAGTATTGAATATTTTATCGAGCAACCCGCGCTTAACCTATATTAAACCCATAAGTGGTTTTTAGGTCAATTATTTCCGAAAATATTTTTATGAGATGAGAATTCCAGTCAGTTACGTTGTTTTTTTAACCGACTTCAAAAAGGAGGAGGTTATCTATTCGTGGCAATGTTTGTTATGAACTCTATCTCTTCTTCTTCTTCTTCGTGTCGAAAAAACTCTATCTCTATAAAACGATCACAAATTCTAGTAGTTTATGTTAGAAAAGTAAGATTAGAGTGAGTGAGTGAGAGTATTGGAAAGTGTATCAATCAATATATTTCACTAATGCTGTTCTCACTACGATCTCTCTTTATCCCAGTAATATCAATTAATGTATTACCTTCACTAAATAACAGGTACTTAAATAATGTCACATAATATTTCATTAAAGACAATTTTCCATCACATCTAAATCACCTTTACAACGTTCAACTATGACCTATTTTTATTCAAATATGTTCAAATTACCAACGAACTTTGTAATTTAAGTTGGTATCACTAAACAAGAGCCCGCTCGACGTCCTTACAAATTGTTCCAGCGGACCACTAAAATAATTTCCGTAATCAGTCGGTTGCAAGGCGCCCTCATTAAATTAGTTCATAAATCTTCCCCCATTGCGCTCACAACTCTGTAAACTAATCGGCAAATTAAGTAATTACTGGGCCCGGTGAAAATCAATGTGTAGGAAATTTAATTTGTCTGCCAGACAGAGGTGATTTTCAATGTAATTCTTGGGGGAAATTCGTGGACTTCCACTCGTTTTTCTTTATTACTCAACTGAAAGCGTTAATTTTGGGGCGATGTTTTATTGCAATTGTTTTTGAAATTTTAATGAATATTAACTTTATGCCTGGCAGGCGTTAAGTTGGCGCTGTTTGCCTTTTGAAGTTTATTGTCAAACTTTGTTTTAAATTAATCAAATTTATATTTACAGTGATCTCTGTAATTTTGTAATATTTTCAGCAAAAACCAATTAGTGTGCCTTTTCTAGTTATGCTACGTTCCAGTGCTGGGTTTGATAATATGATTATTGAATGATATTGCGTTGATTTGTTACGTTTGATATTACTGCTACTTTGTAAGTAGCATAACGCCTCTTATGGTGTCTTTCCATTTCTATTTCCATTCAGTTTCCAATACGTAATTGTGCCCAATGCATTCAAAACGTAGCAAACCAATTTTACATAGGTATAGTAAATGTAAAATGTATGTAAAATTATGTAAAATTATCTATGTAAAATTATCTATGTAAAACCTTGTTGAGAATGGGGCAGACTGAAAACCAGTGCTGTGGGGTGTAACAACCCCATAGCGTACACTGAGTCTGTCCTCTACATCACTGCCACTGTACTTAGTTTTAATTTCATATATTTTAGTATTTAGTTCATAGTATATAAGTATTGCTTCTTTTCATGTTGTATTTTATGTGGTGTAGAAATAAATGGTTTAAATGGTTTAAATGGTTTAAATAGGTAGGCAAAGTTCTGGTGAAAAAGCACCCTAACGCGAAAGTATCACATAAAAGATACATAACAGTATTTTGAAACAAAATACGACGTCAACCGGTCGAACAGCCTAACTCAATCAAGCGCTATACATCTCGCACCAAAAAATGAAAACAAATTTTCGCACCCGCGTAAAATACCAAACGAAATTACTCCACAAATCAAAATGAAACATTTTCCATTCGCATGAATATGGAAGGTCATTGTCGCAGTCTCGGGTGGGATGTAAAACCTTTGGTACGTTTTTCGGCATAAAATTATTAGAACGATGTCAGCGTCAACAATACAGAAACAACGATCCTTTGTCCAATATATTGACTGAGATTGATTGTCAGTCGGCATGTGCTAAACGAGTTGCGACGAAATAAAAGCAAATGTTGGCGACCCCTGTCGACATTCGTCACGCGCGTACATCGTTTTATTGAACTGGTGCGTCCATATTAACTTTTGTGGTGACAAGAGTGTTTACCTTACTGTAGACTAGCTGTATAAGACTTATAAGACTCAGACTTATTGATATCTTAGCATTGGGAATCAATATTGAGTCACATACTTTGTGATTTATCTCTGAAATACGCCGGCAATTTTCTTACCGGTAAAATTCACAGAGATATTGCGTTTATCTTTACTATTTGCTTATATGTAGTTGTCTTAAGAAAACGTTAAGAATACTAAGAATTTTGCACCTTGTCATTCTCAAACTTACTTTTATAACACTCACTAACGCCCGTACTTAGAGACGTCAAATGCTTCCTTAGTAGAGATATAATGAGTGATTTTGACACGTAATGTATGAATAATTACGTCAATGAGTTGAGTTTAATAGACGTCTATGACGTCTATGCGGCAGTAAGGAGAAGAAGCCAGTTAAAATCTTCATCGACTGACTGTACCTAGATTCGCCTGAATATACGACTTTAATGACTTAACGTTTTACTCTCACCCAATTTTGTTTAATACCTACTCAATACAGTTTAAGTACGAGCATTCCACCAATAACACAAAAGCTTTCCGTTTCTGTTTGACAGCCACAATATCATCTCCCAAGAGACCGTCTCCATTCACGTTATTTATTAAAAATGAAATCATTAGGTTCCTGACTTACTTCTAAGATAACAAGCATTGTTGAAACTCTCTTGAGTTTCCGACCCTTTTCTCACTTTGACAAGTCACCCGTGAAGATTGCTTAGATCCCTAGCGACTGGTCCTTAACTTGAAACAGCCTTATCGCAGAGATAGGATTAATTGCGGAAATACCATGACGATAACGAGCGAGGTATAACTGGCGACTCGGTTCCGGCATTCGGTTGTGCCGGCAGAATAATCGGTATTGGCCCGTGACTCGTATTGGGCTCGATGTACGTAATTGTCTTTGGGTTCAGATGCGTCTATTATGTTATCGTTGGTTAACAATCTCTGGTTGGGTTAGGTTAGTTATTTCATTAGTCGTGTTCTTTGATGGGGGTTGACGAGAATTATCTATTGTCTATACTAATTTAATAAAGCGAAAGCAATTTTTTTTTTATTAAAACACGAAATAGAGGAGAGGCAAGTGCTTTGCTCTTCCGTGGATTAAACACACAAAAATATTCGGAACTACCAGTCTGATTCGAATATTAAATAAGTCTGATTTAAATTTTGTATTAAATATAAAAAGAATAAAATAAACAAAAGCTTACTTTTTTATCCCGAATTCTTCATGGAAATGGGAACTTGGCAATTATTAGAAGATCATTTTCTGATATATTTTAAAGATATGAACCAAGTTATCAATATTGCAGAAAAAAACACGAGTGCAAAGCGTAGCTTTTTATTACATCAAGTTTTGTTTGTGGAAACGGTAATTAAACATTCCAAATATTAAATACTTTTTTTACCAACATTGGCAATTTGAGAGTTAAAAGAAATGTATGCTCTAATAAATCGTTGAATATTCTGAACTTCTTGGTAAAGCGTTCAACCATTTATTATACCTTATTATTACGTTCAAAAATTTATTACAATTTTCACAACTAGCTTACAACACACCATTTGCATTATTAGACTAGATAACTGTTTGATTTAATGTTAATAATTTACGCAACAGAAACTGGCATCGCAAAGGGCACATGCGTTGGCAAATCCTTAATGCAATTAACGCAATAACGAGTTGCCAACAGACAGGTGTCTGACTAGAAAATGTTTAAATGTCTTGCTATTTACTGCACTTAGCTGCTTAAATAAATCATTAAACCCTTGGCAGGTTTCGCAGCAACAAGTTGAAACGTAATCAGAATACTAATCAAATATTTCAAGTAAACACTTATTTAGTAATTAGTGTTTTGAAACACCTAATTGAAACTAGATCCTTAATATAATTAAGTCGTTAAACCCTTGAATAAAGCAATATTTGGAATTTTATGAGAGTACGGGCTTAAAAGAATTACACATAAAATAATTCAAATTACACTTACACATAAAATAATTTTGAAACTAAGTCGTAAAGATGAAATTGATCCATTCGTCTACATGTTATGATGCCTCAACTAAACACTTTAAAATTAAAATATCCCTCTTTTTACGTCGGTACATTAAAATGGATGTCCATATTATAAAAATAAATACCTTGAAGGTTACATTAAGGGATAAAAATAAATTAAATCTAGATTATGCACAAGACACCTAAACCTATGAAAAACTAACCTAACCTATAAAAATCCGAAAAGCGTGAACAGAAATTACACCACAATCACATTACAATTGAACAATTCAAATGCAACACTTGCTAGAAACTTCTGTAACATTATCCAGTTAACATGAAACATTTGAAACTCGTTACGACCAAACGAAGCCGAGTTCATTCATTAAATATCTTGGTTACGTTTGTGCTCCTCATATCCGCTGTCCACCGCACGAAAACATCTTTCACTATATACAGTGTGTTCTCGTACTCAGAATTAATGTATTTCACTATATAGTTAAGCAACGTGCAGCTTAGCCCTTCTTAAATGGGTGGGCTATAGTGACATTTCTATCTAAGCGCTACCGTGCTCCGGAAGGCACGTGCTTCGGTCCTGGTTGTTTCAATTGTCAGACCGTGTCGGAGGCCTTTAGGCGGTCTAAAACATCGACATCAGGATTGACCACTAACCTACTTGAACTTACAGTATACAGTATGTTTTCGTATTGCACTCATGTCCAATTTTACATTAATTTGTTGATTTCCAACACCAGTTAAAACCGTACGGTATTACTGCTGAAATATTAAAGCCGTAATGCGTTATGTTAATTGAAAAGTATTGATGTTGATGTTGTTCTTTTGTTTGTTTTATGGAAGAGTGGACTATGCAGCTTTATAAATAATTGAAGTTACGTGTATGCTTCCTGAGGCTAATTAACTGATATCAAGTTGAGTTCAATAATTAATGAGATGAATACTTACGTTCGAATATGGTTTCGTAATTATGGCGCCTTTGAATCTTTCTCTTCATATAATTGAGAGCTTTTCAAGGACTATCTTCTTCTTTTGCTCTTCTCTTCTCCCTCTTCCTTTTCTTTCCTACTCTCAATCGTTCTATGTCTATTATTAAAAGTATTTGAATATGAATAATAAATTATTATTTAATTTCAAAGTTCAGGGCCACTGAAACTCTGGTCACACTACCTCGCATCATGCTTCTTAATGCTTTATACAATTTTTCCTTTACTTATATCCATAAGATCTCTGTACTTTTTTCTTTGGGCTCAAAGGAAAAAAAAGTACATGTTATAGCTTACAGCTTTAATGTATATTAAGTGCCCCCTCTATTTTGTCATTATTAGCAGATAGTTGAAATTGTACTTTATGTAGAATCAATTTGGTGACAAAATTGGGTAACATCTCTTTACTGGAAACAAAGTTCAGTAACAACCTGTAACCGCACAGTGGTGCCAAACGAAGAGCATTCCCGTGAAAATTAACCTCCTAACACGCCACACGGGCAGTTCGCACACCGCTCTAGGTTTCATTGCAGACATCCTGACAACGACTACTATAATAAATTCTATGTTCACACCTAATATCCAGTGCCCCAGTGCTGTGTTTAGAACATTGTGAAGCTGCATAATTTGAATTTTAAGGCGAGAATGGCTGTTAATCACGAAATAGAGGTGAGTACTGTTCTTCCTTGGTATGTGTGGTGTTTTAGGGGGATGCTACTGTTACTATACTACTGTATCTACTGGGCTATTACTGTGTCTGTCTTTTAGTTGGTGGTGAAACTCTAGTGACGTAGTTAGATTAAGTAAGACATTCATCCATTTCGAGTAGGTCAGTGGCCAACCCTGGTGCCGCAGTTTTTAGACCGCCTAAAGGCCTCCGACATAGTCTGACGATTGAAACAACTGGACCGACTTCTTAACGTGCACGCAGCACGGATTAAGTAAAGAAAACTCCCTCCCGGTTGGTAAACAAAGTTCAGCTCGGTCCCAACTTAGATAGGTAGTGGCTACCGATAGATTAATTTCTATATTATTGCTACCGTCCTTTCAGGGACGTTTAACTGTCGGTCCCGGTAATTACAATCGTCAGACTATGTCCGAGGCCTAGAGGCGGTCTAAAAACTTCGACACCAGGATGTCGATGAAAGTAAAATCTGATCGAACACTAACTCACACACATGTAAGCAAAGCATAAAAGATCGAAAAGTGATAACGATAACAGCTAATAATTAAGATTTATCAAGTTAATTATAAAATAATATTATAAAGCTATCAGCTATCTATCTATTTATCTCAAGATAAAAAACTATTTTTGCTGACTTCTGCTGATTCTTGTTTTTGTACGACTAGATAACTAGAACACAATATTCATTCTAATCCATAAACTCAGTACAATCTAGTAAACCAATTTACTAATACACTACCAGCGGTAAAATGTGTGTAACTAAAGGCTGTAATACACTATACCAGACTAGCAGAGGGCAAAATGTATTAACTAAAAGCTGGTCGAGATATTACGTCGGTTTACCTACAAAACAGGCTACATCGGTATTTTGACAAAGACTCGGAAATGACGATGTGAATTTGCATGGCTGATTGCCGTCTGCTCAATCAAGGATATTTAACGAAATTAGTTAATTGAGTGAACGTTCCACCGTCCCCCCGAACAACTTGCGACTCGAATAGGGGAGGGCTACACTGTAGAGTTTCACGCTGGCCGGTTCTTTATTATAATTGTAAACATTTTTGGCTAGACGGCTTCAAATTAGTGGGGAGACAGTTTAATTCATATTTTGAGGCTGGCAAATGATTCGATTCGAATTATTAATGCAAATATTGTGAAGCAAACATTGCGCGTTTATAACATAAAATATCTCTATTTTTATCGATAAAAATGTAAACTAATTTGGGAAAATGAATTTTATAGAAAATAAAGGTATTGTAAAACCGAATTAATGAATGTGACATAACCGATTGTTCCGAAAAACTTTCATTTACGGCTACACTTGCTATTTGTTTTCAAAATATTTTCATAAAAATTTACATCAAACAAAGGACAATAAATCAAATAAATCATTTGAAAATTTAAAGTGGCACTTCACATCAACTAAAATTAACAAGAAAACTATTTCAATAATTATCACTTACCTTGATTATAAATGTAGATGTTAGCGCACAAAAACAAGTATCACATATTTGCTCGACATATTATTACAATACGTGACATAAACCCATGTACCCCAGCGTTAACAATCGACAAGATACGAAAGCTTGGAAGCTTATAAACGACAATAAGATGTTACGGGTGTGGGTCAAATGTTTATATGTACGCACGTTAATTAATGCGATATAATCGCAAGTAAAACAATATATTTACTTTCATATCTACACTAATATTATAAAGAGGAAAACTTTGTTTGTTTGTAATGAATAGGCTCATAAACTACTGGACCGTTTTTAAAAATTCTTTCACCATTCGAAAGTTACATTATCCATGAGTAACATAAGCTATTTTTCATCCCGAAATTCCCACGGGAACGGGTACAGCGCGGGTAAAACCGCGGGGCGCTGCTAGTGTTTAGTACAGGTACAGGTGGCTCGTGACGTAGTTTGACTAAGCGATGTTCATTCATTGCGATTGTTAAGCAACGTGCAGCTCATAGTGGCATTTCTATCTGAGCGCTACCGTGCTTCTCCGACACCAGGGTTGGCCTCTAACCTACTCCAACTTTTAGTAAAAAAAAACCTTAAACTGTTGCATGAAATAACGTTTATTTTATATAATTTGACAAGCCCGTTGGCACAGTGGCAGTGAGAGCGCTTACTGTGTCGGGGGTTGCGGGTTCGATTCCCGCCCGGAGTCAACAATATGTGAAGACATAGTTGTTGGCGACGACGTCTGGGTGTCAAGTATATATTCTTATAAAGTATTTGTGTATATATATGCAGTAGTATCAGTTAGTTAGATTCCATAATACAAGCTTAGAGCTTAGTTTGGGTGTAATTAACCGTGAGTGAATTTGTCCGGGTATATTTATATAGATACGTACTTATTAGTTTATCACTATTGTGATCTTGGTAGAGCAGTTACTACTGTGGTACCTACACAATAAAACAACTCTTAACAGAAGCGATTTTTTGTTTAATTTTATTGTGAAGTGACGTGAAACGATTTTCCACTACCTACCCAAACATATTTTGTTATCTATTTAAAAACAAATTAGAAATTCCAAAACAAGTTGAACAATTTGTTCTTTGAAGTCTAAACTTAAAGAATACTTTGAATTATTCTAGTCTAGAGGATAGCCGTAGATAAAATTAACAATATATTATTATTTATTTACAGCCTCCGTGGTCTTGTGGATTGAGCGCTCGGCTCACGATCCGGAGGTTCCGGGTTCGATTCCCGGTGGGGACAATATCTCACAAAAATCTCTTTGTGAGACTGTCCTCAGTTTGGTTAGGGCATTGCAGGCTGAATCACCTGATTGCCCGAAAAGTAAGATGATTCCGTCGTCGGAGGGCACGTTAAGCCGTCGGTCCCGGTTACTTTCTACGGATAGTAGTCGTTACATGAGCCATGTCAGAGGCCTTTGGCGGCTCAATTACTGACACCAGGATTGGTCAGGTTGACCGTCCACTCGATGAAGAAGAAGAATTTATTAATGTAAACGTATCTTATACAGCTCCTGTGCAAACTATCTTTTGTACAACTTTGCTCTTATCTATACTAATATAAAAGCTAAAGAGTTTGTTTTTTGTTTGTTTGAAACTGCCAATCCGATTTGAATAAATATTTTTGTAACTGATATCCACATTAAACCAAAAGTTTATAGGTATCCCGAAATTCCCACGGGAACGGGCATAACACGAACAAAACCGCAGGGCACTGCTAGTATACCGATAAAAACGATTTTATTAGTAAGTCTGTTCTGTCTATCAATTTGATAGATAGAGACTTATGTTTTCGTAGTAAAGTCTTTCTGAAATCTAATCCAGTGGCATGTTCGCCAATCAATCGTGGAGTCCATTATTGATACGTTTCTGATGAGTATAATACGCCTAATCCTTTTTTGCCTCTTGACCCTTGGAGGCAAAAACAGGAATCTAAACGACCTTTTGTCGGTGTCTGGAGATTTATATCCTCAATGAATGATCGGTATGTAACGAACAAAAGATAGATTGTATCTATAGAAAGCTCCTTGATATATTTCAGATAGCCGTATTTGAAATACATTTGCTTAAATATTTAGTGATAAGCATCTTGAATAACGTAGTTAATTGTAATCGTCATTAAGTTTTTTTGTTAATGGATTCTTTGTATTGGATCATTATGAATTTGGCAGAAAAATTTAAGCGCCTTTTAGATTTATTGATAAGATATGCATTTCGATATCAAAATTTTTTGTTAGTCTCATACCAATACTTTATCATACTTACACACATAGTTTTATTAAGGCTGATAGCAATCTATGGTCAAATTAGAGTTAAGACTTTTAAGGAAACCAGAGAGAATCTAAAAAAAATCTGTAAGATGTACTTACTAACTTATAAGAAAGCTTTAAGCGAATCAAATCAATATCTTCAAGCAATCGAGAGGACTTTTGCCTTTTCCTTACCAGTATTTTAAAATCAGTTTCGCTTTAAAATTCCATTCATTCAACTGAAACATTAATTATCTCAAAGATTATATTCCAAGCACCACTTGACCTTACAACAGTATAATCCGTAACCTATGACGTCACCAAGACCACTAATATAATGTCAAGCTCCGTAACAAGGAACGTTTGATCCCAAAGTTAGAGGAGTAATTATAAAGCACTAAACTATATGTAAAGGATCCTCTATCACAGTGGCTATATAACTAAGATTAATTCAGTGTTAATTTGGGAATAGCTGGCGTAAAACCGGACAAGTAGTTAAGTTCGCTTAAGTGAGTAAACCTGCTTACGTTGTCGCTTATTTATTATGCTGACGCTTAGAGTAAAATGTAGCGGGGTTCGAATTATTTTCCAAGCTATAAGATACAGCAATAAAGATGCTTTTGCTTTCAACTCCTGATGCAAAAGAGTATAATTATTGTAAATGTGTTACAATGTAAAATTTAATAGGCTATTTTAGATTGTATTGAATATAAAATCATGTCAATAATAGCAAGTAATTTGATTACAAAAGCAGGAATTTCAATAAAGAGAACAGTGTCGGCTTGTTGCCGACAAATGGCGTTATAGTTTTGTTTCATGTGTCGTTTAATGTGCGCCTAACAGTCACTTGCACTGATATATTCTGTTGCTCCAATGGACACAATTGAGTGACGATATATCCATTTAGGATTAAAACTTCTAAAGTTAAATATACAAGCCCTTTCAAAGTATAAAACACCACTTTTACGCACTTTTTGTTACCCTAAAAGTTCTTGAATACTTTTTGGAAAATCAAGTTTAAATTTCGAATAAATTTTTGACCAACCCTGGATTTTAAAGACCTTTTTTAAAGGTTTCAACATGTTCCTATTTATGTAACCTATTTGAAATCCAAATTTCGAATGTTGATGAAGAGTTCTTCCAAAGCTGGCAGTACCCAAGAGAAACACTACTACCGAATACCCATCCAAGAAGCCAAGTTTCTTACCAATTTACGACAAACTTTTACGTCGTCATACTACGACAGGAGCGCTACTTAAAGTTGTAAATGATATTGTACATAACATTTTAAACTAAATTTAATTTTGTCAATCAATGCCAAATTAATTTAACTATAATAGTTTTCTATAATTGCTCTGTGTTTCGATGAACTGAATTATTACTATAGTTCTACAGTAGGTGAAATAATGGTAAGATATCTGATATAAATTACCTTGATGACTATGATCGTAATATATTTAAATTATTGATTATAATCTTCCTAAATGTTTCTGTTCGTAGCAAATGCTTTAGTGGCCAAAAGGAGACATATTTTATACTCTCAATATATAGTGCATGATCATGACTGGCATAGGTGGTACCCATTACCCAGTGCCTCAAAATATAGAATACTCCGCTACCCAATTTTTTTGAAAATCTGTAAAGTAAATATAACTTTTTAAATCTGCCTGCGACCATTGTGGATGTCCTCTTGGACAGGAAACAGTTTTATTTGCTCCAACTAGCCGATGACATTTTTCATTTCTTTTTGCACGTTTGGCATCGGTTGCGTTCTTCGTACCGACAATGAATGGACGATTCGTTTGATTCATTTTGTGAACGGTTTGAATGATTCGCGAATCTCTAGCCAGTGATAGATGTATGGCTAGAGAGGTGACGGAATTCTTCGTACAAGTATGTGCATGAGAAAATCTTAGTTGATTCAAATAGTTGCGTTGCTTTAGAGTTTGAGACTATTATAGTTATATCAGTCTACAAACTGACTTATTCACGTAAACAAAACTGTCTTTGATAATAAAAAGTTTGTTAGAAGTCTTGTCTATGGTATTCGCTGCTTCATATGATTTCATAGACCAAAAAAGACTCTCTAACTACGGTTTTAACTATACTGTCTTTTAACTTAAATGGTTTGGGTAACTGGATTATTTTAGCAAAAATTATAAATATATTTTTAGATTACTAGTGATGTTATCAAGATCGGGATTTAGACGTTGCGAAAGAAGAAGTCAAGCCGGCCCCTGGCACGTCACCATAAGTACATTTCTTTCACCTAAAATACTAAATGAAATTAAACGCGGAGTAAGGACACTCGTCAAAGCAAATCTACTGAATGGGAATAATGGAGACTACTCGACGGCCCATAGCCGGGGAAAGGAGTGCTTATTTCTGTTTTTATATTTCATTATTGGCCCTCTCATCTCATATTGCACTCATAGAGGCCGCCATAAAAGATTGAAACGTGAGAGGGGTATTTTCAATGGCGTAATTGCAAGTGCTTTTTTTAATTCAATTTCTGTCGGCTACGGTAAAGTTGGAATGCACTCATTGATATCGCTCTAAAGTAATGAGCTTTTTGTATTTAAATACTGATGTATGCATGTGATGGTTGGAATAATTCTCATCATTGTAAGGGTCAGTTATTAAAAAATGCCCGCCACTGCCCTAGTTATAACATTTCAATAATGCATGGAGTGCTTTCTATGGCGCTTTACATCTTTCATGACAATCAAAAGTGTGTGCACCGATACTTTCACAATGTTTTAATTATCGTTCTCAAATTCAATTAATTACAAAAACAAGGTTAATTACAAACCAACATTTTGTTATTTGGGTCATATTTTCGTATTAATAACATTTGTTTTTCATTATTTTGTATAATTTATAAGTAATTGGATCCCACAATTTTGTGTTTAAATTTACCAGAACAGAATTTAAACAGCGAAACATGATTAGTCTGCGGGGTATTTTTTCCAAGAGATGACGAGGAAAATGAGCAATTACACGACGGCGGTGGCTCGACTTAAACGCCTAATGAAATTTAGAGTATGCCGAATGGAAACCGACAGCCATAGAGACTTCCTCCTTAATTCAAATGTTTCATTGTAAAAGTACTCGGAGACAAAACAAACAGCAATCGTTGCTAATTGAACAAACGTTAATCAAACAAGAGCGTAATCAACATTTGGGTAATAGAAGAAGTTAAGCTCAAAAGCTTAAATTCATCAACTTGTACTAAATTCAAACAATTGAATGTAGCAGCGTGATTCGATATTTGAAATAATTTGAAATACATAAACGAATATAGTTCTAGTAAATCTAACATGCATGATGCATGCATAGAATTTTTAATTTCGCTCATCAAATAGATACGAATACTCATTAAAAAAACAAGTACTAATTTTACCTACATTGTAGTTTCGTTAATAACACAGATATTAATATTTGCAACTCAAATCGTAACATCTCCACACCATTAACTAGCAACTCTAGAATTCAGGAGAACGGAAAATTATCCCGAAATACAATTAAAGTGTAAAGCAATTTATATTAATTTTAATCCTTGCCTACCCACCGTATCTACGGGACCGCATTCGTACCTTTACAAGGCAACTGCCTTAATCATTCGAGACTTGAACACACACATTATTCTTACATGTGTTAGACGTATGAACGTCTTATTATTGTACAATTATGGTACAATTATATTAATGGCTTGTTGAGAAATGTTCTTCGTTATGAAAAATTAAAATGAGTTTGCTGGTTTCATATATTTTTGTGCGTTGTTTGTATGATGGTACTTCTAGATTTGTTTGACAATTTTAATGAATACTTAAGTAGATTGTTGGTTAACTGATAGATATGTTTAACTTAACCTAAACGCCTATACCTATTCTGTGTTTCCTTAAGAGAATTAAAAATACAACTGATCAAATTGAAACCAATACATTTTTAATCAATTTTGGTCCCAAAGAGACTACGAATTTTGAAGAGCACCAGAGGAGCAGAAATGGATCCTAGGCCTGTTTCAGTTCGGCTTGATTCAATTTCCTCTTCCATGTGTTAGCATATGAATGGTAAGCAAATTGCGCTAAACTATAAATTATTAACTAACTGATAGATATAAATCTAATTAGCACAAATGTCATGTCCGGGCATCATTTAATCAACGGCCCCATGTTAAATATCGGATGACGAATCGACCTACATTCGCTAACCCTCTTCATCGGTGGTCATCAATCATATCATATTGCCACAATAGAAATTGCATTTACTTCGATCAAACAATTTTCAGTGCTGGTATGGAATTTCCTAATAATTGAGACTGCCAACAAGGGTATTAATGGAAATACCTACTTCATTTCTATATCCACCTACACCAGTATTAAAAGTGGGTCCAATAGTATAATTATGTATTTGTTTACTTAATAGTGATAAATACTACTTACTACGTAATTAAAACATTAGCTACATGTATTATGTATGACTTTTGGTTTTAAATATGTTTTTAACCTACACTTAATTATGTAGGTTATTAGTAATACGATAAAATAACGTTAGGTTTAATTACTTGTACGTTAAGTTACAATAGTAATGCTTAGCAAAGCTTAGCCAAACTACACCACGATATAAAAAAATCTGATTGCTTGACTCAGTACAACCTGAGCAATACAATAAAATTAAATTATTCTACTTCACGCATCTAATCAAGTGACAATAAAAGGCTAATCTGACCATCACATCAAACATCTTATTAAAATGCAAACAGGAGTAACTTGTTAACGTTATCCACCAAGAATTTCATTAAGATGACAATGTTGGCGAGTTCAATTTTCTTGTGAGATAACAAGCATCATAGAAATTGTTTCAAGCTACTGTGTTGAGGCCACTTTGACCCGCAGCCCGTGAACGACGCCGGGATTCTCATTACACGTCCACAAAAGAAAAACTCTTGTATTTAACAATGAATTTAACGTGAATAAAATGTGAAAAGACAGAGGAGCTCTTAGCGATACGCTATTAGATTTACTTTTAAAATGTTCGGGAACAATGAGACTTTTCAAAGTATTTTTAATTCTTGTTTTCGTTGTTGTTAAATTCGTGGTAATAATTTGTTAAACTGTTTATCTCTTTAGTTTGAAGTTACAAAGGAACGCGATAGGTGGGCGTTGTGTCGTTTTGTTTTATACAAGTTTTTAACATTTGTCAAAACGTTATGAAAACCCACTCGTTATTCACGTTTACATTTTGATCTTGTTACGCCTACTTATGAATCTTATGATACAACTAGCTGGTCCGCACAGTGGTTCCAATAGATGTCGCTAGGGCGATTTTTAGATCGCATCTACGTTATTTTCCTAGATTTAGTGAGATCGCCCATACATTGAGATAAACAGGCTAAAATATTCCTCTTAAAAGTAGTATAGAAATACCTACTTATTATTTTATAATATATAATCTTCTTCTTCTTCATCGAGTGGATAGTCAACCTGACCAATCCTGGTGTCAGAGTTATTGAGCCGCCAAAGGCCTCTGACATGGCTCATGTAACGACTACTATCCGTAGAAAGTAACAAATAATAATACAATACCGCTTATATGTATATAATACCGCTCCCGAAACTAGTATAAGCTATAGAATAAACATCTTATTATGCTCAAGCACCAAGACAAAAGCTAAAGGATAGGAAACAATCACAGTGTCGTCGAAACTGGCAGCTTTACTAGACTTCATTATCATGCCCAAAGAAAGATTAAATTGCTGTTTAATATTGATGACCTAAAAACCTTTTTTCACTTTTTATCTAAACTAATATAATAAAATGTTTTGGTTGTTTGAAGGTGTTAATCTCAGAAACTATCAATCCGATTTGAGTAATTCTATTCGTAATGGATAGCCACATTATAGGCTATTTTACATATCGAAATTCTAACGGGAATGGACACAAGGCAAATAAAACCGCGGGGCCCTTCTAGTCATTGAAATAATATTGATATCTATACATATAATAAAATTGTAGAAAAGTGCTGTCTGTACATTGAAAATAAAAATAAAAAAAATAGCAGGGGTTATTGTTATGTCGATGTCGAACCCAAAAATGTAATCAACTTTTTTTTTGTCTGTTTGTCTGTTTGTCTGTTCACGCTAATCTCAGAAACGGCTGATCCGAGTTGGATGCGGTTTTCACGAATATATTGTGGTATGCTTCAGTTATGCTTTAGTGTTTGTTTCATGTCAATCGGTTCATAAATAAAAAAGTTATGTCAAATTAAAGAATCACGTCGAACACTATTCTATGCTTATACATAGGCACCATTAATCTCCGCAACTATTTGACGGATTTGGTTGAAATTTTGTACCGACATATTTTAGAGCCTGGCGCAACATAAAGACTACTTTTTACCGCGGGAAAACATCCGTTTCCCATGGGAATCGGTAGTTTATTGTTTTTTTAACGCCTGTTCCGGTCAACGAACGACGTCGATCATTGTTACTAGATAGGTAAATTACAATCATTAATAGAATATGTTATAGCTACTTATTACCTTGGAATTGACTGGATTACCATGGGAAAAAAATTAAAAGGGCTCATCTAAATTCTTTCTACTTAAGTTAGTTTAGGCTGATATCATAAACTATAAGAATAATTTACCGAGGGAAATCATAGTACTCCCATGGGAATGAAAAAACATTGTTCTTTTACGGCTGAAGGTAGTTTGTAAGCTGTTGAATTTTAAGAATAATGTCGAACAGATTCCTTCCAGTTTCCCGTGGGTCTGAGATGTTATCCCGCGGTAAAAAGTAACATAAGTGTTGTTATTTCCAAGCCTAAACTAACTGTTTGCCAAATTTCATCCATATCCGTTCAGTAGTTTTTGCGAGAAAGACTAACAAATATGCGTCTATACAAAGTTTCGCGTTTATATTATTAGTAAGAGTTAATTCTATTATGAATAACTACTTTTTTTCTCTGTTAGTAGAATTTACTGAAACTTTATAATAATTTTAATTTAATAATTAATTAATTAATTAATTTACAACGAAATCTGATAGAAGCAGAGATTTTAACAGGGTGCGGAAAAGGTGATAGTGTTTTTATTCCTCGGATTCCTCTCATTCCAAACAATTTTCCGTTTAGTTTTAAACGAATTCAGTTTCCAGTGAGCCTATGTTTCGCCATGACAATTAATAAAGCTCAAGGTCAGACTCTAAAAGTTGTGGGTGTAGATCTAAGTATCAGCTGTTTTTCGCACGGTCAATTGTATGTGGCTCTGTCCCGTGTTAGCAATCCCAGCAGCCTGTATGCTTTCACCCCCGATGGCCATACGTCTAATATTGTATATAGAGAAGCATTACAGTAAAGTAGGTTTTTTAGCTACCCAAAATGACTGTGATTATGATCCAAAATAAAAATAAGTATATATTTAAAAAAAAACGCTGCTCATAGTCACTATTCCACGCGAACGAAGTCGCGGGCACAGCTAGTAAATAATAAAATACATTATATACGCAATCAGAGAAACATATTGAGGGAGAAGTTCTCAAAAATCAGGATATGAAATAATACACAATCATCCTACTAATATTATAAATGCGAAAGTTTGTGAGGATGGATGTATGTATGGATGTATGGATGTATGTATGAATGTATGGATGTAAACTACTGAACGGATTTGGATGAAATTTTACAGTAATATAGGTTATACATCAGAATAACACATGGGATACATTTTATCCCGAAATTCCCGCGAGAACCGATACAACGTGGGTAACACCGCGGGGCGCGGCTAGTGTAATATATTTAGAAGATAATTAGAATGAGGTTTCAGATTATTTTATATCGAGAGGCTATTAAACAGCTGCTTCAATTATGAGCTTGTGATATGTGTGTGGCGATAATATCTTAACGTCTTAGATTCTATTACAGATGATACTACTACATAATGGCTGTGCTATAAAAGTGAAAGAATTGTTATTGAAAACAACGAGGATTTGGTTGTAGTAAAAGCAAATAGGTATGTAGATGAATAGGCGGGATATAATTCATTGTTAACTTTGGTTCCACCTATCTCTGTTGTTATAAGAACTTTGATAAATTTTCCTTTAGCTAATTATTATATGTAAGATCCCACTGCATCCTACTAATACTATAAATGCGAAAGTTTGTGAGGATGGATTGATGTATGTTTGTTACTCTTTCACAAAAAAAAATCGGATGGATTTGGATGAAACTTTACAGTAAAATAGGTTATCCATCAGAATTATACGTGGGATACATTTTATCCCGGAATTCCCCTGTGTAAGATATAAATGTAGTTAGGTAGTAGGTACTTACTACTTTCAAGAAACGATTCAACTTGTCCTTCAAAGCTCACTAGGCAGCAAGTAAGTAAGTACTCGTAGGTTAGCGTCCAATCTCTCACTACGACTGAACAGAGATTGAAGTACTTGATGATATTAAACATTATACTAAACTAATGCTAGTATAGGACGTAATATAAATCACAAGGCAAGCGGTGTTGTCCACATTGCATAGCACCAATATTGGTAAAGCACTCCGCTGTGCACTAACGAGATGCGAGTCTAATGAACTTGAAATCCAGCTCTCCCATTTTGTATAATGGACATAGTCCTGGAGCTACGAAACAGCGGTGATTATTACACGTACATAATTGTGTAATGTTATGAATATAATATTATAGTTCGTGAAAACGTAACTATTAGGCTAGCAACGCTTAAACTTTCGGTAAGTGCTGGAATAATGAATGGAATGGAAATCAAAGGTCATGTGTGTATTTGTTAGCTGTCGGATTTTAATTGGGTGTCGGTGGTTCCGTTAAAATTCAACTTTGACAGCTTCAAATATTTTTTTCTGCCATTGGGACGTTTTTTTAATATGCAAACAGCCACAAAGTTAGACCGACGTTTAAGAGGCACCTACCTTGATGAAAACAAATATCTATAGCTACATAGCAGAAGATCTAAACCAACATGCGTTAAACCGAAATATTGAAATATCACGTAGTTCGTTGTACATAAATCCACAATATTCAACCGGTATCAATACCCCGGATTTACCTCCATGATATTTGCCGCATCCAAACTCGAATCTGATTTATACCTCCATTGATTGTTTCATCAATTGTAGTGACGACTCGCGGATGCGCTTTACGTTTATCACGAATCCTGAAACGCGTTTTCCGAAATGATTGTTCCACAACGTTTGGGATTAAACGGTCGAAATATTCTCCTCTATATATTAATTTCGATTATTAAATTTAATTCAATTGGCAGATTGGTGTTACCGTTTTGGAGGTGAAAACGCCAACCAATTGGGAAATCTGAGCTATTTGTTTTCAATGATATAATGTATTTTATTATTCGGTTTTGATTAATAAATTATGTGAAATTAGTGTTATTAATGTTTATATGAATTGCCTTTTCAGCCATATTAATAAAAAGTAATTCCGTTTTTTATTTGATATTAGAAATTATAAATATAATTATGACCACGAACGGTGTAATCGCTCGAAACGTCGGGTACGTATCGTCCTTATATGTTTAACATAACTTAAATGATTAACAACAGAAATAACATTTTTAAAAAGGAACGAATTGTCAAGATTCACAGTGGTCTCCACACTAGGCTACAGCCTGTATGTTATAGGTATCTGTCATTGCTTGTTTTATGCAGAGTATGAGTATACCCACGATAACGATAAGTATTTTATATGGCCAACCTTATCGTTCAAGTTTTAGATCACCTAAAAGCCTCCCCACGTGGTCCCCAAAGAATGAAACACCCGAGACCGACAATTTAACGTCCAATACATTACAAATAGCGTATTTCTTTAAGTTAAGATGGAATTCAAATATTTTCTAATTCGTGTTGCCAGTTGTTGTCATTAAATCGAGGAGTGAGTGAACACTCAAACCGTTCGTTTGGGTATGCATCATCTGTGGATAGCGTGTGAGATATTTAGTGTCGAATAAATTTACTTAAGTATCGCACTGAAACTACTGGACGGAGCTCTAGAGCTTTCAGCTCCTAGCTGGTGCACTATATAATGACTTGCTGGTAATGGTCGTTACGAAAACAATATATTTCTAAGAAAAAAAAATATATATCTATCTCTCTCCCTCTCTCTTTGTCTCTCTCTCTTTCTCTTCCTGGCAATGTTACCTCTTATGGTGGGGAGAGGTCATTTAAAGGAACGAATATGATATAGCATAATAACGCGTCGGTTTAGCATGTATCATATTAGTTGTATGTATGTCATCGGAATTAATAGCATTTATATGAACTTTAATGACCATTTGATAACTTACTCTAATAAATTTAATGTTTATGCGAACATAATATTCGTATTGAGGTTAAATAGATAATATAATCATTAACAATCAAACGTTTTAAATGCCCATAAGTTTTGTAAAACTAATCTTAAGTTCTAAGAAAATCTATGTAAACATGTTCAAAAAAACCTCAATAAAATAACAAATAAACCCAATTTTCAACAGCGTTATTTAAGAAATCCCTTTTCTCCTATAAACAGGCCAACTCCACTATTTATTAGCAACTAAATTTTATTAGTCATCCTAACAAAACACCGCGATAAAACTAAATAACCCGCTAACGCTGACATATTTTACTATCTAACCAATAACAATATAAAGAAAGGTAACATGATTGCATTGAACCGAATTATAAATAACACAAAACAGTTGTAATAAACATGTCATTATTTTAACTATTTGAGAGCAACTTACGTGGGATTATGCGGTGTTTAATAGGGCAGAATTACCATATGAAAGCAAGGGTCACATGAGATATTAAGTGTTAATAGTAAGTCAGATGCTTAATAACTTACGAGACTTAGTTACGTGTGCACATGACTTATACGCGTTGACTATGATTGTAACTTAACCGTCATGCCCGTATAGTGAAGTCACTTCAAACATATATATTTGTGCTTAACAACGTAACAACTTGTTTTCTTTTATATGTTGTACAATAAGTTATTATACATTTCTGAGGGATTATCTGACTTATTTTATTTTGATGCTTTAAATGCCTGTGAAGATATGAGTGCTTATTCATTTCACCGTAAGTGATTTGATAAGCTACTCATATTCGTTTGTCCTAAGATCATACTTTACGAAAGATGAGACAGAGAAATCTAAGAGTTTATTGACTAAGTCCAGTCGCCCACTATTAAGTGAAAATCAATAAAAAATAAATAAATCGGCAAATAGTTTAAGCCTTCGTAATATACAAACATTACAGTGCAGCTGAGAACGCAAAATTACTTTTCGCCTAAAATTGGTCAACGTATGGATGTTATCACATTACAATCAAGCTCCAAATACAAGTAATATTGTTACTGTATCACCCCTTTTTCTTGATGAAGGCCTCCCTTCTTTTCAACCACTATACCAACATCTACAACAAGAAAAATGCATACAACAAAACAAGTAAAAATCTTGCATACTAAAGTAAAATAAACAAATATTGAGCAAACAGATGTAAACAATAATTCGTAGAGGACCCAAGTATCACACAGTGTGGTCTGAGACGAACAAGACTCTAATTGCTCTTTGATAGTCGCCGTACATTCAAAGTTACGAGTGTTCCAGGATGTTCCAGACCTAACGACTGCAGTACCTTATATTAAACACATTGCACTCGATACCAGACGTCGGGAATCAAATAAAACAACGTGCTTTCAATAAAGCTACAAGATAACTATCAATTATTATATCTAAGCTTCTTTTGTAAAAGAAGATTCTTTTAAAATGATTGTTAATATAATTAAGGAAAATGTTGATGTTATAAGTAAAATAAACCATAAAGTTTCAGTTAGATGAGGTTCTAGGTCGTAAATAATGTTTAAATGAGTAAATAAAATATGTATTATTTTTTTATTGTATAATTATTTCAATAAGTTTTTCTAAAATGATGTCCCTCGTCTCCGCTACTACTACAATTATTAATGTACCAAACGCTTTAAGAAAGACCGTAAAGTCAAGAAAGTATAATAACTATCCAGCTCCGAGTAAATCCTGATTTATAAAAGAGAGCTCAATTGAAAACTATACTGAATTTGTCAGCAACATTGAACAATAAAATTGAGTAAATCATGATACTGTGAAGAATTCGAGGTATAACTGTGGCCCTACTATGAGTCAAAATCTAACAAAAAAAATATTTAGAAACTTTAGAAAAAAAATTAGAAAATTTAGAAACTTAGTCGACAGGATTATGTAGCGTTTATGGTGTAGTTCAACTGACCGATGTTAACGCATGATTAATGTTAAGCAACGTGCACCTCAGCCACTACTTGATGATGAAGTATGGGTGGCCACTACTGGCATTTTAGCCGAGGGCTAAAGTGCTTATTCCAATGGATACTATAAGGTTTTTTTCACACAATATTTATTATTGAATGATTGAGATTTTGAATGAGAATCAAGAACATTAATTCCAATTCAATTGTGATATAAATTCGATCGTGTTAATGGTAACTCATCTAAGCTGACTAATTGTTTACTACACGATAATAATCAAAAGTTTGTGACGAAAACTCATAGTAGAGCCACTGGTTTCTTATTCGTAGCATGACGAAGAATGAATTCTAATTTGTGCGCTCTTTCTGAATGGAGAGGCAATGAACTCTGATCCTGAAGTTAAGTACACCTCCGTGGTTACGCTTTTATCAAAGCTCTAATATACTAGCGGGGTTGGAGAAGAATATAATGTAAAATGATTGAGACAAATGGAGGGTGCCACGCAACGATGCAAGCGAACGAACACTACAATGGTGTAAGAACTAATTCAATTCAATATTCTTATTTCAAATATTTGTGGCCGTTGCTGCAATGTGGCATGCATATCTGCTATCACTCGTCAAATATCCCTTTTTCTGTAATAAGGATTAAAAAGAAACGATTTTTCCATTGAATTGTACTAAATGTATGAATGGAATCTGAAGTTCTCGAATTGAAACAATAAATTAATGCATCAAAGTACACGTAAGCAAAAAAATGTCTGTCAATAAGAAATACTTAAAATAAAACATCGGAACTTCCGACCCCTACCGTATTAAAACCATTATGCAAATATATTATTTTTTTAATTTCATCTTCGTTTTCATAACTCGATTTAAATTTTAATTTCAGTGGAAAACGAGCGAAACAAGTGAACTGTAATCCAATTATCTTTTATCGCGTAGAAAGCTTCAATAAGAGAAGGCTTGGCCCATCTGTGGTACAGTTATTGCCAATATCATTGCCAACACTTTTTCGTGTCCTGAAAACGAAATCAAAATTCTAATTTCGGGAGTATTAGCATTGAATATAAATATCTCCACGAAATCTTGGTCCGTGTTTTATTCTCGAACATTCAATATCGAAAAATACGATTCTCCATAAGTTTTCTTGAGACACTCATATTATCTACGATGCTTTATATCTGACATTGTAATTGCGATAGTAAAGTCACGTGGAAATATGTTTGGTTCATATAATACTGGTACTTATGAAAATATTGAAACATCAGCTGCGCGAAGAGTTATACTATTCGGTTTAAAATATAACAATGTCGTATATTTTTACGACGAACCCGAGGATGGATACATGAATATTGCTAGTCAAGCTTCATGAAAGATGAAACCGTAACTTTGTTTCGTTAACTTTATGAGATCCTGATTTAGTAAATAAGACTCTTGTATGTAACAAACAAAACGTAAAATAAAGAATAGAAAATTTAAAGAATGACTTGTAAGATCCTGCTTACGGCCGCTCACATGAAGATTACTTACAGAATTATACAACAGATCTTTCGTAGGATAAAGACATTTAGTAAGATGCTCCTTAAACCGCATACCGAAGAAAACTGTTGGTCTTTCTTGGTCACCAGCGCTTACTGGTGCTTAATAAGCGCTGGTAGACAATCACTTGGAACCTATCAGAGATATAAGCGCCATTCTTTATAGAGAGAAGAACGCGCTTACTAGTTAAGACGGAGCGTAGTTTGACTAATCGATGTTGGTTCATTGCGATTGATAAGAAACGTGCAGCTCGGCCCCTTAGATGGGTGGCCGTTGATAGCATGTTTATCTGAGCGCTACTTTGCTTCGGAATGCATTTACAAATGTCGGCGCCAGTTGTTTCAGTAGTTAGACCATGTCGGAGGCCTTTAGGCGGTCTAAAAACTCCGACACCAGGGTTGGCTATTCTAAATGAATGAATGATGAGAATCATACAAGAAGCCTCAGGAAAACCTTTTGTATGATGAAAACTGTCACACAAAATAAGTAGTAAAAACAAACTAAAATTTACTACCGATAATAATAAATGATCTGATAAAAATGATATTACACCCAATTTCAACATAAGATTCCTAAAAAGAACTTCGATATCAACAAAACATTTCTTCATTCTTTCAAAAATAAATCCAACCTAATGAAAGGTAACTATCACTTACTTTGACGTCAACCCATGTCCACTTTGAATCTGAGTAGGAGTAACTCAGAGTACGAGGTAAATTTGACCTTATAGTCGGTAACTCGACTCTAAAGACGGCCCTAATAAGGGCCTCGATGACCCTTGACTGTTTTACTGTATCACATTCCCTTTTACGAGGACCTACGGGGTGTGAAGAATATGTTTGCACCGATACAATGGATTACGGTGCTGTACCAATGTACTCTAGATTTTGCTGTTACATACGTGGAAAGATGGATATATCTACTGTTCTACGAAAATGGGAAAAGACCAAAACGAACGAATTAAAGAAGGTTTTATAATATCGACTGTTTGGAATAGAAAACTACTAAGGAATAGAAACTAGACTAAGATAAGAGGACTAGACAAATATTCTTGCATATAAAAATACCCCAATCGTTTATATGATGTTATTCAGTACGGAAACGAAATGGGAAGTAATAAATAGATAAATAATAACTGTGGTAATTTTGTTACCTGCGTTGTACTCCCGCGGAAATTTCGGGATAAAATGTATCCCATGTGTTATGCTGTTGTAAAATCTATATTACTGTAAAGTTTCATCCAATCCAGCATCTTTGGCCTGAATGAGTAACAAACTAAAAAAACATACATCCCCACAAACTTTCGCATTTATAATATTACTAGCAGCACCCCGCGGTTTTACCCGCGTTGTGCCCGTTCCCGTGGGAATTTCGGGAATTTTTTTACATAAAAACCTTCCTCTTGAATCACTCTACCTATTACAAAAAACCGCATCAAAATCCGTTGCGTAATTTTAAAGATTTAAGCATACAGACAAACAGACACGAAACAGAGACGACTTTATTTTATACTATGTAGTGATCAGGATAGGATAGGATTATATTCGCCTTACAAATAACACCAAAATATTTAAGTTAAACATAATTCATATTCATGATTCTAAAAACTCGGATGGAACTGAAAGAAACAGCTAATAACAAAGGGAGACCAACAGAATTGGCACCCTTCAGATTTAAGGACTCCTTAGCTGAGGAATCAGGGTGACGTTTTATAACATTTTTCTCGAACGTGAAAAAATGAGACTATTTTCTAAGAAACGTTATGAGACTTGTAAAAGTTAACTCAGAGTTGTCGTTATATAAGAGTGGCTTGTTATCTTGTCAGATTTAACAAAATAATATTCTTTTATTTCATTTGTAAAAAAATATTTTGGTACAAAAAATTGTTTTTACAGAAAATCTTTGAAGTATAGTAGCTCTATATAATATTCTATAAATATTCAAATGATCTATTTCCATATTCATTATTACATTAGTTTGAACTCTATAGAATACCAAAAGCTACCATTTTAATTAAAACAATTTCTGATCAATTCGTGAAAAGGAATGAATTGTTTCTGTGAACCTTTTAAGGTCGGCTCGAGAGGCCACTGGTCGTTTTTCACTGGCTATTTGAGGCTTAAAATTGATGTTTCATTCAGTGGCCAGTTTTGAGAGGTCGAATGAGTACCTACCTACGGTTTTTTTGTAGTATGTGTTTGTAAGACAAAAGCGATTGTCATTTCTTTCTACATGATTAAAAACTTTAAGTTATTTGTTAATGCCCTACTCGAACCGTGTCATATCTGTAATCTATAATATAAAAATGAATCGCTGAATCTGTTGCTAAGCGCATAACTTCAGAACGACTGTACCAAATTGGATGATTCTTTTTTTAATGTGTTCCTTATTGTCAGGACAAGGTTTGTATATAAGAAAAATAAGGAATAAAAATCTCAAAATTCCCACGGGAACGGGGGCACTGCGGGTGAAACCGCGGGGTACAGCTAGTAATATGATAAATGTGCAGAGTTCGTTTGTTTGTTTGAATACTCTAATCTCAAGAACTACTGGTCCGATTTGAATAATTCTTTTTGTAATGAATAGCCACATTCAACGGGAAGGATATATAGGCTATTGTTCGTCTCGAAATTCCCACGGGAACGGGCACTTTTTTATAATATTTGATAAATAACTGAAAGTAAAAACACGATGCAATTATTGGTATAAAATAATCAGTGGAGATGAAATTTTGGATATTAGGTACTATTCAGTTATAAATTTACGAGATTAAAAAAATATAATACTGAATGAATTAGCTTTACTATAAATAGTGTTCTTTTTTTTCAAATAGCATCGTTTGCCGATACGAATGACATAACCTCATTGGTGTCGTAAATAAAAACCTTTTTTATAACGTTCTTTAAATAAATCGAATATCGCTTTTAGTTTACACCTTAGATAGTAAATGCCAAGCTGCCGAAGTAGCCGCGGTCAGACTCTCGTGTCGAGAGCGGCTTTATGGACCCCCTGACCCTTGTTCAGCGCACAATTCAACATTTAAGAAAGGCTTCTGCCCTAAGCTTCTCTTGCTTATAATTACATTACACTACATTCTATTTATAATATTAAGTTGGCGGTAAAACGGCCGTCTCAAGTGGTGTTAATTTTTTAGTGTTGTTTCGTGAATGTAGAACGCTATGTAGGCTTTTAGCAGTGAGTTAGCAGTGAGACGGTCCCGGTTACTTTCTACGGATAGTAGTCGTTACTTGAGCCATGTCAGAGGCCTTTGGAGGCTCAATAACTCTGACACAGGATTGGCCAGGTTGACCATCCACTCGATGAAGAAGAAGAAGCAGTGAGACTATTAAGTATCGCTCGTAGCATAGTTTGACTAAGCGATGTTAGCTCATTGCGATTATTAAGTAACTAGCAGCGCCCCGCGGTTTTACCCGCGTTGTGCCCGTTCCCGTGGGAATTTCGGGAATTTTTTTACATAAAAACCTTCCTCTTGAATCACTCTACCTATTACAAAAAACCGCATCAAAATCCGTTGCGTAATTTTAAAGATTTAAGCATACAGACAAACAGACACGAAACAGAGACGACTTTATTTTATACTATGTAGTGATGCGTAGCTCAAATACTTGGATGGGTGGCCGATAGTGGCATTTCTATCTGAGCGCTTCCGTGCTTCGGAGGGCACGTTAAGCTGTCGGTCCCGGTTGATACAATCTTTAGACTATGTCAGAGGCCTTTAGTTGGTCTAAAAACTCTGCCACTGGAATTAGTCATTAATTTACTTAAAATGAATAAATGAAGAAGAAGAAGAAATAAACTCATCAGCTCTATTATAAAAACTACAGATAGACTCGAACGTAAGTACAAATCATTATAAAACTAGCTCTGTAAACAATAAAACTTTAAACTAAACGGAATATCGGAAAACTTGTCCAACGATTATAATCTAGTCCGGAAACTTTGACCGTAAAATCTGAACCTAACAAGCATGAGTTCCAGTTCATATTCAAGAAACTATGAATATAAAGTGTAAACTTCGTTAAGAAATAACAACTGCAGTCTTTCTCATTAAAAATATATCTTTTATTGTTATCGTAATGTTACGCTTACGTTTCGATCGGTCAATAATTTGATATCTTCATATTATGTTCCAATTAAAATCTTTATAGAAAGCGTTGGTTCTGTTTAATAACTATTATTCTGCCAGCTCTAATTTTGCTAGCTGTCTAGACATTTTAATGTAATTTTTATAACAAGGGAGTAGTCTATCTCTATACATTATTATGGTGAAGAGTTTGATTGTGTTTTGTTCGTTTGAACGTTAGCCTGCAGGAAGTACCAGTCTGATTCGAATAATTAGTTTTGTATGGGATAGTTACATTCAACCGAGAGGTGATAGGCTACTTTTTATCCCGAAATTCCCACGGGAAAGGGAATAGCGAGAGTAAAACCACAGAACACGCGGCAATTTAATAGATTCCTTTTAAGAATTATTTAAGTAGATTGAGCAAGCTGTAAGATTTCGAGTTGATTGTTTTAGATCCAAATTCAATGTTTCTATCTCGAACCACGATCAACTGAACTCGGTTTTAGTGATCCAATTTTGGAGATTTGATCTCAGTTTATCTCGTGAACTAGGCTTAAGGTGATTGATTGATTTCAGTTATAACGGTTGAATTGAAGGCTCAATCACTCATATCACTTTAATCAGGCACACATGTCAAATTACACGCTCGCTTGCATTCTTTTGAACTCGACAGCTCGCGGCTTGTAAACTCGCTCATTCTAACTTCGCCTACATTATTTGAACTCTGTGCCTAAAAATGGAAAGTGCCTCGGGCTCATAGAGCGGCATATTAAGGATGTCAGACCGAGAATAAAACATAAATTATTCAACAAAAGGCATGAGGCCGCGTTTCATCTCTTACATTATGTATAAATATTTGGACTGAAGGTACGTTTAACTTCATTTTCGCAAATTAACAACGACCCACGATTGTGATGTTTTAAAATTGTTTTTAAGCGTTATTTTTGTTTTATTTACGACCCTAGGACACCCACGCATGCGGCAAACCATTGCGCATGTTGGACGTATTTTTAACATATTTTATGTTTAGTTTCTAAAATCCATTGTGTGACTAAAATAACAACAAACCGCTCTTACTTTTTAATAAGATACTTTTCGAAAATTATGAAGAGCAAATGTAGTACTTCAAAAAAGCAAGTGCGAGTACGTTACTGGTCAACCCTGGTGTCTGCAACACTTAAAACACTATTTCATAAGAGCAAAACTGCATAGATTTTTTTTAACGAATCAATTAGGAAACGTTTTTATTTTCCTTTTTTAAAAAAAGTATACGTCGTAATTTGTATGTAATTGGTAATGTACTGGTTTCTGGTTTCAGTCTTCTCTGGCCACGGTTCCTGTAAAGGGCTGCCTCTTAACAGGAACCGTGGTCACAAACGTCTGATAAAAAATATAAAATACTAGCAGCGCCCCGCGGTTTTACCCGCGTTGTACCCGTTCCCGTGGGAATTTCGGAAATTTTTATACATATAAACCTTCCTCTTGAATCACTCTACCTATTACAAAAAACCGCATCAAAATCCGTTGCGTAATTTTAAAGATTTAAGCATACAGACAAACAAACAGACAAAAGTAGTGACTTTGTTTTATACTATGTAGTGAAGAGCAAAGTGTATCCGTAAACGTAGTTTCAATTCAAAATAATTGGTGGTGATCAATAATCTCCAAAACACTACCATCCAATCAAAAATTAGATCACATATCTCAACGTATCACAGTGTATTCAAACCACTGCACAAAACCGAATACTGTGGACCGAAACCTGTGGCAATAAATCAATTCCTAGGGGACTAAACTAAATTACCAGATTAATGCCTAAAATCCCCTGACTAAGAGGTTTGCCTTCATGTAAGAGGCCGTGAAGCTGATAACCATAACATATACTCGTAGACACACTAGATACAATCAGCCTATAAAACTGTTGAGAATACTTGGCACCTTGAGATATTCAAAATTCAGTAATCTATACAAATACATATATATAAGCTGCAGAGTTTGTTTGTTTGTTTGTACGCGCAATCTCAGAAACCACCAATCCGATTTGAATAATTCTTTTGGTATTGGGTAGCCACATTGAATGGAAAGGTTATAAGCTATTTGTCATCCCATAATTCCGACTGGAACGTGCACAACGCAGGTGAAACCGCGTGGCCCTGCTAGTACCTAGTACAATGTCAATGAGAATTTTCAGATACTATAAGCTGACAAAGTACTAAAGTCCTTACTATTTTCATAGACAGTTCAGCACAAACTCATGTGTATATTCAGTGTAAATACCGAATTATAATTATGTTCGAGAAACCTCCACAGAATTAATCCATAAATAAAATATTCCATCCAATTTGCATACAAATATTAGTACGGATATTACCTCGGTACTCTACAAACTCGACCTTTCCTAATTTATTCGGTTTGATCCTATTTCAACAATAACTATTTATACTATTAGATCTAACCGGGATAATAATAATCAAACAAATCTTAGAACAAATTGTGTTGAAGAAAGTTCAGGAATGTCAAACGTTTGGGCTGAGAGACCCTACGCCTTGAAAGTATTCGGGAACTTAATTTAAGGGATACCCTATCATGAATAATTGTAAAGCAACAACATTGTTTAGTTTAATCAAGACCCCGATTGCCTTTACTAACCTCGTCTGTATAAACTTCAGAGCAAATTCAATTAATGACGGGACCACAACAATAACAGTTTTCGGTAATTATTGTTTGCAGTATAAACTACGGCATACCGAGTAGCCCTAACCTAATTTACCTATAATTACATTACCTACTCTTCATTACGATGTAATTTAATAATAACAACTTTGTTTTACTACGGCACTAGTACAAGATAAATTAATACCGTTAATATTCATATTGTCAAGTTCGAATTAATTTCGTTTTCGTTATATCTGGTTTGCTAATTAAAACAGAGTTGTAATAAGCTACTTTTACAAAGATATATTATTCGACTGGAGCTTGGTACCTCAAATAGCTTATACTATTCTGTATGACTGAAGGGTAACATAATTATTATTGTATTCTACAAAAAGAGTAAGTATTGTGTACTGAATAAGAAATGTTATGAACAGAAGATGAAGTTCCTAATTAAATCTTCATTCATTCTTAGTTACGTACGAACAGTAACTATGTAGGTACAGTTAAGGAATTTGACATGGATCCTTTTTAGGCCGATCACTTGCTCGATAAAAATCATATACTTAATTTACTACATTTACTACTGTAGGACAAAAATAAAACACGATCTTTCACATTTCAAATGTATCACAGCTACGTTTTAAAGAGGCAAGTTAAAGTTGAGTATTTCTAAACGTCAAGCCACAATCTCATGAATAGAACCGTATCTGATCGCCCGCCAACTCCCCTGACAGTACGCTTTTAATCTCAGCTAGAGAGGGAGTACTTATCTTTTTTCAATAATTCCACCAGATACTTCCAAACTCCAGAGCTGCAGGTGCTCAAGTAAGTTTCAAAGAATAAGCGACAAAATAAAAAACGTCATTCTATGCACGAGACAGACGGTCCTCTACACAATGGAGCACTCAATGCCCGTATCATGTACACAAGTATCGGTGCCAACATCTCCCTTATTACGTAAACAATAGAGTTGAAAACACCCCGCACTCGGTGAAAATACTCGTGTAATTAGCAAAGACTTAATGAGAGACTCTTTTGAATGTTTTTAAAAGTTACAAAGGAAAGTTGTTAACAACATAGTTATACGGTAACTGAAGGAAATGTGAACACAATAATAGACATACTATTTGTTGTTGCAGCGAAAGATATGTATAACTGTAATTGAATTGAATATTTCAATAGAAAATCATCCTTACGACACTTTGGATACGATAATTTTTTAAGTAGCAGTTTTGCACTATAGCTTTCGTAGTAAGATCTCTGAAAATTTACTAATCGCCGCCGGCGTCGTCGGTCGTACTTGGCTCCCTCAGAAGACATTTCGATTACTAATATTTCTGCTAAGTGAGAAGGATAAGATAAATTGGAAACATGCTTCACTCGCGGTTGGAATATAGGATGCTTTATATCATATCATTAGCTGTTCCGCGGTGGTTCCAGCGGTGGTTCCACCCGCGATTCAATAGATGGTGCTAGTGTGAAAATGTTGTAGATCTCGCCTATGTTATTTACCCAGATGACCTAGACTGTGGAGTCACGTGCATACATTTTACATATACACCAGAAAAAAATCTTTGGTCTGTACTCAGAAACGTCAAATACGTGATAGAGATGTAATAAGTGATTTTGACATTTAATGTATTCAAAAAACGTCAAATAATAAAGTGTCGATTGAATTAACGTCTCTGAGTGTGGCAGTCTTCGATCAACAATACACAACTAGATATCGGGTCACGTACAAAATCAAAGCTAAATACTGTCCGCGTGAATGACGTGTGACAGCTTATTTTGTTTACTACTGAACTAAAACAAAAGTTATAAAACAGTTCGAAGCTCAACCTAATTACAACCATGACAACTAGCAATAAAGAAGCAAATCTTACGAATAAAATAAGAGCTCACTTTTCAAATGAGGCCTTATTCAGCGAGACGTATCTTTTGCGCCGACCCGACATCTAGTTGTGTATTGTTGATTGAAGGTGGCGGTGAATAGATTAGTAATAAACAGAAACTAGTTCATTATACCTCGTGACCACACGTGAATAAATCTTAAGCACAATATCGTAACCCGGGTCAGCATGAAGACTTGTCTCCCCACATAGTTTATCCCCACAAATCCGATTAGGCACTTGAGTTAGATTACAGCCCACGGACCCAAACCCTGAGATCCGTTCGGTGTCCCCAATGGAAACATGCTCCACTAAATATCGACTAATTGGGTATATAGTCTGTATTTCCTATTGCTATTGGAAAGATGTATTGTCCGAATAGATACTGGTGATGCCTTCCGTCCCGGAGGGTGGTGGTTCGATCCTGGTCTGGTATTATTATTTTTTAAATAATTAGTCGATATGTCCAATATGTATGAGTACTTTAAAGTGTTGGTTTGGGTGCTGAGCAAGATCATAAAGTTAGTTGGTCATAAAAATGTATGTATGTTGCTCTTTAACGCAAAAAATACAGTTATATGTAGTTGTTATTAATCAGAATAACATATGGGATACATTTTATCCCAAAACTCCCGTGGGAACGGAAGTACTAATCCAAAATAAATGTATTAGAGACTTTTTGGCTACCAATTTTGTAAACTAAATCATAATATGTACTACTTGTAAGCATTATGTAAACTCACGGAAGTGCTTCTCATAAAAACTAAAGAAAAATCGGTTAATCCTTTAAGAAACTACAACCTTACGGACTCAGAGATTCACTGATACATATCTACACGTAACACTCATCACAACCTTCGGGATTAAAAAGAAAACTCAAACGCTGAGTCAGCAACTCTTCACCCATAAACTCGACCTTACGCTATCTTCCGTCTAGAACCTACACGTCCTTATCACTCCTTGAATCTTCAACTTTATGAGCATTCTAACGCATAAAAGTGCGTGTGTACTTTTCTAGTCCTCACTACGAGTACCTAAAGGGGTGCGCGTTGGACCAATGACGTCAGTTGCCACCCCTCGTATGTAATATGAGGTTTTAAAACATAGCATTCGTGAGCGCGAATACGAATAGCTGCTAATACCGTACAGTCAGCTTTAAAATCCTATTAAAAACAACGTAATCACACCTATCTGCGACTGTACCACTGTGCATGTTCGTGCCGTCTCTTTTAATATTATTAACGTTCTGCAAATAAAACTGATTCACTCTCGCTCAGTTATAATATTTTTTGTTTTTTGGAAGTTTGTTTCGTTTTTATGTTAATTAAAATATATTTATCAAACAATTATAAAGTTAAGTGAAGTATCAGCCCGTAATGTCCCACGGCTGGGATTGCCGCTCATCTCACCGAAAGTATCAGTACAGTGAGGAGGATGTCCTAATTGCCACGGTTGCCGACTGCGTGTTGGTGATCTCAAACCCGAACCATGTTTGAAAAGAAGGAAACATGTTGCTCGACCCGGGAATTTAACCCTCAATCTCAAACAATCATAATCGGACTAAATACATATTTGTGGTAAAAAAAAATTAACAACAATATGAGTGTAGTGAGCGAGCTTACAAGCTACGTACCAGCAAGCTTGGTATAGAAAGCAAATGTTTCAGTCCCTAGAATTCACCGGTTCCTAAACACGCTTAATGTCTACGAAGCTTTAAAACTAATACATCTTCGGTAAGAAACTAAAATTTAACATAAAATACTATTTCTATTTTTAGTTCGACGTTGAACTAGCTGTGTCTTCATAAGGTCTTAAATTTCAATTTCAGCGGATCAAGGAACATACCTTCAGAGCCAGACAATACCACGTAAGTTCCAGACTAATTCTTTTATATACGTTCTTACTGGGGATTTGGTTTTATTAATACAGGCCAATGTTAGCCGCCGGGATAAAAAGAAGGATTAAACTTTGTAATTATTTCAGGTTGAGATCACAAAAAGATTACTTAAAGGACTATGTTTTTGTAGGATGTTCTGGTTTGATAATAAATGCCTTAAACATTGTTTAAAATATATACCTTATATAAGGTTGTCTTTTCAAAAGAGTTTTAGCTACGATTGATATACAGCAGTCATATCTTACGTAGCATATTAAACGTAATATAGAAGACCAATCATAACAAACATAGGTATAGAACTAAATCGCCTTTTCTTGAACAACTTTGTCTAACCAATTCAACGCCATATATCTCAGTATGACGTCATTAATACTATACTTTATGATGGTTATTTTATCACAGGGTCGGAGTAAAACTCAAAAGTTGTCTGAAACTTGCTTGAACTTCAGCCAAGTTACTTCGCTCGAGGATGGCCCCATTATGCTCCTGACTGATTCGTTATTTATTAGCCGCTTAACTTATCTCACTACACAATTTTCTACACTACTGTCAGATTCATAGTACAATGTATGGTTTCAACCAGTTAAATATTTCGTCTTCCGTAGATTCAATTACACACAACAGATATATGTGTAGTGTCCTACTGAAATTATCCTCAAATAAATATTCCTTTATGTTTTAAAAGCACAGAATAGGATATCATGAAATTTAAGAGCCTAAGCTAAGCCCTTGCTAAGCTAAGCTCTATAATACTGCATATTATATGTTTTTTTTCCGGTAAATTATATACGTAGTAGCCTTCCATAGTTTTCTATCATTAATTTGCCGTATCTATCGATACCATAAGTACAAAATATATTTAATTTATATAAATATAGATAGGTACTCAAAATACATTAGTTTGACTGTACGTTAGATCATAATAACTACATGATCATGTAACAGCCTCCTTGATCTTGTGGTTTGAGCACCCGGCTCACGATCCGGAGGTTCCGGGTTCGATTCCCGGTGGAGATACCTCACAAAAATCACTTTGTGAGACTGTCCTCAGTTTGGTTAGGGCAATGCAGGCTGAATCACCTGATTGCCCGAAAAGTAAGATGATTCCGTGCTTCGGAGGGCACGTTAAGCCGGCCGTCCGGTTACTTTCTACGGATAGTAGTCGTTACATGAGCCACGTCAGAGGCCTTTGGCGGCTCAATAACTCTGACACCAGGATTGGTCAGGTTGACCATTGAAGAAGACTACATGATCTATACCTTTAAAGCCAAAGTAAACATGATCAATTTAAAACATAAATTCTCTTTCATATCATGAATTGCCCCAAATTGTCCTCTTAATTTCCAATGCGACGAAACTTAAATAAGTTTTCATTGTGAAAGTTAATTTTTTTATTACGATACCGTTGATACATTTCATAAAGGTAGTGACCGTAGAATGTTTTATAGGCAACGAGGGACAAAGGCAGTGAGTTATTGTCGAATATTTTCAATGGACTTACAAAGAATGCTTAACGAAATACTGGCGTTCATTTGGCGTTATTGCTTTTGTAAAAGAAACGTATCGGGTTAACATTGGGTGTGGATTTTTCAATGTATTATTTATTTCAAACCGATGGAAATGGGAAGTCGCAAAGGGTTTTACTTGGAAAGGTAAGCTGGTTACGTTCAGTTTTCAACTTTTATACTTATGACATTGGCGAAATAGCTCTTATAATAAGGGTTATTTTGACCCCTCATAAGTTGCTGCGTGCTGTCCAAAGCATGGAAGTGCCTGACAAATGCGCGCACCTGCTGCACTTTATACTGTCAATACATTAAGAGATTTATGTACACTTGGTTACCCTTTACTCTTTAGCTAATTAAACAGTTGGTGTGGGCGAAATCGGCCTGAAAGATTATTATCATTCTTGCTACTTCTACCAAAGTTGTAAGATGCTTCAAAATCGAAAAGCAAAATGCATCCGAAGTAAATTACCGAACAGTTTTTGAATTTCCGATTATATTAATGTTCAATATTTATTATGATTTTGTTATTCCAACCATCTGAACTGTATGGACGGTACAAAGCAGCCGTTGAAATCAATATCAATAATGCAACATTCCACACGGTGCGAATAGAAACAACTATTTGATCCGACGGAACGTTATTTGAGGCTCGCCGTCAAAAGAGTTCCGAGGATTGGATGCATCCGTATATTTGCATTATCTAGATTCGTCCAGGCCGCTTTCATCTCACCGTGGATATATCAAATACAATTTGCGATAGAAAACTTGTATGTACGAGTTTACCCGCGGTTACCGCGCGCCGCCCGCCCTCCATGCCAAATGTAAATGGAATTTAGGTAAAAAAAATTGGATATATTTTTTCAATTTTATGAATTTCGTTGGCTCAGTTTCATTTAATGTTATTTGAGTATTTTAGTAAACTAAACATAAACTAATGTATGTTTTTGGAATACACACATTTTGTTGTGGTTAGCAAAAACAATGCTACACTTATTCATAAGGAAAAGCGGACGTGAAAAAGAATATTTACCCGAAAAGTATATTGTATCGAGGCTAGCTAAAAGTATACTGACAAATAAAGTATGAGCATACTTTATTACCGGCTCCCACCATAACCAACAATACATTAATCAAGTCAGCAGTAATTTCCTATCCTAATTCCAAACACCACGAAAAACGCCTTCCTTAAGCTATATATACCTACTTTGGAATATTTAGGGCGGTAATAAATTTCCCTTTTATCGCGATTTCAAATGCTATCCAAGAGGTATTTACGTGACAACTCCTCACTTCATTACAATGAGGCGTGACCGGATTGATAAAACTTCGGCCATCCAAAGACTATTCAATTGAATTGTCCTCTTACTAATCACGAGTAAGGGAGAGGAACCCCTAATTAATTAGTGACAGTTGCTTATCTCCAACTTGTTTGATATAGACGAGACTACATCCTGCTTATTTAATTATATCATTTCGTACATTATATTTAATTAGTTTAAGGTACGCCATAGCAATAAATAACGAGATTGCTAAGAATTATAGCAATTAATTATAAAGATAGCAGTATTGGGGAAACTTTATTGTGATTACCGAGATGTTTTATTGTTATCCTTTTAATTGTATAATTTTGAATGTTAAATAAGAATGTCCGTTTAAAATGGCGCTATTTTATTATTAAATATCTTATTTCTTTCGTCTAGAATCTGACTCTATTCTAGAAATTTTTAAGTCTTACATAAATACATCAAAGTACAGTCTAAGTACTTACATAGCTCACCTTTGCTTTGTACGGCTTAGGAGGTATAGGTATTACGTCGTAACCTAATTACTCCTATCAAGAAGCGTTATACTCGTACACTCACTAGAGATTTATAGACTACTAAGAATTAATCAAGACACAGTGCTGAAATGGTTAGAAATATGATAGTTAAATACTGAGTGTAGACGAACGTTAAGTGGGTTAGGTAACTTACTTGAATACTGTGGCAGAGTAGAGAGTTTAACTATGATATTAGTAGAAACTTAAGTAGAACATACTTATGGAGCGATTTCATTGAAGCGAAGCGGAGCTTTTCTTTCATAACTACGTAGCTACGTAGGTATTGAACAAGAAACACTATCGACTAGTCAAATTGTGATGAAAATATGATGTTTTAAACACGATTAAAACTTAACTAATCTGGAAACAAATCCTTAATTATCCATTCATCCAAACTTAGACTCTGATTCAGACTTAACTATTTTTTCTTATCCTAAATCATCAAAGGTTTCCTCAAAAGCTTCTCACCTTCGGTGGTATTATATCAAAAACATTTAATAAAACTTCGCTCATTTTTGCAGTCTTCCAAAACAAAACAACCCGACTAGTATGAAAACGTTAGATGAAAGAAATACACCTCTCACATAAATAATAAAGAGATAATTGAAAATTGCTAATACCAGACCACTGTAAATAACAGTGCAAGCCATGTCACGACATTTTAATGTATTATGCAGAGCGGTACTACGTGATAATGGCTTGCGTTGAGTCCTGAACATAAATTTTGGAGCTTTTATCCCATTTTTGTTGCGTTCCGTCGAGCAATTTTCCCGCATGCTTATGTTTAATGAGAACTGATGTTTTATAAGGTTTTTTATTACATTCATCTCTTTTGAATATGTTAAAATATTGCATGAGTTTTTGACCTATTTATTGATAGTTGGATATCAATGTGTAGACACTGATGGTACACATTATGTCACAATATTGTCAAGACATTTGATTCCATGTTTAGAACTAAGCTATATAAATCTTCGTAATATAAACATAGGTATCTTCTAGAAATTTGATCAACAAAAGTACGAAAAACGTTATAAAATGTTCACCACGGCAAACGCTTTGTAGCTTTCTAATAAGGAAGTGAACTCTTACATCTCAATTGATAACTTTGATTTGACCTTTGTCGGAGGCTCAAAACCATCTCAGGCATAAAATTTACAGCATGTTTAGCCGAAACGATGTGATACACTATTTTAGTGTCGATTTTACGATAAATAAGACCATTTGTCCGCCGCCATTAAAGGTTGACGACGCTTAGAATGGGCACTTGAGATTGTGCCCGTACGTCCTGGACCCGGGAAACTGCACTAAGGAAACTCTATTGTTGTTACGTTGATACATTCGATGCGAAGGCAACAAATCGTTTCCAATTTACTAGTCGCATTAAAACTTTGTAGAACACTTCCTTTAGTTGCAGAAAAATGTCACACTAGGGTCTGTCATGGAGTTGCTCAGGATAAAGATGCATGGGAGATAGGGAAGCGGTCTTTGCCCAACAGTGGGACAGCAATGGCTTTAATAATCCTAATAAATAATAATGATGATCCTGATAATTCTATTAGTAATAGTACAACTATTTTGTTGCCCAAATATCTACGTGTATCGTATTCATCTGACCTGTTATTCTTACAGCGAATATTTTTCTTAGATAGATTATTTTGAATCCTTAATAAATGAAACGTAAAAACGTATCTTAAACGTTAAAAATATCATCTTTTGTATTTTCTTGTCGTAACCCTTATCAAACATGTAATGATAACGTTCCGGAAAGATATTAAGTAAACAAAAACATAGTCTGGAATATAACAGAGTACCTTCGATATCTTTGTTTGGTGACCGTCGCCGGAGAATTATTTCAATGTTGTATCCTTTCAACAAGATACGAGTACAAGTCTTTGTACAGAACAGGGATTATTTAACTCAAGCAAAGATAAGGGAATCCCGGGAAAATCACACGTCACAGATTACGTCTCTTTTGCGGTTCTTTTGAATTAAGTCAAGGTTTTGTTCATTTGTTTACTTTTTATTGTTTTGTGTAACCTGGATTTAATGCGAGTGTTATTTTTAAGCCGGTTTTACACTAGAGGCAGCTTCGGATCTAGCGGCTGCCTCGCCCCCAGGCTGTGCAAGGAGATGCTGCGTCAATCCGAGGCCTGCCGCGACACGATTTACTATATTTTGTCCTAATTGCAGGCTATTTGCCTCAAGTCGAGGTTGCTCAACCCGAGGCTGCCTCCAGTGGATGTCCCGCTTTATAAGATATCCTTAGTGGGTATGACTGACTGAAGACTTTAGAACTCACTACGGAAGAAAATAGATTAGACGGCGAGAATGATATCGCCATGAATGTTTGAATGAGTAGGATTGGCGACACTGGCTTTCACAATAAATATATAACAAACTAATTCCATTAACTTTTCTATTTCGTAAAGAAGTCTTTGTAATGGTGTTAGCTAAATGAGACATTCATTGAGATTGAGCGTCCATTAGGTACCTTGCTACTGCACTTATACTGCTAATTATATTACCGCATAATAAAGCAGAAACTTCAGTACACGTAAAGATTCCTGTTCACCCTACCCCAGTATAGAGTTTATCGCCCATATCAATTAGAAAGCGATGTACAATTTGCCATTAATTTAACATCGTAATGAACTGATAATGGAATGAAACCCTCCGCGTATCACCGAATGACTTGCGAGAACAATCATCATTAACTCGACTAAATGAAAATACTTGTAATTATAGGCCATCGATTATTACGCCAATAGACTTTAATAATGGAACTAACTGGTGCGATTTCAGTTCAACTGAATTATCGTTAGGTACAAAATTGGTAGCAATTTATTCTCTGTCGCCTTTATCACGATTTTCGCTGTTAATTGAGACATTTGCACAGAAATTGCCCAGTGTTACAGAGAATGAAAGCTCATGGACGACCGATAACGAGTGCGATGGAAATCACGGAAATTACAGCCACTGTACTGCTTCCGGGTGAGCACCATCAATTGAATGTTTGACTGGGTTAGGTTTTATAGTGAAACATTTAAAACATAAGGTTATTTGCCTGTGATACTTTTTCATAACATATTGAGTTCGTGCTCCATCATACTCTTCATTAGTTTTAAGTACCAGTTTTAAGTTGATCTGTTTTCGATTTGGTGAACTCCAATCATGTTAGATAGTAACCCAGAACTCAATGCCACATTATGATGTTTTATTCTCTTAAAACATCTCCGTTAACAACAAGCATCTTATATTATAACAAAAAACCTACTTTTACTTTTTACAAAAAATGTGAAGGAAGTAGGATAATAACATGAAAATAACGAAAGGAAAGGAAAGGACATAAAAACCAATTTCATGCACTTTTAAGAAGGAACTGTACATTCAGTCTTGGGAGAGAGTAACAAAACGATCATTCAACGTTTATTTTCATTTCCTTCAGCCCTTCTACACCCTTGTCTCCAGTTGATACATGGTTGAAGGGTAAATAAAATATATTCCACTTTGTTTTTTTATTAAACTAAGGCCCTCGGAAAAGGTTGTGATTCTGTTAAATATGAGGGTCAAAGAAAACATTATTTTAATAGGAAAAATTTGAACATTACGGAACCGTAGGGTGGTTTTTACTGAGCTTAGGAATTGGGTATGCGTGAAAGGAAGCATTTCTTGATACATTATGTATATTTACAAAAGGCACCCTATAGGAAGAAAACTAGAGGAAAGAGAACTTATTCATGAATATCGATATCGCTTTGTAGAGGACTAACTGCCGCACTCAGAGACATCAATTAAATCCACACTTAACTAATTGAAGTAATTTTTCACATGTCTAAATAGCTCATTAAATCTCTACTAAGGATTTGACGTTTCTGAGTACGGGCGTAAAAACTTGGAGTGATAATTCTATAAGTACTTTTAAGTTAGTATTAAGTATTATATTTACATTGATAGAAGTTGTCACAAAAAGCATGACAATGTATTTACGTCCAAAGACACTACAAAGACCACCAAACTTGTGAACTTTAAAGCAAGTAATAAACAAAATATTCCCTTTGGTATATTCAGGGAACGCAAACTTAAATACATCAGAGTCTGCAGAAAGATTCAATTCAAATCCTCGAGGATCCTATTATAACAGCAAGGTGTTGGGAGCAAAGTAACCGTGATACTAGGCTACTTTGAGCAAGAAACGGGAATTAAATACGATTATTTAATCATGATCAAAAAGCTTTTCGAATCCTTTGTTTAATTATTACTAAAATATTGCTTTTTTACAATTAAATTCATGATGTCAGCATAAAATATTAGAAAAAAAATTGCTTTCTTTCAATTAAAATGTATCCTTGTTGTTCTTATAACAGGAATTCCCTTGAAGACTTGTAATGACAAAATTGTATTTCAACAGTAATGAAGTAATGTCATGAAAAGAGACTAACTGTTTTTTATTAAAAAGTCATTTAACTAACTTTATACTACTACGAGTATACCCAAAGAATTCAATTAAATCTGCAGTTAAGTAATTGACGTAACTTTTCATACATTACATATATCAAAAATTTTGTGGAGAGGTAATTTAGTGAAATTAAAATTAAGATAATTCTCATAGTTACAAATACTATTTCAGTTTGTAACCACAATATCAGTTACCACATCCAAAAATTCGAATAGCAGAAACAAGAAGACGGCAATAAATTAAACAAATCCGATTTGCACGTGCGAAAGGAAACCTCGTTCCGTTTTGGTGATCATTTTGTTTATTTGTAGACAAAGACAATGTAAGCGTCACAATGGGTACGAATTAAAACACAAACATTTTACCTAAACAATTAAACAAAACTCGAACCGTTAAAATTAGGAGCACGCCTTCAAACAATTCATTAAGGAATCATCAATCAATATTAGTCTGATTAATTTGAGATCAAAGTATTTCAATTACTCTTGATGAAGTGAATCAATGGAGGAAAAAATCAATTAAGTTTCCACTGTATAACTAATTAAGTTACAGTTTTTATGAAGTGGCGTCTCGTAATGAAGATTGACTCCACTTCAGTATATCAAAAGATGTATAAAAAGAAAAACGCGGTATCAATTCGAGGCACGTCTGTCGGAGGCTGATTTTGCGTCACGTTCGTAGAAAAAAGAGAAGTTTTATTACTTCCCAGTACCGTAATTGTTGGGGTACGTATCCTGCTCCTCTGGTCCCTAGTTAATAGTAACAAGGTTAGTGACGTCACCAGTTTACGTCATCAATGTATGAGCTATTGCGACGTTCAGTCAGCAGGTTCATAAAACTGACTCGTTTGGCGACCTCATATTAATTAAAAATTTACAGATTATCCGGTGACATCTGCAACTAAAAAGTTCAAATAAGTACCTTATTAAAACCACATTAAGTATTGACATATTAACAGCTAGAATTTCTAAAATGGTTAAAAAGATATTCATAAAATCATACATTTTGAGCATAGCGTTATATGAGTGTGTGACGTAGATGATGGCTCAACGGGGTAGAGAAAGACTGGAGGCGTTTGAGATGTGGGGTGCGTAGGATGGAAAAAAATTGCTGAACTGAAAGGGCGACAAACGAAGTGCTGAAATTAGAGAGAGAGAGAAGGAGTGAAATAGAAAATATAAAAGTTTGGATGTTAGTAAATCTTTTACGACACGACTGATGCATGTAATATACCATAAAGGGTAAAGTTGAAAGAAAGCGAGGAAACGGCAGACCTAGGATAAGTAAGTCGTATACCAAATTGCGGAGTAAAAAAAATCCAAACAAACATCCATGATGAAGAATAATTATGTCCTAAATAATTATTTAATTAGTCTTGTAAAAAATGTAGTTCTTGTCAAAGAAAATACAGAGGCAAGATAAAAATTCAAAATGTGTTCTGTCGCGGAGTAGCTCGAGGCAAATGAGGCTAAACAAACTTGTGGCTCATTATCATGAAGGAGCGGCTGAAACAACACCCTCCCGAAACATCCCCACACTACCAACTTATTACAAAAGATGGGATTCAAACAACTGCACCAGCTCTAAACTAGTTAAACAAATATTACCCTGCAATTTTCTTTACAGTTTCTGCTCCAAAATACGTAGATTTTTTCGAATTTTGAAATAGTGAAAAATGGAATTTGTAATCTGAAAATGGTCAATATTTTCTGAGGATATCATTCCGATTTCATCTGGATAAGCCTAGTCGTGGCTCTAGCATATTCCATATTCCAAATTTGAAAAATAAGAATGATTTCATTTTAAATTCTTGTTCGAATGTTGAGAAACAGTTTGAAACGTTTAAAAAATATATGCCAATATTATTATGTCATAAATATTTAAGTAGTGAAAAGCTAATTGGTCAATAGGCGGCTCAGTGGCCAGTTATTACGTAGTTATGAGTCAAGTCACGCTTGACCTAACCTCAGTAGTTTGATTGAGCAATTTTCTTCGACAAACCCTTACGATAGCTCAGTTTGATTAACACGTTACACCGACCCATGTAACACGCCATTGTGATAAACTCAACCCGACTAACAGCGACGTCAGTAACTAAACCAACTTACGGCATGAGTTAAAGCGAAATTAGTTTCAAATTATTGCACGGAAAATTATATACCTAGTAGCGAAAGTAGTACATTGTTAGCTTCAACATTGTATATTTTGTATGCATTATTATAGTAGCCATTTCGCAGATTTATACCTGCTTTATAACATTTCCCTAAAATAGTAAAATGGAAAGATACGTTTGGACGACAGAAATTGCGACAAAATAAGAATTATTTTCGGTACTGTTCACACTTTAAATGAATATTAATTCCTAAGTAGTGTCTTTATAAATGTCCAGAAACTGTGTTCGAACTTTGTGTCACAATAATTTCCCAATTAGTGACACTCCGGTTCACACAGAGACGCTAGATGATAAACATGGAGTGTATAGTGTCCCCGTCTGAACTGGGCTTAGTTTACTGCTTAAGCAATAACTTAATCACTGCCTATAATAGTTCAGGCAATCTATTTAAATAGTTCGCTAGAAAACTTTGACGTTCAAATATTCGCTTCATATGAAAATCTTTTGGCATGTCCGACTCGCAAGAACGTGAACTATGTTCTCAGCGTAAACTTTTATACGTTACAAATTCAATCACATACAGTTTGGTGAAGTATGGATGACTTGGAGTTAGGGCTACCAAATGTAGAAGGACCAATATTTATGTAAAACCAACATTATATCTAATAGAAAAACGGAATAATATTAACAAAATGTGTAATTTCAGTGTAAAAATCGGCAAAGAAAAATAAACACATATTTGGTAAGTATTACTTATTATATATTTTATCCCAAAACTCTACAAACGAATACGATACCGTAAACTTAAAAGGCAGCTTGCAAAGTAAGTAACTCCGAAACACATATGAAATACGAATATAGACTGAAAATCTCCGATAATTGAATTACGTATTCTACACGCTCAAAGAAGAACAAACTATTGCTCTCTTTGATTCCGTCAGTGACATTTCCCTTTTACGAATACGTATAGTGACGGGGGCGCTTGTGACAGATGTGCTTGCAAGTGTCACCCCTAGCTCTTGGTGAAGTTGAACGGCACTAGCCGATTCCCTCTGCGGATAACAGAATTTCCGATCAGACAGCACGTTTCTTCTGATGCCTCGTTTCGTCAGTGTTTGTTTATTTTCCTCCGGTACTAGCAGGACGCTGTTCCAATATTGGGTACAATGGAGATACGGTTCTAGTTAACTATTTCTTTTGAGTTGCTGTCAATGGAAAATTGGAGCGTTTTCTTGAAATAATATATTTTTATTAAAGTTGTATTTTTATTTCTAAGACGTTTACGTTTTTGAAGAGAATAATAGATAGATACGAAAATAATGGATACTTAATAATTTAAAATTACAGACATTAATTAATTTCCAATTTCAATATTGGAACTTTCATGTAATTGTTATGTTAATTAAGGCAAAATTGTATACCTCAACTTCACAAATAATAATGTTGGGAAGTTTCTAGGTAAACCTTTAATCCGTGTTATTGTTAAGTTTTCCTCGTAATGAAGGATAACTTCGAAGTTTTCCAAACAAAACTTGCTACTAGTTTCCGCCCGAAAATTATTTTCCTTTAATAATAGTTACTTCGAATTAATATTTACATTCAATTGCTATTCCACAGGTTAACGTAAAAGTTACACTAGCTTTGTGAGCAAGCTCCGGTATGAAACGATTGTTTCCATACTCCACAAAGTACATACGTATAAAATGCATCACATTTCAAAACCGCGCTCCGGCACGTTGACATCTAAAGCGTGAGTTCGCGTTACAATAAAACATGAAAAACCCAGTCTATTACACAGCTACCACCATCATTAAAATGATGGCGTTAAAAGTCGTTTTATGCATTTTTTGGCTGCTGGCGTCGACGTACTTCAGACGTCTTTCGGAAGGTGTTTTTTACAAAAAGTAAGTCGTCATATTCTCAGTGCAGAGCGGAGATCTGATACGATCCGCGGCTCGTCTCGAGTGGACTACGACCTGTCTCTTGCACCTCTTATCACCATTCCCACTTTGCCAAATGTATCTTCAATAATGTATTTTATAAAGAAACTTGCTCCGAACTCTTGAATTAATACTGATATCTTCATCTTAATTGCATTGCTTGCCTTCTTTGTATTTAAACTCACAATTAATACTGTATTCCCGCTACAAAAAGTTTTGGTTACACAAAAAGACGTAACTCTGAACAAGTCCGGATCAATGGCAACAATTGCCATTTTTATATCATAAAAGAATCCGCTTATGATTCTTACATTGAATGTTCGGGATCTCACTGATCCGCCGATTTTTGTCCATTTAATAATCGATTATTCCCAAGGGTACGATGGATTACCATATCAAAAGAAAGATCTCATGTCGACAGCAATTTCGTAAAACATTCATCCGTTTCAAAAGGCAGGCGTGAGCAGTTTTATTGCGATGAGGAATTCTTTGGTACATTCCTCTTTGTCTTTTGATCATACGACGGGACAAAGTTACGGAATCATCTTAAATTATATGACAACTTTACCATGAAATAAACTCTTTTGAATGTATTTTTCATATTTGGTTCTTCTGGGATGTTTAAACAATGTTTTGGTATGAGTAGCGCTTACAGAACTAGAAGCGCAGCGAAGAGGTTTCTATGTCTATGGTAGCACATAGATAGACATGTCTATTCGATATGTTGGTTAGTTAGTTAGTGTCGGCTTGTTTTGTCCGTTGGTTTATTGTATTGGAAACGTTACCTCGGATTTGTGCGGCACCTCCGACCGAGCGGGCTGAATGTGAGGTCGTGGGGGTAGATACTGCGCCTATGCGCGAGTGTCTTCCGCTCCGGCTTCCACATCCTTTGTGAGTTAGATATTTCGGTTAAAGCCCTCAAAGAGGCAGCCCGTGGCCGGATGCGTCAACCGCTAACTATATGCCGACGTGCTCTAGTTTAATCCTCAGAGATAATGTAGTAAAACGCGCTTCAAGGAGAGTTTTAGACAAGTTTAAGCCTTCGGGAATCCCTTTACATAAGCCCGTAATTATTATTGGTATATTTACTCAGTACTGGAAACCGTTTCATTGTTTAGTTCTGGGACCTTCAAGTTCACCAGTGATTTATGTTAGCTAAGTTTATTTATGAGGCTTAGCTTTACCTCATTTTACTGCTTTGGTGTAGGGCGCAGTTTGCCACAACTATTCCTTAACAGTATAACTCTGTAGAGATTCTGAATTAACGATATCTTCTGGTAATAAACTCAATCATTTTAGTTTACTCTCGCTACGAAACAGTGTTGGTACGCGCGGCCATTAAAAGAGATTAATTTGTCAATAAATTCAACGCAAAAAACTTTATCATTCCACTTTTAAATAAAACTTTATTAAACTCAATACTGAATATTTTTTAATAACTGAAAATAATGAATGAATCCATAAATAATGTATTGTTAAAACTTGATCAAATTAACCAAAGTCCTTACTAGAAGTTTCACAGAAACAATACATAACTCCTAAGGAGTTTCGTGTCCTTGAGTTAGACAACTTTTAATTGAAAACAACTTCATTATGGACACGAAATAACAGATTTTTTTCTAGAATTTTATTAAAACGGGATTAGCGGAAAACTTTCTATTATGATATTTAATCAAGTGAACAATTTCAGCTCGTTTATGAAAAGTAAAAGAAAAAGTTGAAGGCAAATATCTCCATCCGAAACATTTTGTATAAATCATTACTTAAGCCAAAAAATTAAGCTTGATATCAACATTTTTATAGTTTTCCAAAATAGTTTTTAAATATGTAGTATTTTTGTATTCCATACTATGGCGCTTGATTATTAAAATTTTCACAAAATTCCAGAAACACTGTTCCATAATACCAATACAAAAAGTATTGCACTGCATTGAGGTTGTAAGGAAAATATCTACGTTATTTAAATAGCAAAGGGAACCACTCAAACATGAAATCTCTGGCGCAGTCGATGGAGAAACTTAAAGACAAGCGCTTACAATATAACGAGTATTGTTAAAGCATTAATAGACGATCGAACTTGTCCGCCCGAACCGCCGGACCGGTACGGTGCGCTCGACACGCCACACCACCGCACCGCACACGAGATGGTCCAGTGTGCTATCCGTGCTTGATCGCGTCAGACATGCCTCCAACCTTGTCAAAGGAAGCTAAAATAGCTTTAATTGCGGCAACCGTCGTAGCTAGCTCGCCTATCCAAAGGCAAAGGAAAAAAAGGAAAGAATGGGCAAAATTTTATTTAAGATACAGAGACTCATACAGTCATATGCGACTGATAAAGGAACTAGACGATGAAGACTTTCGTATATACCTTCGCATGAGTTCTGATCTATTTGCTGAATTGCTGGAAATGGTGAAACCATATATTACAACTTCGTTACGCGTGTCTCGCTCGGAGGCAGAATTGCGACTAAAGCGCTAAACGGTGCGGTGCGTGGGCCACACGAACGAACAACGCGCGAACCGCACCAAATCCTTTGACAGAACCATCGGACCGAGCGGACCGTCAATAATAATAATAATGTGCGGCGGACCGATGTACACACTATCGAATATGGTCCGGAGCGCACCAAGGTCACGGTGCGGTGCGATCGTCTGTTAATGCTTTTAGCAAGCCCGTCCGGATCGCTTTGACCCGCCATTCCGACCTCTTAACAATTCCTTTCCTATTAAAATTCTTTACCCGACCCAGGAAAACTTTATTACAAAATATACCTAACCTACTAATCGGGAAAATTGAAAATATTTCTCGAAGAAATTCAGTTGGAAAACTCAAACGTGTTCGCTGTTTCTTTAGAAGTTCAGCAACACACGTCGGTATTTCTTATAATGGTCAAGTTCACGGAAGCTTTTTGTTATAGCTCCTGATTCGATACATAGGAATAAAGTAAGTAAAATCCATAAGAATTCCTGCGAAAAATATCCCGGTGAATAATGTCCAGTCCATAATATAAACAGACAGCTATTTTCATCCAGCCTTCATCTGAAAGATCAACAAAACGATAGTCAAGTAATACAATTCAATTATTATTTTCTGCACAAATCCCTACCCACAAATACCAACAAACCCGACTTAAGAATCTTCATCCCTATAAGACGTGCATTTCATAATTTACTCAAATAACATTTTATTTTCCATTTTCCACAACGCGTTTTTAGCATTTATCTATTTTCATCCCCACAAATAAGATGAGATAGGTAAGTAAATTTATATTCATAAGTATAGTAAGACGTTACAGGGGATGAAATTCCGAATATTATAGGGGGTGCCACCCTCAGGTAATCGACTGACAAATGTCTCAGATATTTCACCAACTTCATTTTGTGGATGGTTTATAGATATCTTCTCGTATATTACATGCCAACATCACGTGAAAAACATGGAAGGAGGATGCCTTGCCCAATGGGACAATTGGTGGATATTAAACTTAGTATATACTAATAATAATAGCAACTTGGCTTAGCATATCGTTCTGGGGAAACGGAACCTTAAATATCTACTTCCAAGACGTCTTCTTCTTCATCGAGTGGATGGTCAACCTGACCAATCCTGGTGTCAGGTCAGGGTTATTGACATGGCTCATGTAATGACTACTATCCGTAGAAAGTAACCGGGACCGACGGCTTAACGTGCCCAAGACTTACGCGTAAGACATATATGTAGTGCGGGTGCGGGCTGGGTGCGGGTCGAGTGTGAGTCGAGTGCGGGCCCGCCCGAAGAGTCTTGCGCTTTAGTTAGAGAAATTGCTATCTGAGTGCTAGCGATAGACCAAGTCGGAGGCCTTTAGGCGGTCTAAAAACTCCGACACCAGGATTGGTCAAGTTGACCATCCACTCGATGAAGAAGAAGAAGTCTGTTGGCCACTAACCTTCCGAACTGCATTACTTACATGTGTGTTATAATATAATGTATGCAGTATGATAAAACGTATATCTTTGAAATGTTATACATCAAAGTATAAACTCTTCCCTTCCATGTAAACGTTGCTTTGACTTTTATATCAAAAATTCCCCATTTTCTTCCAAACTCCCCCACAGTAAGGTGCGAAATTAAGAGAAGTATTAGGCTCCCTCTAAGCGAGCGTGCTTGGAATCCAAAATGCACCCGAAGCAGCATTGTACCACCCTTTGGCTATAACAAAGTAATATATAAGACCTGTATTGATTTATGGGACGACAGCTAGGTATTTCTTAATTTAGTCCCTAAACGATCGCGCTAAACGACATTGTTGCCATTATTACCTAAGAACCAGGAAAGTATATATTTTTATGGATGTTGCGTAGAGAATAATAAATAGGATCATATGAGGTAAAGAAATCATTTTGCTTTGGCGGTGTTGATCGTAAAATGTACCTATTTAGCTTCTAAGATTTTATGCCTCTATAAATAATAGGTATGGTACAGATAATGTCATGTAATCATAATATACTTTAGATGTTTTAGCATTCTAGTTAGCCTTACGCAGCGGCAACAGCAGCGAACCGATTTTTTGAGAAATATCTCAATGTTCCTTTCTCGAAAAATTTAATAGTTGTACATAGCTGTCGACGTGCCATGGCAACCCCCCGTTAAAAAGTTACGTGGACAAAAGACATAAACAAAAGCCAGTATGAAACATGATGAAACTCTCACAAATAAAACCGAATGACAAGGAAAATGTAGGTTTCCTTCAAAAACAAAGTTGTAAAATATCTGTGTGCGGCATTCCTTCACAATCTGCAAACGGGCTCACAACAACGCAATATGATACGTATAAAACACAACAAGCAAAAAACAGATAAAACACGAAAGATAGGTGGACACTTATGACGAAATATAAGGGTGGGTGGGAAAACAAAAACATTTTTCTTAGTGGCAACCTTGTGTTTGCTGGGGTTGTTTGCCGTCCGAGACACAGATGTTATTCGCCATAAGCCTCCCTTATTAGGGATTCTGTATGCTTAGCCGCAGGAGCTGAACACGCCGTTGTTATTTTGACGACATTATTAATATTTCGGTGTATTCAAATGGAGAAACTATTGGATGTGACCCAAAAACTGAAAGGGCGCCGAGCCGATCTGTACCCAACGAGAATCTAGTTTTACTTGAATCTACTTTGATCTGGAAAACATAATAATATATTCAATTCATATTTGGTACCTCTCGGACTAGTTTGTTCGGTTTTTCGTTATTTAATATAAAAATTCTGTTTCCGCTGTAACATAAAAGGTTTTCGGGTCAAAAACTCGTAGTATAAAAGAAAGAATTTTAAGTAAAATGTTTTCGTAAAGACCTAAACATTACAAACAATCTATTTCAACAAAGAATCTTCAGAAAATTGTTTTATTTTCCATGACGGGATTTGTACAAAGAAAACGTTAAATTCTTTTGGAATAATTTATTTACTACTTTGTAAACGGTGAAATAAATTATGAGCCTTTTGGAAGTTTATATTGTTTTCTTTGACCACTTTGGCAACAAGTTGTGAACCGGTCAAGATTAATAGATTTTTTACTATACAAGAAAATAATAGAAGGTCAACCCCTCACAATTTTCTCTAAGATATCTTTTACTGCTGATGATTATATAATTTGAGGTAAAATAAAAAAGAAACTCATCACTATTGTTAGCCTTTACTTGGATGGGTTGCAGATAGGGGCATTTCCATCTGAGCGCTATTGTGCTACCATGCCCCGTTAAATTGTCCCAGTCCCGGTTGTTTCAATCGTTTGACCATATATTAGGGTCAATTTATACTAGCGCAGAGTCGAAGCGCATCGAAGCGTCAAATTCTAAGCGAAGCCGCACGATTGCGCGCGGATTCGCCTGAATACGCGCGCATTTTTTTACGTGTAGTAATGGGCAATCCTTGACTGATGACGAAGTGTCGCGTAGGTTGGCTAGTGGTCGCGTAGGTTCGCTAGTGGTCGCATGGATACGCGAGAATGCGCGCGCACCAATCAGCGTTGTTCGCGCGAAGTCGCGCGAATACCGAAGAATGCGCGCGTCTTTTTAAAATCTCAGAAGTAATGTGTGCGTTACGCTGTGGAGTTAAGGTTGAATTTGTTATGTTCAGTTTTGGATAGACGCTTCGATGCGCTTCGACTCTGCGCTAGTATAAATTGACCCTTAACCTACTCGCACTTACATAGGAAGGTGCGGGTCGATTGATTGTAGGCTGTACGTAAAAAAGTCTTAAATTCCCACGGGCAACCCTGACTGCCGATATTAAATAATGAAGTTTACGATAAATTCATCATATCAGCGTATTGGTGAATAAGAGAAATATATTTTACATCCGGTCAGGTGTCGCGGCGGTCCTAGGGGAAATCTAACTTTCCCGGAGGCGCCGACACCAATCGATTCTATTCAAATTTATGACAGAGAGAAACGGTCCGCTTTGGATCTGTATAGAGATGATATCACGCACCAATATTTATTATTTGCTATATTTATTATATGAGTTCTCACTTTGGTCAATTCATTTGGATATCTTAGACACACTCACATATTTTTTAACATTATTGTCGTTTTATGTATATTATAAAAGGTGTTTTCCGTAGCGAGCGACCGCAGCAGTAGGCAGAAACTGCCGACCACTGCACTCGAAATTTCATAGAATTCACTAGTGGTGCTTGCGGTTGGTATTTGCTGTCTGCAACTGTGGTCACTATTGAAAACAGACCTTGAATATTATGTATTGAGAATAAACTGTGCACACCCGAGCAGCTCGATACAATGTACTTATCGTCCCGAACCCTATCAATAGCTGTCTGCAACTGGCACTTTCGGCACCGACTTCTCACAAAATTCGCGCCCTTATTTTATTGCCTTCTGTCCAAAATTAAACTTTCCTCGGGATTTTTTAACAATACTCAGTCGCAGCAATAAAATATTTTACAAGAATATTGATAATAATGTTCCTGTACCTACGAATAAATATTTGATATTTTGTTTGTATCTTGTAGTTGTGGTATGTTCGGTATGTAACTGAATTTTTCTGATAAATTACTTGTATGTGGATGGGCTATAATATTTAGGTCGTTGTCTCACTATATTATATACGTACAGTCATGTGCAATGAAATGTATACACGGGCAGATTTGCAAATAAATGTATACTCTGAAAATTTCAAAAACATATAGCCACTTAACAATTCATACTATATAACCACCCGAGAATATTGATAATAATGTTCCTGTACCTACGAATAAATATTTGATATTTTGTTTGTATCTTGTAGTTGTGGTATGTTCGGTATGTAACTGAATTTTTCTGATAAATTACTTGTATGTGGATGGGCTATAATATTTAGGTCGTTGTCTCACTATATTATATACGTACAGTCATGTGCAATGAAATGTATACACGGGCAGATTTGCAAATAAATGTATACTCTGAAAATTTCAAAAACATATAGCCACTTAACAATTCATACTATATAACCACCCGAGTTTCTCACAATAATGTATACATTTTTGGCAAAAATATGGACACGGGTTCTTTTTCAGATATTTGTATACACGATCACATGCAAAAATATGTATCCATTATGAATTACAATAATATGTAAACGATATTATTTCATAACGATGTAAACAATAGTATTTCATTATAATGTATACACTTTAGAAATTGTAACAGTTTTCACTATTTTGACAAATCGGTATTAATTTCAATAATATGTACACAAATGTAATTTTCCAATTCATGTAAGTAAGTAAGTGCGCATATAGTACATATGTACACATCCTCAGCGACAGAGGTAGCACAAGCATTTGTATACGAATCTAAGTGTAGCTTGCTCTACGTAGTGAAACCGAGCCCTTATCTTCTCCTAGAACTCAGCCTAACATCCATAAAATCATTTCGATCTTATTCTAACAAAATGTTTTCTGTAAAAAATAGATATTGTATTATTTTCTATATTTGGATGTTGTTTGTTTGTGTGGGTCTAAAAATCACTACATAGTGTAAAATAAAGTCACTTTCCGCTGTCTGTCCCTGTGTATATCTTTAAAACTATGCATCGGATTTTGACAATGATAATTAAGTCCTGTATCAATTTATTGCTCGATATCTTTATAAGACTTTTGCTGTAAGATCACTACATAGTATAAAATAAAGTCGTCTCTTTTTCGTGTCTGTCACACTGTTTGTCTGTCTGTATGCTTAAATCTTTAAAATTACGCAACGGATTTTGATGCGGTTTTTTGTAATAGGTAGAGTGATTCAAGAGGAAGGTTTTTATGTAAAAAAATTCCCGAAATTCCCACGGGAACGGGCACAACGCGGGTAAAACCGCGGGGCGCTGCTAGTTAAAAATAAAATATTTAACTACACCGGACTCATTCACATCCAGTTAATGAGATCCAAACTAAGCTACAGCTTGTATTATGGAATCTACCTAACTGACACCCAGATTTCGTCGCCAACCACTATGTCTGCACATATTGTTGACTCCGAGCGGGAATCTAACACAGTATGCGCTCTCATATGTGATTGTCCCAACGAGCTTGAGGTTGATTAGCTGTTAAAATTACTTTATGTACTAAATAAACTCTTATTAACTGATTTCAAAAACCTAAGGAAGAGATTCTCAATCCCAGTGTCTATTTTTAAAAAAAGGTAGTTCTCATAAAAACCTGGTTTGAAAAAGTAATTGTAGACAAACGTTTCTGAAAAAAATACATTCTGAGAAAATAAGAGTATATCTACCTCGCCCTAACACCCCACAGGCTCCAATTATAAATCTCTGTTCATCAGTAAAACAAACAAAGCGAAGTGTTTCTACTATTTCCTAAGAAACCGCTCGCTACAAAAGAACATTGAATAAATTTTCTAAAGGTAACTAACATAAAGAAGTACTAACTGCGGAGTGCCGTGAGCTACAAATCTCCATTTTGCCGGATTAAACCACCTCCCTGTTTGATAATAATGAAGGTAGTGTGAACCGACCTGAATATTTTACTTCAAGTCAACCAGTTCAAGATTATCGCCATCCCTGTCATACTGACTAATGATACGGTAGCTTGAAAGAGATAGATAAATGAGTTAGCTGATCATTTTCCATTTTTTTTATCTGTTTTTTTTTATTGGTTTATTGTTCGCGCCTTTTCTTTCTATTGACATTTGTGATCTCAGTAGGTTTTAGTTAGTTTTATTTGCAAATAATATGATCTAAGTGGGCATTTTATGTGGAGTCTATAATTGAATTAAATTTCAGCAAATATAGTCTTTAAGCACCTATATTCTAAGAAACAGGTTGACAATATCGTAGTTACTTTTGTTTCTATAGCATCTTTGCAATAACAATTTGCTGAATAACATTTTTAATATAAGTTACGGAGTGCCACTAAAGTTCTTCGACTCTGAGATAATTTTTATTTGCGTTGGAAAAATGTACAAGATCGCGGTCTCTTCGCGTAATATTGTTAGCAAGTTGACTGAAATAATCTTCAATATTTATTACTTTGTACGTCTAACGATTCAGTGAACGAGGTGGTATAGCTTTGTGTAGACCGTTATATTTTTGTTGATTTTGAATTTTCTTGAGAGTTCTCTCTGATTAGTTGCACTGTCGAAATAGAGAAGTGTCAGTAAGTGCTTCGCCTATCCGTGGTTGCACTGTATAATTGTAAACCGACATTCATATTCTAGACACAGTTTCACAATTTGTGTGTAGGTGCGTGTGGTCGTGTGTGTTTTTTACCTCATAATCTCAGTTTGATAGGGAAATATAAATTCAAAATTCTTTTAGTACCTATATGTGTAATTGTGTATACTTACAATGTCCGCGACTCATTCCCCATCGCGCCATACACCATCTAATAACCGACCATTTCAAATAAAAAAAAAAATCTCAATTCCATTTAATTTTATCTGTTATAGTCAAATAAACACCTAAAAGTACAACAATAACAAAACAACACTAAATTAATTATTCTATTGTATCTAAAGTTAAGTACCCTTAAGCCGGTTAACAATAAACTTAAGTATCCGACTAAAGTTAAACAACAAACTGATGAACTAAAAGTAACCAACTTTTACCATAATTTCTTTTCAAGTGGCATCCTTGCTGCTAAGTATTTACTTTAGAAAACTTTAACGAATAAATTCTCCTTTGTGTCTATACTTTATGGCTGGCCTTTCACAATACTTACACAGTAATTAATAATGGTTTGTTTGAGACTCTTAAATAGGTATGCTTAAGTGTATTACTCAATATTTTTAAGATGACAATGGGTATTGCTCGTCGGCTTTTAGAGGGAGAAAGTAGGTTAGTTTCAGTTTGTAAAACTTCTGTACTCCTATGCTTAAACCTACATATCTAGATACACAGAATAAAACAGATAAAACGACTTTGTGCAAAAAACCGTTATATATATACAAATTACGTTACTATTTTTTTTAAACTTTTTTACTTACCTATGTAACTTCTTGGCAGCAAAATTTTAGTAGAACACATAGAGGCAAAGAAAGTAAGAGGAAGGCCTAGAGAGAAGAGCATATGTAGAAAAACTGAAAGAAAGAGAAATGGTCGTATCGTACGAACAGCTAAAGAGGATGGCAGAAGAAAGAGAAAAGAAAGAAAAAGAAAAAGCCCAGCTCTTACATTAAAGAAGAAGAAGGGAGTTTGAGTGAATACCTACCTTCCTTTTGAAACGAAATCTGACTGTGATTCCCTCACATAATATGATTCCCAGTATCGCATTGTTTTGTTTTGCGTAATAGTGCAGTAAAATACAAATGTAACAAAAGTCTAGTAATCTAGTGTGTAGACTAGGAGCCAATAAAACGGGAGGTTTCTGTTAAAGCCGCGTCTATCTGTTTCTCTCGAGAAGGCTGAATCATTGTCAATGTATGTGGCGTAAGACATAAAAAACTGCTTGTGAACTCTACTTTAGATATTGCGATAGCTTTTGTTTCATGAAGCTTTTCCATTTCTGTCTTCACTATCTTTAGAATATTTCTTAGAAACAATTATATTAATTAACAGAAGCGAAGCGTTAATTAATTATACTTTAAATAGATTGTTTCAATCGTAATAAGTCTATAGTAAGACGCTCTAAAAACTCGGACACTCTTGTTGTATCATACCTAACCTTTATTTGCTCGAATGCTAACGGAATGTTAATGAATAGATACTTTTTTTGAGTTTATTATTTGTTTATCAATAATTCGATAACCAACCCATTTCGCTACAATCTAATTATTATTATGATATTCCATTAATTAACCCCCAAAATCTCCCAATTCCTACCACATATAAAACACTAACTTACCTACATAACGACAAAATTACGCTCACCCCATAACAATCCATAAGTTACGAAACCTAATGACAACTCCAATAATCGCTTCCGATTGATAACTTAATCCACGCTAATACGAACGTCTGGCAAACACTGATATTAGTTTTCTGTGTAAGCAATTTTGGTAAGTGTCCCGGTCGAATACTAACGTAATACCGTCGTGTTGACCCCGTCTCCTCCCCACATCAAACGTTATTATTGAAATCTAATGAAAATAGTGTCAGGATATCTATTGTCGTAATATATTACTCAACGCCTCTATTTCAACTCTATTAGTTATGTAATATTACGTTCGGTTTTCGGCGGTTGGTTTATTGGAGAGTTCATATTAGAGATAATATTTATGGTGTAACTAGAAGGGTGTTATGGTGTACCATTATATCTATATTTCTATATTATATTTGTTTACTTTAATAATAGAATAACGCGTTTTAGACTTCCTTTATTGTACCTGTTTAAATGCTTTTTCAACTCTTCTTCTTTATCGAGTGGATGGTCAACCTGACCAATCCTGGTGTCAGAGTTATTGAGCCGCCAAAGGGCTCTGACATGACTCATGTAACGACTACTATCCGTAGAAAGTAACCATGACCGACGGCTTAACGTGCCCTCCGCAGCATGGAATCATCTTACTTTTCGAGCAATCAGGTGATTCAGCCTGTAATGGTTAGGGAACCAAACTGAGGACAGTCTCACAAAGAGAATTTTGTGAGAGTCCCCACCGGGAATCGAACCCGGAACCTCCGGATCGTGAGCCGGACGCTCAAACCACAAGACCACGGAGGCTGTTACTTATTTTTACGGTACTAAAGTCTTGACGTAAAATTATTTTGAGGTTAAAAATGCTATTTTTAACATGACAGATATGTTTAAGCAAGATTAGGTAAGCAACCGGCTATATCTATTTCTATTACAGTTTTCCTTGAAGTCGAAGTTATTTATAGATACTTATTTGCGAAACGTTACTCCCACAAACCCTTTCCTGTTTTTCTCTTACAAAAGTACACCCACATACATACATACAAGAATAAAATTATTAAATGCCTTAAACATTTAATGATGCTATTATATAACATAAATAAATAAAATTCAATAAATAAATAAATATCATTAGTTTTATTGTGTATTGTAATATACTAACTTATATTACTTACAAGATGGCGTCACCGTATGTGACCAATATCGGAGGAAACTCAACGTCTCGGAATTGTGTACCTTTTCCAAACAACAATCATATAACAGGTAAAAAACATATTCCAATCTTAATATTAAGTTGGGCCAAATACCGGATCATGTCGTAGGCAGACCCTGCTCGCGGTATATTGTACGAGTTTGCCAAAATTTTATGAACTAATTTCCCTGCGACAACATTCCTTATGTGGGGAGACGCTCGGGGCTACGTAGGCATTTTTTCGGACAAAAACCGAGCTTGTGTTTAATGAAAACTCCGTACCGCAATATGCCCGAGGGGACCGCTTTCACTGATTGTGAAAATTTTTCCATACTATATTCGTATGAATATTTTTATAGCGCGGAACTGGGACGTGGTCACCGCTTTGATGGAGCTTTATGACTTCTTTATTATCTAAACAAAAATATTAATAAACATGAAGGCTTTCATTTCGACGTCGCATACTAAATTAAATGGATCTTTTTCATTTGGAACATGCCACAAGTTCTGTACAAATATCTAAACTAGTCGTCGAAAGCAGCGCATAGAAAATTAGCGCTGAGCTAAGAAATAAATCCCTAAAAAGATTGCTTCATTTCCCTGTTGCTACTCAGCAGAACCTTATTGGTGGATTTTGTAGCTCCTACTTGGTAAGTTCAAGAAAATAACAAGAACACGGAAAAACTAATTCGATCTCTTTCTGTGGGTACGAAATGAAAGGATATTTGTCCAAATTAATGGCATTTGGAAGCAAGAAAGGTATTAAAATTACCAAGTGTAATACGAAAGAGATTTACAAACATTATATTGCAAAAGGTTTAATAGCAACGCAAGGTGAGCTCTGGAATTTGCAATAAGCTCCACCTTTGTCTCGCAGCAGCCCCTTATTTCCCAAGTTCCTTGAATTTCATTCACAACGAACATAGTGTAGCAACATAACGCATTCTTCTGCCTGTCACGTTTATCTAGTAACTAACGTATGACTGAGACACAGTGAAACTTTGCTATTTTACAAGACCCGCATTTAAAAATGGAATCCCTAAAGTAAATTAAAAAGTTATGGTCAATTCATTAACTATAAAGGATAGCTTTTTTAAATCGGCCAAGTGTGGGTAAGTCTGAAACTACAGTCTAAGATACTGGCCGTTTAAAAAAAACATTGTATACCTTCTGACGCAATCACGGCAAATAAACTGAAGAAAAATATACGCTTTAATGATTTTGATATGTAAGTCCCGATCAATACAGTACTTGTTATTCAGTGCAGAAGGCACCACTCATTACACCAATAGCCGTTCACGGTTCGTTAGAAATGTAAAAACTTTACTCCTACAGGATCAATATTGGGATTGAGATTAAAGTTTGACGCCCGTCCGTATTCAAATTAGCCGTTGCGAATCTACCGAATTTCGGAAACAAACGTCCCGAAACCACTAGAGTTTGCGGTCAAAGTTTCAGTTTCTTGGCCTCACTTTGAATACTGATCGCTGTTTCCATCTCGCCACAGAAATACCATAACGAACCCTTCATTCTTATTTCATCACAGCCTCTAATAAATTGCGTTCGGATCTTTATTAGATTATTTGTTTTGCAAACAAACGCTGATTAAAGGAAATCCCTACAACTAAAACGGTATTTTCGGTATAACACGATATAAAGTTAAGTTATGTATAATTTAATAACGAAATTTTATGTATGTTAGAGGCACGTATGCTCATAAAATCAGATCGTGTTTTCCATTATCTTATACTCTTTTTGCTTATTTAGAATCTGTGATTACAAAGTTATATCGCCACTTAATCGCAATTTAGAATGCATTTTAAAATAAATAACACCGTAGCCAACTAGATTGGCAGTCATTTAAAAATATTGTTGTCTATGAAAGGTAGACTTGTTTTCGATACGCGGTTAAAAGGTTTAAAAATAATTGGATCTTGCATTGAACGAAAGCAATTACATTCGGCAACTGAAGCGATTTCGATTGAGGCACTCAACAACCACAGTTTAGGCAAACTTCCCCTTACTCCGATATCCCATTTCATATATATTTTCTTCATAAATCCAGCTATGGGTTCCAATAAGAGTTTCCTTATTCCCGTTTAACCGTCAAAGGTATTTAACCCTGTTATTTAGTATTTTAAGTTTGCAAACTCAACGTCTTGTGTGCCATACATAGCCAACTTGCTAAATTTGCAATATCGTTTTGAAGTTTAAAACTCCAAAATAAAAAAGGTAGTACATAAGATACTCGTAGTAAAGAAAAAAGTACTTACTTAAGTGCTTATCTGTGTCATGATTTGGTCATGGTTAATCCATTTTCTGTAGCATTGTGCAATAAGTACTTACTATTCATAAAATTATTTTATAATAACAAAGCGGGATCTATATCACGTTTAAAAAATATAAAAAGAATAATTTATTATAAAATTAGTGCAAATCATGTATAAAAACGTAAATAAATTAAAATAGATAATGGTAGATTTTGATAAAGTCCATTTACTAAAACTAAAAATCTACCTACAAGATATACACATACCTAAGTACGCTGTTTCTACTCGTATTATTACAACATTTTATTTCAAATTACATTCCGAAACAACTGCAACTGAACTCTGAACTTTTAATAAAAATAACACGAGATACTTTACGGAGACGGGTCCTTTAATAAACTCTTCAGTAAATGTGCGGGTTTTATTTAAATGTACCTCTTTGAAGCGTTTAATTCCATGTATTTGAATAAAAAGTAAACATTAAATTAGTAACGTATGCAGTACACGGTGAACTTTCTAAATACATACACTTAACGTTTTTCATGAGTTGACCAATATGTAAGTTAGAGTAGGTCAGTGGTCAAACCTTGTGTCAAAGATTTTAGACTGCCCAAGAGACTCCGATCTTAAAATTGGCACAACCATCACCGACAATTTAACGCAGGCCCCGGTAGCATGTTGCCGCTCAGATAGAAATACGACGATTCGGCCACCCATTGAGAGTAAGTACCTAAGCTGCACGTTGCTAAACAATGGTGATGAGTGTATATCGCTCAGTCAAAGTGAGATACTTACTGTATAACTTTACAAACAACACTATGTATAACTTTACAAATACTCGTACGATAGTATCAAAATCATTCATTAAATTTCTACTATGGGAGCATTTGTCGTTTCTGAATACTGCTTACAATACTTAATAGAGGTGGAAACTAGAAACACGAACTTTAAAATAGCAAAATCACTTCAGAAAGCGCCAAGTTTTACAAAATGTACTACACGATAAGACTACTATATAATCTCCTATCATGGAAGCTAAATTGTATTTCAAGCTATTCAGAAACTTAGACATTAGCAGCAAGTTTCCCTTTCCGTACATGCTTGGATAACCACTAATGGAGAAACAGTCTTAGCAACTTGGCGAGACGAAAAAAGTTTTTCTTCCTTGAAAAATTACTAAGACCCTGTCTGAACTCTAAACTTACTTTTTGTTTTCTAACAAAATAATCCAGAAACTTATGAGGGACTCGCATAATAATATTAACTTTAAAACGAGTACAGAGAAGAAAGTAAATGGCCGTTGAAACTTTTAAAGAAAACTACTTTTATGGGCTATATTTTCTGCTGCCTCTCAGAAGTCTTAAAAAATAGTTAAAAATACAAACTTGCTTGATGACTTTTAAGTTGTTACTCATTCCTTTTGCTAACAAATAATAAACAACCAAAGCAAACTAAATAAATATATTATTTAAGGATCTTTCGAGAATAAGAGCAAGGCGTGTAAGCCAATAATAAGATTTATTCTTCTTTCACTAGATTTACTAAGTTATGAGTAAAAGTTGCTAACTTATTTCGTAACACAACTTAAAGCCTAACCTCCTTACTAATAAACGATTACATCTATACTTTTTTCAACACTTGGCCCGACTAGAGGTGACTTTTCCGCCGGATGCTCCGTTTGGTATCGGACCAATCATATTCATTAATCGATATATTGTGCTATCTTACGTGTATCTTACACATGGTGGAAATATATTTATCTATGCTCTGTTTTCGTAGTACGATATGTACTACGTAGTATAGCCCAACAAGAATTGGCCACAAAGTTTCGTAGCTTAACTTAAACACCACGTATCCACGTGACTTGCTAAGTAATCAGAATTAGGCATTCATTTTCATCTCTGTTGAAAATGAATGCCTAATCAACTGTCACCATTAAAATCAGGTGACTCTAAGTTCTAACAACCTGCATTAATTTGTTAAATAACCCATCATCGTCGTCCATAACTAAGGGGAGTCAACAAAAGCTTTATTTTCTTGATAATTCTCTCAACATTTTCTGAGAAAAAATCTGACGTTAACAATAGAGACGGTCCGTAGTCATAGTTCAAGCTACGTACTCTTGATAGCGAGGACGGTGGCTGAATAAAAATGTTATGCAGGGCGATGCTCGATAACAAATTTGAGCCTGCAACCACTATTATATAGTCACTAGCAGCGGCCCGCGGTTTTACTGGAGTTGTGCCTGTTCCTGAAGGAATTTCCGGATGAAAAATAGCCTTTAACCTTTCTGATGAATGTGGCTACCATTACAAGAAAAAATAATCTAATCGGTTTGGTAGTTTTTGAGATTCGTTCGTTCAAACAAACAAGAAAACAAGTAGAGAATAGAAAAAAGTCTATATTTACTTGTTGGACGTGAACCAAACTGTATTGTGTCAGTATCCTTCATATATTTTCATAGACTTAAGAGACATTATCTTCTTACTTTGGGGTCTAATTAACCGTGTGTGAAATTGTCCTGATGTATATTATTATTATCTTAGCCCTGCAGAAGACTGTTTAACTACAGTAGAGACTATAGTTGTAGTAGCTCTTAGACTCAACAACGCGACACCGTTAACTTAGTATAACTAAGTCTAGATATATTTTAAGTTAGGTAAGATGCAAAAGCGGAGCGGAGTGGAACTACAATAGACCGTTTTCTTGGTTTAACCCATGGAAATGTATTTTCCGTTAGCAGGTTGAAAAGTTTTCCGAATGTAAGCCTTGTGTGTGTTTACTTAAGAACGTTTTTAAATGTATTTTAATTTTAATCTATATCTAATCTATAGAAAAATCCCATTTGAATATTTCTTTTTGTAATGGAGTCACATTCAACGGGAAGGTTATAAGTTATTTTCATCCCGAAATTCCTACGGGAACGGGCACAACGTAAATAAAACCTGGCGACACTGCTATTAAATAGTAATTTTTAAATCTTGTGCATGCATCTTGGGTGATACTGATACCGTAAGATTGAGTTGAAGTTACTTAAAAGTTCGATTAAAGTTTCCAATAAGAATCAGTAGTAATACCTAATTTATCAAAGTCTTCGTTCAAATAGGTAAATAATCACTATATTACGAGCTTAATAATTTGAATTAACAATTTATTTACTTAACAAAGATAAAATTAATTACGGGCATACCTTCGATACAGTCTAACTACCACATCCGTAATCAAAGAAGCTTTACTTAACTAATTCTAACTTAATTTACTTCGGCGTGTGTATTAAATTAATTTGTTTTAGTAGGTTCGGTTCCAAATCATATTACGACCTAAAATGTTAACCTGATTTAGGTTGTTGACAATACAATTATTGGTTTTGAATTTAGTGAAAGGAATATTTTGAGTCTAGTGGTCTGTTAGTGGTTAACTCGTGGTAGATATTAGTTCCAGTTCTAAGTAAAACAGGCTAGTTTACTATTTAACTATCATTACAAAAGAGAAAACTTTAGTGAGATGAAAAACCTTTTCCCAGCTGTGGGACATTACTGGCAAATACTTATTTAACTTTAGTTATAATAATAAATTTATTATTATATATTATTATAGTGTTTCTCCTTGGAGTCACGGGACAAGCCCGGTCTTTTTGAGAGGCATGCGAGGGGATATAGATCCAACTCGTAGAGGCCCTTTGGAGATGTTTAATGTAATGGATTATTATTATTACAAAAGTAAAGTTAAGTAAGTAATTGTCTGTAATGTCTCAATATGAAGATCAATATTTTTAAAGAAAAAAAACTTACTTTATATAGAATTAATTATTCCCCTAATGCGTTCACCGAACTTATTATTTACACTGTTGCGATCACCGCATGTTGTAATTATGTTGCATGCTGTAAATGACTTATGTAAGCCATTACATAAGATCTACTGAATTTATTTATTGATTTATCGATAAAATTTAAACAATAAAGATGGACCTTAGTGGTCACGAATAGACCGTTAAAAGTTAAGTTTAAGTTTGTACAGCTGGACAAAAGTCCTCTCATCTGATCTCACTGAAGCTATCTCTCTCTCTCTCTCTCTCTCTCTCTCTCTCTCTCTCTCTATCTCTCTATCTCTTCCTGACTATACGTCCCACATGGTGATGGGTTAGATATATAAGGTTAGGTTAGTTTCTCCTTCCTAGTTCTTCTCCTCCACTTCGCTTTATCGTTGACGCCCTCTTCGGAAATCTTTTGCATCCCGCCATATCTTCAACATTTAAAAATAATAGAGCATCCTTACTCCTCCGTGAAATAGTCTAACTAAAATGAAAATGTAAATTTTCAATCACGGCAACACCATTAGCAACCTTTACAAACTGAGTTAATTTAAAATTATTACCATAATAAAGATATTACCTACGGACAATCTAATGGAATTGTTCGCGATACAATAGTTGAAGACTTGTTTTGATAAAAATGTGGGCGTTGGCGACTTGTACGGACTTAACAATGGAGAGGGCACCTGACGACTTCAGATAACTTGTCGGGGAAATAAATAACCTCCCTTACTTATTGTTTATTACTTTGATGATATAATTTACAAAATACCAACCGCAACTTGTTTACGAGTTACTATTCAAAGTTATTTTTGTACTGCGAAAACAGTTTGTACACTGTTCTAAATACAAAGACTTTCACAAATTCAACAACAATAGATATTGTATTATTATCTGAATTAATATTTGGGGACGGGTAAAACTAAACAATATTATATTTTGAAATTCGAATATCTGCATAGATACCTAAACTATATTTTATAAGATCGAGGTTAGCAACGTTTTATCGATAATATTCCTATCAAAATTAGTCATAACCTAGCCCATTTACCTGATCTTCTTATATTTCACCATCATACTTACTTTATACAATAAAACTTTCGAAATTCGATTTTTCAGCGATTAGGCCTAGTATTTTCAGCAATACGTTGTCCAGCTGTCCGGAGGCCTGTACGCCCCAGGATTTGCAGGCCGCTTTAAATCATTATTATTTCTTGACTAAACATATTTAGATAAACAAATAAGGACTCATTGACTAGATGAAGAAGACGAAGCTAACAAACTATAAGTACTTATAAAGTAATGTCCCACTGCTGGACAAAGAGCTCTCGTCCCACCAAAGATATTAGTACAGTGAGGAAGAAAAGGCGTAATCACCAACTTACGTAATCATAACTATACTTATACTTCAGCTGTAATAAACTAGCACTTTTAATCTAGAATGAACAGCAAAACGTATAAATAACTTCCTTCAATATCGTTGCTAGCATGTGTCGGCGTTTGCTAAAAAATGTGACCTCAAACGTCTCTGAGGGTATTAAGTAATTTGAAGGGCTGAACTGCGTCGGGAGTGCCATCCATCACGGCGCTGGCTCAATGACATCGGTGTCAACGGTTAACCTCTACCTATAGGGAGTGGGTTACATGAGGCTATATTGGAAGAAGGGCGAAGGTAACTGTGGAGAATGTGCTGGTAGTGTTGCTTAGCAGTGCTATTTTTTATGCTTGAAGTTTTGAATATGAAGTAATGATGTTTGATGAAATTAGTATTTTATTTTGTTGTATTTTATTGTATTATAAATACAACAAAAGTTACGACTTTTCATTGATTTTTTTTTTTGCAAAAAGGTAAACGTGTAAGTAAAATTAATTTTCAAGTATTCTTGAGATAGAACTATGTTAATATCGATAAGCGTCATGTAACCGCAGCTGGATGGAAGATTTATGATCATATTCTGGTGTAACGTACTCGTCAGCCGTGATGACTCCTGTCTATCAATACTGAACTTGTCGTTACTACAAATATCCCTTCCCTACACCCCGCGTAGGCGACTAACCAACTGGAAAATCTCTCAAAATATCAGGCGGCTCTCAGAAAATCTTATTTCTCATCCAAACTTAGCAAAAAGTTTAATACAAAAAACCTGTTCTAAGAAAATAAGTTATTCAAGTCTGCATTAAGCTCGAATAGGATTAGAGTGAGTGTATTAATAAATAAAGATTTTCGATGAATCCTCCAAGGGCTAACTTCAGCATTCATTTACAAAGTAAACCCCAAGTTGCACTCTCGAAACTCATTAAAAGTAAATCCGGGTGCATTTTCTAAAGACGTTGAATTAAAGCTTCTTTAAAGAAATTTTCTTAAAACTGCGCGAGCGGTGAGCGTGCCTCATTTGCCACCATTGAGGCGTTTCCTTCATAGCTCAATGGTCCGCCTTCCGTTTAAATGAAGCCAAAGATTCAAAGATTCAATCCTCCTGGAATTCGTCTATTTGAAAAACTCAATTTTATTATATCTTGTCCTCTCCGGAAGCAGTGGAAACTATATGAAAAGTTTATAAAAAGAGTGTTAACAAGATTGATAGAGATGGGTTATTTCCGGCAGTACAAACAGGTGAACAAAGACAGTCACGGTAACTTAGATTTGAAAAATCTCTCAATCAATAAGTTTAGCAAATATTGCTTCTTTAAATGAATAGGTATTGCACTCAAAAGCTACACTTTCCAATATCTTTTTCATCTCATATGAACCAACACGTTTTATTAAACATTTTCAAATAACAGCAAAATGTAAACTGCGAATGAAACATCTGCAGTAGCTATCAACAAATACGTATTTCAATAATTTACCAAGTGCTAGTCTCTGCAGTCATATAGCGATACGAACACAAGAGGGCGGGTACAGACAACTTCGCACACGGCGAATATAATATCAACCTTATTACACGACAATAAGACTTTAACTAAAGGATGTAGAAGTAACTTGGATGGTAACTGTATCTAGCTGTTTATTTAATAACGTTGTGCCGTCCTGATAAGCGCCGCTATTGTGAATCTCGCGAAGATGTATGTAGGTCTAACAGTGATTTATTCGAATATGGAATTCATTCTTATTAAATAATTGCCCTTACTAAAGTGACAGTGCCTTCCACTAACGAAAATATTTGAATAAAGAATAACTCTCAAACTCTATAATTAGTGGTATTTTTTTTTTAAATCGCACAGTATGTAAAAGTGCCTCGATAACCTCATGTAAGTGACTAAGTTGGCTACATCGTGGCACTCCAGGAAATCGTTAGACAATAAAATACCTACATTTACAGTCGTAAATACTCTAAGCAGTGTGCATTAGTTTGCATTACCATTAACGCTAACAAGAATTTATGTTCAATAAAACATCATCTTAAGTTTATTATTGTTCTATTTACCTTCAAGCTTTAAGTGCTAGGTTCTTAACATAGTTAAATCTGTAGCTGTAACTGGTTAGTATTTACCTAGAATACCTAGTATCTACCTAGCTTCGCTATCTACAGAATGTCACCCCAATTTTGCAAATGCAAACTGACTGGCAAACATAGATATAAATTGTAGGAAAGCACTCAATCCGAGTGTTTCCACTACATTCACCTAGCTATTACATTATTACTTTCTAGAATAATCTAGATTATTATAGGTATTGGTGATATCTATTAATATTTTATTGGTTTCATAGAGATGAAGGTTTATTAGCTGTAACTTAGTTTATAGATTTTATATTATTGAATTCTTCATTGAAAGTCTACGCATATATTTTTATGGAGGCAGATATTATGATAATTTACATATGTTTGTACTTAAGTATTGCATTACTTTATGACAAAATGAGTGACGTGTCAACGGTGCATGTAGGTAGGTAGAGCCACCGGCAACAAGAAGATTATTTGAAAAAAGAACGCTGTTGATACAGGAGTATCACTACGTATAAAATCTCTTTGCTGTAACACCATATTTCAATCTTTAGCTTTTTTAAAATCGCTGGTTACACTTACTACCACTGCGTTATAATTATCTATAGTCTATGCCTTGGCCACCACACACCAAAAACGAAAATGAATTCGTCTCAAAATTCACTAGTCATTGATCGTGACGTCGTGAAAATACAAAGTCTATTTATAAATGAAAAGGTCTCGTAATGTCTCCATGTGCAGAGTAGTGGAAAATGGTCATACCCAGAATTAATGGATGTAACATCAACGCACCTCCGTTTAATAGCGCGTGAACAATCGCTAGGTAAGACGATATTTTACTTTTTCTAATAAAACCTTTTTGAATGAGCAACGGCCTTCATAAGAGTTAAAAAAATACGTATTTTACAGATCATTTTCGTGAACCCTAGAATACTCTGACTTCACATATTGGATATTGCTTTTTTCTTCATAGTACGCCTACAGTTAAGAAGTTAGGTATTAAACAAAGAAGCACCTCGGTAAATATCTAGCATAAGTAGCTAATTACATAAATTATAAGCCTAAAAGCGCCTTAAATTTAAGTAAGAAGCCCATTACTTAAGCTAAGCAATAAATAGTTGCAATTTAAAATCTACAATGGCTTCCGTGTGCCGCATTACCGAGAGAACAATGAAAAGAAAAGTTCGGATTTCACGACACATAGATTATCCTTAATGCCCACTTTTGTCCACAATGTATGTGAAGTTTTCATATAAAATTTTATGAAGGTAGCATTTCAAACGGATTTCAGTTCCAATTTGATGTTCCACATTACGACTTATGAAAATGCCCCATTCTGTTAGTATTCCCAACTTTAATATTGTTTTCAAGTTTAAACAAGAAAGTACTTATCATTGCCTACAAAACAACTAACGTAAGAAGTGCTATCTAGAACTAGCGGAAAGCTTTCATAACTTAATTAAGTAAACTGAAGATCCGAATGCTGTAATTGCTGAAAAACTTCGCTATATTTTATGTTGAATGAAGACAAAACGTAGCATGAACATTTCGTATCCAGTCATGTCCCTATCTAAATATTTCGTTCAGCATAAAACATGCAAGCACGTCCTCCAGTGTATCGAGTCCAATGAACCTAAAACCTTGATAACGGCGAACATTTTCACTTTTCTGTTTAGCCAAGTATAACCAAATTCCATTACCCTCAACACCATTACGATTTCATAGCATTTTTCCAGCTGAACGGGACGAAATAGCCCGCGAGATCGTGTAATGGTTTTCCTGGCTCAAATTTGTGCAAGTAAGTGCACTTTACATAGGAGCGGATGAATAGAATCAACATAATAATTCATAGTTAGTTGAAAGTTGGCCCATATTCAACCAAGTTAGAGCATCGAGCTCGCGACCCATTGTAACACCACCTGATTGGTAATTTATAGCCGTTCTTCCGATCTCAGAATCGCACCTCGGGAATATCGTAAATATTTTAAAACTGTTGCCCAACTCCGTTTGTTAAGTCCGCTTTTGATCTAGATTGTATTCGTTAAGCTCTCCACAAAATTACAAAGCTTAACTGCCGCACTCAGAGACGGCCATTAAATCGACAATTGACGTTTAATTTGTCATACATTACATGTCAAAATCAGTCATTAAATCTCTATAACTAATGCTAATAGGGAAGCATTTGCCGTCTCTGAGTACGGACGTTATAGTTCTGCAATATAGTAGGTACTTAAAAAATATTCTTCCATGCCTGTAGGTATATCTACCTAGTTATCTAAGTTAACCATACATGTACTTAAGTAGTTATCTAAGTTAACCATACATGTACTTGTTATACTAAAAAGGTTTTTTCACGTCGATCTAATGCAATAACCTAGTGATGATATCGGCCAATGAAAACGTAGATTCCCACGAGAGAAAGTAAATTGTTTTGGAACCCGCAATGAACTCAAGCAGAGGAAAATAGTTTCAAACTTTCCTCTTAGCAAAGTGGCTTTTTATTTGCTAAGGGGTGGGTCGATAAAGCCGATACTTGTATTTGTGAGATACTCGCGGATTGAACGAATCACTTATTAAGAAAATCTAATGAAGAAACTTCAAGTACCCTGTACGTAGCTCGATTCCACATCTTAATAAAATGTAAACTTGATCCGTGCATAAGTAATCTACTTAAATTAAAAGGAGCAAGTAAATGTCTGCCTTTAAATTAAGACTTTTGCTCTTTCAAACTTTGTCCAGCTTTTCCATTTGACATTCAAGCGGTTTAATTGTTCCTCGAGTTTTGAATTTGTTTCAAAATTATTCTTCTTCTTTGTCCGAGGAGTTTAAACTTAAAGGTACGGAAAGTAAGTTGAAAATGAAAAGTAAAGGATAGTCGATACCGCTCTACAGTTTAACAAAATCTTGTCCTTTGCGTTATAAACTTTAAATAAATCATAACAATTTGAATTTCTTGTTTGCCATTCATTCGAGTTTATTTTATGGGAAGCAAGAAGTGGCAGACAAAACCTAGTCTCCTCTAAAGCTCGTAATTAGGCACACCGCTTGTTTACTCGTGGTCTTGTGAGCGGACAACGTGTTATTCACCGTAAAAACACAACCCAAATATAATTAAAGCTTCCAACTTCCCATAAAAAGATGTTCCTACATAAATAAATAACATCAACTTGAATTCTAGGACGAAAAGTCACGTTAATTAAGATGTCAGCTATACAAATAATAATCCCAGTGTGGCTTATTTCGTATGCAACCCGGGCTTGCGGCCAAAAATTTATCTTCGCATTTTTTAGACAACGCAATTACAGGAATATTTACTTAATGTCGACCCGGAGTCCGGAGGAAACATGGAGGACAGTGTTTTTAATTTGGTAACGGGTAAAGGGTAATATGTGGCGATATTGTTCAGGTGAGGTAACATTATTAAAGCAATAAACATACTACGGTAATGTGTGGCTGGATCCCATTTACACTGACACTGTTTCAGGTTAACATGTACAGAGGACAACCTTTTACATAAAACATTGTTACTTATTTAGTTACACAGGTTGTTTAGGATTACAATAAGCGCCGCTCGGGTGGGCGCGAATTATTTTACGAAGCTTGCTGTTTAATGTTCCATTTTTCATTCGGCTTTGGACAGTGAGTGGTGGAACCGCGACGGTTTGGGGGAGAATTTTGGCCTGTTGTGGGAAAATATGGATAACGTTTGTGATGCAGTTAAATTGATATATTTTAGTAGATAGATAGATCAGTCATTAAGTTTTGTCCCGTCAGTCTTCATCATAATATAATTACTCAGAGCGCGGTGACGAGGTTCTATGACTCCATTACTAAGTATTATACTAAATGAAACGGGTCCGTATCGCGTTACATAATTTAACGTATTCTACTAAAATACGTACCCGACGTTTCGAGCGAATTACACCGCTCGTGGTCACGGGATGACTGAGTTACTACTAAGTAGTTATCTTGCTGGGTAAGCATTAGCAAGCAAGCAAATTCAAATAGGTTAGTGGCCAACCCTGATGTGGTTTTTAGACCGCCTAAAGGCCTCCGACATGGTCTAATGATTGAAATAACCGGGACCGACAATTTAAAGTACCCTCCGAAGCATTGATATCTAGGATATATTTTTACATTTAGATTTCTGTATAAGTCCTAAATACCTAAGTACGAGTACTTAGTATGCTTTGTGAGTGAGTGCACAGCTATTGTTGTAGCCGACTCTACTTAAACTTATCCTCAAGAGCTTCACTAAGCATAAAATGCACGTTCCTCGCGGATCAATAGAAAAGCTCATTTTGTTTTATTCCACCACTCGAAGGGAACGCCCGAACCCTTTCAAGGGTGTATTTACTTACATTTCTATATAACACTAGATAGTGTAGGGGGGCAATTATGTTTGTTGAAACAGCGAGAGCGCCGAGAAGAATAGATTTAGTAATTAGTTGGCAGTAGATGGGGGATACGAAGGTACTTATCTACTCCGTTTGTTGATTCTACCCGATGCCTCTAAGAGGTTCTAGGTTCGAATCGAAGTCTTGCGATACAAACTTAAAGCACGTCTCCTTGTACAAATGTCGGGGTAGAGCTACTAAGTATTTGTTAGATTTACCTACACTACACGCCCACGCATTTATATACTTGGGTACCTACTTATTTATCTAAGCAAGTTAATGTTGTTAGTTGATGGGCTACAAAAATAGCTCTACTCTATGTCTATACATAGAAACCTCTTCGCAACGGGTCTAGCTTCCTTTACTCTATCTTATTAATAGGTAGGTGTTACAGGTACCCTTCGATCAACAATACACAACTAGATGTCGGGTCGGAGCAAAAAATACGTCTCCGTGAATAACGCCTCATCTTAAAAGTGAGGCGTTATTCTCATTTATTTTATTCATAAGATTTGCTACTTTATTGCTAGGTGTCGTGGTTGTAATTAGGTTGAACTTCGAACTGTTTTAAAACTTTTGTTTCAGTTCGGTAGTAAACAAAATAAGCTGTCACACGTCATTCACGCGGACAGTATTCAGCTGTGATTTTGTACGTGACCCGATATCTAGTTGTGTATTGTTGATCGAAGCAGGTAAGTTCGAGTAGGTTAGTAGCCAAACCAGATGTCAGTGTTTTTTGACCGCCCAAAGACCTCCAACATGGTCTAACTAACGATTGTAATAACCGCGACCTGCAATAGAACGTGTCACGTGTCTTCTGAAGCACAGTAGCGCTCAGATATAAATTTCACTTTTGTGACTGTTGAGCTGGACGTTGCTTAACAACCGCGATGAGTTAACATCGTTTAGTCAAGCTACAGCTTTATAGGTAAATACTTTTTTACTAATGACTCATACCTAAACCTAAACGAGTAGACTCACTTGATCTCCATATACCTAGGTATATTATTGCCTACCTAGTAAATAATTATATACTACACACAAATATTTCAATTCCTATCCTACCTAATAGACACCTTAGCCTTAGGAATATGTGAAGCACACGGTTCAACATAGTACGGCATATACTCTTGCCGTAAGTAGTTACATGCCATCACTATTCTCTAAAATACGATGACAACAGGCCAAGTTTCAAGGCAGACACTTGGGAAATTCGCGTGTTATCTAGAAAGCAAGTTTGAAGCTGAACACTTGAGTCTCCACTTCGTATGGATTCCGCCGCAATAAAGTTCTCATAAGCAGTTTTTTTCGGCGCGACGTAAATGTGTAAACACGGGGTTAATGTCGCAAATCTTTTGATATGGAAATCTAGTGTGAGTAGTCGAGCTTTCAAAAAGCGTCTACACTTTTTAAATGGCTTCCCTAGATCATTATCCCTGTGTTTATATACCTAGTTATAGTTTACTAGCGGCCCGCCCTCGCTTCGCTTCGGGTAATCAAGATTTCATGTAGGAAAATCGGGATAAAACATTGCGTGTCTCCCGCAGGAATAAACACAATCAAAATTTCAAGTGGGAAATTGGGTACCTATAAAATACTACATGTCTCGCGCGAGTATATATGTATACACAATCAAGATTTCATGTGAGGAAGAATTCGGGATAATACCTACATAGCACGTCTTCGTCGTTCGTAGTTCGTAGGTAGGTATATCCCCGCGCGCTTTGACCGCACGAAACAGTAAGTGGCCATAAGAGACCCGCCATCGAGCATTATTATTTTGTAAGCAGCGCCCCGTGGTTTTACCCGCGTTGTGCCCGTTCCCGTGGGAATTTCAGGATTTTTTTTACATATAAACCTTCCTCTTGAATCACTCTATCTATTACAAAAAACCGCATCAAAATCCGTTGCGTAATTTTAAAGATTTAAGCATACAGACAAACAGACAGACAGACACGAAACAGAGGCGACTATATTTTATATAGCGACCCGCCCTCGCTTCGCTTCGGGTAATTAAGATTTCATGTAGGAAAATCGGGATAAAACATTGCGTGTCTCCCGCAGGAATATACACAATCAAAATTTCAAGTGGGAAATTGGGGATAAAATATTACATGTCTCGCGCGAGTATATATGTATACACAATCAAGATTTCATGTGAGGAAGAATTCGGGATAATACCTACATAGCACGTCTTCGTCGTTCGTAGACGTAGGTAGGTACCTATATCCCCGCGCGCTTTGACCGCACGAAACAGTAAGTAGCCATAAGAGACCCGCCATCGAGCATTACTATTTTGTAAGCAGCGCCCCGCGGTTTTACCCGCGTTGTGGCCGTTCCCGTGGGAATTTCGGGAATTTTTTTACATAAAAACCTTCCTCTTGAATCACTCTACCTATTACAAAAAAACCGCATCAAAATCCGTTGCGTAATTTTAAAGATTTAAGCATACAGACAAACAGACACGAAACAGAGACGACTTTATTTTATACTATGTAGTGATATTTCTCATCATAACTCTGAAACTAACTGTCCGATTTTAATAATTTAAAGAGGTACACAAAGAAACATAATTAACCTTGATTGTAGAGCCATTTATTTTGATGTAGATTCATATCATCATATGAATATCATCAACTTAAAATTACTTACACTCCTTTTTTAACTAATTAATTTTAACTTAAAACGGTTATTGTGTCTTAACTATAATAGTTAGACATATGCCCTCGCGAACTTATTTGTTTGCAATGATATGTACTTTGATTGTGTAGAACATTGTTTTTGTGTATCATCAATAGATTTAGTAGCGCACGCCCATAACCAATTTTTTTAGGCATGTTTTTCATACCTTGGGTTACATATACCCGCGTTGTGCCCGTTCCCGTGGGAATTTCGGGAATAAATATAGCCTATGTCACTCAGGGATAGTGTAGCTTTCGAATGGTGAAAGAATTTTTTAATTCGGTGCAGTAGTTTCAGAGCCTATTCGAGACAAACAAACAAACAAACAAAAAATCAAACCTTTCCTCTTTATAATATTAGTATAGATTTATTACCTAGAGTTTAGTTAACATGGTAGAATATGTTCGAATTCTCAGATTATTAAGGACCTAGTTTTCAATGGTAATAATGTTAGTGTAAATCAATAATTAAGTTTATGTAGCTTAAATATAATATTTTTTCTGTTTGGTAACCAGACTGATAGATTGCGGGAAGAATGTAAATTTTATAAAACCTAGTAACCGAAATCGATCCATCACCGCGCGCCAAGATCGGAACGTATCGTAATCCAGGTGCAGCTCCAAACATCGATATTGGGGGGTTAAATACTTTAAACTTTGATCAGGCAAAGATTTAGGTCGCCATCTGGATCCGCATGGAACCTGCTTAGTGAATAACAATAACATTAATTTTATTTGTTTAACATGAGTGTTAGTAAGTGAGCATGAAGCTCTTGAGGATACATTTTTAGTAGAACCGGCTACAACAATTTAAACGGCAATTATGTAGGTACTTAGCCGTTTTCTTCAAAATATTTGGGTACTTAGATTTCATATTAGGTTTCAACGATTTTAACAACTGAGGTCTGGCAGTGGAAGGGGCTGCTTTGCTGAGCATACAACTGAACATAATGTAAATAATCCACTCCTCCGTCCGCCCATTATTACGCATCGTGTAAAAGAACCATTATCGCCCTTCATTAATTCACTCCTATCGTTTCTGCTTAATCTGTGGTACTAAATAAATACTTGGTTTGCTCTCGTTGTCCATTTGCATAAAACGTGACAATGACATTTCAATTTGACAGTTCAGTCTTCAAATTTTGCTTGTAATCGCCAAGAACGTAACTGAAAACAAATTAATTATTGAGTTGCTTGTCATCGTTGGTCGGTATTTGGAAATAAAACAAGTTTTTATTAGTTTTTACAGCGAATTACAGCAAAATCTAATAACAATTCCCTTTTAATTTCACTAGCAAACATAAACAATGAGTTCGATCGGGACAGGCGTAAGTACTTTTGGTTTATTTACTCATCATCATAACCAAGAAACTTTGGTTTTGTTTCAATCTCACTATATTCTTTATTTGTCGGTAAAATACATTTCAAATAACTTGTCACTTTCAGTACGATCTCTCGGCGTCACAATTTTCTCCTGACGGCCGTGTATTTCAAGTGGAATACGCTGCTAAAGCTGTTGAGAACTCCGGAACAGTAATCGGTTTACGAGGCAAGGATGGAGTCGTATTCGGCGTTGAAAAGCTAGTTACATCTAAATTGTACGAACCTGGTGCTAATAAGAGGATATTCCATGTTGATAATCATGTTGGCATTGTAAGCAAGACAGATTTATATGTTAAACCAAAAGTTTTTATATGCATATTGTTCAGTAAAGAAAATTTCTGTATAAAAAATTACAACAATGTTGTACTAACTTCTCTATAATTAAATAATTAATAACTTCTCTATGTTACAGGCAGTAGCTGGTCTCATATCCGACGCAAGACAAATTGTTGAAACTGCCCGCTCAGAAGCTTCCAACTACCGATCTCAGTATGGAACCCCAGTTCCACTAAAATACTTGAATGAGAGAGTGGCCATGTACATGCATGCATACACATTATACAGTGCTGTCCGTCCATATGGATGTTCTGTAGTGATGGGAACATATACTGATTTCGAAGGTCCACAGATGTACATGCTGGATCCCAGTGGAGTTTCCTTCGTAAGTTAATTGAAATTGTCATAAAACTTAGCATTGCATATAGTAATAAAATATAATTTCCTATGACCAACATAGTAATTAAAGTTATCAATAAAATTGTATAACTAATTTACAATGTCAATCTTATTTTCAATAAATTATTTTCATTTATTTCAGTCATACTTTGGGTGTGCAGTTGGCAAAGCAAAGCAAGCAGCCAAAACAGAAATTGAAAAGCTCAAATTGGCTGATATGAATGTTAAAGATTTGATTAAAGAAGCTGCCAGAATGTGAGTAAAAAATATTTTTGATTCACTATATTATCTATACACTACAGTGTGCATTAGTGTAGATGCTGACTTCAGAATAACAAATCCTGAATATAAGGATCTTTTTTTCCCATCTAGCTCTGTCTTTTACCACTCCTTGTCAAAGTTCTCCAGTGCTTTCCGCCATCTTGCGGGGCCTACCTCACCATAGATAAAATTTTGTTCTACAACCATCTATAAAATTTCAGCGTCTATTTAGTCCATGATGAACTAAAGGACAAACAATTCGAACTAGAGCTGTCCTGGGTCTCAAAGGGCACCAATGGCCGCCACGAGTTAGTTCCCAAGGAATTGGCGAGTGAAGCAGAGAATCTCGCCAAACAAGCATTGGCAGACATAGAGGATTCTGATGAGGGTGAAATGTAAATTAGATGTAAACATTTTCAGGAATAAAATACTACTTTTTTAAATACAATGTTTTTCCTTCCGTTAAGTACAGCATTTACAGAGATATCCTATCTTCATGAGAACAGCATTCCAAGTATCTGGCATTGCCTTAATATTATAAACATTTTAATATCCAAGTCACCAAAGAGGATTATTACTAAACTATTTAATATCTATGGTCACAACAGATTGTCTGTCAGTTTTGTTATCCCCTTATCACATTTTATATGCATCACATATAAAGTTAGATTACCAAACCTCGATCAACTACATCTGATCGTATTATGTAAATTGTTAGTCTTCTACAATTTATTTGGCAAAAATAAAAAGTATAAATTGAAAATGTATGTAATGCGTTTCCGAAAACGCGAAGGGTCCTACAAGCCAATAAGACGCAGACTAGCTTCGATGCAAACTAGAGATGACTTCGACTGCTATGCCGAGTCTTACATCAAATGCTTTTGGGGCCTTTGTGACCAACAAAAGACTATGGAAAGATTTCTTCCAAAAGAATCTAATCAGAAAGGTTAGTAGAATTCAACTTTGTTTATGAGCTTTAGTGCAAAATTGTATTTGTTTACATAAAAGTTATATTACAAAATACTAGGTCTAAATAATCTTGTGTCAATTAGCTATATACATTGAAATCAATAATAATTCAGTTATATACATTTTGATTACAGTAATAACCGAACAACCCAGACGACAAATATGTGCAGTCTAAATAAAACACTTGAGTATTAAAATAACAATAGTTTATTAATTTAAAATAAAAATGCAATATTAATCCTCCAAGCCAGTCTGCTTTTCATTTAATACTTGTCTCACATTCATGTTAATTCTTGACTCTGCAATATAGTTTTGGAATTTTCTCCACTCTACATTATCAGAATTTACATTAATGTCATTAATAATTGCATTTGAATCTTTGATGTATTTAAAAGAAGGTGATTTACACTCAAGTAATTGGTACTCTTCATTCCATGGTAATGTTTTTGCTGGTAATATTTTAGGCACTGCATGATAGCATAATCTGGCTTCTTTGGACATAATTACTATATCCCCACTATTGAGCAGTATTGCTGATGGTTTTATAGACTTTTCTGTACCACCAAGTAAAAATATTGCTGATTGGCCAAAACTGTAACAAATAGCATAAAGTTATTAATGAAAATTCACAGTCAATCTGAGAGCCAGTTCAGTGTAAGCCAAACATGGCTCATCAGAATATAAAGGTGTTAATATACCTGAATGAAAATAATGGGGCATCCAAATTAACTTCAGAATGGTCCGTATGAGCAGATAATGTAGAATTCATATGATAATAGTTGACTATGGCTGCTTCTGCTCTGAAGTTCTCCTGTCCAAGGTATTGTGCTATCACATCCGATAGCTCTGCAAGGTCATCGGGAAAGCAATTCCTGCTTTCTTCTGTGTAAATCTGAAATTTTTGATTAATACTTTAAGTTATTGGGTACAGATTTATTTTATAACATGCTATGCTATTATAGTTTGAAATAAGATTATTATCAGACATTAGTATTACAATCTTCCGACATTGTATGATATTTCTAGGTGCTCTATCGCATTCAATCAGTATAGTTAGTAATAACAACATGAAGTAAAGTAATAGTCTGTAATGTCTCAACAACACAAGTTATTGTTATAATAAAAAGCATGTTACATACATTTTAAGGAATCAAGGAAAAGTAACAAGGACAATACACAGAAGGAATATTAACATTTTACTTTTGTATCCCAATTGTGGTGATATCCCAAAGTAGTCCATCTTAATTTCTTCTGTAATTGCCAGTTACACTTGCCATTGTCGTAGCATTCCACCCACCAGTCTTTAGTTTGTATTTCATTATCAATGTTCAATTTGTTAGGCTTTCTCGGGTACTCTTCAAGGCACTTTCTTATCCAATACCTTTGCCCTAAGGCTGTAAAAGGGTTTGTAATTAAATATAATCCAGGGTGGTCGGCAAATGAATACAATTGCCATTTAGATATGCTGGTCAACCCTAAACTTTCTGTTCTTTCATCCTCTTTTAATTTACTAGGACTGACTGGGATAGCCTGAAACATCAAGATCATTATGAATTTCTGTTAAAAGATCTATCAAGAATATCAATCCAAACTGTTGAGTTTACATGGCAGTTGGCAACATATTCTTGTTCGAACAGCATTTATCCTCATTCCTTACCTTATCTGATACGTCTGCATCTATCACTTCAGTCAATAAAGGCATTGGTTTGTTACACTTATAATACTTAAATGTCTTCATAAATAAGTCATCTGATTTGCTTGGTGTACTGTTGTATTGGTCCATGTTTCATTTTAAAACAAATACTCATTTATTTAAGAATTATTAAGATCTAGATCTAAATTCTTCAAACCAAATCACATTTTACATTTAATTACATTTTATTCAAAACAATCACACAATTCTAAGGAAATTCAGTTAAATTGACATTTTGACGTTGACACATTAATAATATTTGATGACGTAACAACCAAACTGTCAGTCAATACAAATGTATTATTAATGCGGTATTACCTCCATGGAATTTAAATGTGAAACCCAGGTTAGTTTTTCACATAATATTTTTCACATAATTTTCACAACCAATTTTGAATAAAAATTCAGCTAACTAAGTTTTTTCTCAGAAATTTGATATAATTTGGATTGAAATTACGGTAAAGATTAAGGTTTCCACTGAGACGGGGATGAGTGTATGGAGCAGGGCACAAATATTGTGCAACACCATTTCAACTCTGCTTCTACTACTTATTAAATCATTCATTTCGAATTTAGAGTAAGACTAGCAGCGCCCCGCGGTTTTACCCGCGTTGTGCCCGTTCCCGTAGGAAATCCGGGATAAAATGTAGCCTATAGCCTTCCTCGATAAATAGACTATCTAACAGTGAACGAATTATTCAAATCGGTTCAGTAGTTTCTGAGATTAGCGCGTTTAAACAAACAAACAAACAAACAAACAAACAAAACAAACTCTTCAGCTTTATAATATTAGTATAGATTTTAGATCGCCTAAAGGTCTCCAACATGCAAATAAAACAAAAGATACATACGGAAGCTTATATTCATGAAATCTGGTATAATAGAGTTCAATATTTATAGTTTTACTAGCCTAAAGCATCATTATGGTTAAATTCTTACACATATTCTAACATAAAATAAACTATAAATTGTAAACTAAGATATGGCACCTCATATGGCTTATTTACTTAACAAATGAACAGCCTAAGTTGAGATATTACTAAACATTAATATTAAAACTACTTACAATCAGTGTAAAAAATAGTTTTCCAGAATGTCATATAAAAATTTGTTTAAACTTAACTAAGATTTAAAAATTAGACTTAGCATGAGAGATATATTAGTAACCTTTTATACTTTAAACTAATCCCAGCATTCCTCATCACCATCAACTTTGTTCTTGTTGTCCGTGATTAGTATTGAGACCAGTCTCCTCTCATCTAGATTTTCCTCCATGCTCCAAGGTGGTAGCTTGGGCTTCGACGGACAGTTCATTACGTGGTTCTTTATTAAGTCCTCTGGATAACGGTGGGTATGGTTATACGGACATATTTTTAGCGGAGGATGCTTCTTTTCACACTTCGTAAGGTGCATTTGAATTCTGGACCGCTGCACTCGATGTGCGGGATCGTAGGGGCACGTAACAAAAATATCACTCATTCTGGAACAACAAACAATTTCTTATGTTTCAGTGAACACTACCTACTCATTCAACAATTTCCTTAAAAATTCGTAATCTAAAACCTTAGCTCTTTAGAGCTAGCAGACTTACCTAGAGCAGTTAATCACTTTAAAGTCAAAAATCTCTACAGTTTATTCAAGAAGCGCCCAGTCCTCATAGCAAAATGTTTAAAGTTAGAAAAAGCCAAAACCAGGCAAAGCAAACAAAAATATTATTTTAAAAATTATCCAGCAACAGCGACGCACGCGAGTCAAAAAACTACAGTTTAGTGTGTCACGGTGACGTCGGTGACATTGACACTTGACAGTGGTCTTGACTGACAGAAAAATAAAACACACGAGAAGTAAAAATGTTGAACCAAAAACTCCAAACATCCAGAGTTTTGTTGACGTTGTTTGTCTTGTCTTGTCTAGTCTCACTAGTCTGATCTGATTTGTTTACAAAAAATATTGTATTATTCCACAGGTACAATCGAATTGAAAGATTTAAATTTCTGTATTCTGAGGTTAAAATACTTTGTTCGCTAAATAGATAGTGGCTAAGGAAGAATCCATTAGCTAGTACTCGGAGCATACGATAATTATTTACAATGATAAACAGCTTAGAACCAGAACTGAACGAATCTTGTAAGGTAAAATAATTGTTATTTTCTTCGTAAAGCTTGATTTGATCACTTAACTTCATCTTGTACAATTTACACTTGTAATTGCGTATTGTGTTTACATTCGGCATTGGCAACTGGTCCATGCGCTGTCCAAAATAGCTACTAACCTACTCTCTCTACTCTATTTTTTCTTACGAGAGCGTGAACTTGTGTCGAAACGTTGTCGATTTTCCTAGCGAATACGATTCCTTCTGAAGAGGAAAAAGGTTTAGTGATTTCATTCCATCTTGCCCCTTCATTAAACGCTTTTCCTCAATAGAAGTAAAGAAGTTATCTTTGATTTGAATAATAAATCATGATGGTTTGAATTTAAACTCGTGTAGTAGTAGTATAAGCCTGTAATGTCCCACTGCTGGATAAAGGCCACTCATCTCATTCAATATATCAGTGCAGTGAGGAGGATTAAAAAACTCTTGTAGGAAAATAAATTATACTCGATCTTATTCCCCAACCATGAAGATATTGGATGTTAAACCCCAAGACATATTTTAATTTCAGGAAATCGAAGTAGAAAATGGGAAATCAAAACTACGGAAATGGCTGAATATGAATTTCAGGATCGAGATGACTGATGGAAGAGTTTTAATTGGAGTGTTTTTGTGTACCGACAGAGATGCTAATGTTATACTAGGTAAGTGTTTTTGTAAGTTATTAAAGAAAATCATCCTTACATTTATACTAATATTAAAACTGCAGAGTTTGTTTGTTTGAATGCGCTAATCTCAGGAACTACTAGTCTGATTTGAAAAATTATTTTTGTAATGGAGAGCCACATTCAAAGGGAAGGTTATAGGCTACTAGGTATAAACTCAAAAACTTCTAAATAGATTTGCATTCAGGTTTTACCTATAGCCAGAGGAATTAATAAAGAAAGTTTTGGACTAAACCATGTTAGCTCGAACCCACTGCCCACTACTATTACTAACCAATATATGAACAAAAACCTTGAAATGTATAACATTTTCTTCAGGCGCCTGTTCTGAATACCTCAAGAACAGTGAAGGTGAGACCGAGGAGCCCCGAGTGTTAGGGTTAGTTATGGTGCCCGGCCGCCACATAGTGTCCATCCAGCTGGATGATACAACTCCTCCACCCAAGTACTACTTCGATGAATGAACACTGTGATATGTGGTATAGTCATTTTATGAGTTTTCTAGTAGACAACCAAGACTGGTGTGTAATATCTTCTAAGTTATTATTAAAACAAATTATATTATTATCATCAGGGGATTCAGAGATCAGATTTAAGGTTTGATCACCAAAACAAAATAAAACCTATTTTAGCATTATGCAATACTAACTCAAGAATAATTCCATGTTTATTGTTTGTACTGGCACAAGGATAATCTTTACAGTCTACTATGAAATACTGGAAATAATTTAAATTATTTAGTTAAGTTGATTATAATAAAACAATAATTTATCAATGACCTTTTATTATCTTATTAAATTAGTAAGCATCTGCCGTATAACTGGTATTTCGATGTAAAAATTCTTGGAATCATTAGCAAAAGGATTGTAGTTCTCTGTTATGTTGTGGACATTGTTTGTCAGTAGATTAAGTAGACTTTCACACATGATTTTAATACTTTTCGGATCCTTGAAAGCTTTTGAAAGGAATGTATTATCTAAAATCCTGCTTAGGCATATGTATGGCTGCAATGCGACTTTCAATTTCTTGATATTCTTATAGAAATCAACAGCAATATTTCTAATGTCTTCGTCTTCATCTTGTAACAGTAAAATGGCAGTTTTCAATGAATTTATTTTAGATTCTTCCGATAACTTATCGAAAACATTCCCTATTTCATTGTTAGATATAGCTGCAATATATCTTACATCAACGTCACTGAATTCAAAGTCACTCATTCGGAATATTATTACCTGTAATGAGTGCTGTTTAGAGTTGTCTAGATTTGTAAATAATGTAGCAACAAATGGTATTAGGTATCTTAATTTGTAGTTGCTTTCGTCAACATTGGACTTGTCCAAAATAACTGAAACATCAATATGAGTCAGTTTCGTCCTTCCAGAAATGAAATACAAGATTTTCCATATAATTGTACTATTGTACTTATTATCAAAGGATAGTAATATATGTGCAATCTGTGATAGAATGTCGGCAGATAAATCATCATCCTTCTCTAGTTTTTCCAACAAAAACTGGCAATAAAGTTCATAATCAGTTTGTTTCAGCAATACCTTTAAATTATCCACTAAATTACTCCAATTTGTATTCAAAATAAAGTTTTTAATGCAAGTATTTGCCCACAGAAAAGATCCTGGATTATTAAATGCAACTTGTGATAAAATGCTTTGTATGTCAACCAGTTCATAGCTTCTTGTAGATATATTTTCCAAAACATCCCTTGTCCAATAAGAGTGATTTTTGAAAGACAATAACTTGGAGAATATTTCTTTTAAATGGTCCAATTCTTTGTTATAAACTCCTTGCTTTGCATAGTAGTTGTGACAATATTTGAGTACAAGTAAACTCCCATGCAGGAAATTTTCTGATCCATATTCTCCTTTTAAAATCATTCCATAAATACTTTTAAATGGGAATATATTGAAAATGCATTTGGCTGTTAGCCTTCTGACAGCATGAATAGGACTATCCAATATCTTGAATAGACTCCTTAACAAACTTTCATCAAATGGCAACTGTTTTTCCAAATCAAATGTGAAGTTATACCTCATGGCAACACTGGCAAGTAAATTCAAAATTGGAACTAGGTTCGAATGTAATATCAGTTTGTTATCGCTGGTGCTATCTAGCTGTTCTATGAGGAATCTCCATAGTTTAGGAGAATGGGTTCTTAGTTCGTCGTAACCAACTGTGGCTATCGTTTCATCATCAGACCCTGATGCTTTCTTCTGGCCGATAAGTCTTGGAATTAAGGCGCCATAGAGTTGTAAAGCAGCATTTCTGAAATAAATGTACACTTTATAATAAGTTTGCCGTTATATAATAAGTAAATCTGACATAAGATATTAAGATATTGATCATAATTTATGATAGTGAAACCATAAAATACTTGATAAACTGAAATTGTGTAAGCATGTTTGCTCAATTTTTCATTTCTAATTTCGATCTTACCTAATTTGCCAGTGAGGGCTAGTAAGATTTCCAAACGCAAGTTCAGCCAATTCAGACGAATAGAACATCATATCTGAAGCCAAACTACTGTCCGTCACGATTTTCGTCAAAAAGTGTATCAAAATCGCTTTAGGCAAATCCATTTGATTCTCCATGTTTGTTGCATCTTGGGAACTTGGCACGTTTTCTGTGTTAGCACAAGTTTTAAGCAGGGTTTTCATGAAGTAGTGAAATAGGGGCTGAAAGACAAAAAAATGCTTTTCATTATTTACTACAAACTAATTAGTTCATAATTATTACATTAATTTCATTGATATACTGAATTTTTTATTTTTATTTAATAATTCAAAGCAACACAGAAAACCCAAAAGTTCAACAACAACAACAACGCTCCAATCCGGGCGAACGCATGCACGCGAGTTTCGTACTAAGTCGACACTCGTCAGAAGTTGTCAGTCGCGACGTGAGTAGCGCGCTCGCAACGATACACGCGCGACAATTATATTCTTATTAATAAGAGCAGGTAAAATTGTGTTTAAATATAATTTAATCATATTATTTTATCAATTCAAATAATCTTAAAATTCTATTAATTCATAACATAATTTATTACCAATATTGTTATCAATATTAAGTGCGGGTAGTTGGAAGTGATATTGTGAAAACAGTGCAGTGCGTGCAGTGACCAATCGCCTCAAGCTACAACTCCCCGTGACCGCTCAAAATGGGTACGTATATTATTATATTACTCGTAATACGTTATATTCAAGGGACACCATCCCAGATCTTTTATTTTAGTGCAGATGGGTGTTTAAAAGTATATTAGATATCATACCTTTCCCTTCCTCATGTCACTGGACACAATCTTGTGAACCATTATAGAGAGTCCAGCCCCTCTGCGCGTTATAGAGGCCATTTTACTAGCCTCTGATATCAGAACATTGAGTTTCGATATTAGCAGAGTTTGAGGCAGTTTCGACACTTGAGAATCTTCAGGCAATGTTGTCAGGTATTGAATACTTTTACCTGGAATATTGATAACTGAACTTAATAAAACGCAAAGGTTTTAATTAGATAGTGAGAATAGGATTAGGCATTAATTTTATTATGGCTTAAATACTCAAACCCTACTCGAATTAAGCATGCACTACTTCCTTACACAATTAAAGAACCACCTAGTACTTAGACTAGACAATCTGCAGGCTCAAAGCGACGACTCTGCAGTCCACTGGCGAGTCTTTAAACATCGCGATAACAAAAATAAAAAAAGTATTAGCCTGTAATGTCCCACTGTTGGGCAAAGGCCTCTCGTCCCACTGAAGATATCAGTACAGTGAGGAGGTTTTAGGCGTAATCACCACGCTTGCCTAATGCGGGTTGGTTATCTCAAACCCGAGCCATGTTTGAAAAGTAGGAAACATGTTTTCGCTCGACCTGGGAATTGAACCCGGGACCTCAGTCTTGGCAGGCGAGGGCACATACCACTAGACCACCGAGGCGTATAATAGCAATATTCGAGGGAACACCGAGCGTACAAAATAATATAATCAAAATTTTACAAAAAAAATATAGGTACCTAATGAAGATCCTGCAGCTTCAATAGCACCTTTGTGCCGCGACGTTTCCAAAACATGCGTGATTATATTGAGGCAGTTTGTACATTTGTCTACATCTTTAGAGTTGTATTGTATCAACAGGGCTGCCAAGTCGCACGCTGCCTGTAATGAAATAATAATACATTTTACAAAAACTACTGCGCGATTTTTATTATCGAAATCCATACAGCTGTTATATTTGTTGCTAGAACAGCACATTTATCTAACTAAACTTATTAAGCACAACTTAAGTAGAACTAATTGTCTTATTACCTTAACATTGAGCCATAAGCAATTTAAAACAATTTGATGTAAACTTGAAATCTTTGTTTCATCATTTTCTTCAGTGACACATCCAGAACCCACTATAATACTTTCAACCATATCATTAATTTTGGAAAAGTCTGAACTTGTAGAATTATTCTCCCATGTAAACTGATCTGTTACTCCTTCTAATATATTCAACAAATTAGTCAATATATCATTAGGTATATCTATACTCAATGAATTAGAAAGACATGCTTCCAATAAGACTTGTAAAATACAGATAAAGGAATGTAACTGCTTTCCATTTACAATTGAAGTCAAAATGTCTTTATTTGTTTCATATTCTGTTGTCAATTCTTGGTACGCGTAGTTAAAAACATCAGAAACATTATTAAAAACCATATTGGTGCGTTCTTTCTTCATTAGCAAATTCACAATCAATTTAAACATAACTTGACTGCAGCATATATCATAAAAGAATTTGCTTTTCCTACACTTTAGTGCCTCTTCTACTAATAGGCAATAAAAACTTGTATCCATATTAAATTCACATGAATAATGGTTAAGTAATAATTTGAAAACACTTTCTCTGATATCATCTGAAGGATCTTTGAGTAAACTCAGGAGTTTTTCAATATTTTCTTGATCATGCAATGTCCATACTTGTTCCTTCTTCAAATATTCAATCAGAGTTAGTCCAGTGTCTCTGGTTTGTTGTTTTTTCTTTCTCGGTATCTCACTGCAGCATGTAACAACAGTATTCAAGATCTTGACACTAGTAATTTTTCTTTGATAATTTCCTTTTACATTTAAAGACCAGATAACAAACTCTTGCAATTGTCGGAAAAAGTCCACCATATCTTTAATAGATGTAGTATCATGATCTTTTATATTTCTGAACAGAATATGTATTTGACTAATGAAAAGATTGCAACTCGTCAATAAGTTCAATCTTAGGACTGTACAATCAGAATTAATATTACTTTTTATATAATCCAGTATTAGATTATATTCAGTTTTACTAGGCATAGTTTTTAGGTATGATAAACACAAAATATCAAATGCTAGCATTCTAATTTGTGTGTTATTATGTTCCAAACTGGTTAAAAATTGTTTTTCAGTGTCTGTTAAACATTCATTAGCCCAATTCTTGTTTAAAAGGCCTAGTTTGTTCCCCTGTTTCATTACATACATAGTGCTTAACATTTTCTCATCTGAATCAGGACATTTGTCCAACAAATCCAATATTTTATTCAATAGTGAAGGATATTTCTTCAGAGTATTTAAACACCAATAGTTATTGAAATTCTCAATTGCTTTGTAAGCATTACTGTTTAAGATAGTTACAATTTTATCCAAAAATAGCTCATTCCATTCTTCCTCTTGGTGAATCTTTTTCAAAATTGCATTGTACATGTCCGCACCAGCTGATACTAAGCCCGGTTTGTACAAACTATTGACTAATCCATCCAACCAATTGTTTTTCACTATCAAGTTTGATACATCTTCATTACTGTACTCCACTATTTCGGATAACATCAAATACCTAGCTTTGTTCCAGTAAAATGAATTGATATCGTTCAATATTTCCACATATAACTTTTCATCCATAGTAGTTAATAATGTTTGAAAAATAGTTCTTATTAAATCTCTTACTCCGGTTATAGGATTTTCCCAATTATGGTTCACTATATTTAGTAAGACTATTTGATTTCGATAGTTAAAAATTGTACTTTGTAAGCCCATTCCACAGACCTTTTTGAAGGAACTAATAGTTTTAATAGCTATTAATGTATATTGGGAATATTCATATGCTATTAAGAGTAACAATTTGAAAACTGAACTTAATACTTCTTCGATTATATTGGTATCAAAATTATGATTCTGTATTAGAAATGACGATTGAAACATTCCATACATTAGAGATATTGCTTGTAATGTGTTGGATTCTTCATATTTGTGTTTACTTCTTTGTGCAATTTCATTATCAACAACCAATTGTACTTTTCTCAGGTAATCTTCTAGTTTATTTGTCTTACAAATAATATTGAAGAAACATGTAGCACACAGTAACTGATCGTCAGTTTTAACAAAACCATCTTCTAGATTTTTCCATAACACATCTATTGTTTGATTCCATAGTTCTAAATTTTCATTTTCAGGGTGCTTTTTGGCTAATATCATGAGTTTCTGAAATTAAATATTAAGATAATGAGTTAACAAAAAGATATGAGAGGTTAAAGGTTCACAAAATTATTAGGTTTGGAAATAGGCAGAGGTATTACAAAAGTAAATAAAAATCAAATAAATTAGGTTAAATACCTTATTGGATTCTCAGCATTTTGGTTATGAAAGTTATTTAGATTATTGAAATGATATTTACCTGTATTTGTTCTGGGTCCAATCTATCAGATGATCTCACAACAGATTCTAACAGTTCCATTCTGAAATGAAAAATAGATATCCTTGCTAACAAATATTCAATTTAAAATAATAAATATTGGCTAGATTTTGTATGAATACCTACTTTTTCAGTTTCAGGGAATAATTAAATAGGCATTGGTATGAAATGAAAGCCAATTCTTAATTGTATAATAATTTACTACATTGAAACTATATTTACATTAGAATTAAATTTTCAACTAAAATCTAATAAATAAGTAATCACAGCTACTGTTTAATCGGTTCATATCCTTCGTTTTGCATTTTTTGTTTAAATATGTTAAATTCCCGTTTTCTATCGAAATGCGTGACCCATTGAGCGGGGCAGGATGATTCGAATAACCGTCTAAGCTCCGCGCAAGCTTTCGGTCGGTCCGCACTGTTTTGCACATTGTGACCATCGAGACAATCCCAGTATTTATCTCTCGAATCCCAACAAGATTTTCTTTGTTGTTTATCAGGGAAAGACATCTTTCGATCTTAATATCTCCAAATAAAAACCTAAAATGAAAATAATTCCCTTCAGTGTTCCCGTCTAATTGTCATCACGTATACAGTAAGGATATATAAAAGAGAGAAAAACTCACCTGTTAATATATTCCAATCGTAATGTATTATTAAATCTGTCGCTTCAATTCAATTTTAATTGAAAAAACCTAATGCAGTTTCTTTTTGCAGAAATTATAACCTACAAAGAGTGATCCGGTAGGGCAGGCAGAATTACGAATGACATTGACAATCTACCACAACCTATATTGACTATGACGTAGGCAATTTTGTTGACAGTGACAATTTGATTTATTGTAATATTCGGTCACAGATTATTCATAAGCGAGTTAAAACCCTCGAATCAACATTGACTGTGAGTGATTCCTAAATGATGAAACATAAATAAAGACACTTACAGAGGGAGGCTATAATTTAATAATCAACAATCAATTAAATACATACAATACTCTAGCTGAGATAAGATTTAATTTCACTAATTATTTCTTCAATTTTCTTTATCTTGTTCAAAGTAAAGAAATGGAAATGTGCTGCGGGATAGTCAAATTTTATTTTTTGTATCATTTTCTTTACTATATTCGCCCCAGAAATTTCTTTTCCTTCATTTTCTTGAACATATTTTAGTAATTCATCAGAAACCTTAACTTTGCACATGCTAGTAAAATTTTGCAACTGTTTAAAATTTTCAAATACGAATATTCCAGGGATTATTGGAACGTAAATTCCTATGTTTTCGCATCTTTTTGAAAAATCATCGTAGTTATTAGCTTCAAAAAATGCTTGTGTTAATATGAAGTCAGCCCCGGCGTCGATTTTTTCTTTCAGTTTTAGTAATCTCTCTTCACTACAATCACTAAAGCCAGCTACACCAATGCAGAAGTATCGTCCTGATATAGATCTAATGTAGGAGATCAATTCTAGACTACTTTGGAAATCAGATGAACTGGACTCGTAACTTTCTGAAATCAAAACGTGACTTATGCTAATGTGCCCTTTATAGACCGGGGTAGAAGCCTTTAAAAATAATTAAAAACAAAAAAACATAATAGTAGGATGAAACCCATTAGAAAAGGAGGGGAATATTATAAAAATGAAAGGAAAAATAAATTACGGGCGATCTGAGGTCGGGAAGGGGGAAGGGGGTGGCTTTTTTAGGGGTAAAAATGGTTTATCTCGATTTCCGGAAAAAACACAAGTCCTACGGAAACAAGTCAAATGGCAAAGTTGTAGGTAATAAAATGATCTACAACTCTTGTATTGACAATTTGTTCACATAACCTCAAAATATATGTGAAAAATCCAAAAAACCACGTTTTTGGTTTTTTACGTTTGTCTTCCTCAAAAATATTTTTTTTTCTACAAAATTTGGTGAAAACTTTCCTTATTATGTCCCAAATACACTGTAATTTATTTGAGTAAAAATATTTATTTTTTCACCTTATTTTGAATTAATTTATATTTATATATAATGAGATTTTCTATGACATAAATGTAATTAGCATTAAATAAATCAACTTTTTAAAAAAATAATCGTATTCGAGTTTTTTGCATTTTCTGAGAAGATTTACTATAGTAACATATTTATTTTTTTTTACCATCGGAATGTAGAGATTTCAAGGAACAGAAAAAAGCTGATATTTTGACGGGTGAATTTTCGATTGAAATTAGGGTGTTTTTTCGATATTAATTCAAAATAAGGTGAAAAAAAAAATATTTTTAATGAAATAAATTACAGTGTATTAGGGACATAATAAGGAAAGTTTTTACCAAATTTCGTAGAAAAAAAAATATTTTTGAGGAAGATAAACGTAAAAAACCAAAAACGTGGTTTTTTGAATTTTTCACATATATTTTGAGGTTATGTGAACAAATTGTCAATACAAGAGTTGTAGATCATTTTATTACCTACAACTTTGCCATTTGACTTGTTTCCGTAGGACTTGTGGTTTTTCCGGAAATCGAGATAAACCATTTTTACCCCTAAAAAAGCCACCCCCTTCCCCCTTCCCAACCTCAGATCGCCCGTAATTTATTTTTCCTTTCATTTTTATAATATTCCCCTCCTTTTCTAATGGGTTTCATCCTACTATTCTTATTTTTTGTTTTAAAAATTATCGACACTGGTCTATTAACATTAGCTAATTTAATATTAGATACCTAAATGGCTTGATCTGATGCACATAGGTTTTATTGTGCTAACGTATTTAAGTATCTAATTTCCTAATATAACTGATAGCACAGCACACTTAAGGGGGTTGGAGCGGGTCACTGGCGGGCGGGAGAGTGCCCTCTGAATGAAAGCCGGGAGAGTGGCGTTATAACTACTTTATTTACACAACACTTATCACTATTCTCTACACTAATCTTAGTCACTACTTTACTGCAGTCCACCTACTCACTACTTCAGTGTACTACACTAATATCACTACTTGGCACTACTATTGCACTACTGTTTCTTTCTTCTTGTTGTTCTCTTGACCGCTGCTGGAGACTGACTGCGTCCTGAGTCAAAATGCCGCCGCCTTTTATGCGAGCTTAGCGCTATCTTGACGGTCGTGCGGCGCGCGAGTATTATTTTACGCCCGGCCAATCACCGTTGAAAGGGGCGTGGCCACACGTTTGATATGTGCATCTCTTTCATACAAACGTTATGTTGCGCTACTAAATAATTTTAACTATTCTAATGTACAGTAGCTAAGTGTAGTCTTACATACACTTAATTAACATATTTCTAACTTATCAACTAGTCTTCATTCGTCGCTAACATTCTCCCCCACGGTGCGTAGCACTGCTTCCTCTGGATGCGACGATGACGCTGGAACCAGCACGACGACTCGACGCGTTGCTCGGCGGAGTATTCCTCCCGAAGTCCGCACGTCCAGTACTCGGACTTTTCCGTCTGGTCCAGGATAAGTCTTAACTACTTCTCCACGGGGCCACGAGTTTCGTGGCAGCGTATGATCTGCTATTAACACGATGTCTCCCTCCTTGGGGTCGTTTGTTCCTTTCCCCTGTACTCTTCTTGGCATCAAGAGTGGTAGGTATTCTTTCACCCACCTCTGCCAGAAGTGATCGGCCAGCCGTTGCGAAGTTCTCCAGTTGGCTTTACCGATCAGGTCCTTATCGTTGAACTCTCCCGGCGCCATGGCTCCGCATGATCTTCCCAGCAGGAAGTGATTTGGCGTCAGGCTCTCCTCGTCGGTGGGGTCGGTGCTTACTGGCGTGAGCGGTCTTGAATTCACAATGTGCTCAACTTCGACCAGCAGCGTTTGTAGTACCTCTTCTGGGGGGTTTCTCTCGTTGAGAACTGCCGTCAGCGCCGTCTTGACTGATCTCACCAGTCTTTCCCAGGCGCCTCCCATGTTTGGACACCCAGGGGGAATGAACTTCCACTTTATTCCTTTTTCTTGCGCGGCTTCCTGCAGCTCCCGGTTGGCTCCGACGAAGTTCGTGCCGTTGTCACTAAATATGACCTTCGGGGTTCCTCTTCTGGCGGCTAGGCGACGCAATGCCATAATCATGGAGCTGGTACTTAGAGAGGGTACCAGCTCTAGGTGCACTGCTCTCGTGGTGAGGCAAGTGAACTGCGCTCCCCAGCGTTTCTCCACTCTCCTACCGACGGCGACTTGCATTGGACCGAAGAAATCCACGGCTGCGTGAGAGAATGGAAACTGGTGGTGTTTCAGTCTCTCGTCTGGTAGATCGCCCGTCGGAGGCACTACTGGCGCGCTCTTCCTCGTTCTGCACCATTGACAGTTGCGCGTGATTGCCTTGATTGTTGCCCGTAGACCCAGTATCCAATATTTCTGTCGGATCTCGTTCATCACCGTGGCGGTGTTTGCGTGCAGGAACTTCTTGTGGTAGTGTTCCACGATGAGCCTCGTAATGCGCTGCTTCCCGTGCAGAACGATCGGATTCATCTTCCTTCCAGTGTTGTCGTGGAACTTCATCGTTCTGCTTCTTAGCTTTATGAGCCCGTCGTCTCCCACGTAAACGTCGATCTTCTTAAGTCGACTCGAATTCTCCAGGGGTTTCCCTTCTGCCAGAAGTTTCGCGTCGGCTGGAAAACTCTCCCTTTGACTTGTGGTTACTAGCATCTCTTCAGCTTTCCGGAGATGCTCTTCCTCCAGTGGAACGTACGGGTGTTCTCGCTTTTCCTTGTTGGCCGGTCGAGACGGGACTTGGCTCTTCTTCCTGGCCTTCTTCTGGGGCCTCCATGCTTCGTCTTTGGGACGAGCGACGACGTTGACCACCTTCCGAGCCTTCCTCAATAACTTGTGGGCGAAGGCGATCACGCGAGCTGTGACTCGCAGCAGGCGCTCCCAGCTCGAGAACCTGCCTGGGTCGATCAAGCTTTCTTTGGTCGTCGTCGTCATCAACACTCTTGAGTTGATTCTCTCCTCGGGCATGTCGGCTTCCGGTTTAAAGTTTCTAAACGGCCATTCTTCTTCAGGTCGACGGAGGAACGTTCTTCCCTTGGGCGAAGTCGTAGGTGCTTTCTCTGCATACCCTTTCTCGACCAAATTCTGCATGTGCTTCTCATAGCACGTCTTAAGTTCTTCATTTCGATCTGACTTCTTTTCGATGCCGAGCAGGTGTCGAAATGCTTGGTTGTAGTTGTTGGGTAGCGCTTCGCCTTCTGTCTTCCATAAGAGTCCAGTTTCGTATTCTCCAGTTGGCAGCTTTTTCGTAGTGCTCTCCAGGATCTCCAATGCTCGTCTGTCACTGTCGTTCGTAGGCAGTTGATTCTGGATCCCGAGAGATTCCAACTGGAAATAATCTCTGACGACCTCTTCTATATCTTCTTTGTCGTTTGCTGATCTGCTATAGTGAGTGAAGTTCACGACGGAGTTCGCTCCGCTTTCACACCCATGCAGCACCCAACCCAAGCCAGTGAGGGAGGCTACGGGTTCGGATGGTTTACCTTTCTTGAGTCTTCTCGTTACTATGAGACCCCAATTGTCTTGACCTATTAACAGCTTCGGCCTCTCGGTGGCGTATAGTAGCTGATCTTGAATCTTCTTTAGGTGCCGACAGTTTCTTATAGTTTTCTTGCTTATCGCTTGCTCTGACAGTCTCAAGTCGTCGATAGTTCTCGCGGTGATGGACCTTTTGATTCTTCCATGAGCTCCTTTGATCTTCAGGTTGATCTTCTGAGAGCCTTCTTTCTTCATCACCTTTCCGCCGACTGTCTCGATCGTCAGTGTTGTTTTATCGCCTTTGGCGCCAATTTCTTCGGCTATGGATGAGTCCAGGAGCGTCACTGTTGACCCCTCATCCAGTAGTGCCAGCACTCGCACTTGACCCTTTGGACCGAACAGATCCACCGGCATAATCTTGAGGTATGCTCTCTCTTCTCCCCTGGCGTCGTGAACGGACGCGACCTTTTCTTCTCGGCCTAACTCTTTCTCGGGGGGCGCTGATGATTTGTCGGAGTGTAGAATGGTGTGATGCCATCTTCCACATTTCTTGCAGACTGGAGCTCTGCAATTCACTCTCGAGTGCTTGAACCGAAGACACTTGAAACATATTCTCGACTTTTTTAACATGTTCCACTTTTCTTTCAATTCTGCTTCCTTAAACTTGCTGCATTCCACTGGGAAATGCTCTTCATCGCAGAACGGACATGATTTCTTGAATCTTTCTCGAGGCAATTCCTGGACCGAGTGTATGGGTTTCCTTATCACCTTTCTTTGCTCCGAAACCACTTCGGGGGGAGCGTAGTCTCCGCACATTTTGGCCTCTTTTTCGAGAAAGTCTTTGACAAGTACCAATTCTTGTACTCCTTCATCTTTTCTGCTTTCGTGGTACGCGAACCATCTGTACTTCAAAACCGGCGGCATCTTTTCCACGACAACTTTCATTGTTTCAGGAGAGCAGAGGTATTGCGGCTTTCTTAATGCTTTGATGGTTTCTATGGCGTTCCTCACTCTGTTTGCGAACACACATACATCACCCGGGTTCTCGCTGACCTTGGCTAGGCTTTTCAACTTCTCAAGTTCCATCAGCGCTATGGTTCCAGGTCTCCCGAATCTTGCTTCCAGGCTCTCGATGACTTTGCGTGGGTCGTCGGCAGTGAATAGTAGGCTATGAACGGCTTCTCGGGCTTTCCCTTGTATCGCTCTTCTTAGGCGCGCCAGATTATGAGCGTCGCTGAAGGAAGTGGCCGTATCCTCATATGATCTCTTGAAAGCCAACCATTCTTCGCTGCTCCCATCGAAGCAAGAGAGCTCGAAGTGTTTCGGTGAGACGGCGTCTCGGGGTTTCTCTGAAAGCTTGAGCAATGCTTGAGTCAGTTCTTGGATGGGATCTTTATCCTCTTTCTTGACTGGCTCGCTCTCTTCTTTAGGCTGCTCGTCTGTTTGAACGAACCACCTTTCCACTGATCGCTCGAACACCTCCTCTTCCAAGCCATCTTCCCCGTCAGAATCTTCCATAGTTAAGAGTTCCAAATCAGCTTGAGCCAATCTTGACTTAGCTTCTGCTACCTCCAGTTGCCGTAAGGCTAATTCCCTTCTGGCTTGTACTTCTGCCCTCTTACGGTGTGACGAGCGCGTGGATCCTACGTCTACGTCACGGGCTTGCCTCGTGGGGAGTGGTAGCGAACTGTCATCCGTTGATGGAGGAATATTTCTTCGCTGCATTATCAATGCAATGCGCTTATCTTGATTCTGCGGTGCGGGGTGGCCACTTTCTTGACGAGTCATTCTCCTTTCTCCTGCCGTGCGACTCCGGACGGCGCGCGCTGAAGGTGCGGCGAGCGCGGGGGTAGCGGGCGCCGGGGACGCGTGCGTTGAAGCGGCGCGTGCCGCTGCAGCGTGTGCCGGCGCGGCGGGTGCCGGCGCGGCGGGCACCGATGCGGGTGCCGGTGCGGCGGACGCCGGTGCGGCGGGCAGCGATTCCATGGCAGTAGTAGCCCTTGGTAGTGTCTGGCGACCGTGTGCGCCAGGTGGCGGTGACCTCCTTGTGAGCGTCGATCTACTTGCAATCGACGCGTTCGTTTCGGTAGAGCTCGTAGAGTCGTGCGGTGTATTCACACTCCAGTTTGAAGATGCGATACTTTCTTCTGTAGTCTTGGAACGCGCTGAGCCCGACCTCGTAGAAGGCATTGTTCCCGGTTCGTGAAACCCGATCCGGCTCGAAGGACCAGCTGATAGCACAGCACACTTAAGGGGGTTGGAGCGGGTCACTGGCGGGCGGGAGAGTGCCCTCTGAATGAAAGCCGGGAGAGTGGCGTTATAACTACTTTATTTACACAACACTTATCACTATTCTCTACACTAATCTTAGTCACTACTTTACTGCAGTCCACCTACTCACTACTTCAGTGTACTACACTAATATCACTACTTGGCACTACTATTGCACTACTGTTTCTTTCTTCTTGTTGTTCTCTTGACCGCTGCTGGAGACTGACTGCGTCCTGAGTCAAAATGCCGCCGCCTTTTATGCGAGCTTAGCGCTATCTTGACGGTCGTGCGGCGCGCGAGTATTATTTTACGCCCGGCCAATCACCGTTGAAAGGGGCGTGGCCACACGTTTGATATGTGCATCTCTTTCATACAAACGTTATGTTGCGCTACTAAATAATTTTAACTATTCTAATGTACAGTAGCTAAGTGTAGTCTTACATACACTTAATTAACATATTTCTAACTTATCAACTAGTCTTCATTCGTCGCTAACAATAACTTAAATTATTCTTGATGTATTTATATATATCCTTAAGTTCAAATAAACACTGTTGTTTTATTGATACCTTCGTATCATTTTTCGACTTTTCCATAAAACGTTCTTAGCAATTTACCGATAAGATAAATTGATAAAAAAAATTTAAGATATAAATGATTAAAAATGCATACCTCCCAAAACTACAAACAGGTTACAAACACCAATTTCTTGAAGAAACGCTAATACTCTTTCCAGATAATGTTTCCTTAGAAAATCACAACATAGGTGCATTAGAACTTGTTGATTTCTTTCCCTCAAAACTTTTGCTAACTGCAAAGGTTTTATGTCCAAATCCTTGCATTGATGAATTTTTGCATGCCAAGTGATCGAATAAAACGCTGCTTGGGATCCACTTAATTCTTCTACATTCACATCCGGAGTCACTTCATAGGAATAAGTAAAAGCTTTGTCCTTTATCACATCTATTAGTTTTCTGGGATCTGTGGACATTTTTCTGAAGCCAAAACTAAAATTATTGAAAGCGGTCAAGTAAAGGGCAAAGTGTTTTCAACTGTGTCTGATTAAAAAAATAAGTGCACATGTATGTGTAGAGTTTATTATCTCTGTTTACGTAGGTTTTTGTAATTTACGTGGATGGAAAACAAAACAAGACTCGTTCAATGATTATCGGTCGTTTGAGTGGAATGATCGGTGTTACCCGTAGCCGTATAAATTCACCGATAAAAAGATTACAAGATGTCTTTTTATTTAAGTTAAGCTATTCCGCTTACATATATTTATATATATTTACTTGCAGCTGCTTGATATATTTCTACTTAAGATTTCAGAAGAATTTAGTGTAAGCGTCGTAGCCTAGAACTTCGTCTTATGAAAGTAGGACAGGGTTTCAATTAAATAAAACGTCAAAATTAATACTGTTATAGAAATTACTGTAATTGGACTAACTTGTATATAATAAATAATCAACATTACGTTGCGTATAATACTGTTCACAACCAAAAACAATATCAAAATTAAATTAAAATGTTTACAAATTCTAGTAAAACTGTACTGTAGACTGTAGAAATTAGATTTTAAGAGGATATAGGTGTCTAGGTACCGTGAAGTGATACAAATTAAATGTTTATTAAAATCGTTCAACTAGTTTACATTTTTCTACTTTTCTTTTTATTATATAAAATGTCCTACTTTAACTATTTAACTGCGGTTAACATAGAAATTGCTCGATATTTTAAGAATTTTAACACAATTGCGTTAAATCTAATTGTGTAAAAGCTTCAAAACACCTATCGCTATTGCTTTGAACTTCATTCGGATGGAATTTTCGGGATTTAGGTGAAGATGTTTGTTTGTCTGTTAATTATACTGCAGTAATTTTTCGAGGTAATCGTCTTCAGACAAATTAGTAGATAATTTATTTAAGTATAAGAAGTGACAATCATAGACAATGTTAGTATAACAAACCCTAACTTCTCATTAGAATGGCAGAATGGAACATAGATCTGGAAAGTGAAAAGTTTTCTACGTCAGTGCTCTATGGAATGTAATGAGCAAAACTCTGATGCAAACTTTGTTCCACAATTTTGTTCCAAATTCAATCGATATGAAGTTCAAATATGTTTTACAACTACCCTAAATATTATATCCCTTACGTATATTATTTAGTTGATAAAGCTTCGCGTTCAGCAATGTGCTGATTATCTAATTGTTAGGTTATTAATGAATACAGTAATCGTTTTAAATATTTAGTTCAATAAGTTTAGTTTCGGGCAATATTTCAGATTTTCCAAAAATTATATTCTGATCTCGGTCTTGATTGCTTATTGTCTAATTTATAACGGTGTGTGAATTTCCAAAATTGTCGGTAAGTAAATTACCTTAGTATACTCGTATTATGGCAGGTTTAATAATTGATGGCAGATTTCCTCGAGTAAATTGTAAGTACCTAGTCTTAAAATATTTTGATATGTAGTACTAATATAAATAAATGCCTATACCATAGTCGATACTGATACATGAATATTTTGAGTTACCTTGACAAACGTAAAAAAATCCAAATCGAAAATTGCATCAATTCTGCTCGACTGATTCAACTCTTAAATTAATTTGGGTGACGATGGTAGAGGCCGTGACCCAAGCAAGCAAGCCGCCGATTATCCTCGTTTACTTCACCTTCAAAATCACGTATTTTAGAGAGAAAGTGTAGGAATGGTCTGAATACTAATTTCGTTATCCCTTCGCAGACTCCTTGCGTATTCTGTCTGGCACTCCTGAATTGACACTGAATTCAGTCTTATTTTAAAAATGAAAAGAGGTAGATATTATGTACACAGGAACAAGATTCTAAAAATTATACCAGGTTATTATTTTAACAATATTAAAAATAGTTGCGTAAATGTGATCCAGAATACCAATCCAATAACTTGGACAAAAACCTTTTGAAAATAATTATGGTCTTATTATTCCTAATCTTGCATTAAAATATGCTCATTCTAATGCACTTAGCCTACTTTGATATTGTCGCGTCAATTATCACCTATTTTTTCTACTTATTTATTTTACTAGTATATTTTCCAATATATTGACATGTTGTGGTGCAATAAATTTGATCTAATTAAGGTAAGTATTACTAGATTTAACACTACTTTTCTACAAAATTGCTTATTTGTGGACTTTTAATTTATAGCGTATTGAACCTACATAAAAGTGCTGTGTCGTCAAAAAAACTTAAAACGTAAAAGAGTTTGAAGATTTTGCTGACGAAGTGATAGCCATTTTATTTTTCAAAATGGCGCTTTAAGATGTACGGTGATTGTTACCGTGCTCTTTTGCAGGTCAAAATAAATCCAAATCTAATCAGATATTTATGTAAATCAACTTATTCGTTTGTCTTTGGTTTGCAAAAATCGAGCCACCTAAAAAGAAATCTTCGAAAACTTTTACGTGTTTAAATTGGCGTTGTAGGTATTCCTTGTTTTGTTAAATATTTTGAGGTACGAAATCATTCCATCTATGCTTATTTTGTTTCCTTCCTTGTATGAACAGTAAAAACACGGGGCCTTACTTAGGTAAGTACCTATGTACGTACATTGTAAGTAAAGTATCACTCTATTACTCTTCAGTTTATTAAGCGGGATTTACATTACGAAACTAGTGTCATGCATGATGAAACTAGTTTCGTGAAAGTAATTTCAGCACATGTGAAACTACTTTCGTTTAAATTATAATGTCGTGAAATTTTCAGTATCTTGTCAGTATCCCCTTGTCAATATCATAGCTATTGGGGCTGCTGTCTCAGTAATGCTGTCGCGACACTAGTTTCGCGTTGCATTCACGTCGCATCTACACTATGAAATTAGTTGCATGACACCAATTTCACCTAAAAATCGCGCAGGGCACGAAACTGATTTGCTTTCATGAAATTAATGCATGCATTACGAAAATATTAAATTACATGTGAAACTGTTGTTAAAACTAATGTCACGAAATTAATTTCATGCCACTAATTTCGTAATGTAATTCCGGCTTTACAATAGTTCTGCAGTCACGAAACATTGTCGTAACACCACTAACATAAAATGTCTTCCTTGACAACTAACTTAATATCGTTAAATAAGGAATGTAGATCTAAAGGCATTTCGCCTGATTCTTATCAATATAAAAATGTATCGATGAAATCATCATTTTTATGTTAACAGACAGGTATTAAATATTATGATAAGTCGTTTAAATGGATTCCATTTGTTCGGTGAGCTCCAGAATAGGGCTCTCACTTAGAGGCAACATGGTGGTTGAAGGCGGTAGACTGTGTCCTTGCCAGTTGGACTGGAAAGCAAATAATAATACAGTAAATCAAGATACAGTGTCAGAATATGTATCATATGCGCGTTCGTTGAAAAAAGAATACAATATGTCGATTTCATAGTTCATAATTTCAATGAATAGGAATTACTATAATAACTCGAAAAAAGATCTTGATGAATTAAAAACTACTTGATAAAGTGAGTGGTACTAATAAATTATTTTATTTTAACTGAAAATTCATCTTCAAAGTCATAACAGATTTATAATTAGCTACCAATTCAATACAACTAAATATTTTCCTCATTCACTTAGCTACTTACGTATGGTGCATGCAAATCGTGTCATCTAATCAAGCTATTTGCTAACTAATTAATTAAACAGGTGTAAAATAAAACAAAAAATAATTAAATTTACATTTACTTGTATTTAAATAAAACTCGCCTATAAGTAAAGCTATCACATCGTACATAATATATCATTAATTAATATTTATAGCAAATAATAAAACTATACAGACTTTCACAAATAATAAAAGTACTTGTAACTTAAAATACCTAGTAATAAATAGATACTTAATATATTCTTAGTAATAACTAACGTATCATGGAGTACTGAATACATATTAGGAACAATACTATGTGATGTGATGTTAATTGGGTAGAACAAATGCAAGATATATATTTAAAAAATTTAACCAGGAAGTTCAATCACCGTAAAATATTCTATCAAATAATACAATATTTGGCGAGTACTAATTGGAATCGCTTATTAATGGCATTACAATCGACAATCGTAACATGTATAAACTGTGTACCTACGAGTATACTAACGTTTACGGAAATTAACTCTACAATTAAATTGAGTAAAAACTTGTGAGTGCAATATAATTTCTAAATTATGCATTGACACCGTCTGTAACTCTAAGATATATTGAGTAGAGAGTGTTCTATAATCTTACCAGAATCAATGTGTGTATATTATAATATATAACGTGATAATAATTTCTTTTAAATACTCAAGTCACTGACGACAGCATAAATAAGAAAGTGTTCTAATTCACTAGTACATACATTGTAACCGTGTAATACATAAAAATTTAAAGCACTAGTTATTGTCATGCACTCTACTACAAATTCAATACGGTGTGAAATAATGTCTATACACTTTCGCCAATAACATACAAACAATGCTTCACAAATACATACGTATTACTACATTGAGACCAAAGTTTGATCTTGCATTTCCGTTGAAATCTTCAATCAATGTTCACCCGGCGTGCGTCATCCATTCTATCTAACGATCTACGATATTAGCGTGGATATCTACTAATTGGTCTGTTGAAATACCTGGAAACATGGCTGCGGTGGGAACAGGCTGGCGTTCCACTGGCCGGGCCACAGCGGCGCGTCCACCGCCGCGAGCGCGGGCGCCTCCCGCTCGCCCTCGCGCGCCTCCCGCCCCACGCGCCGCCCCGTCAGCTCCGATATCTGACAAGCACTCTGCAGCGTCGAAGGCAGGTTCGTCCAATTCTCGTTCCCAAGTCTATCTTTGTTCATTATGCTTATCTCCATTGATCCCTGGTACGCAAACTTAGCAACGTCCTCTTGACCCTCTTCGGGCTTCGCCTTTACCGCTCTATTGGGTCCTTCCACAATAGCTTGAAAAGCGAGCAAGTCTCTATTTTCAGTTTCAGTTAAAGGCAGTGGCGGTAAAATTTGTTGTTGTTGTGCTATTTTGTAACTTTGCTGTCTTAGCATCTGTCGCCTGCTCAATCCCACTTGTAATGTGTGGATGCCCATTTCATGTGGGGGTATGTTGGGAGGAGTCATTTGTTTTTGTAATATCTGTCTCTTCTGTTGAAATAAACGGTGCTGCATTAACTGTTGCTGTAATGGAGGCTTGTTCACTTGGGCTACGGACGACGCGTGCAACTCCGGCGGATCAGCTGAAAGTTGAGCCATCATTTTAGGACTAGCGGGCATTGGAGGAGAAGAACTCGAATAGTTGTATGATTCCGGAAGACTGATTCGTTTTGCAGAGGAGTTCTTAGCGTCCAAGTAGTGAGGACTGAAACTTGCTGCAAATTGAGTATGTTGGATTTGTCTTTGCGTCATTTCTTCAACTGGTATTGTAGACTGATACTGAGTTTTTAATTTCTGTGCCTCTTTTTGGACAAGATGAAGTTCCAAAACACCCTTAGCTTTACAATTTTCATTAAGTCGTTGACTGTTAAAGGCTAGACTATTCTTTTGTGATTCGTTGGCCTGGGCGACTTGTTGCGCTACCAAACCGTCGCTTGCTCGTCGTCCTTCTCTAAAGTCTACAGGGCTTCGAGTCATTGCACGAGGACAGTTTTTATTGGCAGTCTGGTAGTTGATTGGGTTGTGTCTTGCTAGACCACTACCGGAGTTTTTATTATTATATGAAGATATATAAACACATGGATGCATTGGATTAGTGTTAACAAGTGAACTGTTTTCATAAGCTAGTTTGTCTTCATTAGACGTACAACTCGGCAAGCTGCTGGCTAACTCGCTAGAACAGTCAGACAACTGGTAATCTAGGCTTTCGAATGTTGAAAAATTACTTTGAGAGGAATCACAACTGAGGTTCTGACTCAGGCTCTTGTTGTTAAAAAAAGTAACGACTCCGCTGCTAGAGCTCGAACTAGCGTAAGAGCTCAGTCTATTCGCTACACCGCTTTGGACGTTTGGAACGTCCTCCATATCTGTTTCGCAGCCTTCGTCGGTGGACGATGAATACTGTTGTTGAAATTTTGACGGTTCAGCCGCATTAGTGACCGGCAGACCAGCAGAATACGTGGATTGACTTGTGGTATACCTATTCAATGAAAATTTACTATCGGGCCTGTACAGTGTATTTGGAAATAATTCACTTGTAGTTGTAGTGGTTACAGAAAAATTGGTATCAGCTGCACTTGACATTGGAGGCAAAGTCGTATTAGGCATATAGGCGTATGAGGGAAGATGATGATTCATGTAGTCTTTGAATGGTGGAGTACTTGTCTGGAGCCGACTAAGATCTTGCTGTTGTGCTTGGGACACGAGTCTAGTAGATTCTAACGGCTTTGGTTGTTCTAGTACACTACTTAGTTTTGGTTCAGTCAACTGTGACGGTATTGGACTAGCACTTAAGTTAACAGTACCTTTCAATGGCAAAGGCGACTGTTGCAATGTATTCATTAGTTTTGCTGCTTCAGAACACATGGTAAAAGTAGTAGAGTTTGGCAGTTTCATTGTTTCAACATTGAAATTAGTAGCTGATGCAGAATTTTGTAGAAAACTGGCAATCACATTATGATCAGTCGTTGCAGAATTTCTTCCGCTGTCAATCGCGCACTTGGAATCAAAACTGGATGACGTCAGTAACCTTGTTCCGTCATTCGTGCCTTTGTTTGTGTCGGGGCCAACGGTCGTCGATTGTTGCAATAATCGTCTGCAATCTTCACTAGATTGTTTCAATATATTTTGTTGTTGTTCATAAGTTGATGCCAGTAATCTATGGGTAGGAACTGGGGCTTCTCCAATTTTTGCACCTAGTCTTTGATTGGACTGTGAAACATCAATGTTCCTCATTGAAAGCAGTCTAGTTGAGCCCGACTCATGACTTCTGGTAGTTCCGTCTGAGTTTGCAACAAGAAAGCTCCGATGCGTATCCGAGGGGTCGGAATTTCGCTGGAGCAGTCTTTGTTCAGTCATGTTTACTCCTGCTAGTGAGAGCAGGCGCTGCGTTTCAGTGGAGGAATCGGCGGTTACTGTGGGTAATGTCGGAGTTGCCCTGTTATAATCCCTTGACGAATCACCGGCATGTAGCAACCTGGAATAGATTGATTTTTCTTAGTAAGGCCGTTTCTATATCACGATATCGTTCGAATATCACACTATGAATTTATTACTATACCTTGTATGATGTTCTCGTCTCGGGTCTTGAAGGGAAGCGTCCCTGGCTAGCGCGTGGTCTGCCACCGAGGACGGGCGTCGCGACGGCCTCCTGGCTTCAGAACCGCTTGCAGCCCGAGCTCGTAACCGCTCCAAGAGTAAGAGATAAATTGCTGCATGATGATCGTAGCTGTTTGATCTTAAACTCTGAAATTAAGTTTAATAACTAGTTAAAAAGAGCCGAAAAGCCTTTAAACAAGTGTAGTATTTGCTTGCTATATGCGAAAATAAAAGTGTTACGAAAGGTAGATAAAACCAACCTCTTTGGTTTTAACAGGATCGATGCCCAAACTCTGCATCAGCCTGAGAACTTGTTCGTTAGGCTCTGTGTGTGTCGGCGCGTGCGCAGGGCTTCGAGCCGGGTCCGCAGCCACCAGGGGCACTGCATAGGGCTCCGCTGCCATCCACCGGTGTTTCTTTATCTGCTCTATCGTGTACCTCTTCATTGGTTCTAGGACTAGCATCTTTCTGATTAAGGACTCGCAGTCTGAAATCAAGGGATAACATTCTTTTAAACTGTGATCTATTTATAATTTGAGTTCAAATTAGGTGTCGGCTTTGTTTGAAAAAGCTAAGTCATTCAAAAAGACACGATGCCAAAGTAAATTACCGTCTTTAACCTCAATAAGTAAAGTTATTAACACATCAAACGGAATTCTACTTTACATAAATAGGTAACATCATTATTCCACTTAATTCTTCAAGCCATTAAGTTTAATCTGACAGGTGTTGATTTTTCTTGCATAAGATAATACGATCCTTAGCTACCTACACCGTTATGCGGTGAGAGCCAACGTCTTGGGGCTTTCGAGATAACTGTGTATGTCACTCAATGTTAGCTTAAGTAAGTATACGTTGTGTCCGCCGGTATCTTACTACAGGCTTCTATAAACGAGTTAGTAACCTCCATCCGGTATTGGATTTTCACGTCACGACGATACCGATATCGGAATGATAATACTACAAAGGCCAGAGGTCGGATGCACACTTAACGTGAAAGATAAACGACGTCACAAAACGTATAAATAATAATGATAGCGTTTATTATGATTTGATTGATTTTTTATTTTGTTATAAATACGTGCTCACTACGGTTAGTTTGAGGCTGCTCTTGTGTGTACATTTTCTACCACGAAATAGAGAAAGCAGTTAGTACTTCACTCTGGCTTGGTACCTTTACATTATCTTGTATGCTAAGCTCTATGCTTAATTCCAAATTAAGTATAGGTACGCGAAGTGTATCTTTTAATATACATATTTACATTATTCGACTCTTACGCCCGTACTCAGACGTTAAGTGCTTCCTTAGAACAGTTTAAATGAATGATTTTGACATGCTATGTACGAAAAATTACGTCAATTATTTAAGTGTTGTTTTATGGGCGTCGCAGAGCGCGGAAGATAGGTACTTAGGCTTCTCAGGTAAAGAAATCTGTGTTTCTAGATTCTAGATTGAAAATAATCATCGTTTATTATTTTAATAAGATGTTCGTTTTCGCGGCCCCAACTACAGGCCCCATTTATAAAACATCCTATGACGTCACGATGCGACCGTGCTGTCAATAAGTGACTACATACCAGTTATTTTTTAGAGTAACAACCTTTAGGTTTGAGTCACGATAATATCTTCTTTCACACCTCTTAGATAATTCATGACATGACAAAATTAGGTACTCCTTACTAACTATTCTATTCTATTGAGACAGAGAATTCATCACAGCTCGCTAATTGGACGAGGCGATAAAAGATGACTTGCTCATAATGTTAATTCCAGCAATGTTAAAATATTTGTTACTACCAGCAATTTTCCTCCGATCTTTAATAGTCACTTACGTATTACGTCAGTTAACTTAATTGTGCTTAAAGTATTATGAAATAATAACTGAGTCTAGACTCTAGACGTTTAACACCTTTGTAACATATAAAATTATACTTAATTACTTAGATTATTTAGAAGTGTTTTCAAATACGTATCTAGTTAATTAAATATTTTATTGTGTTGTATATTGACATCCAAATATAACTTTGGGAAAAGTCCTCTAAAACTGTATCCATAATGATAACATTCGGGTCATGCGTCATTCAATCGAAAATACAAATTGTAATTGCTTTCATGTGCCGAAAGAGAGACGCCCGTCGGGAAATAAATAAATGATTACCTAAAAATAATCTAATGTAAATATATTATTCGCGCACCCGGTCTTTACTTAGCATTAACAAAACATAGTTTCGATGCGAGTGACGAATACGTTATACGATTATAAATATTCGCGGCAGTCGCCGGCTGAAAATAGAGCGCGCATCCAAAGCCTTAACAAAACACCACGCGTCGACCGAGAGTAATTGCGTACATACTATTTTATTCACCAAACTCGCATCTTTATATAATAAATTCAGTGGGTACCGCCAGTTTTCGCCAGGGCAGTTCTATTAATAAATAGTCGGACGCAAATATCGCGTGCTTCGTTTGACCATTGACGTAATCGAATGAAAAATGTGCGAGTGTTTTAATGAAACGGTGGAAAGTGTGGTGGGCGAGAGACTGGCTCCGTGAACTTGATCCTCGGCGTGATGTGGAGCCCTGCGTCACGTCCGCGTCCCGGAGCGCTGCGCGTTGGCACGGCCCCGCTCCCGACATAGCGCCACCAATGGAGAAGGCAAACATTTTTTACTTTACACACCAAATAAATCTATACAAAATTACAAGAAAAACTGTGTTTTTACTTTTTCCATATCTCAATAAATGGCTAAGATATTAACGATCAAAGTGCGTATTTTCGGCCGTGGGATTTTAAAAACGCGGGCGGGCGCTCACTGGTCGATGACGTCATCAGACGACAGTCGCGCTCTCGTAAGCACGCCGCTGCGTATTAAAAATCAAAATTTAACTGTTTTCTGCGGAAAAATGAGTGAAAAAATAGTGAGTAAATACTGTATTGTGCCTCAGTGCTTCAATTCGACAGTTAAAACACCAGATAAACTCTTTTTTAATGTGCCTGGGGACCCAAAAATGTGGAAGAAGTGGATGACTGCAGTAAAAAGGATGGATTCAATAAGCCCTACATACCTCTCCCTCTCTTTTTAATTGTATATACCCTATGGCATCATCTCCGTAGCTCTCTCTTCCTGACCTAGAACCATAAAACACTACGAATTTTAAAAAAAACCTTCAAAACGTACGTTTTTAATGTACTTACTATTAGAACGGTTTAACCGATTTTGACAAAACATGTCTACGAACCTCTGTTTAAAAACAACATTGAAATAAAATAAAAACGCATCGAAAGCGGTTCACCCGCTTAAAAATATGCTACGTTACTACAGACAAACATACAGACACGCAGACAGACATAGGTAGACAGACACCTTCTAACTTGCAACACCCCTTTAAAAAGGAAAAATTTGCAGCCCGCAAGTTGATCACCACTGATTTCTTAACTAAGTATTATTTATTTTTATTAAAAAAAACAACTGTGAATGAAAACACCTAAAGCGTACATTGAATAAAATTAAAAAAATATCTGGTTTATTAAAAAACTATATTAATAGGCAGGTAGGTACTTACCTACTTACCTATTTGTCTACTCAGAAAAGTAATAACTACGTAAATACCTACTTACTAGAACTTACCTACATCTGTATATGGGTAAATAGTAACATTTTCTTATGTAAGTACTAATAAAACATAGAGGTAAAAATAATCATCGAAAACCTCGAGATATAGATTGGGAGTAGGTATCTGGTAGAATTTTTTATCGCCGTCCATAATAGGTAGGTACCTACTAAATTAAATAGTAGGAAATGCTTACTCAGAACGTAAATAGGTACCTTTTCATCTATCAAACTATCCACTCTTGGCAGATTGTCCGACTGACCTTTTAAAAAACCTTCTTCCATTCTACAGACTTCACGTTTCACTCGATTTAATGGGATATAAAGGATAATTTACTTTATATCTTTAAAATATAAGCACACTAGGTATTATGAATACGAAGACAATCAAAACAATATGAAACGAGACGCCAAAACCACAGTATTACTGTGCCAAAACGCACCAAAGTTTACTGGAGTTCACCGGACCGACCGACCGCCGCGCCTTGTGTCGTCTCGTGACGTCATAGCGTAAGCGCGCCTAATCTCGGAAATTCAAAAAAGGGCTTGAACTTCTCGTCGTTATAACTTCGGAAATACTGCATGGATTGAAGTGAAATAAAAACTAGTGTAGTATATATGACCTAAGCTCAGATTGTAGGTGCATTTGATAGTAATATTTTGACCCATTTGCCTTCTCCATTACGACCCATAAAAACATGTAAACATAACAACATATTGACGCATTCGAGTCGCATGCTTTCTCGTTTTATCAATAGGACTTGCTTGCAATGATTCCAAATATTTGACTAACTGACTGATTTGACTGTTAAGCCGTTTTGATAGGCAGGCGCGTAACTAATAAAAAATAATCGGATGAAAACCTGACTGATAAGCTTTACGTACGTACACTGATTATCAAGTGCATAATTTTGCACATGCCCGTATTTATATTTACCGGAAATTGTTTTAACCTCGACTATTAACTGGATTGCATCACGTATGCTTTATTAGACCTTATTTTACCTACATTTGGTCTCGGCTCGGAATGTAAACTGTGCCATATGCCATATATGGAACTTGTTTAACCTCGCGCTCCAGATTTTGGTAATTACGTCCATAATTAGTTCGCCAAGTGCGTAGTACACTTTACTCTGAATATTAGAAATTGCGTGTAGCTTGCAGAAATGTTCACCTAGTTTTTTTTTGACTAATTGGAAATAGTAAAATAATTAATAGGCCTGTTATCGTTGTAGTTATATTTTGTAATTCCGTCGATTTACGGCAATGTATGTATGATGTAAGAATGTATTTTTTACATTTAATTAGGTACTAACTATTGGTAGATTCTTGAATTTTCCGTCATATAAATCTTATATGTTGTTAAATATACATATAGTTAATTACCTACGTGTGAAGTTGCACTGCCCAGTTAATTGTTTAAATTAAATAAATTATCATTAATATACATTGAAATTTAATTGTCATTAAGTTGTTATTAAATGTTATACAAAAAAATCTGTATTAGGGCAGATTTAAATTCAAATCATCATAGTAGACGATGTCACTACGACTTGTAGAGAACATGATTTTGGTATTCTTATTTTTAAATGTTTTTAGTGCCAAAAAGATTTTAAGAAAATCGAACATCGTCTGAATACTACCTACGTCTGAATGAAAACCAAAGTAAAACATTAAGCGAAAAGAAAAGATTCAATTTGTCAAAGAGAAAACTCTGTATAGATTTATTAGTATCTAGAGCGAATCCCACTCAAATGAAGATTAATGATCCTACAATATCTTGACTACAAATTGAGCAAACGTAACTCAAGTGATTGCCAGTAAATTGGAGGCGTAACAAAATAACTGCTTAATTATTTTCATAACAGATAGGAAATAATCCACACAAATGAGCATGTTGAGGAAAAATAAATTATACGCACCTGAAAAGTACTTCCACGCATTAATAACGACACGCGAGCGTTTTTATAAATATTTTTAAAAAGAACAAACGCTTTGTGATTGCGTGTGGAACGCGACTCGTGCTTGACGCTTAATCCAGTTTGGAATAGCTCCATAAATGCTCCGTAATGAAGAAAATGTACCAAATAAGTACTCGTGCACCATAAAAATAATACAGACGTTACATTTTACCAGTAAATGTAGCCAGCCATGTAATAAAGTACCCACACCCACGGCTTAAAGGTCACACAGAAATATTTTTGATAGGTATGGAGTATAGGCAGCATTCAATAACAATCTGCCTCCACAATAAGCCGTTCGTGTCAACATTTAAATCTGCGAAGACAACTCCAAATTTTCCACGACACCAAATTCAATTTACAAATCTGAATAATTCATAAATAGCCAGTGTTGCTACACAAATGTAAATAAAGTTTTTTACGGATGAGCGTATCTACAACGTACTATAAAAATCTTTTGTATACTCCAGCAGGAACGAAATGATAATTATCTTGAGAGGAGGATAAGCCGCGTCCTGGAGGTGGCCTCAATCTTTTTGCAGCACTGTCGTAGAGGAAGGGAGGTAATCCCTTCGTTAGCTTTATTGCAATAAGAGATAGGTACGACAGATTTTTTCAACATTTTAATGGGCAACCTCATCTGCGCTAGTTTGGAGGGCTCTCCGCTGAGATGAGGCTACATAGCGGCGCACGTATAAAACGTTGTTTCAAATAAAAGGACCGGCCTGGAGCGGTCTAGAGGACGCAAACCGCAACTCGGCGTCCTTTAAAACCACTCAAAGTACACTCATCAACAATTTCGGGCACATTGTCCTTTTGAAAAGATTAATTAAATGTTGGTAAATAAAATACCTCCGACCGAGCCTTTCGTATTTAAGGCACAACTTTATCTCTTAGAAATTAATTTTGAGTTGACATATCTATGATAGATAAGTAATGCTGTTTTGAATAGAACTCGTTAAGCGACACAAATTGTACAGGTTTTGTTATCAAAATATATCGGAAAGATTTTATCATTATTAAGTATTTATTTATTATATAACTGCCTCACTTTATACACCCACGGGTGTGTTTTGTTGCCAATCAAGTTGTGATTGGAATTGATAAACTTCATGGATTTTATCAAAAAAATCAGAATGTAGTAAACTATTCACCAGATTCTTACATGGTGTACGATACATAGCAGGCGTGTTTATATAAAGTCATTAACATTTCTTGCGTCAAAACTTCATCGAGAAATGTATTCGAGACGTGCTGGTACCTACACGGCACCATAGCGTCCATAGCTCACGTCATTCAGAACTAAGTATTCTTGGCTCCAACTCGTCATTACCTACGAGGTGTTTATTGAATTAACAAAAATGCTTAGATCCAAAGTTATCGCCCTTTTTAGGCTCACAATTAGGGGTGACTTTAATTTGTCATCTAGACAGGTCGCATCTGTGTATTTTATTAAATGTAGGAGTCTTATGAGATCTGCACGATTGTGGAATTTCAAACCAGTTTTATCTGATTTGTAACAATTATTTCGTAAAATTTAAAGGATTCCTTGGCATCGTGCACTAAAGCTGGCAAGATCATTGACACTTTAGTATAAAATTAAAAGCCTAATAAAAAGTTAATCCTTTTGAAAAGAAAATGTCATCGATAGATTTATCCAAAAGATTCGCTAGTAAAGTATCAATTACTGGAGGATTTTATTAACGTTGTTATCGAAATGTCCTGTCGACAATACTCTCCCTTGGTTCGATCACTCGATCATCAAAGGAACAAATCGGATTACAGAAATTGTATTTTTATGTTCTTGTCAGCGGATTTTGGAAACTTTCCGTTGTACACATTAAGGAGCATTTTTGAATGTTTTTATTCATTAAAAGATAGATTTCACATACCTATGTACCACTGTCTATTGTTTCTTGCTCTACCAAAGACTAAATTTTCAACAACTACCTACTTATACTTTAGTTAAAGTATATTAATGCTCTAAAACCTTTTTCCTCTTCAAAAGGAATCGTTTTGAGATGGAATTTTAAATGTCGTAAAAAATACATTATACGATACAGCAGAGTTGTAAAACTGACTGAACATAGTCTAACCGCAGGATGCATGATTGAGCACCGCTCTGACGCAAGCACGCTTATCGATTTCATTATGTTTTATCATCTGCGAGTACGTGTCCGATACTAGGCCTTGGGAATTATTCGCTAACCGAACTAATTGCACGGGAGGTGCCGTCTGCCAGATCACAAGGGAAGATTCCGTTCGATGTAATAAACAACGATTTGGGAAGTTTCTGTGCGAGAGACCTAGACTAGAAATAGACTTAAGAAATCTAGAAATAGGTTTTGGTGTACTAAGTGGTAGAGTTGACTATTTTTATGAGCTCTACCGTTAGTCTGTACTGGAATATTAGTACTTAACTATACATTCTTGTTACTGATAGAATTAGGTAGGACCATTTTATTCTAGTACTGTAAACAGTGACTCCTTAAGTACAATCATGGAAGTAACTGATTGTCAATTTTTACTCCAAAATAGTGTGGCGTTAGGTACCTATTTGATTATACCATTACTAGGTATAAGTAAGTACCTATCTACTAACACTTTCTAACTTGCAATATGCATGATCGACTACTAAATTACTTGACAGTACACTCCTTGTCGGTTACAATTGTCGGTTAAAGATTTAATTACGTAAATGCCACACGTGAAATGACGTTCTGTAATGAACATCATAAATAAGTAATTATTACCAATTCATATACGTACAAAGTAACAAAACTGTTATGAGTAATGATAGCACTGCAATTAATTACGTAGAAAAAAGTGACAGTTGAGTTTAATTATTACGCGCATAAATCCATACTAGATATCTGGGAAATCACTTCAATACTATATTATGGGAAAACTCGACTAACTCAAAATAATTTTGATTTAGCTATAGGTCTGAGAACATAGGACTTTTTATGTCATAAATACTCGGCACAAAAATATCAGTGAATGTCGCGGGACGCAACTAGTAAGTAGACAAATACGACTAAGTATCTTTCTTATATAAATAAGCTTAATTTTATTTATGATGTAAGATAGGGGTAAGAATTTAAGAAAATAAATGTGTTTTCCACCTCCCGTAAAACACTCGAAGCGGGATATTTCACTTAAAAATCGGTAGCAGTAAACGCAATCCGCTGTAAAACCTTTTTTCACGAGAATTCCGTCGGTTTTCCATTCATCATTCCTTATTTAGGAAATGTCGATTTCCAACGTGCCGATTTTATCAGCCATTTCTCTGCTAAAGCGAATGTGCACAGAATGTGTTTTTTTTAACAAGACATTTTGCCAACTATTTTCCTACTCATGTAATTCGAATTTCGAAGTTCGCACTTAATGCTATCGAAAAGTCTAAGGAGGTCTTAATTACATCAACTTACAAATTAGTTAAGTTGAACTCATTTCATCAATTTGGTCTCCAAAGTTATACGAAACGACTCAACTTAGCTTCACGATACTTTTACAAAATCGTTAACACATAAGCTGAAAATGGCACGACGCGAAAATGTGCTTTAAAAATTATTTTATAATGAATCATAACTATTAGTTTGTATAGTTGAACAAGTACGTAAATAAAGTACGCAAGTATATAAGGTTTCTACGTAAACTACTAATTTCTACCTCATTTTGCCTTTGCAGGTGTAACTGTGACTTTGAAACTAAACAATGAACACTTAACATGAGTTAACAATATGTAACTGTATACGTACAGAATTTAGTTCAAAGTGCAGTATTGTAAATAAAAAGAGCAGTAGGTAACTAGCACATGCGTCATACATTAGCAGCCTGTCAAGGTGAATATCAATTCGTTACAGAATAACGTTTTACGTATGTTTTCCTTTCAGACGTACTATTTGAAACATCACAAAGCGAGGCTCAGAATGTATGCAAACATATTTAAATGACCGTATAGAAGTTTTTTGCACGTACTTTTGTTTAAAGAATTAATACAATGATGTATTAATCATTAAGACCATAAAACTACGTCAAGTCATGACGTAGTTTTTTAAACGCTATTTTTCCAAATGTAAATGTAGGTAGGTATATTTTTAAGTAATTAAAGATATATGTAACTATGTAGTATGGCATGTGCGAGGACAAACAAAGTACGTGCGAAGTAAAAAGTCCTCGTTGTTTAAGTACATTAAAGTTCATGAAAAGTATCCTGAGTTGAGTTATTTATAAGTACCTTAAACATGTGTGTGTTACACTTAACTTTTAGCTCATAAAGTCCTTCTATGGTCTAGTTTCCCAATGCACGCAAAATTAGCTTCTTGTAAAGTTTAGATCTTAAAATGTTTAACAAACTTAACTTTTAATTCACTCACCTTCACTCATAAAGTAGGGTATTCTAAATCTCCCCGAAAGCACTCTATCCCGAAGCGACTGGAGCGTAGACCCGTCGAATGGTAGAGCTCCGCACACCAGCACGTATAACACCACACCGAGGCTCTGGAACAATGCCATTTGGTTAAACTAAAGTTTGTACTTAGTACTTTAGGTATTAGGAAAGTTTTCTTGTGAAAAAGTAATAGGTAAGTACGTGTGGGTAGCCGTGATGCCAAGCTACATATATCATTGTATTGTATTCGGAAAGTGAGCTTCGGTCAAACGTACGTCGGTCAAATATGAGTAACCCGACCTAACGTTGTCAAACGTTCCTTATTATTTCTCTATAATCAAATAAAGTATTTTAGGTACCCACTTGGTTAATCATCATAAGTTATTTAATTTAATATATTATTTTCATTTAATCTTCAAATAATGTAAATCTTCACGTAAACTATATAAGTTACAATGTATACAAATGTCTTAGTGATTTATATCAGAGTTCTAAATTACTAAAGTTCTTTTTAAAAATCGATCAAGTGTCATGCAGGTATACTCGTATTACGTTCTTTTTCAGTGAACTGCGTAGTACCAGTATCAAACACGGTTATTCCTGGTTTGTGTCCAAAATGATGTCATACATTCAAATTACCCCCATCGTTCGCATCATTGTAATGTACATATCAAATACATATTAAAAAATATCGATGAAATAATCGGGTCCATATTGGCTCAACTAAAGTTCTTTACCCGAAATTGTTCTTCCTAACGATTTGTAATCCGAATGATCACTCTTCCTAAAATTTTTCATCCTAAAGTTTTCATTCATACTATTTGTAGTGCTACCGGCGATGTTCATAACACTCATGTTTCCGAAAATTGTAATTAATAATATCATTAATGTAAATATATTTAAACTCCTACTGTTTTTTATCATAACGCTTTAAAGGAAAAGGTTTGTTTTTAAACTATTTCTTGTGATTACAAAACGGTTCCCTATCCATTTGCATAAAAACTTTAGACATAATATAACATGGCATAATTTTGTTGTAGCGCTCGCCGGCCGCTGCCGCGGCACCGCTCGCTTCGCTCGCTCGGCTCGCGCGTAGTTGGTCACAGTTCTAACCTAACCTAACCTATAAAAAGAAATCTAAACAAAAAAGATATGACTTTGAATAATAGTATAAAAGAAACATGAGTGTTATGAACATCGCCGGTAGCACTACAAATAGTATGAATGAAAACTTTAGGATGAAAAATTTTAGGAAGAGTGATCATTCGGATTATGAACATTAGAGACAAAGTAGTTAGGAATTGTGATTGTTAGGATGAAAAATGTTAGGAAGAACATTTTCGGATTTCCAATTATCGGAGTTGAAAATTTAGGTGAACTTTGGCGCACCCGAAATAATCTCCTACGTACCTTATAAGACATTGGAATAAAACGTAAGCATTTAATACGTGGACTATGCGATTACCTAACTAGGTCACTACATTGGCCTAATACTTAGGTATGTAGTAATCCTTTAATACTTAGGTAGGCTATAAGTATCAACAAAGGAATACCGACCCAACCTAACCCTTATAAACGCCTAAAAAAATATATCGTGTGATCTAAAGAATTTTTTGTATATTTTGTGAATATTTTGAAGATGTTTCTAGTTTGATATAACTTCTATACAAAATCCAAATCTATTTGAAAACTTCTTAGTATTTTTTGTGTAGAATTCTTAGAAATATTTTTGTTGATGACAACGTTTTATTTACTTATTCGGTCTCTATTTAAACAACATTTAAAGGCATCTGATTAATGGATGTAGGGCTATCTTACTTACTGACCTAATACTTACTTACTTATTTAGAAAAGATGGATGAAAACTTTCGTGGTGGTTTGTAGACTTTCAAGGACTACTCAAACTATCAACAGTTTTGTCGGAGATGATTCAGTAAGAAGACAGACATAAGTCCGACATAGCATGATTTGAAAGAAAATTAAATGAGGCTTTATTGTAAGCTTTGAACACAAAGCTCGGTAATATAGTATTTGGCGCAGAAAAGATTCGTTTTATGCTTGGTATTATGGTAGCGTTGTTAATAGAGAAATCTTTACAACTTACCCATATATCTATTTCTGGTCCTGTGTACCTCTTCCCTTCGAAGACCTCAGGGGCTGCGTAGGGAGGGGAACCGCACCACGTGGCCAGGAGCTCCCCAGTCGCGTAGTAGTTGCTGAACCCGAAGTCAGCTATCTTGATATTCATATTCGCATCTAGCAGCAAGTTTTCGGCCTGTTCCGAAGAAAATAAATAGTTACGTCACTAGTTTCAATTTTAAATTGTTCTATTTGAGAACTTCTTATAATATTTATGGGCCACAATTTGCATAATGCTCTATTATATTGTATTCGGAATGTGCTTACAGATAAAGTTGTTTTGGCAACCTCATTAATAACACAAAGTTACACACTAAATATTCCAAGTGTTAGCCAACTTAACAGACAAAGAATAGCTTTACTATTCTAACTGTGAATGCAAAGAACATTGAAACGCTCTCCAAACAATGTTTTAACACTTTTGGTAAATACTAGACCGCAAATCAACTAAGCAAACTGGCTGAAGGCAAAGTTCCTTGTTTTCAGATTTATGCACATTGTTTAACTTTTTGTTGTTCCATACTACTTTTTCTACTTTAACAACTAGGTGTTTTAACCTCGAACAAGTTAGAGATCTTCATTACACTGAGGTTTTATTTCTTTAACTTTCATTTATGATTGTAGTTTTTATTGCCGTTCTCTAGTGCGCTGTAAACAGCACGCGAAAATATTTAGGTTTAGTTTCATAACCTACATACTTTCCATCGGAATAACATCATATTTGTAGAAAAATGTACATCATATTTGTAGGTACATCTTTACTAATATTATACAGGGGTCATTTTTTTAAGTTTGTTTGTATGTTCGAGATAATCTCGGGAATTACCAGCCCGATTTTAATAATTCTCTTTGCAATAGATAGTCACATTTAACGGGAAGGTTATAGGCTATTTTTATAACCCGAAACTCCCATGGGAACGGGCACAACGCGGGTAAAACCGCGGGGCGCTGCTAGTATTCAAAAAATGACTAGTCCACTCGCCTTGAGATCTCGGTGGACTATCCTTCGCTCGTGGCAGTACTCCACAGCGGACAATATTTGCCAGAACTTCCGTCGCGCCGCCTGCTCCGGCATCCTGCCGTATCTCGCGATGTAATCTGAAAAATAACATCTCTTTATACCATTTCGTACTCACTCAACCGTGCTCCATAACAAATTTATCTTGGAGGCAACGACATAAAAAGGAAAATAAAATGTATGCGGGCTAAAACCGTGTTTGGTAAAGGGTTGGGCGGGCCTGACGGTTTCAAAGGCGACCGAACTGGGACCAAATAAATTGTGACGCATTTTGGAAGACGTTAATCACGACAATAAAGGATATTTTTGATGAATTTCACTGGTTTATTTTGTGCTTTCTCATTGTACTGGTCCTTTGTCTTGTTGAAAAGGGTCTGAATCTTACAGGACTCCAGTTTACCTTTCACTTAACATGCGATCATATTATAATATAAATCTGAATATTGTTCCTAAAACTAAATAACGTTGTATTCGTATATGGATTTATTGAATTGTTTCTATCTTATTCAAACAATGATCTCATCGGTGTCCAACGTTCTACGGAAGTTAAGTAAACTAACACCTGGCCCCAAACGTCGAAATAGATTTGAAATGAAATATATTGGCGATCGTTCATTATATTTCTTCCACCTTCCACCTCTGTTATTTAATCGATAACTCGTAAGTTTAAGATTGGATATACACTAAGTAATATTATAAAGCTGCAGAGTTTGTTTGTTTGTTTGAACGCGCTAATCTCAGGAACTACAGGTCCGATTTGAAAAATTATTTTTGTAATGGATAGCCACATTCAGCGGGAAGGTTATAGTCTTTTTTTCATCCCGAAATTCCTACGGGAACGGGCACAACGCGGGTGAAACCGCGAGGCGCTGCTAGTAATATATATTCTCGTTATAAATGCAATTAACATCATTAATTTAAGCGATCGTATCTTCTATTTTGGACAGACAGCAAGTTAATATGGAGAAACTGGTAATTAGCACCTGTAGCAGGTGTATTATTAAAATGCAGTTAAGACTTCTCAACGTTCATTTAAAATAGGTGTTTAAATTAAGGTCAGATGACCCTATGACAAAATAACAACTCGAACCGGTTCGCTTTGCATATTTACGATACGATATAAATTCTTGATCCTTTCCTAATAATAAAATACTTGATAGCATAAGTATATAAGTGATTACATAACTGATATTGAAGAGTTTTTCCGTGACGAACATAACTATTTATTGATTTAGTTCTAGTGCTTTTAAAAGTATAGTAGGTACTAGTCGCGCCCCGCGGTTGCGCCCGTTCCCGCGGAAATTTCGGGATTGAATGTATCCCATATATAAATCTGATGAATAACCTATATTACTGTAAAGTTTCATTCAAATCCGTTCAGTAGTTTTTGCGTAAAAGAGAAATAAACATACAACCATACATCCATCCTTACAAACTTTCGCATTTATAATATTAGTAGGAAGTAGGATATTATGCAACTGAATTATAGAATAAGCTTTATTATAATAGGTAAATACTGATATAATCTTATGCTGCCCAATATTACAGAAGGCACTAACGGGAATATAGTCAAATATTGTTCATTCAGGTAAGGTTTATACCAACAATGTAGTATAATTTTAATGTTGTAGTTATGCCTAGGTACTTTAGTAAAATGCTTAGATTTTTAAGGTGAAGTTCTCTTACATTCTTAGACCACGTGTACGTAAAGAATGTAACTAAATATAAGTCAAATAATATGACGCAAAATAGCCGTAAATAGTACCAATAACATATTTGTATTCGACGAAAATAATCTAATGAGTTCGTCCGAAATTATACCAAAAATATTACACAAATAATGTTTCCATTCGATCAGGTGCCAAATTAACGAACATCCTCGATATTGAAGGTAATTAAGGGAATTGGTAAAATAAGAATTAGTCCATCGAAAAGTTACATTTGGGGTTGCGTTTTTTAGAGGACGCAATTTTATTTTTTTGATGTGTAGGGGGGGTCAGTGTAAAGCTAAAAACAAGTTTGTGGGGTCGCCACCCTTGTCCCACGGCCGCCATCTTGAAAATAGGGGTTGAAATGGTTTTTACGATATATCTCCTAAACTATTAATTTTATTTAAAAAAATTGTTAACATTTTTGTTGCAAATTAAATTCTCTACAACTTTGGTCCACTAACTTTTTGTCGTAGAACTATAAATAAAAAGTTATAAGCGAAAATGTTCAGAAATTCGAGAAAAAAAATTATATTTTTCGATGTAACTTTTTTTTTTAACATTTTACGAGAAAATGATATCAGACTATTTTTGTAGATCGTTTTTTGAGGAACAACTTTTATAAACAAATTTTTTTCATTAAGTCAATAGCTAAGGTTTTACAGCGCTCCGAAGTGAGTACAACTATACCTTTATTATACAAGCCCGTTGGCACAGTGGCAGTGAGAGCGCTTACTGTGTCGGGGGATTGTTTTTTTGTTATTTATTTTGTTTTTTAATTTTTTTTAATTACCTATAAATTTTACAATATTATTAATAATTAATTATATACTCTTTTCCCCACCACCCACGAGCTAGAGTCTGGAGGCGCGTTTTTTTTACGTGGTATCACATGAATTAATAAATGAAAATGACTTTGATGATGAACCACCGACATTAACACCCCTTCCTTCTCCAGTTCTCCCACTGATATTTAATTCAGAAAGCCGATCAGATGCTGAGCCGCAGCCTGGTTCATCGAAAAGATTGAGGACGGAGTAGTTCTAATTTAGAAAATCACCGTGGAAAATGCCTATTGGGGATACCACGTAAAAAAAACGCGCCTCCAGACTCTAGCTCGTGGGTGGTGGGGAAAAGAGTATATAATTAATTATTAATAATATTGTAAAATTTATAGGTAATTAAAAAAAAATAAAAAACAAAATAAATAACAAAAAAACAATAACTGATGACACATTATTAGTACACACGTATAAATAAATAATAATAAATAAATATACCTAGACAGATTCACACACGGTTAATTAGACCCAAAGTAAGCTCCAAGCTTGTATTATGGAATCTAATTACGCTACTTATACATACACAAATATTTTATAAGAATATAATATATATAATTAACACCCAGACATCGTCGCCAACAACTATGTCTGCACATATTTTTGACTCCGGGCGGGAATCGAACCCACAACCCCCGACACAGTAAGCGCTCTCACTGCCACTGTGCCAACGGGCTTGTATAATAAAGGTATAGTTGTACTCACTTCGGAGCGCTGTAAAACCTTAGCTATTGACTAAATGAAAAAATGTTGTTTATAAAAGTTGTTCCTCAAAAAACGATCTACAAAAATAGTCTGATATCATTTTCTCGTAAAATGTTTAAAAAAAAAGTTACATCGAAAAATATAATTTTTTTTCTCGAATTTCTGAACATTTTCGCTTATAACTTTTTATTTATAGTTCTACGACAAAAAGTTAGTGGACCAAAGTTGTAGAGAATTTAATTTGCAACAAAACTGTTAACAATTTTTTTTAATTAAATTAATAGTTTAAGAGATATATCGTAAAAACCATTTCAACCCCTATTTTCAAGATGGCGGCCGTGGGACAAGGGTGGCGACCCCACAAACTTGTTTTTAGCTTTACACAGACCCCCCCTACACATCAAAAAAATAAAATTGCGTCCTCTAAAAAACGCAAGGTTAGACCTAAAAAATGTAACATTTCGATGGACTAAATTCTGTGCAAAATGATTGCGAACGCCCCCGCGGCGCGGCCTGCTAGATTTAATGGAATTCATCGAAAATCACAGGGGTCGGGCGAGGGCTTTCAGAGCTCTACTCCGCAAATATATGGCCATTTTGGTTTTAATTCCAAATATTGAATAAAACTGGTTTATTGTTTGATAATCCGCTTATCATCTGCGGCTTACTTTGAGGATTATACACGGAATTGACTGTAGTACATATACGAATACATGGACTGTATTTACTCGTATTTATGTACTTATGAGAACATAATATAAATTGCTTCGTCGGTATCATTGCTATTTTATTATTGAATGACAAACAAAAGCCAAACCAAAAAACAATTACGCATGAAGCCAACTTTCATTATTTCTTATTTACGAGTATTAGAGCAAACAACTTGATTCTGTACAAATGAAGCTCTCATTTCAAAATAAATATTTCAGAATATTACTGCCTTTCAGCTCCGTTTTAGGGGAGCAGAGTCAGCTGTGCGCAAAATTAGACCTCCCTTGCACCACCCTCTGCCCCTACGATACCCTGCTCAATGACGTCACGCGGAGCCTGCTTACGTCATAGACAAAGCGGTCACGAACCTACGAAACGAATGCCCTTAATCGATTTCGAGGTTGAGGATTTGACCTGCGTCACATTCGGGCGGCATTATAAAAGTAAGCCACTCCAACTAATTGTAACCCAGAGTTTTACGCAGTCTATTTATTTATTTATTTATTTGGTGACACAACAGATTACAATCAAAGCCTTACATACTAATTACAATTAAAGTTAATTATCTGGATTGTAATCCTAAAACGTGTTCACACTACATGTACATAAAAAATACACTCATGAGAGAGCTATAAAAATATGGAAAAGGTAAAAGTTATAAACTTAGTAGAAGTGCGAAAAATTGCAACCAATAAAAGTAGTCGCTTTGTCATAGTTACTTTTGTTAACGGTAACATTTTACTTGAGGAAATTGATCGATGTCTTAATTTGCTTACCAAAAATCTCTCCTTTGCTGGCGTATTCTGAAACTATGTAAATCATATTTTTCGTCTCCATGACCTGAAACAAAGAACAACATATTAACTTGTGCATAACTTATCAAGCCTTTCCTTACAGGTTTATAATGTGCGATTGTATACGTTTACACACGATAAAGGAGCTTGCCTATTGTTGGGGTGTGAGCGGGCGATATCAACTACCCGCGTAAAACAATGGTCACCATTATTTGTCAAACATTTCGTAAAGAGCCATTATTAAAGAACCGCTTACGAAACTCTTTAAATAACATCCGTCATAACTTTAAACAATTCCTCCTTAAATCCTGGCAAATATCTATGAAGTATTTAATTGAAGACATTTTCAGTCCCGCTCACAAGTTTAAATTAGGTTTCCGAAGTTTGGTTCAAGAGTCTTCTGCCGCATCTATGTAGGTAGCACCATAATAATTCTATTAAGAATTTTAGTTAACAAACTTTCTGAGGCTTCGAAGTTCTAAACCGAAAATACTGAGAGCGGTATATTTATTTTTGGCAACAAAGAAAGCAGTCTTTAAATAAACACTTTCTTTCATTAAAGTTTTCAATGGATGGTTCGTGATATTCAAAGGTGCTGCTTATTCCGCGCCCGTGAACCACACGCGGTCAATCTAAAAAAAATAAAAGCCGTCTATATAAATAGACGCCAACGTGACTCAGAGACTCCACTGTCTGTATTTTTCACGTATTTTTCATAGGTAGTTAATTGCGTAGCTGTGTTACGTGCTTTTCTCAAACAATGTGTATTAATAAAGTGTTTCCTTGGGTAGTCGTCATTCAATCAGCTCAGCGTCAACATTCCGCTGCCGATCTGCCAACATACCCGACTTGTTATGTTAAAAATACTAATGTTTTCATGTTCGTATGAATGAACAACACGTTACGTGCGGAAATTTTCCTAGAGATCATTATTAGATTAGTAGAAATACTACATTTTGGGTTTAGTCATGAACGTGCTTCTCAATTGAACTTTACTTTCTTAAATCTAGTTCTGAATACGAAAATATTTATTAAAGATTATATCCTCATATTTTACTGAAACTAAAGCCATACTACATTAGAATTTTGTAACTAAGGTAACCGGAGCATAACAGGTACATACATCTAAGAAATTTCTTCGAAAGTAACTTTACCTTTTCAATTCGCTATTAATCAAGAAAGAGCGGAAATCGTCATTCGATTGTTCAACAACAGCGGAAATATCGGTCTTGGAGTGAACAAGATGACAATGATTGTTTTGTACACACCCATTCACTCATTCTCTGTTGATGGTAGCCCATTGACACAGCACGTGTAAAGATTATGCAACCAACATTGTTCGATACAACCGATACTTGATCTGACCTATTTGTAAAGTAATTTAATTTCAATCTGTTTAAAATATTCCACTCCATCTCAAATTGTCTTGTTTATTAATCAGTTCATTCATTCTCTAAGAAAGATTTCGCTTGGCTTCGTCTTCTTTGTGAAGATTTATTGATACTTAGGTATATTAATTAATTGGCTAACGATCAAATTAGAAGTCAACAATACAGTAACATGATTTTAATTAAGAGTTAAATTCCATATTATATATCTGAAGGCTCAATTCAGATAATAATTGCAATTAAGAAAAACCGGAATGATTTAAAAGTTAATGTTCCTGAAATGATTAATCTTTATTTATTTTTCAATTCTTTATTCATTTGTGAAAAATTCCGCACATATTTCGTTTATAGTTATATATATTTAATGTTTTATTTAAATTTTATGTGATTCAACTGTCAACATGTTAAAATATTTTGAATATTATGATTCAAGAATGAACAAATTCAATACCATGTAGAGATATTTGACTAGATCCCACCACAATAGTTTTAGGGTGTAATGTTATTAATTTGTTTCGCTACCTCTCTACTATAATCCATAATTATTGCTGTCTTAAATTGTAGTTAAAAATGATTTTAATTTGGATAGTAAATCTAAGACTTGAGTTTAATGATTTCTGTAAGTGGTGATTAATATTAATGTCTCTTTTTTGTAGGTTTCTAATGTGAATAACTTTAGTTTATTGTTTTCCGAGAGGGCGAATCTTGGGATATATTTTCTAAATTCCAAAACTTGAAATCAAGATATAAAAATAAACGTGGTTGAATTATAGTACAATATAAACAAAGATCCTGTTTAAAATTCTAATTAATTCAAAGTAATACTTCAAGATAGCGGTATCGTGTAGCGAAACTAGGGAAATAATGCTAATATAACAGTGTCGTGTACAAGTACCAACTTCTGTCAATATCGGTGGTGATTGTAGGTACTGGTGTTTTATAGAGTTTATGAAGGAGTTTTTATTGTTTATGGTTGGTAAGGCCTTTGCCCTGCAAAGTGATTTTAATGCCATCTTAACCCAGACCCCGTTATTTTGTTCTGTTTGAGCGTCTGATGTAGAAGACTAATCTTTTAAACCACTGAACTAATTTTGTCAAGACTTCAAACGTACACAGCTATTAATATAGCGATAAACTTTGTATTTGCACTAGGAATCATGAGGGATGTTCGAGAGAGTGAGTAACCGCGTTATTCATAAACTCTTCAACAAAAACATTGTATAAACTCTTTTGTCTCTTTTGCTCTTTGGAAATAGCGTATGTCGGAAAGAGACAAACCATTTGACAGCTAAAATGCTGTTAAAACGCTTTTATAAAAAGGAGTATAATGGCCGGTTCACATTATTCCAGTCCAGTGATCCAGCGAGCTAATCCAGTCCAGTGCTGGACTGGAGCATATCGTTTACATTGTTCCAGTCTTTTAAGAGTAGCTGGATTGGTCCCCAAAACAATTGACTCGTATTCACTGTTCAACGTTCAATCTAGCACTGGATTGCAACTGGAATGGCTGTCTACACTATTCCAGTGGCGCTGGATTAGGTGAGCTGGAATGAAAAGTTGACGGTCTCTCCAGTCACTGGACTGGAATGCTCACTGGAATGGGTACATTCCAGTGTCGGTTCACATTATTCCAGTAGCATTCCAGTACTGGATTGGATTGCTGGACTGGAATAATGTGAACCGGCCATAACGCCCGTACTCAGAGACGTCAAAAGCTCCTTAGTAGAGTTTAATGAAAAAAAAAGTGTCGACTAATAGCCGTCTCTGAGTGAAGCAGTTAGTCTTAAAATGAGGATACCTTAGATTTACAAAGAGATATTCATATCCGACTCGTAATTGCAGAGCATATTCGAACAATTATGTATCAGCTTTATTAAACTAGTATCTATAACAAAGATTACATTCACTACACCTTATAGCTATAATCATTAAACCGAGACTTGTTAACACATCTATACTAATATGTATTATAAAGCTACAGTTTGTTTGTTTGAACAGTCAGATTGGTCAGATTTCAAAAATATTTTTGTAATGGATACTTGGATAGCCACATTCAACGGAAAGGTTATAGGCTATTTTTCATCCCGGAATTCTTCCGGGAACGGGCACAACACGGCTAAAACCGCGGGGCGCTGCTATACTTTTTCAGAACAAAGCAAGTAACAATATGTATCAGATATTAGCTTACGTATTAAGTTTTATGTTATGTATCGTGTAATACAATCTCTATATTGACTTATCTCAGACAAACAAACATAGTTTATGTATTTATCAACCATATATGTATGTTGCTACATAAGTTAAGTAAACTATGGCTGTAACCGATGGCTTTGCCCCCGCTATATATATTTACTATTTTGCGATGACATCAATGTGTTCTTTTCATGCTGATTTCAAGATCATTTCAGTCAATTGTCCATGAAAAGATAGTGTAATACATCTTGCAATATATTAAAATAAACATACCTGCTCGTATAGTAGGTAAGTACATATAAATATGTGTATACTTTGATACAATGAATGACAAACACTGTAGCATTTATGCTACTAATTATATCACAACTAGCAGCGCCCCGCGGTTTTACCCGCGTTGTGCCCGTTCCCGTGGGAATTTCGGGAATTTTTTTACATAAAAACCTTCCTCTTGAATCACTCTACCTATTACAAAAAACCGCATCAAAATCCGTTGCGTAATTTTAAAGATTTAAGCATACAGACAAACAGACGCGACTTTGTTTTATAATATGTAGTGATATGAAAACTATTAATCTATATTACATAGAATCTATATACTCGTATATAAAAGAAAGTCGTGTTAGTTACACCATTTATAACTCGAGAACAGCTGGACCGATTTTAGTGATTCTCTTTTTATTTCATTTATCTTAATTAATGGATAATAAGTAATAAATATATTGAGATTCCCAAGGGAACGGGCACGCTGCAGGTGAAGCTGCGGGGCACAGCTAGTATTGAAGAGAAATAGAACGGGAACAATTACCTAAAAACCCCTGTACATTGGGCTTTAAGATATATTAAGAGTTAAATTTTAAATAATAAACATATTTAGTAATTCATTATCACTAACCAAGGTTGGTTAATAGCCTAATTATTCTCTCGAGTCTAGACTTCCGAAAATGATTACACTACGTCCCGCGGTCTTACCTAAATTATACCCGTTCTCGTGGGAGCTATCGCTTTAAATGCTTTAAATAATAGCTTATAGCTTTCCCCTTGAATACGGCCTTTAAACACAAAAAGATTTTTTCAAATCCTTATAATAGTTACAGAGAAAAGCACGTTTTCTTTCAGATATAAATAAGTATCTATGTAGCTACCTCTAGGCAAACTTTATTACCTGTTGTAGAGGTATTGACGTAAAACTGAACTCCACGTGAACGCGAACCAAGAAATGACGTCAACAACATTTGAAAGACAATATACTTACACGGACTGGCTATTAACTGAATTTAATAAGTTATCGTTTTTTTTAAGCTTTACGTCATTGACACGGTACCCAATTACAGTTTAGGTACAGTCTACAATTTTACATAACTACATGTACGCGCAAAAATTAGATAACACTATCTTTGTTATACCGCATAGTTAAACTTATCGAACCGAAGATAATGTCAAGTTCATTCATACGACAAAAATCGATACCAAATTAACCATTGACATTGCATTGTTTACGTTTTCCAGGTGCGTTCTGCGTAGCGTGTCGTAAAGTGTAGTACGGAGTTATTGGCATTGTCTTCACGGACTCCATCGTGTCACCAGTCACGCATTAAAGAAAAACGGTACGCATTGGTACGAGACTATAATCAACATATGTAGTTTGCTCATTCGAGACGCTCCGTTTTGTTCCAACCATATTGTGTTTAAGGCCACATTCGGAGCGAGACTCGCCAAGTCATTTGTCAAGTGAACCGTAAGCCAGTACGAGTATATCATCTAATCAAACTGTTCACACGAATTTGTTCCGCTAACTGTCAAAGCAAGGTAACGGGAATCGGGATAGAGATAGTAAGTAGTTTCTCTTTTTGTAACAGCCACTGACCCGTACTTGTATTTGTAGAGTTTGTTGCCCCTCAAATAACGTCATAGCTTCTAAGGTCGAAATGATTTGCGTAAATGGTATTGTACTTAGTATCTTTAAGAATACAGTTGTGTGAACTCTTTGTGGGTTGTTAACACTCACCTGGTAAAGCTTAATTATATGAGGGTGATCCAGTCTCTTCATAATATCCACTTCTCTGTTGACTTTCTGTAGATTACTGGCGTCTAATTGCGATTTATCTATTATCTTAATTGCTACCTGTAACAAAAAACAGAATTGTTTGACATATACCGTGTAATTACAAGTACCAACAAGCGTACACTTTACAATGGTAAGGCATTATAGAGATAACGTAACATTTCCGGAAAACATTAACATGTGGATAATGGATGATGCTCTAAGCATAACTATACTTCCTATAATAAAAATAGCGATAGGAAAGGATAACTGTGGGTTATTAATTACGTTAAAGGTATTATTAGTGGCGGAACTATGCCATTAGGTGGTTAGTGTGATCCGAAGAGTTTGACGTCAGAGCGGGCGTCACGGACGTTTCACTCAATTGACGTGATTGGAACGAAAGGCCATGCCACCCAGTATAGTTCGCTCTTGTGCCAACCCAAAAAGACCAAATATACAGTTTCACTTTTGAACAATTGATCAGAACTTTTTGCAGACTGTATAGTGTTTCTTATAAACCTTTTTTGCGCGTCTTGCCTATTATGGTATATCAGCATTTTTGGGTTATTGATCTATTACTTTTTGGACGACCTCCACATTGCTGTATTGAAAACGAAACCGCAAATAACGAACAATCAATCTTTCGTTATAATATTCATATAGATTTTTATCTCATCTCTCAAAATATCTGATTACCTCCGATACCTCCCGCCATTTTCAATCAACGCTAAGTGCCCACCTGAAAGGCAGCCTGCCTACTTATTTTGACCTGAAACTTTATATACTGGAGTCTTTATTAATTGAAATTGGAGAGCCGCTTGCCGTATCATCTTCACACCTTAAGGTTAATTCCAAATTTCGTGATGAATTAATTGTCTAATGATTAGACAATTAATTTATATGTTGATTAATGAAAATTATGTAAAGAAGCTAATTAACCTATCAGTTACTAAGATTTGGATGCTTAACTCATCAATCAAACCACGGGAAATCCCAAAAAAACGAGAATTATTTAGCATTTTAAATATTTGATCTGTACGTGATAATAATAAATCAGTATTTTGAACCTGTTAAACAATTAAGGAAAATAAACAATCTAAATATGGAAGTACACTCATAATAGGCAAATATATATCATTTATTCCTTATCTGCGGTGCGGTGACGCACAATGCCAAATATAAGAGTGGAAGTTTTGTCAGAATGAGTATGGCGTGAGTAAATAGCAGTAGCAGAGGGTAGTAAATAAGAAGTGGTCGAGACGGTAACCTTGTGTGGTGCGCGCGAGCTGGAGGATGTGAGTATGAGATCGGAGCGATATATAGGATGCGAGCGCCGACATTGACCCCATTGTTCAGATAGCAGCATTACGCAAGCCCTTACGTCATCGCTCCAAGATGCCCCTTGAGACCAACTATATCAGCAAGTCTATTACAAATTGAGCAATTTTCACATGTCTTACCCGAATCATATTCATTATTTCAAGTAGATAGGTAATCTTCAAGAAAATTAACCTTCGATGGAATAAACAAGAGCATTTATAGTTAGCCTTGACCAAGATTTTGGATAAGGTATTGAAATAACAGAATTGCAATGTATTTTGTAAACAACATTCAATGTACATTTCCTATCGTCACACAATATTTTACTATTTTATTATCATATTTAAATAGATATCAATATCGTGCGTGTTAACTAAATTATCAGTTGGAGCATACAATAACACCATTACGGAACCTTCAAGCCTATTAGCAGTTGCCTTCTCTGAGGGCAACAGAATGAAAGAAACTGTCAGTCATTACTAGTCAAGTACTTGTAGAACAAACAACTCGTAGTACTACGTAGTCGATAGTTATCTCCACGTTATCCTGTAATGTCACGAATGTCCGGAGTGCGGTGACCATGTGACCAAGCAATGTCCACAATCTGAGGTAATCGCCCTGCTCGGAATCTCTGTTGCACAACACTAACATTTACAAAAATATTCCTTACTGTTGACATAACCGGCTGGAGTAACAGGAATTCATTCATCGATGGTTTTTAAAAGTTAGATATCTATATACTCTATAGTTCTGTACTATAACTCATAGATTTTCTATTTTCTATGGACAGAATAAACGTTGTTGTATAAGATAGTGGTAATGCCTTATTTGACAGATCGGGCGTATAAATTACTTGGTAAATCGGAAAGCTAAGGATTCGACTTTAACCACTTGACAAAAAATCAACAAGACGCCGAGTCACTTTTAGTAATTTAGAAGTACCTACACATTCTGACGTAAGCATTGAAGTAGATAAAGTTACTCAGATATCCAAACACTTGATTTCCCACTCACTTCTCCAGGGCTATTGGAAATAATAAATAAACAACATTATCTGTGACAGTCCAATTAGCTGCCAGTCCTTACTTAATCATTTGTATGAAAATTAAATATCTTTACAAATGAAACATCAACATTACGCGTGTCCCTCGTCTCAGACAGACAGATAATTTATTATTGTACATACTTTTCTACCAGCCATTACGATAATTTATTTTTAAAATACACATTACGAGGTAAACAAGTCTATGTAAACATAATATAGAACACAAACAGATAGGTAGGTTGTTAATTAAGTTGAATGATTAGATAATATGGAATCAGTAATTGGTAATATTATATGACAGATCCGCAAGCATCTTTGTTGATGCGCAGTCTAGGCATCTTAAAACAGATTTTATTGATAGTTAGACTAGTTTAGTGAGATTTTGTATATGTTGGTCCATTGTTAGATGTATAAACAGGGAGTTTGGTGTTAACCCCGACTGGCCCTACACACATATCTCATTGACAGTCATCTATGTATAAACCCAACCAATCAATCTGCTGTTTATAACTCTACTAGCAGCGCCCCGCGGTTTTACCCGCGTTGTGCCTATTCCCGTGGGAATTTTGGGATGAAAAATAGCCTAGACCTTCCCGTTGAATGTATTACAAAAAGAAATCTATTACAAAAAGAATTATTTAAATCGGACTGATAATTCCCGAGATTACCTCGAACATACAAACAAACAAACAAACAAACAAACTTACAAATTTTACCTCTTTATAATATTAGTATAGATAATATAATATTGGTTTCTTTCTTCAAAAATGAAGACGTCTTTCAAAAGGTTTCTTCGCCAATCGGTTCGATGGTTTTTATATCAATCTAACTTCCAAATCTACATGTAGGTAACCTCTATTTGAAGCTATGGTTTTTACCGTCAAATTGCGACGGTATTTCCGCTGGGTAGTACCAACTTTAAGTTACAATACAAGGAAGGAAGGTATCCATGAGGAAAAATACGTCAGGAATCCTAACTAATGTTATAAATGCGAAAGTAACTCTGTCTGTCTGTTACGCTTTCACGCTATAACTACTGAACTGATTTAAATGAAATTTGGTACACAGTTAGTCCAGAGCCTGAGAAAGGACAGAGGCTTTTTATCGCGAAATTCCCGCGGGAACGGGTACAACGCGGGTGAAACCGCGGGGCGCGGCTTGTATTTTTTTAAATGATATTGTGAAGTAGACACTGGATGCCTAATAGGTACTCTTAGTGCTTATTTACTTGCCAAAAATAATAATGTAAGTAGGTAGTTACTTCCAAGGACACTTTGGAAAAAAACTATCGACGGTACACTCCCGTATATTCGTATTTACACGTTATTCTATTATTATACCTAGTGAGGTACATAATAAACGAAAGAATATAATGTATTATGTCGTATTATAAAATATTAATTCAGATTTTAATAGTAATGGTTAATTACGGAAAGGCCTCTTTATTGTTAGACAAATAACTATAAAAGCTGAAATATAAATATAATGTTTGTACAGTAAATAAGCAAGAAGCATTATTTATTTTACTTTTATTGTGGGTTTTTTTTTTGCAGATTTTGAGTTCGTCTCGTTGCTATATTTACTCATTTTATAGTTCCTTTATTTGTTTTGCGATATCTTTCTTAATTATAGACTATGATGCACGCACGGTGATTATAAGGCCCATCGCAGACGACAGACTTTTTGTGCGATCGAGTCTGCGGCGCACAAAAATTCGGTCGCGGATTGTCGCGGATTTTTGTGCGTCGTGTGCGTTACTGCATATAATTACATAGGTTCTATTTTCACAGACTAAAAAGTGCGTCACGGATAGTCTGTCGTCTGCGATGGGCCTAAGTAAGTAATTCGACTTTTTTTTCGAATCTTCAGGTCTTTTCAGCGAGCGAGAGGTATTTTGTGTATCTTATGTACAGGATTTTTATTTTAAAACTATCACTAAACTAAAATATTATACGCGTATATTATTATATTACAGATGTTAGGTTTAAAAAATGTTACCCATTGTTTTAAATTGTCATGTGCTGCGGTCAACATACGAAATTAAGACACGTAATAAATTAAGCTGTTTTAGGTTTAATGTTAATTATATTATTTATAATTCAGTTATTAGTGGTTTACATTAAATAATATACTTACTAGTTGTATTTATATATGATTCAAGCATTATTTGGAATGAAATTAAACCACAATAAAATAGAGCTCTTAAAATAACGTTGACTGACCGGTAACCTACTTGTGTAGTTTAATAAAAATCTCAGCTTAGAACTCTACGGAGATTATATTGGAGCTATAATTTCAAGAATAAAAAATCTTTTTAAATTTGATTTTCTCAAGATGGCATCTCTACATACGGCATCACCTATTTCAGAATTTTGTTCATCAACTTAGAAGGTATATATTTGTGATAAATTCCTACTTTAGAATTAAAAACTCCGTGACCCAGTTTGGGCCCTGCGGCCATTTTATGGGAAGAAAAACCTCTGAAAAGCATTTGTCTGTTAGTCTAAAAATATATTAAAGATTACTTAAACTTAATAAAGTAGGTTATCTAAATTAAAACCCAAACAAATTAATCCAGAAGTTTTAGCACCCCAATTGTTAAGTAATCACCAAATTTGAAAGTATCAAGTTAACAAGAGAGTTCAGTCGGCGGCAGAGATAATTAGAAGGAAACCTTGTTAGTCGAGGATTTTCTCTAAAGGATGCTAGTTAGGTAATTCGGGTGTTTTCTTACAAAGAAAGTTCTTAAGGTAGGTTTAAACTACTACAGATATTGCGACATAAATGTCTGATTTATAGCGGTGTAACGAAACGACACTAATTATCATGTTACAATAAATGTCGCCGTCAAAGACACTTGTGTACACGAAGAGACACTTAGAAAATGTTATTATCATTTAAGGCATATTATGCCATGAAATCTTTGTATATTAGAATTAAACTAGTCCTTAGATTCTAACGTAGCTCAGCAGTACCTATACAGAAAAAATCTACCTCGAGAGAATATATACATGGGTAGGTTACCTATGTATTCTCTCAAAATATCACGTTGGCCATGCATGCATGACACAATTGTCAGTTGACAATCAAATGGAATGAGACAACATTACCACTTGTTTTATGGGTATAAGTCATGGGTATAAGTAGAGTACAGACTTAGGCAGTTTCTCTTTAAATTTTCAACCAAGTTTTCCTAATTTTTAACCGACTTAAAAAAAGGAGAAGTTTCTCAATTCGACTGCATATTATTTATTTTTTTAGTTTTTAGATGCAAGATTACGATGTATCATATCAGTCAGTTGTTTAAGTAGCTTTAACTGCCGCAATCAGAGTCCATTAAATCGATCATTAACTAATTAACATAATTTTTATACATTACACGTCGACTAATTAAATCTCTACTTAGGGAGCTTTTTTCATGATATTTTCACATGCAGATAAACATGATAATAAATGTCGAACCATGTAACTTATCTCATTTTAAAATATTTTGCTGTTTATCATTTTCTCGATCTTTAAAGATATTGCGTAATATATGAATATACCTAACAATATACCTTTTGTTTAATTTAATATTGTTATATTGTATTATAATAATGATGACGACTAATTTACTATTGTGTTATTTTAGAGTTTCTTTCTAGAATTTGAAAAGTTTCCTTCACGTTGTTACGTTGCTATTTGATAACGTGATTGTCATCCGATTGAACGCGCTATCTCGGTATTATATTAAGCGCCTACCTACATAGATAAACCATAAATAGGTGTTATACAATAAGATGGCACATACCTAATTTGCTTAACATTTACGTCATGATAATTATCAATTTGAAATACAAATATATAAAGTGGGAATGTCTGTTGCGACTAAATACCTCTCAACAATGAATTAAGTGTTATTTTTTATTATATTTTTTACCTAACGTATGATCCGACAAATTATCATACTCTTAGCTATAATTGAGTTTCAAGTAATCACCAAAACAACTTTGCCAATTTTGCCGCTACTTTGCGTCAATTATTTCTTCCAGCCATTCATTTGCGTTCTGTTTGAAAACCCTGATAATTTCGATTTGATAAGTTTAATGGCGTCAATAACTTATCAGTAGGTACTCTAAGCCATGAACGATTGATTATTGATTAATGTAACGACGCTTAATTTTAGATTAAATACGATTCTGGTCACCTGATTTTATCAGCAAGCAGACGACAGAACAATAATATTTGTAATATTATACAGTAATGCCATAAATATTCACAAAGTAGACGAAAGAGCATAATACCGCAGTAAATTCCTTTCTTCAATGTAGGTGCCCAATTGTGGAGTTATAAAGCCGTCTGGCGCCACAAAAATCCCATGATCAGTGATGTTTATACGAGCCATAGCCTGGACAGAATCGGGGGCTCGAACCTACAGTCCTTTACCCTCGTGATCAACAAGTTCAGCTCGATCAATATACGCGCCAGACAGGGACAGCGTCAAAGAGAACGCGATAGCACATGAACGACAGCCTACTGCCTACATCCCGGGCAAACCTCGTAAATTCAGAATTCAGTCAGACTCTACAAACATACAGTTAATCCGATAAGTATTATGATTGGGGCTTGTCAACAGAATATTAACATAATATGGATTACGTGGAACTGGTGGCATTTTATAGCCATTTTTTGTTTATTAATACCAAGTTGTTTATAGGATGTTATTGTTAGTGATGCATGTGGATTGACGAGATGTTCGATTGAGTGAATGCTTTATAACCAATATAAATAGTAAATTTATATTTTTTCTACTTTCAATATTGATTGAAAAGCTGCAGTTCCGAGTTCCATTAAAAACCCGTCCATTTAACGATGCAAAGCTTTTATAAACATAAAAATCATATTTATACACGGTGAGCCTTAATAACCCGAAAGATGGAATACGATTTAAACGACGTATTTGTGACGACAGTACGAGTAAATAATGCTATATCAACATGGGTCCAATTATGTGTCTTAATTAAACTACTATTATATACTCTAATTAGGCTCTAAAATCGTTGGTTTAAATCTTTCGGGTTATTAAGGCTCACCGTGTATAGTACGCGTTGTACAAAGAGAAGCAACGAGGCAGGCGTTTCAACGCAAAGAGTTGTAGTAAATGGTCCGTATAGTAGCTTCGCAGGGTAGCGTAGTGCCCTCCATTCTTACCACCCCCACCCACCCTCTAGACAAGTTTTTAAGAACACTAACCGGACCAAAACTCTGTTTAATTGCAAGCACAACTTCGACATAACAACAAAAAGAAACTAAGTACTTTACTACTTACGTTTTTCTATTTAAAGTAACGATAATTTCGAGTATATTTCATCACAAACATTTCGATTGTTTGAATAAGTGTATCATGATAGGCCTAATTAGCAATCAGAGCGCAAAATTAACGCACTATTTTTATTATAATTAAAAACACAATGGAATTTCCGTTGTGGCATTATGTGTTGTGACATCAACTGTTTCAGAATAAAAATAATTTGTATGTTTTAAAAAATAACCTACGCGAAAAGCCATGACAACCTTAAAAGAAGCATTACCAATCAACTAGCGTAGGTGGAAAGACGATCCGATATAACTAATTAGGATTCGTTACCAAAATATAAAGCCAACATACTCGTATCTACTCTCAAAACTGATATTTCTTTTGTTTTCCAAAAACCATTCCCAAAGGAATCTGTTTTTGATCAACGTGTGGGTTTCATTCAAAACTTGTATAAAGGAAGCGTGTTAAATAAAGCACTACCTCTCGACGTTACAAGGTTAATTACAGTCGTAAGGAATTCTTTTCACTAAGCATCTTCAATTCAACAATATGATTGACGTCATCGCGGTTGATAACTACCTACCGTACTTATCGAGAGCAAACAAGCACGCGTGTCTCTGTGATATCATGTTATCTCAAGATAAACACATATCCTGGTTCATTTGTTCAGTTTCATCTATGCTATTAACATTGCGACCGACTAACATCTACTCCAAACATATCCGTCATCCGTAATCTAATTAAAATTCAAACGTCAACTCATAGCAAGGTGTCCAGTTAAATAGAGTAAGGACAGACATATTGCCATGTAAACAAATAAAGAGTCGAGAGAAAGATACTTAAATTGGCGAAGACGTCGTCCAGGGTGACCGCCACTGCAAAACGTAGATAACGTACAGTCTCTGACGCAAATCTCCAAAATAGATAACGCATTTGCGTCAAGCATACATTTTTAAGCAGAATAAACGAAGCGCGTGCCATACTGTATGATTTCCTGGCAAAATGTTCGCCAGACTTACATATGTGCCGATCACGCATCCTCGGCCTGATCGCACTTTCTTTATTTTACGAAGCGAAACGCAATGATTCAAGCTGTCTGTTGCCTATGCATTGAGATATTGTATTTACACCTTACCCAGCCGTGAAAAAACACAACATAGTACTTTAATAAACATCTAACATGATCTCACACGAAGAATTCGTAGGTGGTTATTAAGTGAACAGACATTATGTACGTTTTAATTGTGAATCTGAGTCAGCGTGACAACATAATGTCTTGGGCAATTTATGCTGTTCACCGTCACTCGTCAGCGATCAGTTAATGTATTCTCGGTTAGGCGTTAATATTCTTTGAGCGTAGCAAAGGTAATATGACCATCACCTTGACGTTAACGGCTCGCTCGGAAAAAGAATGAAATAATAAAAACAACGCAATGCGTGCACCCGGAGGCAAGGTCGATGCCGCGGTATTTCTGGACGCGGCAGCAACCGAGCGCTCCCCACGCGCCGCTGAATCACTGATTCATACACATTATGTTCCTCATGGATTCAACCACAGAGCATAGAAGCACCGCGCTCTCCTACGCGCGGAGCTTCTATGCTCTGTGGATTCAACCAATCATTTATTAACGCTACTTGTACTTCTTTATCTAATCTGTCACTAGGCGGACCAAATATTTTTACGTGACGATAACCACAGTTAGGCACTGTATTATCAGAAAACTTCTAAGTTACTTGCCCATACTTTCTCTTATAACTGCTAAATTATTCAGTCATTCATTTCAAGTATTTCTCCGTCTGGAATCAGATCCCAGCATTGCTCAGTGAGCTAAAAAACTGAATGGCATTGTATCGCTGTACAATGGCTGTGTACAAGTACTGCGATGTAGAAGTCTGTAACAATGGCCACCGATGCTTTCATTGACAAAACCTTGTTTCACTTCACAATAACGTGGAAAAAATATGGTGTTTTGTTTACTAGACGGAGTCGTGAACTGTTCCATCCATCGGAAAACACGCACACGTACGTGGGTAAGGCCGAGGGCAATCTCTCGTTCTGTTTCAATGCATTCGCTGTCCTCGTTTCAATCTGTAATGCATCATCATAGCCGACATTTGCTTAACTTCAACTGCATACACTATTAATAGTGATGTTAAGCTCTCAAATCAATGTAATGGTCAGTTAGAAAGTCAACGGAGCTCGTGACTCACTGACGTCGCCAGTATTCGGCCAATGACCTACTTCCCTGCCGTAGACTCGCACCTCGCACTACATTCAGTACTTACTGTATGTCTACCTGCAGACACCTCGTGGCTAGCCAACACAACTTCTCGTCTAGTCAATTATTTACTTGCCTATTTAAGATTTCAACAAATAACAATCACCTTCTTGAACTAACATCAACGTGTTTTTCTATTTTCGTTGATGATAATACCTAGTACTTACCTAGTTATCTTTTTGTTTAGGTACGTACTATGTATTCATTTTCTTTTATTTACTTGATTACATGCCTTAATTAGGTAGTTCCATAAACTTATAACAATCTTCAGGTTTCGTTCTTGTAACATCAAATTAACAATTTGAAACGCTTGTCCATCATTTATTTCTATAAAAGAAATGTTTTTATATTCCACATTTTACAAAGATTGCATTTTTATTTGGTAAATCAGTTCCATTTCCATTTACGATCCGTTCCAGTAATCAAAATCCAGTAAAACGGCATTATAAATGAGTGCGTGCATTATAAACCGATGGCTTAATTGCGCAACTTCATCCTAACTTGTTTCCAACTGGTAACTAGAAGTAGAAGTTGTTTCAAATTTGTTGTTAACCAGGCCGATACATTGATTTACTTTAAATTTTTAATAAATTAATGAATGTAATTTGAGAGTCACGTGTGTGTTATCTGTACGCGGATGCTTGTTAAATATACAGATAACGACCTCTCCAGACATTTGCGTGCTTACTTTCTGTATAATCTTCAATAATAGGTACATTTTTTTTACTTAACCGTCGTAAATATATCACAATAATTTAACAAACAACTGTTATTCGAAAGGATTTTTACTGAGCTTCCATGAAAATATTCGTTTCGCATGCCTGTCGTAATTCAAGTTTAATTAAAATTAATTTAGTTGGTCCACAAGTTAGTAGGTAAGCTCTCTAAAATTAAATTCTAAACAATAGCGAGGGACTCATTCAATAACATTTTATACTTTCACAAACAAAATAATTGCTTATTGTTTTCGGCATTGGAAGTTTTGGTGCCGAGTACTTCTACTTGTATTGAAGTCACAATGCTCATTAGAGTAGGTAAAGTAAGTAACTGTTAAGAAAATAACAGTAGTTTATATTTGGTAGGTTTTAGTTTAAAATTATTGGTCTTCCTAAATTGGCTTCTTGGCTTCATACGACCTCGGCCACCGCTTATTATTTTATTTCTGCTCGTTTGTGCTTTCTCGGGAACCCTGTTCACAGGAATTCACTTTAGGCTAATTGTTTTTTTTTAAATTAAATCGTCACACTGACATAAGCAGCGAAAAGGTTTCTATGTCATCTATGGCGTCACACTTAATTTTGGAATGCTTAATGGCAAGTCCCAGTTAAATAAATCTGCCGACTAGGGCATTCAAATTACGAATGAATGAAACGTTTTTTATTGCCAAAAAGATTTCGTGTTCTAAAGAGGAAAAACTCATTTGCTTATTTATTAAGTACCTATTCTCGTATATATCGTGGTTTGTAAGTAGCTAAGTACTTATTAACGGATTAGTAAGTTTTAATTGATTTGTATCGAATTTACGACGCAATTTAGTCACAGTTTTACAATCTTTGTAATAAATAATGCATCTTAGTCGTGTGTGTAAAGTATTATCTAAATAAAATTACAATTAAACCTAATTACGAATAAATATCAAAGGTACGCTTATCATTTTGGTAGGCAGTCTCTAGCCATGGGCATTTTATTCTGAAAACTGTTATTTTATTTTTAAGCTTATTTCAAACATTTACGTAGGCAGCTCCGAAAATTACAAGGCAAATTTACTTACTTAACTTACGTTTGTCTGTAATTAGTAAAACAAGGAGGGGGGAGCTTACACATAAAAGGTCTCCTGATAGGATAATTAGGGTCTACTATAGGGTCTGTAGGTAGCATTGCCTAGGTATTTACTTTAGAATTTAAACTGATTAGGTTTCTTAATATATATTTGGACCTTACCGAAGGTAGGTAGAGCTAATAATTGTAGCGCAGAGCTCTTGTAATCCAAATTTATAAATTAAATAAATATGCTCAAGTTAGGTATTTACCTAGGCACGATTGCCCTGGTGTCTAACTAAAGATATTCTTGTAAAGTAGGTAGGTAAATATAGCGCTTTATTTTCGTGCGCTACTTCGATAAAACTTCAGGTTTTCAGTTTTTCGTCATCATTTTCTTTATTTACTAGAATCAATATACCTAGATAAACTAATAAACATCCAGATGAGCAAACTTTAGTTTATATAGGTAGGTTTAAGCTGTATTTTAAGGATATCATTTATTATTTTTCACTTGGCAACAGTAGGTAGGTATATTAATCTCTGATCGATCAGAGTGGTGGGTGAATATAAACAAATACTTATTTTATTATAAAGGTAGGGTTAAGCCTAATTAGCCTATATTTAGACCGTAGAGCTTAAGCAGAGTTTAGCAAACAAGCTTATCAAGCCATTTATTTTAGTGTAGGTAAGAAGGTAACCTTATAGGAAACTAACTACATATAGAGACAGGGGTAATTATAGCTATTTACGTGTAAAGCGTTATTGATTCGTTTCGCTCACCTCAGTCTTCGTTATTCGATGTCGTGCTAACTTAACGACGGCAAAATTTCCCTTGCCAATGGTCCTCTCGATGTCATAAAAACCCACCCTAATGGGGGTTTTCGCAGGACGATCACGCTCCGCCATTGTAGCTTTAAAATTCCCTGATTTTTAATCGACTTTTAACCATTCCACTATTCTTATAAATGTAGTTAAATTCACAATACATCCATAGCACTAGAGTGTTTATATCCATCGGAGGTTACCCCGCACACTTTACTCTCAGTGGTTACTTGATTGATTACAATAATATTATAAGTATATCCTCTAATAGGTACCACACATTTATGTTTATTACGACGAACAACGCATTCACGCATTACATTAGGTATTATTCATACCCTGAAGTAAATAGGCATTATCAAAGGTACTGCAATACGCGTCTCAGTAAAACCACGAAGACGAAGAGTCTTCGAGTCGAAACGTAGGTTCGAACGCGCACTACAATCAGTTCTAGTAAACACGGCAGGATTTGTGTACAAAAAATATTTACAGTGATTAAATTTCGCGTATAGGCGGCGTGCGCGTATAAAAATATTGGGAGCACGTCACGCCGCCGCCTCGCCGGCTGTCAACCGGGTACTGAACTCGGTTCGGGCGCCCGAGCGCAGTCGATTGAGTTGAACACTCTCGCACAACGTCGGCACGAACGGCGGGCAGCGTACGTAAGTACGACGGGTGGTACATCCAGCCAGCTGCGAGCGTCGAGCGGCGAGGCGACCAACGCTACCTGAAGCCGCTACACGCTTTCAGCCGCTCTCCGCCCGCCCCGCCATATTGGTTCTCTCTTTCATGACGTCAACTCCATACTTATAACATAGCTCTACCCACTCTACTCGTGCTCTACCGCTGAAAACTGACTGAACGTACCCACCCACGTATGTCAACCTAGGTCGTCAAGTACATAATCATGGATTCTCATTATTCAGGCAACTCTCATGTATCAATCAACAAACTCATGTACAATCAGCAAAGTTGGCGAACGATATTACTCGTATATTGGAAGTTTGCACGTTCGATAGTATCGCCAAAAGATAGACTGATTGATCATTGTTGAACCAAAGCTAAGTATACCTATACTGTTTTTATTTATGGAATATTTTGCAACAATATAGAATAAACGTTAAAAATAAACAACGAGATATGTATGAGGTTTATTTAACTAGACAAGAGTAATTACCTACTATTAATACGCTAGGAATAAGAAATGGTTGTATGAAAATAACTAAAAATCTCTAACTCATAATTATTACATATCTCGTTTAGAATCAATCACCTAATTAGCTTGTATTTACTTAGGTTTATGGAAACGATGCAAACATTACCAACCATTACCAATACCATGTCCTGTATAGCAAGTTAGTAACTTTTAATGGCCTGGCTTTCATCATGGTATCATTGTGACCAAATCAACGTTGGTTTATGAGACAAAATATGTGCATTGACTTGACTTGACTGCCATTTGCCGAATTGAATAACACCACGGAAGCCTATTAATAACATGGGTTTCATCAATGGTCAGCAGTTGCGCCAGACTTCATGACTTCATCGATCTCCTAAAACCAACTTCCATCGGGAAATTCGGGAAAGTTAAAAACTATGGAATACTATTCGTACCCTTGAAATGGAAGGTTTTTTTTATTCTGGCATCACAGTAATGAACTGGTAGATTTTTTATACCGACCACTGGCAATATTGTTCATAGACCCCAAGATAATCCATAGACGATTAAAGTATAATTTTGATAAAGTTAGGCATACTATATGTCTTTCTCCCTCATATCTCGTTATTTAGACTGAATAACCTATACCTTTTCATGCTAAGAAAGCCTACATTTTACTAGGTCAGACGTGAAACATCAAAGTTATTTTTTTGCAATGTGATTTTGGTGGAAGATATTGGGCCTCGAAAAAGTGGCTAATTTTCAATAGGTGTTTTATTAGTTCTTACTAATTTCATATATATTTCAAAGAATATATTTAAGTTTGTTTTACAAAGCCAATAGTCATAATTTATTGTAAATTTGATAGCAAAATACAACTTTACATTTACCAAGATGTCGGTGGTAATCTTCTACAATTTTGACAAGAAAAAGATGCAAGTATCACCCTAAAAGCTCTTTTGGATACAAATGAACTTATAATAATTCGATTGTGTAAATAATATAGATAGAGAATCGCTATTATGAACCAAGTAGTCGACGAGAATTTTCAGAAAATCAAGTGCAGTCAAGTAAGTACGAATATGAAAAACAAAAGTAAAAAGGCCAAAGATCGTTCCGAATCGAAGGATGATATAAGTATATCGAATCAAGAAACATTGAGTGAAACATTAGCTAATACTCTTCATATTAAAAACATCAGTAGTAATTTAACTAATGGTACAAACGATCACTCTAACGAGGGAAGTTCTGTAGCATGCGACGAGGATACCAGAGCACAAAGCGGAGCCCCGAGTCATGTAAATAATGTACAGTGTAGTGAGGAGCCGACGGCGGAGGAGGCCAAGGACACCACAGCTCAACATGCAATCAACTGCATCATAGATGATGCCTTAGAATCCCTCGAAAATGCTCTCAATAAACGTGAACAGTCTCCACAAGATGACATAGAGATTATTGCCTATGAATCTGAACTGCAAATGCCTGAAATCATGAGACTTATACAGAAAGATTTATCAGAACCTTATTCTATCTATACATATAGATATTTTATACACAACTGGCCTAAGCTCTGTTTCCTGGCCACTCATGAGGGAAAGTGCATTGGTGCCATCGTTTGTAAGTTAGATATGCATCGCAATGTTGTTAAGAGAGGGTACATTGCTATGTTAGCTGTTGATGAAAAGTACAGAAGTAGGAAAATTGGATCTCGACTTGCTAGGAAAGCAATAAAAGTAAGCATCAAATAAATGGGTGATATATTTAAATTCCATGGGAATGAAATTGTTAATTTATTGTTTGTTTGCAGGCCATGATAAATGACAATGCTGATGAAGTAGTACTAGAAACTGAAATCACAAACAAGCCAGCCCTGAGGCTTTATGAAAACCTTGGTTTTGTGAGAGATAAACGCTTATTTCGGTACTATCTTAATGGCGTAGATGCATTGCGATTGAAACTTTGGCTAAGGTGAAATATGTAGATAAAAATGGAGGAATTCTCAATGTTGTGTTATTATCACAATGGCTATGTTAGCCTCAGGAATTTTGTTATGTGAACTATTCACCACTCACGAGGATTTAGCCAAATATATAGTTTGTTTCAATTATTTTTAGTCATGTGATATGTTTTATTATACCTAATTTATGTGTTAAAATTGTTAATATGAAAATGTTTTCACCAATTCTTTTATCTTGACTTTAAGATTATAATTTTATATCCATACTAAATACACAACTTGAAGAATTATGTAGTCACTGTTTTTGTTTTCCCCACAACCAAACATATGGATACTATTACTAATGAACACACTATATTTTTAAATTTGTATATTAATAAACTTATCTGAAAATACTTTGTTTTCATATAACACTCTCCATGTTGTTAAGTTCTTTGATTCATCATAATATCATGGTAAACACATAAATAACTTTCCAAACTAGTAGTTGTAAACCCTATTATTATAATTAATAATAAAGTCAATACATTGGGTACAAATAATTTATTATTCACACATTCTTAAAATGTAAAAGTAGCGGTATTAGTTGATGCTCCGTCATAAATAAATGTGTTGTTCACTGGCTTGTACTGTCTGGTGACAAGTTTGATTGCTTCATGTGCCACGCAGCCACCCAGGAAGGCAGAGATACTATGCATTTCTGCACCACCATAACGGCACATTTCATGAATGTGATCATCCTTGGAGAAAGGTAAACAGGATATATCACTAAGAAGTTTTGTGACACAAGTTTTCAACTTGGTAATGTCACCTTCAGGTTCCCAATCACCAGGAGCCCTACAGTATTCCGATTGGAATATTTCCGAAGCTCGCAGTAAAATATAATGCACCATCATCGCATCGGGTTCTTCAAGATGTCTTGAAATATATGAAGCTACGGAACTTCCCAGTTGATACTCGGCAGCAATACTGGATCCTTTAATTAAACATAAATCATGTGCATGTCTACAGAATAACTTGACTTCACTCTCACTTATATTATCACAATGGAGGTGTGATAGTATTTGTTGTACTTTTCTATAAACTACTTCTGCATCCATGACGGCTTGGGCTCTGTAAATGTTTTGTAATCTAACGAAATGGTCTGTGGATGCGGTCATGTCAGGTAGAACTCCTCTGATTGGCAACTTCCCTTTGCCCTCTGCCTCGATGAACCCTCTCAATGCCGCACACATGATCCAGAATGAAGAACTATCTTTAGTTAAGTTAGTGGCAGCACTGCTGTATAAAAGCTCTTGAATTTGAACAGGTAGAAATGTAGGCGTAATTGCAGTATTTACAGCTCTGAGTGCTTCTTCAAAATTCTCCTCATTAATTGGAACTCCATTTTCATCCTTTCTGATAAACTCTTGAATTATGTCTTTGATTTCATTCTTCTCCTTTCTGCTCATTGGCCAAGACTTTGGATGAGTAATCTGCCATTTCTGTACTGCTTTATACAAGATTACTATCCAGGGTATATGGCCATGGTCCTTCAGATCTACAGCTTCAATATCAATAGATTCCAGATAGTCCAATAGAGCTTGGAATGGAACATCCAAACGCAGATCTGTTTGCTCATTATCAGGGTGATTTTCTATTACAGCATGTTCTTTAATTTGAATTCTAAACGAACCCAAGAAGCCTACCGATCTACATTGTATAAGAGGAACATTAATATCCCATAAATGTTGAGCCAGATCTTGAATAGTTTTTTCACCAATAGCAGTTGTAATCACAAGACTGAATGACTTGAAAAAGTCGGGGTTTTCCTTCAAAATTTGATCTGGAGGTTCAAGGACTACATGCCCTTGGACTGCAGGATTCAATTCAGAAATAAGTCTGAGTGCTTCAGAACCTCTGTTCAATCCCTTGCTGGAGCATTCTAGGAAGAAGTTACTCCCAATGTCGTCATCTGTAACGGTTTTATCGTCTATTATAGTGATAGCTCCCACGCCGGGCAGGACGATCGATTTCAAAATTTCTGTGCCTAAAGCAGTAGCATTTATCAAACAAATGTGTCCACTTTCAAGAGCGCTTTGCCCATGATCACCCCAAAGTCGTAATTGGCGATCATATTGTTTAGTCTTTTCACTTTGTTCAGGCGATTTAGGAGACGGAGATGCCATAACTATTGTAAATATTACGAGAATACAATATATGATAATTTATAATCACAATAATTAACAATGTAATCCGGCTTTTTTGAACTTTTTCTAATAAAGTAAGTTAAAGAGCCGAGGCCGACTGCCGAGCCGAGCCCAAGGACAAAACATTTAACACCAAAATTGACACTGACAGTGACATTTATTGACGTCACTTATATGTGGAAAAGTTGCATTTACACGATAGTAGTCCAGTTACTTTCCTAATGTATTTTTTACTACATATTATTAATTTTAATACATACCGTCTGTGCATACTGTGGTGCATACCACAGACTGGGACATACCGTAATTTTTTTGTCACAATATTTGTCATAAGTCAACCATCATGGAGCACCATATTTTTGTCAAAGAGTATAGAAATATAGAAGACACCAGCACCACACATCGAAGTTCTAATTCGTTTTATTCGTTCGAACATAACATTAACATAATTTTTAAGTTTTCTGAGAGAGAGTACTCAGTCCTATCCTAGACGTCATCCGATACTCTAATAATATGACATTACGGATCATAATAAATGTTCTCAATCTGTTTTCTTTCATTTGCATTTGGTAACTAGGAATTCAGTGTCACTTATAGTTGGATTTATTGGTGACAGACACCACTGGAAACAGGACACTATCTATAGCTCACGACCTATGCCACTTCTCCATTGGTATCGAATAGTATCGATCATTATATCGAGTGCACACGAAACAGTGACTGAATCGAGTGACTTACTCTTTGACCGGGCCAAAGAAAAGAAAGATTAATCAAAATCATAAATAAAAGAGCACGTAGGTATATATTGGGGTTTAGAAAAGTAAATTTTTCGGGAAACGTAAATGACCAAGAAGTAGTATTTTTGTTTACAATAGAGTTTTCATGTGAGATAAAAATCTTAAGTTGTTGTTGTATCTTGTATTTTACTTATTGGAAGAGTGGTTCTTGTTTTCAATACTTTTTATGTATTATTTGAAGCTATTGTGAAATGGTAAAAAGCAAATATAGAACGAATGTGTATGGAAATGAATTTACAAACACTTTTTCAGGATTTTAATCCTAGGTAAATATTGTAAATTGAAAGTAGTTGTTAGTGAAGGTAAACGAATGTGTAAATAAAAATGTTTGACATTCACAGCAAGTTCGTAGTGCACAGCTGTTTGTTAATATTTACGGCGTTGCTAGCCTTAAAGCTAGATAATACCATAACATGGTCGTACTGGGCTGTCTTCGCTCCAATATGGATATGGAAATTTCTTGTGGTCCTTGGGGCCACAGTGGGAACTTACGTGTGGTGGCAATATCCCCACTTTAGGTAAGTCACTTGTTATTAGAACTTTATCTTAAATAGGTCATCTAGATATGGCTCAATTATTATAAATATTTATACCATGCAAACATAATGAGTACATTAGAATATATAATAATATTGCAAAATTGTTTTAATTTGTTGTTATTCATTCTAGATTGGAAGGTGAAGCCTACATCCACTACAAGGCTATGCTGATAAGTCTGGCCATACATCTGATTCTGCTCATGTTTGAATTGCTCGTATGTGATCAACTGACTTTGGGACGTCACCTATGGATACTTGTGTTCATACCCCTAATATTCATCAGTATAGTCTCGATTGCTATCTGTATATGGTCAGTTAAACATGACCGTAGTTACGAGGTATGTGTAAACCAATTTGTTACAATACTTACTAAAATATTACATTGCATACAAAATTAATTTGACTATGTAGGTAGGTAGTGTCTGAGTTGGGCTGCAGGGGAGCCATAGGCACACCTGTGGTCGTTGGTCAGCATCAGGCCACAGTTTAGGATTACTGTTTTAAAGAATACCTTAAGATGGCGGTTATAAAAAATACCACAGTTATTTATAGAGATTTTATAAAAAAAATAGTTACAGAACATAATAAGGGCCTTATTCACAAACACTTATCTATAGCTAATCTATCAAATGGTTTATCCCTTTCCGACATAAGGTATTTGCCAAAGAGCGAGAGACAAAACACTTTAAAACAGTCATTATACTAAATGAAACAGGTCTGTATCGCGTTAGATTATTTAGCATATTTTACTAAAATACGTACCCGACGTTACATAAATACGCTAAATAATCTAACGCGATACAGACCCGTTTCATTTAGTATAATGAGTGCAAATCGTGTGAGTTTAAAAAGTATACTTTAAAACAGTGTTTAAATTAAATATTGTATATGAATAAGGCGGTAAGTAATCAAACCAATCTCAATGTACAAGTTTTAGAAAAATAACTGATTAAGCCTTTTATTTAACTTAGAAATATTGTCTGAACACTAACATTTTATATTCTATTTTTTTTGGATTGGCACAAAATGTGGACCAATGTCGTCGCCGAAGCCGAAGACGATTGCTCCTGAAGAGGAAATTTTTTTAGTGATTTTATTTCATTCTTACCCTATCTCTAAACCTTTTTCCTCTTCAGAAGCAATCGTCTTCGGCTGGAAAATTGACGACATTTAACCACATTTTGTGCCACTCCAAAAAAATAGATTATACACTAAGTAAGTTTGTGTAAGTGTTTTACTGTGACTGTGTTTGTGTGAGCAATAACTAAATTTATTAACTTACTATGTGTAATGTGTTACAGTTGGAGTTATTCTGTGCCGTGAACATTCTGCAGTTCATATTCTTGGCTCTGAAGCTAGATGACTTCATCAACTGGACTTGGGAGGTTGTGTTTGTGCCGTTGTGGATACTGATGTGTCTCAGTTTGGTTGGTCAGTATTATCAATATCCGTTAAATTTATATGTTACGAGATTATATAGTTAAAATTATCTGTGTATCATGTAGTTACTTGTCAAAATGTAATTTACTCTGTCCTATATAAGAAAGAAGCAATAGGTACTTTTATTTTTTACATATCTTTACTTAGTACAAAGTACCTACTTAAGGTAAGAAAAATTAAATAATGCCTTATCTTCTTTACTCTTATTGATTCATAGACTTGTCCTGTAGTGAGATCTTGCCAATATTTTATATCACTTGACTCTTTTGAGCCTTTGACTGTTAGTGTAAATCCTACTAATATTATGAATGAGAAAGTTTGGATTTATGTATGTTATGTATGTTTGTTACTCTTTCACGAAAAAACTACTGAAGGGATTTGGATGAAATTTTACAGTACAGATGAAATATATCAGAATAACACACGGGATACATTTTATCCCGAAGTTCCTGTGGGAAAGGGTACAAAGCGGGGCTCATCAAATCATAAACCATCTATCCAAATAAATAGTACCACTAATTAGATCTTTGTCTTACAGGTGTATTATACAGTATAATATTTGCGGGGATATTGCTTCGGACACCTGAAGTCAATATGCAACAGAGACGGACTAGTTTCAATTCGGCCCTCGCTTACACATTCACTGTTGTGCCCATTTTGGTGTTTCAGGTTTGTTTGTTTTACTATGATCTATATAAAAAAGGGCGATAGTATTCGATTACATGATATTTTAATAAGTAAAATTTTGACACCAAAAATCTAATTTAGTCAATATACCGATGATATAGATTAGTTAGTCTGATCCAAGTCAGACATATAACATACTATGCTCTTTCACTCCTTCCCAGAATTAATAACTCATAGACTGTCTCATAAATGTTATAAAATTAATTTTACAAATCCAATAGTAGTTGTAGAAATTAGGTCATGCAAAGTTAAAAGGAATTTTTAAATTTGTTTTATGATGGAAGCGCCCAGCAGTTTTATTACCCATAAAAGTGGTAATTCACTTTTGTGAGTTTGTTCTATTGGTATATAAAAAGAAACCAAAAGCCATAATTCACTGTTTATTAGTGAAATTAGATAAGTTGATTTTAAAATTGTATAGACTTAGACAGATATTCTGTAACATATTACAGGTGCTTCTAACAAACAAATTGGATGACGGACTGTATCTCCCGTACGTGGTTGTTGTGAGTCCTTTGTTCATGAGCTATGCCACACTCATTTTAATGTCCTTCAGCTCAAAGGGAGGCAATAAATGTAAGTATACTGAAACAGAGATATTTATTAGTAAGTATTACATTAGATACATTGTAAGTGCGATGAGATGCCTTTGATCAGCAGCTACTTCTTGCTACTGATAAGTAAGTAAGTATTAGCCTGTAATGTCCCACTGCTGGGCAAAGGCTTCTCATCTCACTGAAGATATCAGTACAGTGAGGAGGATTAGGCATAATCACCACGCTTACCTGATAATAAAACACATAAAAGGGACACAACTCTGACGTCCAATTCCGTGGAATAACTAACAAGTACTATCATGTACAAGGTTTATACTATCAAGAATATACTTCGTTTCAGGGTGGTTTGGAATCAGAAAGGATTTCTGTCAGTTTCTACTGTCAGTGTTTCCGTTATTACAAGAATACGCGAACATTGCGTACAATAATAACGTGACTCGCGGGTCGAACGCCGTGCCCACGGAACCGATCAGCCAGGAGCCGTACAGAGACGAGGAAACACATAAAAAAGTGAAGGAAAAGAAATCGAACAAGAGTCAAAAGAAAAACGAAGCTATGAAGCCAGTCGTACCGATCACTACGATCGACATGCCTGACTGAATGGAGGCGTCGTTACAGGAATATGTGCTAAATTGTGTGTTCACTTAGATATCTTTGTACATAAAAAGCTTCTCAATAATAATGAAGCAATATTTAATGTTGTTAAGTTTGATAGGTACTGTTTATTTCGAGCGGTAGTATTAGTTTGTGATAAAAATTACATTATTGGTTTAAGTTTTAATTGTAAATATTAGGATTGTTTAGAATGAATATATATTTAATTTGGGTGTAAACAAAATACTGATGATTAAAATAAATATCTAGAATCAATGCAAGTACTAATGAATTTTAACTGAGTGAATGATAGCACAACATAATCAATTGTTATATTTTTAACTAGCACACCCCATCGCTTAGGTTAATTAAGATTTCCCTCAGTAAATTCGGGATATAAATTACTCAAACTATCCTCTTGAATTACTCTATCTGTTGATGAAAACCGCAATCAATGGCATAATTTTTGAACGCTTACATACAGACAGACAAACGAAGCGGAGACAGACAGACACTATTTGTTTTATAAATACAAGAAAAATATTTAATTTTTAAAGTACAGTGGCTCTTAAAATTACTTTTAAAACAGCGTTCCATTAGTAAGTTATATTTTAGCGTTCAATCGATTTCAAAATATATTGAATTTATATTGATATAAAGGACTTAAATAGGATAATAATTCTTCGCCCGAGTCCCAATTGTAACTTGTAAAATGTAAGTAGATCATGAACAAAATAGCGAAAAATGATTAGCATGTTAAGGAATGAATAGTTAGTATTTTTAAATTGTAAATTGTTTTTATTGGCTGACTTTGGAAGGGTAATAGATAATGTTATTATTTTAATAATATCAAGTAAAATTAAGTTTCAAATCATACTTTTGTGCCATTTCATAATCAGCCAGTGAAGTAAGTTTAAGTTAAGTTTTATTTTATTATTTTACCTGCTTTGTGCCTGTTCCCTTGGGAGTTTCGGGATACAAATATCCTGTTTGTTACCTTATTGAATGTGGCTATCCAATACAAAAAGAATTATCTAAATCGGATTGCTTGTTTATGAGATTCGATTAGCTTTCAAACAAAACAAAAAGTGAAACTCTTCTGCTTTATATATTATTATAGATATACAGATTAGTATATAGATTGGTTTCAGCTAATTACTACTTTTAAATTAGTAAATATTATATTGTGTGAGTTTTAGAAAGCATGCGACATTTTTGTTGTATCACAGGTGCTAATGATATACTTTAAAGCAATGATATATTTTATATATGTTTGAATTCGATTATGTTTTTAATGTATTTCTTTGTACCTATGTATTTTATTTGAATATCTAACTTATATCTAAAGTCACATAATAACATATTTTTAAAAATATTTTTCATTATTTGTAACTTAATATTTCGCAATTCAGTGACACTCATAGGCATGTATTTTACATAATTTACTTCGTTCGTTATTCATCTCATCAGTAGGTTAATAAAAGTGTTTCTGGACCATCGGATATCTGGTATAAGTAGAGCTCTGTTAGAGTGTTAGTTGTATGGAGGCGGAGTTTAAGTAATGTTGGTTTATTGGGCTCGATGTTCGCATTCGCTGCTTCTCGCCCGTGCCACGGCTAAGGGGGGTGATTCTCACGAAAACCCACGCATTCTCCATTGCAACATCGTAACATCTCCTTTTCACCAAACCACACCGAAAATTCATTATCAACAACTATGACGAATCCCAAGGTACCGAAATTACTAAACAGTTACTACAAGCAACACTGTATTCTATACCTAGTTTACCAAACATTTACTATGTGCATTCTAAAACAAATCCAACATAACTTGAACTCAACCTTCATACAACTACCACTCAAAAGAGCTCTACTTATAGCAGACATTCGGTGGTCCAGGAACGCTGTTATTAAGCTTATCTTATATAAGTACTTATTGGATCTTCTGTAAACATTACTGAAAAACATGTTTCAACTAAGAACCTGTCTAAAATACGTTGAAAATAACATTATATATATGTTAATATTTATAAATAAGAACTCACTATTAATACCCCTCTTTTGCGTTGGGTATAGAAAAATCATACCTTTCTCAGTTCTATATTTTTCTTCTATCAAATATTTAACATTGTCCATGTCAATCTACTATAATTTTCCCTATATTACACCAAAATAAGCCCAAGTTTCGTGTAACACGTTAATAGCGTATCGTGTTAAATTATTCAGCAATTTGTCTGTTTCGTGACGAATATTGCCCAATAAACGCGGGTAAACACATAAACACGCGGTGTATTCGTATGATTTATTTTATTTGCGCCGGTGTCATACGGTGTAACTGCGGCCCCGAAGGGTTCGTTTCCATAGGAGGTGGAACGGAGCGGTGCGGACATTGACCAATCACAATGCATTACCAAGTTATTTTGACAGTTCTACAATTGTGTGCAAAATAGGTTTAACTTTATTTGAATAACTTGAGAGTAAATTATCCCATTATGGCGCAATAATTTGTAACTAAATTACACATATCAAATTATAATAAGAACTACTTTGGGTTAACAACAATTTTTTTTATCATGCCATCTTTAATTACATTTCATTCTATATATGTATATAACTACATTACATACCTTTATATTAGTAATATCACAAAATATGCTTATTACTTAATTTTAACATTAATTGTGAATGTTATAGTGTTCCAGTACAACATATCGCACTAGTTTTAGCCCTCCACATTTCACGTTTGTTATTCATAAATTCAAAACTAAATACAGGGCGTTAACATTAAAATTTTGTTACTGTGATATTTCTCTTCCTATTTGTCGCAATTCGCTGTTTAATTTACATATTTGTTAGTTTATGTTGTTTCAATTAAATCTACTAACTGTAAATATAAATGTATTGTTTTATTTTTTTGGTCTTAAAATAAGGACCAAACATGACCAAAACTAAGCTATTATTGTAATGTCACTATACAAATGGTAAAATCATGTTAAGATAAGCGACCGATAGTTACTCATTCACTTCTAGAGGTCTATGATCGCTCTGTAGACCTGTATCTTTAACAATACCGAAACCAGAGGTAAATGAGTAACTGACTGTAAAATAAGCGAAGGTATTAAAATAGATATTTTATATTAAACTAGCTGCGCCCCGCGGTTTCACTCGCGTTGTACCCGTTCCCGCGGGAATTTCGGGATGAAAAATAGATGTTGGCCGATTCTCAGACCTACTCAATATACTCACAAAATTTCATGAGAATCGGTCGAGCCGTTTCGGAGGAGTACGCGAACGAACACTGTGACACGAGAATTTTATACCTATATATAAGATATCGCGATTATACTAGTCTGTCTTTATTTAGACTATGTCATTATTTTACTAGTTTATGCAAGTGACTCTTGAGGCACCTATTGCCCTGTTCATTTACAATAGACTACAAAGGCAACATACAACGTAACTTGCAGTAGCGAAACTTTATTCATATGGGTAGTGTTGTTAAAACTTGTAGATAACTTTCTTGGTCGACTGTAGATACCTACATTCAAAACTAGTATCATTGCCTATCGTGTTAGCATGTGTTAGATAATGTGATTTGTGGGTAACCACATAAATAGGATAGTAGCATAATTAAGCTCCAGTTAATGTGTTAAGTAGAGTAGTTACATAATTTAACGCTTGACGAGGTCATAGTTTATTGGGTGGAGTTTCCTTGACCCGTCGCGCTGTGTCGCGGCCGCCAGGGCGATGCCGGCATCGATTTAATAACCGCACTTTATCATCCGATGGTAATGTAGACGGTGATTCGTGACTTTATATATTGGTTTTTATTAGGGTTTACGAAAATCAAGTACCTATAGTATGAAGTTAACGATTTAAAACTTGGTTGTGTAACGCTGCATATCTTACTGTATACTCGTACACATATTATCATATGGGCAGCAGATCATAAAACATTTGGAGATTTTGCAAATTGACTCATCAAATTCGGAAATGAACCTATAGCCTGCCTTCAGGCACTTTTCAATTTCCATGAAATCAACTCTTGAAAACTATCATTAATAGCAATAAAATCAAGGTTACGGTTAAACAGCAGTAAAAAGTTTTATGATGAGTAATTTCGAAGTTGTCCTACAACAATTTAGACGCGGGCTCGGTCGCATGGTACGGACGGCTCCCGGCATCGATTTTACGAAACACAACACTACCCTAAAATGCAGTTGTTTAGTCGCTAACATGACTTACAAGAGATAGCAGGCTGAAGCACCCTGGGTCGTCCTCGGTGGGATATTTACAATGATTTCGAGTGGATCCGTGAAGAAATGGATCAGCGAAGAGACTGGGGAGGAAGAAGAGCTTTTCAGCCATTGCAGGGAAATGGAACTGGTCTGTTACGGAGTCACCAGAGTGGTCGTCGACGCGGACAATAAGTGGAAAGGAGCCAAGGAGCGGGACCACCATCTGTCACTGTCGAACCGGAAATATATAATGGAACTAGTGAATATACAGGTGAGTTGTCTGTTAGTGCCAACAGGTGTTAGGATTCTAGGTTCCATTCAATGTTCTTTGCTTTTGTCGAGTTCTTTTTCGATTTTATTGACTTTATAAACGAACTGCCTCGTCATTCAGTTATTATAACATTCGTTAAGAATAGTGGATACTCGCAAATAATTGGGGTTTCCAGACTTTAATGTGTTTGAATACTGTAGGTACTAACATTTTCTAGATCCATTGTATACTTATTAGTACTTGACTTAAATGATGAAATTGCATACCTTTTTGTTAAGTGTTTATCAATAATTTTACAGGTATTAGATCAAATAATAGAATATTTATCGAAACTAGTGAAGTCTTTTTACAAGTTGAATCCCAAACTGGCTCGTTTGAAGAAGGAGAACGGCTTGGTCCGTAGTAAGCACGACCATATCTTCGATAAGCTGTGCGGCGCCAGGTTCATAATGCTGCAGGCGATACATGGGCTCATCGTTACGATACTGAACACCTGTCTTCATAGAGAAGACTCGAGGAAAATGATTGAGTCGAGTCTCAGGTATGTACACATTTATTTTATAAAAAAATTAGAGGCCCTTTTCATAAACGCTTATTACCAGTATTTTTTCCGACATACTATTTTCGAATGAGCGAATGAGACAGAGAGTGTTTATAAATAAGACGATAGGAGTCTACAAGTGGATTGGATCCAAATTGTGACTAACATTGCTACCTCCCAATTTCATTCCATGACTGGGTGGAATCAAATTAAGAACTAGAACTAAGATTTTTATGTGGAGTAAATCCCAAGACCTGGACCGTGATCGTAATTTTAGGGGGGATTATGGGGTCTGGAACAAATCCTCCTTAGCATAAGTAAACCACTGAAACTAACCCTGCCCCGACGCCAAAGCCAAAGCCAAAGCAAAGGATTCACCTATAGCAACTACTTTCACCAAATCTTATTTCCTACTAACCCCGTAGTTTGGGGGTAAAGATTATCCTTAAATTTCACATTTCCTTGTCGTTAGAACCAGATATAAATAAAAACTTTATTGAAATATCCTAACCATCGTTTCCAGTTTAGTAAGTACCTACAACCAGCTGTTGGGGCTGAGCTACAAGAAGTTCGTGGCCAAGTTCAACATCGGCAGCAACACGTACCCGAGTACAATCAGTGAAACCAAGACCATTACACTCACTAAGATAGTACAGGTACGTTAGATCTTCTTTTTACTGCTCTATCTATTCTGTTTCACTTCTTTTGTATCTTTTGTCGTAGGTATATCGTATGTCGTAGATCGTAAGTGCAGAACACTTACGATCACAAAGTGTTGCCACCTGGTGGCGCCACCAAGAAAATGTATACAATCTTTCTTCTTAGGAGTCCTAAAAATCTGAAAAATCCTAAGATTAAATGAAATGCACGTATGGTGCCTAACGTATATATCAGCTTGGATGCGCAACGTATTTGTAAATTATTGTCTAATATAAAAAATATATAAATAAACCATTCTCTAACGTTCACTAGCTAGCAATTTAGTATTAAATCTAGACTCTAGTCTAGTCTTGTCTAGATTCTAGACAAACAAATGTGTGGCTAACCTACATTCGTACATAACATTTATAATTCCCCAATAAAGAAATAACTCGAACCAAATTTAGGATAAAATAAATTCATATTTACTTTTCGGTTGCTATTACACGATATATATGGTGGCATGTCACGGAATTCTGTTTTGTTGTAACGCTTTGTTATGAGGGGTGAGCGGTGCCGATAAATCTATGATTTTGTGAATGTTATCAATGTAATATTTCGCGGTGCTATCGAATATTCATGCAGTGAAAGTATTGCGAGCCTTGAACTGTTGACACGGCCTCTGTAGAAGTGGCCTTCTACGTTGGATGAGGGCGCCGCTGATATCGTATCCTAGTTTGGTAAAAGAAAGTAATAGATTTTCTGTCGATCTTGTAGATGTATAGCTATGTTTAATTCCATCTATACTTATATTATAAATAGGTAATATTTGTTTGTTTGTTTGTATGTTCGAGGTAATCTCCGGAATTATAAATCCGATTATAATAATTTATTTTTGTAATAGATAGCCACATTCCACGGGAAGGTTATAGGCTATGTTTCATCCCGAAATTCCTACGGGAACAGGCACAACGCGGGTAAAACCGCGGGGCGCTGCTAGTTGTAAATAAACCAAGATGATAAAGTTTTACAAAGTATTTTTTAACTGTTCTCTCTAAAGCTACTTATGCCACTGCCTCATTAGGCAGTAAGCCTATAATTAATAAGAATAAGAAGAATAAATATATCCGGACAAATTCACTCACGGTGAATTAGACCCAAACTAAGCTCTAAGCTTGTATTATAGAAGCTAACTCACTGATAATTAATATGACCAACATACAAATATATCTCGCTTATAATTAACTGTAAGTAGGTATAGAAATTATTGATTCAATTGCAGATATTAGCAAAGAGTCGAGCTGAGGTAAACTGCCAACGTCTTATCAACTGCCTCGTGACTGCGTACTCCCCCGAAGATAATTCCGACAACAATTCCAACGCAAGTAGTACGGGAAGCTTAGAGATATATCAGTAAGTACCGACTATTTGGACTATTTGGATGGACGGATTTGGACGAAACTTTACAGTAGTATAGGTTATAATATCAGAATAACACATGGGATACATTTTATCGCAAAATTCCCGCGGGAACGGGTACAATGCGAGTAACACCGCGGGGCGCGTCTAGTTTTGTTATATATTCACTCACTTGCCCCAATCCGACGTATCTATTTTTACTTACCATTGTAATTATGACAAGCATGACAAGCCCGTTGGCACAGTGGCAGTGAGAGCGCTTACTGTGTCAGGGGTTGCGGGTTCGATCCCCGCCCGGAGTCAACAATATGTGAAGACATAGTTGTTGGCGACGACGTCTGGGTGTCAATTATATATTCTTATAAAGTATTTGTGTATGTATATGTAGTAGTATCAGTTAGTTAGATAACACAAGCTTAGAGCTTACTTTGGGTCTAATTAACCGTGTGTGAATTTGTCCAAGTATTTATTTATATTTATTTATTATCTATCTTGCTAATGACACATTTTGAAAGTATTGTCTGCTGAAGTTATCTGTTCGCTTTAAAAAAAAATCAGATAAATCTCGTTTGACATCAAATAAAAACGATCGATGTTATTTTAAAATCGTTAAATCCTAAAATGAAAGTGAAAAACACTTTTACTGAAAACACTATCATATCATATTTTAAAAAAAAACATGTCTTTCCCAGTACTCTAACGAAACACATAACACCCCCCGCATCAGCACCCCGCGAGATGTCGGTCGAGAAACGTCGCGAAGCGTTCATAGAAAACAAGAAGAACAAGATGAAACAAGCGAAGAGCCTCATTGAGCTGAAGAACGACACCAACAAGAAGCTGAACGACCTGCTCAGCGGACAGAACTCGGACACCGACGTGCCGTACACCTCGCTACTCACCAACGAGTGTCTGTTGGACAATATATTGAATAGTGACGGTAAGAGGGGAATAATTCGAACAAATCATATCTGTTATCATAGTCGACAATTCCGTCTCTTTAGTATCCAAAATCAGGCGTTATGGGCCAAGGTTCTTCTATGTACCGCTCGTGGCGTAGTTAACTCATTGAGATTGTTAAGCAACGTGCAGGTAGCAACGTAGGGGCCGCCCTACTTGGATGGGTGGCCGATAGTGGAATTTCTGTCTGAGCGCTATCGTGCTTTGGAGGGCAAGGTAAATTGTCGGTCCCGGTTATATCAATCGAAAGACTATGCTGGAGGCTTTTAGGCGGTCTAAAAACTCCAGCATCAGGGTTGACCATTAACCTTCTCCAACTTACTTATGTAGCAAATGTCCCCCCTTAAAATATAGGTGTTTTGGGTGAGCCATTTTACCTAGCAGTGAGACATTGTGTAATGTGTGTAATGTGAGATAGATCCAAATCAGATTGATCATCAAGTACGCTCTCACATCACATCAAGTCGATGATTTATTTACTGTGTTGTTTCAGAAAACGTGAACGGAATTCTTCAAAGCGAAGAAATGTATATTGAAATCCTACTCGACACTGTTGCTAATTTATCACCCAATTTATTAGGACCCGTTGGAGTAAAGAAATTGAAATCAGGTAAGGAGAACTCAATCAATTTGTTAGGGTTTAATTAGCCTTTACAGATAGATCAAAACAGATATAAAATAAAATAAATAAATATACTCGGACAAATTCACACACGGTTAATCAGACCCAAACTAAGCTCTAACTTTGTATTATAGAATCTAACTCACTGATACTACATATACATACACAAATACTTTATAAGGATATGTAATTGACACCCGGACGTCGTCGCCAACAACTATATCTTCATATTTAAATAGTAGTAAAATATTATTTGGTTGTTACTATTTATATTAGACAGCTTTTGGAAATAAACATTTTGTATTTTTGTATATTGTTAACTATGGTCTACCTTATATTTTTCTACTTGCAGGTAGAATACAAGCGAGTAAAAAAGCGGCGCATAAAGTAACGGAGTATTACCAGAACATTCTGTGGGGCGACGTGGGCAGTTGTCTCGAACATATCGTCCTTTGGTGGTCGCCGTATCCTTTAGCTACCAGGTCAGTTCAATATAAAGCTGCAGAGTTTGTTTGTTTGTTTGAACGCGCTAATCTCAAGAACTACTGGCCGGATTCGAAAATTTATTTCAGTGTTGGATAGTCCACTTATCGAGGCTATTTTTCATCTCGAAATTCCTAAGGGAACAGACACTGGACACAAGGCGGGTAAAACCGCGGAGCGCTGCTAGCGAGTTATAAGTAAATATTATAACATTAATCTTATCACACGCAGTTAGGACTTCTTCTATCGTATCAATGGTCTCAACATAAAGTTTAATTATGTACCTACTCACTATAACTCATTCTGCTAGATTTATAGTTACATAGTAAGGAATAACTTGTAAGCATTGAGTTAAAATACGTATACGAGTTAATATACGTATTTAATTTGTTTAAAAATAATTACCATCTTTTGTTATAGATCACCAAATTCAAGTCAAAATCTTAGAGAATGGCTGTTCCAAACTTTTAACGTTAATAGTAAGTATCAATGTAATGGTAATGTTCAATAGGGTATTTCATCGTTATTTTTATTCTTTCATCTTTTTATTTCGTATTCGTTTTTTTTTATTCACTAATTTATTTATCACGTTAGCGACTAAAATCAGTTTTTAAGCTATTGCATAGCTTCTATCGCGGGCCTTGAGCGCGGGGACCAAATCCAAAAATTCCGTAACGAAAAAACCTCACGCTTACCCGATCCGACGGGAAGGAGGTGTGGCTTGAAGGCCGTGCATCGTCTAACGTCGTTTCAGTTCGGCAGTCTTCGACACGGGCGTTGTGTGCGATTGTGTGTTGGGGGTGAGAGAGGGGGTGAGAGAGGGTAGTGAGAGAGGGTGGTGAGAGAGGGGGGTGAGAGAGGGGGGTGAGAGAGGGGGGTGAGAGAAGGTGGTGAGAGAGGGGGTGAGAGAGGGGTGAGAGAGGGGGGTGAGAGAGGGGGGTGAGAGTGGGGGGAGAGAGAGGGGGGTGAGAGAGGGTTGTGAGAGAGGGGTTGAGAGAGGGGGTGAGAGAGGGGTGAGAGAGGGGGGTGAGAGAGGGGGGTGAGAGAGGGGGGTGAGAGAGGGTGGTGAGAGAGGGGGTGAGAGAGGGGGGTGAGAGAGGGTGGTGAGAGAGAAGTTGAGAGAGGGGGTGAGAGAGGGGGTGAGAGAGGGGGGTGAGAGAGGGGGTGAGAGAGGGGGGTGAGAGAGGGGTGAGAGAGGGGTGAGAGAGGGGGTGAGAGAGGGGGGTGAGAGAGGGGGGTGAGAGAGGGGGTGAGAGAGGGTGTGAGAGAGGGGGGTGAGAGAGGGGGGTGAGAGAGGGGGGTGAGAGAGGGGGGTGAGAGAGGGGGGTGAGAGAGGGGTGAGAGAGGGGGTAAGAGAGGGGGTGAGAGAGGGGGGTGAGAGAGGGGTGAGAGAGGGGGGTGAGAGAGGGGGGTGAGAGAGGGGGGTGAAAGAGGGGTTGAGAGAGGGGGTGAGAGAGGGGGGTGAGAGAGGGGGGTGAAAGAGGGGTTGAGAGGGGGGTGAGAGAGGGGGTGAGAGAGGGGTGAGAGAGGGGGGTGAGAGAGGGGTGAGAGAGGGGGGTGAGAGAGGGGTGAGAGAGGGGGGTGAGAGAGGGGGTGAGAGGGGTGAGAGAGGGGTGAGAGAGGGTGGTGAGAGAGGGGGGTGAGAGAGGGGTGAGAGAGGGGTGAGAGAGGGGGGTGAGAGAGGGTGAGAGAGGGGGGTGAGAGAGGGGGTGAGAGAGGGGGGTGAGAGAGGGTGGTGAGAGAGGGGGGTGAGAGGGGGGTGAGAGGGGGGTGAGAGAGGGGGGTGAGAGAGGGGGTGAGAGAGGGGTGTGAGAGAGAGGGGTGAGAGAGAGGGGAGAGAGAGAGGGGTGAGAGAGAGGTGTGAGAGAGGGGGTGAGAGAGAGGAGGAGGGAGGGGTGAGAGAGAGGAGATATCAAATATATCAAATATAATTGCATAAGTTGATACAAAATGCTATGCAATAGCTTCACCGCGGCAGTCCCCGAGTGCCACACGTCTTTTTTTTATATCGCTATTATTTCCAGAGTTACAGGCGGTCAAAGTTGTTAATTGACAGCGACAGCACTACTAACTCTGTGACGTCACAAAGCTTGTAGCCCCGTTATCATCGTTTTGCAAGAAAGGGACAGGAGATTTTAATTCTGTTTTCCGTTTTGAACATAATTTTAGTTATTTTACTAAATTCATCTCTCAAATTTTACAGTTTTAATATCAGTGAAATACCCTATTCTTTCGACTATTATTATAGTTTTTCTAAACTTTGCAATTTGTACATATTAACATATGTAAGTTTTTACTTACTGAAACATTATTGTTTGTTATGTTTCCAGACACGCCTGAATTGATTCTGTCTGCTTTGAGGATGTTGGCTGACTCATTAGGCTGCCATGTTACCACGACTTCGTGGGACAAACATTTCGGGTATATATCCTCGTAATATCCTGCTAATATTACAAATGCGAAAGTTGTGAGGATGGATGTTTGTTTGTTTGTTATTCTTTCGAGAAAAAACTACTGGACGGATTGGGATAAAACTTTACAGTAATATAGGTTATACTTCAGAATAATACATGGGAATTGGGATACATTTTATCCCGAAATTCCCGCGGGAACGGGTATAACGTGGGTTACCACGGGTCGCGGCTAGTCTTATTATAAAGAAACACATTTATTTCAACAAAAATATTGTAATTAAGGTTAAACTTAGACCCAGGGATGGGGTAGATTAGACACGATAGGGTAGTAGTGAAAAATTTAAACATTCTTATTGAAATATTTTTCTAGCGCGACGCTAACGACCAATTTGAAACCCACGTCTCTGAAAGGACACCCAGACTTGTCTCTATTCGTCACTGAGGTATGTATATTTTTTGTTTTTCATTTTACCTTCTTTCACGTCTAGTGTTATGTTCGCGCTAAACGTAAACATAGTTTCAATTCAAAATAAGAGAGAGAGAGAGAGAAGGTAGCTAGGTAAGCCTGTAATGTCCCACTGCTGGGCATAGGCCTCTCATCTCACTGAAGACATCAGTACAGTGAGGAGGATTAGGCATAATCACCACGCTTGCCAAATGCGGGTTGGTGTCCACAAACCCGAGCCATGTTTGAAAATTAGGAAACATTTATTCGCCCGACCCGGGAATTGAATCCGAGACCTCAGTGTTGGCAAGCGAGTGCAAATAAAACTAGACCACCGAGGGACTTAAGAAACCAGTATTATCTCAGCGGTTGTTTTAACTTCTTGTTCATCGAGTGGATGGTCAACCTGACCAATCCTGGTGTCAGAGTTATTGAGCCGCCAAAGGCCTCTGACATGGCTCATGTAACGATACTACTTAGGTCATACTGAAAGTTTCTGGATTTAGATAAATGAGACCAGATATTATGTTTATGATACATTTATTGTTTTTCGAAGTATATACCCTTGCCATTTACACATTTTTGCATTCTTTTTTATCATTTTGCGGCACCACTCTACACGCAGTAATTTCTGGTCTTCCGATAAATCATGCGGTATCCATCGAGTGCAAAGCTTCCGAACCTTCAGATGAAAATGCAAAATAGTGTGCACTTGGCTCATTCCAATGCCTAATATAGTACGAATTTGCTGACAAGGAATTTTTTGTCAGTTTCAATTAGTTGTCGTACGGTATCAATATTAGATTCGGTAACCGCAGTCATCGGCCGACCTTCACGTACATCGTCATGGAGATGAACACGTCCTCGTCTAAATTCTCCGAACCACGAATACACAGAGCTACGACATGGGGCTTCATCACCAAACGCCAATTGAAGTCTCTGGCAACTCTCTTGTTGACTTAAGCCACAGCGAAAATCGTAAAATATCATTGAGCGAAAATTTTCCCGAGTTAAATTCATTATAGTAGCGGCACGCAATTTCTCCAAGGGCGCCAGAATGAAAAAAACAAATGACAGTCTCGCGTTTTAAAAAGCGATATGCTCCCAGAGAGTTCTTTTTTTAAAATTCCATAATAACTTTTTTAATTTTTTTATCGTAAGTGGCCAGTTCCAGAAACTTTCAGTATGCCCCATATACGTAGAAAGTAAGTAATGTTCCTCGTTTCTGTGTAGTGCACGGAGACGGGCGCGGACTTCGGGCTGATGCTGCAGGAGCTGGCGACGCTGAGCAACCAGTGCGAGGTGACGTGGGACTACATGCTCGGCGCGCCCGTGCACGACCTGCCGCTCGTCGAGCAGATACCCATCCTGCACCGGCTGGGTCCGTCCCATACACGGCTTTAGTATTAAAATTAATCGCTGAATGTTGCTAATCGCATAACTTCAGAACAACTGCGCCAAATTGGAAGTTTTTTTTTAACGTGTTCCTTATTGTCAGGACAAGGTTTTATACAAGAAAATTAAGGAATAAAAATCTCAAAATTCCCACGGGAACGGGAGCGCTGCGGGTGAAACCGCGGGGCACAGCTAGTCTTTAATATAAAATGAATCGCTGAATGTTACTAATCACATAACTTCAGAACAACTTCACCAAGTTGGAAGATTCTTTTTTTTATGCGTTCCTTATTGTCAGGACAAGGTTTTTATATAAGCAATAAAAATCTCGAAATTCCCACGGGAACAAGGGCTCTGCGGGAGAGACCGCGGGGCACAGCTACTAATTAATATTATTCATAAATGCGTATTTACAGCATTTTAGCTTTATCAAACTTTTTGTCACTTTCTGACATACGCAATTTTCCGAAGAGCAAAAGAGACAAAAGAGTTTATAACAGTATTTTAGTTGCAGAGCGTTTGTTAATATGACGGTAGGGATTAAGAGGTTTAGCTTAGAGTAGCCTAGCTGAACAGTTCTAAACAGAATGATGACACAGACTTGGAGGATTTCCATCACTTGGGAGACTTGGGGTTCCGTGACTTTATAAACAGAATTTATGACTTAAAATGGAGTGAAAATGGATGACTTTGAGGAGTTTCTCAATTCGACCGTATGCCTTTTTTGTAATAAGTATGTTAATCCTACTGCAACTTATTCCATGTTAACAATTTTAGATCACTCTATACACACGTATCGCTTATGGTGCCTAGCTGAGACAAGACGATTAGCGAATCTATGGGAAATGGACGACTTCTTTAGAATAGCACACAATGACATGCAGACGTGTATGGAACAATTACTAAACTTGAGATTTGCTGATCATACGGCGACAATCAAAACTGGTAAGTAACTAAAGTGTAAAATGTTATATTATGGTACCTAGTTCGTAAGTACCTATTGTTTTTGCAAACACCCTTTAGGGGTGTCACTTACGTGACTTAATTGCAAATAAAATATTTTGGATTTGAATTTGAATTTTATGTTACATTTTTTTATGAGACACTTATATAATAAAGTTATAAGTATTAATGCTAATATTTACTTTTTGTCACAGGAAATATAGGTGTTCATGAAAACGTATGTGCGAAAACGAGAGAAAAACTAGTTTCAGAAGTGAAAGTCAATATACAGAAGTTAAAAGTAAGTTAAATTTTGTTAGAAATAGGATAGGATAAATTGTGATCTATAATGTGAATGGGAACTGACATAACACACACGCTTACTCACAAGGATACTGCGCATACTTAATGCGTACATTACACAAATTCATTCACATGTGGTCTTCGTCCAACATCGATCTGACAAATGAACCGAGTGTACGACAAAATCAGTTCCATGGTTTACTCAAAGTCAAAGTCAAATATTTTTATTCAGTATTGGCCCCTAAGAACGGAAAACGAAGAAAGGCTTTTGAACGTAGCACCACACGTGTAGGGATGATTTCACTGTAGCGAGCACGATCCGAGTCCGAGCCAAGTCCTTACCTCGTACTAGGCTGCAACCATACTGCACCCATATCGCGCAGAGGCACGGACGACACACAATACCTTACAAACGACTGACTTGGTTTGGCATGAAACACAGTTAGGACTACACGTACGATACAAATAGACAAGAGTTTAAAGTATTTGCTTTATAAATTCTTTAGATGGACTAATTTTTTTATGTATTTTATTTTGATTTAAGTACATAATTTATCTGATTTTTTTTTTCAGGATGCGACTGAGGAGATAGTCTCTGTGTTATCAAGCGTGTGCTGGACGAGCAGCCTGGCGCACCTGACGATGATATTCCCGACCAACGCCGAGTGGCGGCGGGTGACTCGACCGCCTATACCGGACTTCTCCTTATATGTGCATGAATTTCTTGGTAAGTACTAAAAAAAAAAAGTACTAAAAGTGAAGTAAATCTTGGTGAGTACTATGTAGTTAAATTCATACTCAGTGTTTCTTTGTATCAAATTAATGTCTCAGGAGAAAGTACGCTAGTGGCGTATCCACACATGCCGCGCAGTTTTTTTTCGTGATTTAATACTGAAACACTTAGTTAGATGACATCGATACGTAGAAAGGTCATAATCTCTGTCTGCACTCTTCAGATAGGTATTTATTAACTGTCTATGTCTCATTCACAGATAAAATGCTACTACCAGTAATAAAAGCGACGCAAGACTCTACCACATTGAATATGGTGTTGAGGATTATGTGCGAAGCTTGGTTACATCACATTTATGTAGCCAAAGTTAAATTCAGGTCAGTACAAGGTTCAAGTAATATTACTATAAGATATTACAACGAATAAAAATATATCTTCCAAAAATACATCACTAATCAAAGTCATAAGCACACTTACTGAGGTCACGAGCAGAATTATTGTTGTTAGTGATTTATTGACCATCAGTAATAGAATAAGTTCGTTAATGCATTAATTTTATTTTTCTAACATGTATATTTTGTTTTGATAGTAAAGATGCAGCGGTGCAATTGTTGGCTGATTTCAATGAAGTTAGAAATTGGTTGAACGAATGCAAACCACTGGCGACTGCAGCGAGGAAACAAATGCTGCAGAATGAAGTTTTAAGGTAGTGTATGAAATTGGTAGTTTTCGACCAGAATTCCGTGGTTACAATTTTTTGTGGTCACTATTACACCCGTTGAGGTCACGAGCACACTTATCACGGTCACGAACAAAGTCGTCATGGTCACAAGCAAAATTCTAGTGACCACGAGCACATTCGTAATCGTCACGAGCATAATCATCTTTCGGGAAATGTGATTAATCATTGTCAATGGATGCGTATTATACATTTTGAAGGTAAATCGGGATTCATCATTGTTTAACAAACCAAAAATATTTGTTTTCCAGACGATGTGAAGGCGTGGGAAGACTATTGCTGCACGCGCCAGGAGACCTGATTTCAATGCAGGATTCTACGAGTCAGTCTGCTCAGCAACTACGTAAAAATGGTGAGTTGTAATGGATGCAACAAATGTATATAGTAAGCGTGTTATCAACTGAGTCGTCGGGCCATAAACTTATTCCCTATCCTATGTCTATCTCACTTCCACTTACGAGTCTTATTTATGGAGGCTTGCTCGATTACACTTTAATATTACTGATATATTGAAGTATTTTTGGAGCTGTTCAGAGCACACACTGGCAGCATAATTTAGGGTGCGTTTCCATAGAAACGGAGAGAAGCTACATTGACCAATTACTGCGCATGGATATTGTGAAAATCTTTTCGTAATGCATTCTGATTGGTCGACTGAGCCCCGCCCAGCTCCGCTCGGCTTTAATGGAAACGCCCCCTTAACCAAGGCTAATTTAATGAAACTGCTAGTATGAACACCTAATTAATTTAGCTGTATTGTTTTTCAGAAAGCGACACCCCCGAACAGCTGATGCCGGCAGAAATGTACGTCCCGAATCAAAAGCAATGGCTGACACTACGAGCGAAGAAACTGAAAGGCCCCTTAGCATTTACACTCTGTTGTATAGTTTTAAGCTAATATTATGAATAAAAAACCTTTTTATGAAATCACAGTTATTTTATTTATCTCCAGTACAGGGCTAAGTCTAAACTGATATCGTATAATCCACAGAGTTCTATGTAGAAAGTATAAACCTGTAATATCCCACTGCTGGGCAAAGTTCTCTCTTCTCATTGAAGTAGAAAATTAGAAAAAAATTGAAATTGAGAAATTTGGTTATTTTGGCTATTTGGCGCATTAGCGCCAAATAGCCAAAATTATAACGCGTTCTAATTATAGAAGAGTTTTCGAAATTTTGCCATTTTTTAGTTCTTAGTTCGTGCTCAAAATATAGTCTATGAGTCTATGTCTCTATGGGTTCCTTTCTTTTCCCGCGGATAACCGCGGTAACAGATACAGACACATCGGTAATAATAACACGATTTCACAAGCCACGAAACGTTGGTGACATTATATAGGTGGTGAATGTCACAGAAATATCTGGCACATAGTTAATATCCAAAGGTCAGTGACCTTAAAAAAAACTATCCCATATGGTGGAGGGGGTAGTCTTCCTGGGTGGGTGTATCGCCGTGTAGTTTTCGGGATATTGCAGTTTTTAGTCATGGGGGGCCTATTTAGATTGGGTAGTCAGAAACTTCATGAAGAGGTAGACTTAAGGTGGGGTGTAATCCTCGTAGGGGGGTTCGAAAATTCGATTATTTTGAGCTTACTTCTAGTTTTCGAAATATTGCAATTTTCTATCACGGGGGGGTGGGGGGTTCATGGGCTCATGGCAATCGATCCGGATAAATCTCTCTTAATTAGTTTTAAATAAAAACAGTTTTTTTTTAGACTTTTATTCTTAGGGGCTGTTTACATCCAGTACATTGAGGAATAAAAGCGGTCTGAACCGCTCATGATTTACAGATAAGATAAATATAGTCAAACTTACTTCAATTAAACTCTAGAAATACATTCAAATTAAAATTCATTTTCACCTACATATCTACTATAAAAAACAAAACATTTTATAAACATTATACCTACAAGCTAAGAACTAACTTCACTCTTCATCCGAGTCCGATTTCTTACACTTTTCTTTCAACTTATCGTAGGCATTGCTCTGAATCATTGCCGCTTTAGTTTTCTCCATTTCCTTGATCAAACTGTTCACTACAATGTTGGTAAGTTTCTCTGGCGGTAGAGATTCTGTATCACTGTCTAAACCAGACTCTTCGTCGGAATCTTCCGATGATTTACACTCTACATCTGAAGACTGTCGTACTTCTTCAATATCTGAATTGTCGGATTGTTCGTCATCCTTGTCCAATCGGTAGGCTTTCGGCACTTTATCTTCGTCTTTCTTCTTGATAGCCTGGTTGATGCTCTGCTTGTGATCTCCTTTGCCTTTCTTCTTCTTCATACTCTTGGCAATAACGCGTTTTTGGTGGTCTAATTGCGGGAACAGTTCTGTGGAAGACATACGTACAGTTAAAATTAGTTGAGCTGTTGTTATGTTGTTAGAAATGTTTTATTACAGTATTTGAGTTATCATCCTTTACAATTATTATCATATGGTTGCGAATGAAGGCTTTAGAGGTCGTTTTAATATAATACTGTCTGCGGTCAATCTGCATTGATGAACATCGAGGTAATAATAGTAACTCAAATTGCTCGATTTCAATAACTGAATTCATTCTGTAGATTTTATGCAAATCTGTAGAAAATGTACCGACCGTGCGCGTTGCTGAGCGCGGTCTCGGCGGCGTTCATCTCGGCGTCCTGTATGTGTGTTGTGGCGTGTGGTAGTGTGTACTGACCGTGCGCGTTGCTGAGCGCGGTCTCGGCGGCGTTCATCTCGGCGTCCTGTATGTGTGTTGTGGCGTGTGGTAGTGTGTACTGACCGTGCGCGTTGCTGAGCGCGGTCTCGGCGGCGTTCATCTCGGCGTCCTGTATGTGTGTTGTGGCGTGTGGTAGTGTGTACTGACCGTGCGCGTTGCTGAGCGCGGTCTCGGCGGCGTTCATCTCGGCGTCCTGTATGTGTGTTGTGGCGTGTGGTAGTGTGTACTGACCGTGCGCGTTGCTGAGCGCGGTCTCGGCGGCGTTCATCTCGGCGTCCTGTATGTGTGTTGTGGCGTGTGGTAGTGTGTACTGACCGTGCGCGTTGCTGAGCGCGGTCTCGGCGGCGTTAATCTCGGCGTCCTGTATGTGTGTTGTGGCGTGTGGTAGTGTGTACTGACCGTGCGCGTTGCTGAGCGCGGTCTCGGCGGCGTTAATCTCGGCGTCCTGTATGTGTGTTGTGGCGTGTGGTAGTGTGTACTGACCGTGCGCGTTGCTGAGCGCGGTCTCGGCGGCGTTAATCTCGGCGTCCTGTATGTGTGTTGTGGCGTGTGGTAGTGTGTACTGACCGTGCGCGTTGCTGAGCGCGGTCTCGGCGGCGTTCATCTCGGCGTCCTGTATGTGTGTTGTGGCGTGTGGTAGTGTGTACTGACCGTGCGCGTTGCTGAGCGCGGTCTCGGCGGCGTTCATCTCGGCGTCCTGTATGTGTGTTGTGGCGTGTGGTAGTGTGTACTGACCGTGCGCGTTGCTGAGCGCGGTCTCGGCGGCGTTCATCTCGGCGTCCTGTATGTGTGTTGTGGCGTGTGGTAGTGTGTACTGACCGTGCGCGTTGCTGAGCGCGGTCTCGGCGGCGTTCATCTCGGCGTCCTGTATGTGTGTTGTGGCGTGTGGTAGTGTGTACTGACCGTGCGCGTTGCTGAGCGCGGTCTCGGCGGCGTTCATCTCGGCGTCCTGTATGTGTGTTGTGGCGTGTGGTAGTGTGTACTGACCGTGCGCGTTGCTGAGCGCGGTCTCGGCGGCGTTCATCTCGGCGTCCTGTATGTGTGTTGTGGCGTGTGGTAGTGTGTACTGACCGTGCGCGTTGCTGAGCGCGGTCTCGGCGGCGTTAATCTCAGCGTCCTGTATGTGTGTTGTGGCGTGTGGTAGTGTGTACTGACCGTGCGCGTTGCTGAGCGCGGTCTCGGCGGCGTTCATCTCGGCGTCCTGTATGTGTGTTGTGGCGTGTGGTAGTGTGTACTGACCGTGCGCGTTGCTGAGCGCGGTCTCGGCGGCGTTCATCTCGGCGTCCTGTATGTGTGTTGTGGCGTGTGGTAGTGTGTACTGACCGTGCGCGTTGCTGAGCGCGGTCTCGGCGGCGTTCATCTCGGCGTCCTGTATGTGTGTTGTGGCGTGTGGTAGTGTGTACTGACCGTGCGCGTTGCTGAGCGCGGTCTCGGCGGCGTTCATCTCGGCGTCCTGTATGTGTGTTGTGGCGTGTGGTAGTGTGTACTGACCGTGCGCGTTGCTGAGCGCGGTCTCGGCGGCGTTCATCTCGGCGTCCTGTATGTGTGTTGTGGCGTGTGGTAGTGTGTACTGACCGTGCGCGTTGCTGAGCGCGGTCTCGGCGGCGTTCATCTCGGCGTCCTGTATGTGTGTTGTGGCGTGTGGTAGTGTGTACTGACCGTGCGCGTTGCTGAGCGCGGTCTCGGCGGCGTTAATCTCGGCGTCCTGTATGTGTGTTGTGGCGTGTGGTAGTGTGTACTGACCGTGCGCGTTGCTGAGCGCGGTCTCGGCGGCGTTCATCTCGGCGTCCTGTATGTGTGTTGTGGCGTGTGGTAGTGTGTACTGACCGTGCGCGTTGCTGAGCGCGGTCTCGGCGGCGTTCATCTCGGCGTCCTGTATGTGTGTTGTGGCGTGTGGTAGTGTGTACTGACCGTGCGCGTTGCTGAGCGCGGTCTCGGCGGCGTTCATCTCGGCGTCCTGTATGTGTGTTGTGGCGTGTGGTAGTGTGTACTGACCGTGCGCGTTGCTGAGCGCGGTCTCGGCGGCGTTCATCTCGGCGTCCTGTATGTGTGTTGTGGCGTGTGGTAGTGTGTACTGACCGTGCGCGTTGCTGAGCGCGGTCTCGGCGGCGTTCATCTCGGCGTCCTGTATGTGTGTTGTGGCGTGTGGTAGTGTGTACTGACCGTGCGCGTTGCTGAGCGCGGTCTCGGCGGCGTTCATCTCGGCGTCCTGTATGTGTGTTGTGGCGTGTGGTAGTGTGTACTGACCGTGCGCGTTGCTGAGCGCGGTCTCGGCGGCGTTAATCTCGGCGTCCTGTATGTGTGTTGTGGCGTGTGGTAGTGTGTACTGACCGTGCGCGTTGCTGAGCGCGGTCTCGGCGGCGTTAATCTCGGCGTCCTGTATGTGTGTTGTGGCGTGTGGTAGTGTGTACTGACCGTGCGCGTTGCTGAGCGCGGTCTCGGCGGCGTTAATCTCGGCGTCCTGTATGTGTGTTGTGGCGTGTGGTAGTGTGTACTGACCGTGCGCGTTGCTGAGCGCGGTCTCGGCGGCGTTCATCTCGGCGTCCTGTATGTGTGTTGTGGCGTGTGGTAGTGTGTACTGACCGTGCGCGTTGCTGAGCGCGGTCTCGGCGGCGTTCATCTCGGCGTCCTGTATGTGTGTTGTGGCGTGTGGTAGTGTGTACTGACCGTGCGCGTTGCTGAGCGCGGTCTCGGCGGCGTTCATCTCGGCGTCCTGTATGTGTGTTGTGGCGTGTGGTAGTGTGTACTGACCGTGCGCGTTGCTGAGCGCGGTCTCGGCGGCGTTCATCTCGGCGTCCTGTATGTGTGTTGTGGCGTGTGGTAGTGTGTACTGACCGTGCGCGTTGCTGAGCGCGGTCTCGGCGGCGTTCATCTCGGCGTCCTGTATGGAGTGTCCGCGCGCGGCGGCGAGGCGGCGGCCCCGGAAGTACACGCCCACCGAGTACACGCGCGTGTTGGTGGGGCCCAGGCACTCGATCACCCTGCGGGCGCGCAAGGTAATTAGTGCAGGCTGCAATGGGGTTTGCAAAATATGCAGACCGCATTCTGATTTCTGATATGTGTTGTAATAATCCCAGGCTACAACATGATTGATTTTGCCAGTCTCTATTGTGATCAGTCACCCCACCCCCCTCCCCCGGACCTTGGGAAATTTTGGCCCAATGCTCAACAGTGACATGACATAATATGTCATTTGAAAGCACTTGAAGAGTTGTACAAGTCACTCTTTGACGGTTATATCGAAATCGACGTCCAACTCGGTGTTTTCGTCTACCTTCTTCATCGAGTGGATGGTCAACCTGACCAATCCTGGTGTCAGAGTTATTGAGCCGCCAAAGGCCAACCGAAGAATAGACACTGGAGGTGTTGTAGACCCTAATCTTAATGCTCAACAGTGACATGACATTTTTCATTTGAATGCTCATGAAGAGTTGTACAAGTCACCCCTTGACGGTTATAATCGACGGCCAACTCGGTGTTTTCGACCACCAATGTCAATTCTTCGGTGGTCGAAAAACCAAGTTGGCCGTCGATTTCATTATAACTTTCAAATGACATAACTTGACGTGTGGATGTTAAGCATTGGGCCAAAATTTCGCAAGGTCCTTTAACATTTGACTGATCACAATAGAGACTGACAACATCAATCATATATCCTGGGACTACTACCTGGGACTCAGAAGTCAGAATGCGGTCTGAATATTTTGCAAACGATAACCCCATTGGAGCCTGCACTAAATGGAGATCCAAGTAATGGAACAATATGTGTACGCAACCTTACGGTTATCGTGAACCAAGTATGTACTCGATTAAGAAATACACCATCAAATCACTTTTATTATCGAAAAATCGACTACTTCGAACTAAAGTTTTATTTTACTTTACTTAACTTTTGTTAAAATCGCTTGGATATGCACGAAATGGACACATACCGAAACGACGAAGATAATAACAAATATACAGCAAAGAGAGAACCTCTTCCGTATATTGATAGTCGTTTAAAACCCCAGTGTCCTAGTTTTGACACAGTAAAAAGTGTTTTATCTATTACTAATATTATACAGCTGCAGAGTTTGTTTGTTTGAACGCGCCAATCTCAGGGACTACTGGTCTCGAAATTCCTACGGGTACGGGCACAATGCGGGTAAAACCGCGGGGCGCTGCTTGTTAACATTTTTTGTTATAAAACATTATAAACTCTTATCTGCAATACCACGAGAACTACAAGGACCCGTGTGTATAGTTTCAAATTACAATGTTAAGTTTCATTTTGCGTTTACAGTTTAAAGTGGGAAAAAGAAAAAATCTGATATTCTGATAATCCTCATATAGTGCCGTATACGTACTTGTAAAGCGGTATATCGGGCTCGCCGCCCTCCATGGAGCGGAGGGTGAGGCAGCACTGCTGCAACTTCGACTTCGGGTCGTTCCAGTCCTGGTTCATGATGAACTCTTGCAGCCGCGGGAACAGGCACACGCTGCAGAACACTTGGCAGTATTCTAAGTTCTGGAATTGATATAGGAATTACAGAAAGTCATTTCAATTGGGAGGTTTTCTTAGATACAAATGAGTAAAAAAAACGGAATTTAAGATATGGTAACGTTGCTATTTGTACTATCGAGATTTTTGACTTCAAGAATGTAATCTGCAATTAACAGCAAAATAAGCGCTTTATGGTGCAAATAGACTATTTTATCTTGGACTATGCAGTTACCGCAACAGAATAAAGTATAAGATTATCGGCCACATTCGGCGTCCAACAGCAGATGTCACGTTATTAGCTGTAATGGTATTGACCAAGTAGATTGAAAACAATTTAAACGGCGACCGTATTCGGTAAGAGTATTACTACTGTATTAAAGAACTTGTCAATTACAAGTTAAATTTGTTCAAAGTTTCAGAGTTGACAGAACCCCACCTTATCAATATACAAAGCTCCCAAGAAAGCTTCCAAAAGATCAGCTTTGTGTTTCTTCGTCGTTGGTTTCGCTTTGGGATTGTTGTAGATGGCGTAAGCGGACATGTTGAGGTCGTCGCACACCATCGATTGAGTGCGGTTGTTGACTAGTGATGAACGGAGCAACTGTAAAGATATTAAAATATGTTACAAACCATTGCTATTTGACACATAGTCGACGGACGCACCCGGCGACAAGAGTTGAAATCTTAATGTCAATTACAGTAGCTGCCTTTTCTCAACAAACTCTTAACTTAACTTGCCATTAATACTTTTCCGTTTTCCTCTTATCCTATATCCTATCAAATTGCGTCCTTCCCGCTTTGGAGGCTTAGGGCGTAGTTTACAAGCCGACGAAACCTTTGCACACACTAGAATGTTCCACGTTAATCTCTAAAGATATCGCTTCAAAAAATATGTAGTGTTCTTAAATATTTATTCCTTTGAAAAACCTATCTACTAGTATATTAATATTATATTAAAGCTGGATAGTTTGATTTTTTGTTTGAACGCGCTTATCTCAGAAACTACTAATCCGATTTGAACAATTATTTTTATTATAATTTCATATTCAACGGGAAGGTTCTGGGCTGTTTTTCATTCCGAAATTCGCACGCAGGCGTGCAAAGAGGCGGGACGTATAGTGCGGTATATCTGACCGAGAGGTGTCCCTCGTGGTGGTCGGGGAAGTGCCGGTACAGGTTGTCGGAGACGACGAGCTGCAGCACGGTGTCGCCGAGGAACTCCAGGCGCTGGTTGGAGCCCAGCGTCAGGTGCGTGAAGTATAGTAAGGTATATCTGACCGAGAGGTGTCCCTCGTGGTGGTCGGGGAAGTGCCGGTACAGGTTGTCGGAGACGACGAGCTGCAGCACGGTGTCGCCGAGGAACTCCAGGCGCTGGTTGGAGCCCAGCGTCAGGTGCGTGAAGTATAGTAAGGTATATCTGACCGAGAGGTGTCCCTCGTGGTGGTCGGGGAAGTGCCGGTACAGGTTGTCGGAGACGACGAGCTGCAGCACGGTGTCGCCGAGGAACTCCAGGCGCTGGTTGGAGCCCAGCGTCAGGTGCGTGAAGTATAGTAAGGTATATCTGACCGAGAGGTGTCCCTCGTGGTGGTCGGGGAAGTGCCGGTACAGGTTGTCGGAGACGACGAGCTGCAGCACGGTGTCGCCGAGGAACTCCAGGCGCTGGTTGGAGCCCAGCGTCAGGTGCGTGAAGTATAGTAAGGTATATCTGACCGAGAGGTGTCCCTCGTGGTGGTCGGGGAAGTGCCGGTACAGGTTGTCGGAGACGACGAGCTGCAGCACTGTGTCGCCGAGGAACTCCAGGCGCTGGTTGGAGCCCAGCGTCAGGTGCGTGAAGTATAGTAAGGTATATCTGACCGAGAGGTGTCCCTCGTGGTGGTCGGGGAAGTGCCGGTACAGGTTGTCGGAGACGACGAGCTGCAGCACGGTGTCGCCGAGGAACTCCAGGCGCTGGTTGGAGCCCAGCGTCAGGTGCGTGAAGTATAGTAAGGTATATCTGACCGAGAGGTGTCCCTCGTGGTGGTCGGGGAAGTGCCGGTACAGGTTGTCGGAGACGACGAGCTGCAGCACGGTGTCGCCGAGGAACTCCAGGCGCTGGTTGGAGCCCAGCGTCAGGTGCGTGAAGTATAGTAAGGTATATCTGACCGAGAGGTGTCCCTCGTGGTGGTCGGGGAAGTGCCGGTACAGGTTGTCGGAGACGACGAGCTGCAGCACGGTGTCGCCGAGGAACTCCAGGCGCTGGTTGGAGCCCAGCGTCAGGTGCGTGAAGTATAGTAAGGTATATCTGACCGAGAGGTGTCCCTCGTGGTGGTCGGGGAAGTGCCGGTACAGGTTGTCGGAGACGACGAGCTGCAGCACGGTGTCGCCGAGGAACTCCAGGCGCTGGTTGGAGCCCAGCGTCAGGTGCGTGAAGTATAGTAAGGTATATCTGACCGAGAGGTGTCCCTCGTGGTGGTCGGGGAAGTGCCGGTACAGGTTGTCGGAGACGACGAGCTGCAGCACGGTGTCGCCGAGGAACTCCAGGCGCTGGTTGGAGCCCAGCGTCAGGTGCGTGAAGTATAGTAAGGTATATCTGACCGAGAGGTGTCCCTCGTGGTGGTCGGGGAAGTGCCGGTACAGGTTGTCGGAGACGACGAGCTGCAGCACGGTGTCGCCGAGGAACTCCAGGCGCTGGTTGGAGCCCAGCGTCAGGTGCGTGAAGTATAGTAAGGTATATCTGACCGAGAAGTGTCCCTCGTGGTGGTCGGGGAAGTGCCGGTACAGGTTGTCGGAGACGACGAGCTGCAGCACGGTGTCGCCGAGGAACTCCAGGCGCTGGTTGGAGCCCAGCGTCAGGTGCGTGAAGTATAGTAAGGTATATCTGACCGAGAGGTGTCCCTCGTGGTGGTCGGGGAAGTGCCGGTACAGGTTGTCGGAGACGACGAGCTGCAGCACTGTGTCGCCGAGGAACTCCAGGCGCTGGTTGGAGCCCAGCGTCAGGTGCGTGAAGTATAGTAAGGTATATCTGACCGAGAGGTGTCCCTCGTGGTGGTCGGGGAAGTGCCGGTACAGGTTGTCGGAGACGACGAGCTGCAGCACGGTGTCGCCGAGGAACTCCAGGCGCTGGTTGGAGCCCAGCGTCAGGTGCGTGAAGTATAGTAAGGTATATCTGACCGAGAGGTGTCCCTCGTGGTGGTCGGGGAAGTGCCGGTACAGGTTGTCGGAGACGACGAGCTGCAGCACGGTGTCGCCGAGGAACTCCAGGCGCTGGTTGGAGCCCAGCGTCAGGTGCGTGAAGTATAGTAAGGTATATCTGACCGAGAGGTGTCCCTCGTGGTGGTCGGGGAAGTGCCGGTACAGGTTGTCGGAGACGACGAGCTGCAGCACGGTGTCGCCGAGGAACTCCAGGCGCTGGTTGGAGCCCAGCGTCAGGTGCGTGAAGTATAGTAAGGTATATCTGACCGAGAGGTGTCCCTCGTGGTGGTCGGGGAAGTGCCGGTACAGGTTGTCGGAGACGACGAGCTGCAGCACGGTGTCGCCGAGGAACTCCAGGCGCTGGTTGGAGCCCAGCGTCAGGTGCGTGAAGTATAGTAAGGTATATCTGACCGAGAGGTGTCCCTCGTGGTGGTCGGGGAAGTGCCGGTACAGGTTGTCGGAGACGACGAGCTGCAGCACGGTGTCGCCGAGGAACTCCAGGCGCTGGTTGGAGCCCAGCGTCAGGTGCGTGAAGTATAGTAAGGTATATCTGACCGAGAGGTGTCCCTCGTGGTGGTCGGGGAAGTGCCGGTACAGGTTGTCGGAGACGACGAGCTGCAGCACGGTGTCGCCGAGGAACTCCAGGCGCTGGTTGGAGCCCAGCGTCAGGTGCGTGAAGTATAGTAAGGTATATCTGACCGAGAGGTGTCCCTCGTGGTGGTCGGGGAAGTGCCGGTACAGGTTGTCGGAGACGACGAGCTGCAGCACTGTGTCGCCGAGGAACTCCAGGCGCTGGTTGGAGCCCAGCGTCAGGTGCGTGAAGTATAGTAAGGTATATCTGACCGAGAGGTGTCCCTCGTGGTGGTCGGGGAAGTGCCGGTACAGGTTGTCGGAGACGACGAGCTGCAGCACGGTGTCGCCGAGGAACTCCAGGCGCTGGTTGGAGCCCAGCGTCAGGTGCGTGAAGTATAGTAAGGTATATCTGACCGAGAGGTGTCCCTCGTGGTGGTCGGGGAAGTGCCGGTACAGGTTGTCGGAGACGACGAGCTGCAGCACGGTGTCGCCGAGGAACTCCAGGCGCTGGTTGGAGCCCAGCGTCAGGTGCGTGAAGTATAGTAAGGTATATCTGACCGAGAGGTGTCCCTCGTGGTGGTCGGGGAAGTGCCGGTACAGGTTGTCGGAGACGACGAGCTGCAGCACGGTGTCGCCGAGGAACTCCAGGCGCTGGTTGGAGCCCAGCGTCAGGTGCGTGAAGTATAGTAAGGTATATCTGACCGAGAGGTGTCCCTCGTGGTGGTCGGGGAAGTGCCGGTACAGGTTGTCGGAGACGACGAGCTGCAGCACGGTGTCGCCGAGGAACTCCAGGCGCTGGTTGGAGCCCAGCGTCAGGTGCGTGAAGTATAGTAAGGTATATCTGACCGAGAGGTGTCCCTCGTGGTGGTCGGGGAAGTGCCGGTACAGGTTGTCGGAGACGACGAGCTGCAGCACGGTGTCGCCGAGGAACTCCAGGCGCTGGTTGGAGCCCAGCGTCAGGTGCGTGAAGTATAGTAAGGTATATCTGACCGAGAGGTGTCCCTCGTGGTGGTCGGGGAAGTGCCGGTACAGGTTGTCGGAGACGACGAGCTGCAGCACGGTGTCGCCGAGGAACTCCAGGCGCTGGTTGGAGCCCAGCGTCAGGTGCGTGAAGTATAGTAAGGTATATCTGACCGAGAGGTGTCCCTCGTGGTGGTCGGGGAAGTGCCGGTACAGGTTGTCGGAGACGACGAGCTGCAGCACGGTGTCGCCGAGGAACTCCAGGCGCTGGTTGGAGCCCAGCGTCAGGTGCGTGAAGTATAGTAAGGTATATCTGACCGAGAGGTGTCCCTCGTGGTGGTCGGGGAAGTGCCGGTACAGGTTGTCGGAGACGACGAGCTGCAGCACGGTGTCGCCGAGGAACTCCAGGCGCTGGTTGGAGCCCAGCGTCAGGTGCGTGAAGTATAGTAAGGTATATCTGACCGAGAGGTGTCCCTCGTGGTGGTCGGGGAAGTGCCGGTACAGGTTGTCGGAGACGACGAGCTGCAGCACGGTGTCGCCGAGGAACTCCAGGCGCTGGTTGGAGCCCAGCGTCAGGTGCGTGAAGTATAGTAAGGTATATCTGACCGAGAGGTGTCCCTCGTGGTGGTCGGGGAAGTGCCGGTACAGGTTGTCGGAGACGACGAGCTGCAGCACGGTGTCGCCGAGGAACTCCAGGCGCTGGTTGGAGCCCAGCGTCAGGTGCGTGAAGTATAGTAAGGTATATCTGACCGAGAGGTGTCCCTCGTGGTGGTCGGGGAAGTGCCGGTACAGGTTGTCGGAGACGACGAGCTGCAGCACGGTGTCGCCGAGGAACTCCAGGCGCTGGTTGGAGCCCAGCGTCAGGTGCGTGAAGTATAGTAAGGTATATCTGACCGAGAGGTGTCCCTCGTGGTGGTCGGGGAAGTGCCGGTACAGGTTGTCGGAGACGACGAGCTGCAGCACGGTGTCGCCGAGGAACTCCAGGCGCTGGTTGGAGCCCAGCGTCAGGTGCGTGAAGTATAGTAAGGTATATCTGACCGAGAGGTGTCCCTCGTGGTGGTCGGGGAAGTGCCGGTACAGGTTGTCGGAGACGACGAGCTGCAGCACGGTGTCGCCGAGGAACTCCAGGCGCTGGTTGGAGCCCAGCGTCAGGTGCGTGAAGTATAGTAAGGTATATCTGACCGAGAGGTGTCCCTCGTGGTGGTCGGGGAAGTGCCGGTACAGGTTGTCGGAGACGACGAGCTGCAGCACGGTGTCGCCGAGGAACTCCAGGCGCTGGTTGGAGCCCAGCGTCAGGTGCGTGAAGTATAGTAAGGTATATCTGACCGAGAGGTGTCCCTCGTGGTGGTCGGGGAAGTGCCGGTACAGGTTGTCGGAGACGACGAGCTGCAGCACGGTGTCGCCGAGGAACTCCAGGCGCTGGTTGGAGCCCAGCGTCAGGTGCGTGAAGTATAGTAAGGTATATCTGACCGAGAGGTGTCCCTCGTGGTGGTCGGGGAAGTGCCGGTACAGGTTGTCGGAGACGACGAGCTGCAGCACGGTGTCGCCGAGGAACTCCAGGCGCTGGTTGGAGCCCAGCGTCAGGTGCGTGAAGTATAGTAAGGTATATCTGACCGAGAGGTGTCCCTCGTGGTGGTCGGGGAAGTGCCGGTACAGGTTGTCGGAGACGACGAGCTGCAGCACGGTGTCGCCGAGGAACTCCAGGCGCTGGTTGGAGCCCAGCGTCAGGTGCGTGAAGTATAGTAAGGTATATCTGACCGAGAGGTGTCCCTCGTGGTGGTCGGGGAAGTGCCGGTACAGGTTGTCGGAGACGACGAGCTGCAGCACGGTGTCGCCGAGGAACTCCAGGCGCTGGTTGGAGCCCAGCGTCAGGTGCGTGAAGCCCACCGACCGGTCCGTGAACGCGCGCGCCAGCACGCGGATGTGCTTGAACTGCACGCCTGTACCAGACAACACTCGGTGATCGGTGACAGATGATCGGAGATCGATGACAGATAATCGAACACCGATGATGAATGATCGGTGATCGATGATAGATGATCGCTGATCGATGACAGATGATCGGTGATCGATGAGAGGTGATCGCTGATCGATGACAGATTATCAGTGATCGATGACAGATGATCGGTGATCGATGACAGATGATAGGTGATCGGTGATCGATAACAGATGATCGGTGATCGATGTCAGATAATAGGACACCGATGATGAATGATTGCTGATCGATGACAGATGATCAGACACCGATGACAGATGATCGGTGACCGATGACAGATCGCTGATCGATAACAGATGATTGCTGATCGATGACAGATGATCGCTGATCGATGACAAATAATCGGTGATCGATGACAGATGATCGGAGATCGATGACAGATGATCGGTGATCGATGACAGATGATCGGTGATCGATGAGAGATGATTGGGGAGCGATAACGAATGATCGATCAACCGTTGATGATTGACGATCGATGACAGATGATCAGTGATTGTTGAAAAAATTAAAATACACTTCTGATTGTGCTCTCGAGTGTATCAAATGCATCTCTATACGAGTACGATTAGGTTATAAAATATTATGCGAACAAAGCTAGCAAGCGAGCTAGTAAATGTGGCATTAAATAACTTCCAACTAATATCATCACTCACCAATAGAGCCTTCAAACTCCGTCAACTTCTGTAAGAACTCAAAGTCTTTGATGTACTTTCTGTCGCCGAGCGGTTCTTGTTCTTGCAACGGGTGGAGTCTTTCTTTCATCCACACTTCGTACAGTTCGGGCTCGTTATGCCAGAGCGAGAGAGCGAATACGCGGTCGGCGACCTGTGAAAGAAAAAGAATTAAATGATGTAATAGCCTCGCCTATTAATATTATAAAGAGGTAAAATTTGTAAGTTTGTTTTTTGTTGGTATGTTCGAGCTAATCTGGGGAATTATCCGTCCGATTGGAATATTTCTTTTTGTAATAGATAGCCACATTCAACGGGTAGGCTATAGCCTATTTTTCATCCCGAAATTCCCATGGGAACGGGCACAACGCGGGTAAAACCGCGGGGCGCTGCTAGTAGCTATATACAATGATTACACATGGGTATACGTAACGTTAGAAGTCCGTTGGTGCGTACCTCGAGCCCCGCGTCGAGGAACAGCGCGCCCATGAGCGCCTCGAAGCAGTTGGCCATGGCGTGCTTCATCACCACGTCGCGGCACAGGTCCGACCCGTGCGCGTACAGCATGAACTGCTCCAGGTCTATGTTCTGCAACCACCGTACAATTACCATACAAGTTTATTAAGCGAAAAAGTTACTTTCAACAAGGTTTTGTTTATGAAATCTACCCTATTTTTTTAAATGCGACAATTCTATAAAGATAACCTTCCATATATGGAAAGATTTTTTGAAATCACTCTCTATATTGTATATTGCAAAACAAAGTCTTACCTTAGCCAACTGCGCTAAATGTTGATTCTGCACTATAGAAGCTCTGTAAGTAGCCAACCCGCCCTCAGCCAATCCCGGGAACATTCTGAACAGATGTATTGAGGAGAGGAACTCGACCACCGCGTCGCCGAGGAATTCGAGTCGTTCGTTGTGTTTGATCTCGGATTCAGTTTCATTGTGTTTGCCGAACCGGGACATTATGTTTATTAGGGTCACGATACCTGGAAGAATAAATATAGTGTGTCAGTACAAAGGTTTGAACCCGTTTGATACTTATGGAAGGATTAAATGGAAGGATTAAAAGGGTTAAATGATATGGAAGGGATAAAATGCAGAAAAACAGTGTGACATCACAAATAAATAACTAAAATTCTGATTGACAACGAATTGTGTTGATGAATTCAATGATATGTGTGATTCTTTCACAAAAACTATTTTTCGTACAAATCCGATCTAAAATTTACAAAGAGATATATTACCTTTCCATCTAACCTAACACATAGGCCATTTTTATCCAAACAATCTCATCAAAACGAGCACAACAAGGGCCAAGCTACCGGTATGTACATAGTTATAAGTGTATCTTTCGTGAGGGTAGGTAGTCCAACAAACCAACCTTTCTTCCTAGTATAATGTATCCTCCTATCACCATACTCCGGCTGCCTTATCCCACAGTTAGTCAAACTGTTCCTCGCATGGTCGGGATTAGTCCCAAAGTTTTCTCTATAAGAAGGGTGTGTCAAAGCCGTCTGAAGAAGTAACCTTTGTTTGAAGACGTAGCCGATTTTGTTCTCTAAGTTTTCGAGGGACTTGTGGAAACGTAGATGTCTGACTAACACAGGTATAAGCATGGCGTGCTGCGGACAAAAACAGGACGAACTTGAAAACACAATTGGACTAGTTATAAAAAATGTGGGTTATGTTAGTGAAAAAAAAATACAATTGAAATTATAACCCACAGATTATTGCAGGTATATTTTAATCGATAGATCTTGTTAATTTCGTAGATTATATTTTTATGATCTTTTCTCTTTGTGTCTTTCCACCATAGGTATGATATTATACGTTTGTGTCTAACATAGCATAGCCATGTAAAATGGCGATAGTATTATGCATTTATCAATGATAAGGAAGTTTAAACATTTACCTGAACCACATCACACATGAGCCCCGTAGTGTGGAACCCCTCAGACGATATCGCGACAGTGACGTCTCTTTTCATCTTGCTCTGAGTCCTCATCTCTTGCAGTTTCGCCTCTTTCGCTGCCAACTTCTGCCGTTCTTTGTATGACGGCTTTGCCATGTTGGCGATCAAATGGCGGTATTTGACGTAGTAACGCCAGGCTTTTTGGTATCTGCAAGTTTTTTATACACTCATTAACCCCGCGTACCCTAGTAGTTTTGAGTGAACAAGTACAGTTTTCAATGATTACATTAATCGCCCGGGGTTGGATGTCCCTGGGGGTCGGTTTAAACTGGGGGTCGGATGCCACTCGAGTTCGGATGACACTGGGGATTGGACGGAACTTTGGGATCGGATGATACCTGGGTTCGGATGACATTCGGGATCACAAGACAGTGGGGGTTAGATGACACTCGGGATCGAATGACACAGGGGATCGGATGACACTAGGGGTCGGATAATCCCCAAATTTGTATAAGACTTGTGTACTTACTCAGGATTCCCAGCGTAGCTCAACTGCGGCGGTCTGATACCGAAGTGCACGATCTCCGGGTAATAAGTCTTCATTAGTTCCTTGTCTTTCTCGGGGTCTATATTGTTTGGGGGACTCCGGTCCAGCTGATCCACTCTCACTGAGCAAGGCTTCTTGCCTGGGTAGGTTACTATCATACCTGAGTAACAAAAATATGTTATTTTTAAAATAAAAATGCCCGAAGTGAGTTTTAACATGTGTGTCACTATTAACAGTTAGGTTTTGTAAACATTATTGAGGTGTTCTACAATTCTTGTATAACCTTTCAGCAGTATTTTATTATTGTATTTTTTATAGGAATGTCATGTAGCTTTTAATTTAACATGGGGAAAGCATTGCCACTGTTACTTAAGCCTTGCAAATTAAAACAGCATCTACAAACAGAACTTACCTTTGATCCTATCCACGAACTTCTGCCATGTGTAATGGTCCATGCTATGTATGTCCTCTATTTTGTCCGGTGGAATCAGTAAGCCACTTTCGTCAATCAAGTACCTCATGACCTCACACATTGAGAGCACCTCACATCCTCCTTCAGCTAGATATCTCACGAATCGAGGCATAAAATGGAACTGGGAACAGCTGTCGTCTTTAGCTTTGCCGAGGTCTAAGTCAACTAGTTCTAGAAGCTCAGTGAAGAGGAAGTCCTCTGAAAATTATTGGGGATACTTGAATTAAAATTGTTAATGTAATAGTCTAAAAAAGGCTTGTCGATCATCATTAAGGGTAATCAATGCAGGTGACCTAAAACTAAGCCATAATGAAATGAAAAGTAATATTTATTGGAAGGAAATAGCAGATATATAATTAACTAGCAGCGCCCCGCGGTTTTACCCGCGTTGTGCCCGTTCCCGTGGGAATTTCGGGAATTTTTTTACATAAAAACCTTCCTCTTGAATCACTCTACCTATTACAAAAAACCGCATCAAAATCCGTTGCGTAATTTTAAAGATTTAAGCATACAGACAAAGAAACAGACAAAAATAGCGACTTTGTTTTATACTATGTAGTGATTTGATTCGACCGTTAGGGTGCGTCTCCATTGAAGCGGAGCGGAGCTGTGCGGAACTCAATAGACAAATCAAGACGCATTGACAGTGTCAAACAACGCACATTATCAAAATCTTTTCATAATGGGTTGTGATTGGTAGATTGAGCTATGCATACCTCTGTACATTCAATGGAAAGGTGCTCTCACATCATTTTCCACAACAACCTTTTTCCTTCTAACTAAACCCTAAACTTACCAAAATAATCCAACTCCTGTACAGTAAAGTTGTCAGGCGCGGGCTCCTCCACATAAAGTATAGTGTACTCGATATTGAACCGGATCACTTTGCACGTGGGCAGTTTAGCGAGTTTGTAGTGAGAGAACATCGAGAAACCAGAGAATAGGAACTCGTGTTCGTCGTGCCCGATGATGGTGGGCGCCTTGATCAGGAAGTTGGTAGGGGGCGATACTGTTATTCTGTAAACAAACAAAAATGTATTGATTGAAATATCATAGTATAATCATCATCCTTGGATGTAACTTTACAGTAATATAGGTTATACATCAGAATAAGACATGGGATACATTTAACCCGCGGGAAAGGGTACAATGCGGGTAAAACCGCGGGGCGCAGTTAGTTAATCTATATAAGTGGTGGATATGATAAGTGATCTCATACGATTATTTCTAAACTATACTAGATATCGAAAAACTGTTTAAAAAACTGAATTTACTTCAGGAGCTCTATCCAATGCAACTCTATCTAATAAATCGATATTTCCATTTCATTACTGAGTTTAATTTGCTCGAGTCCATAGTCAACTTCGTTTCACGGTCATGATTGAAACGCTGCTCCGTAGCAGGATCAAGTTTTGTTACACAACTTCACAATTTCGAAGCATAATCTTGAGTCCGTAACCAACTTCGTAGTAAGGTTGAGATTTAATAGGCAACTTCGTAGCATCGCAAAATCTCGATTTCGTAACCATCTTCTTAGCAGAATCTCGTACGTCCGTTACTTACGAAGATTATATATGGAATAAACTGTAACAATAGTTTTGTTACCTGTAATGGTACAGCCGCTGTATATTGCTCTGGTTGGGCACGCAGCGCGGGAAGGTGTTCTCGCCCGCGTACACGCCGTGCCGCATGCCGTGGCGGCGCGCGCGCACGCTGCAGCGGCACAGCGGGCCGCCGTTCATCTCGCCGGGGTTGTTGAACCTATCGACATGACACTTTACTAAAGGTCCTAGATTTTAATACACACCAACAATTCATTTGAAATCTACTAATAATTTATAATACTATGAATGCCAAAGTTTGTAAAGGTGAATGTTTTTATTGTTTCACACAAAATTATTGAACGGATTTTAATGATAATTTGTACAGAGATAGATTCGACTCTGAAAGAATACATAGTTAAGATACATTTTTATTCCGTAATAGAGAAGGCCAAAGGGTCATAATATTACTATCAAATGCACCTACAATCCGAGCTTAGGTCATATATATTACACTAGTTTTTATTTCACTTCAATCCATGCACTATTTCCGAAGTTATAACGACGAGAAGTTCAAGCCCTTTTTTGAATTTCCGAGATTAGGCGCGCTTACGCTATGACGTCACAACTCGACTCGGGCGCGGGCGGTCGGTCGGTCCGGTGAACTCCAGTAAACTTTGGTGCGTTATGGCGTCTCATTTCATATTGTTTTGATTGTCTTCGTATTCAAAATACCTATAGTTTGCTTATATTTAAAAAAAATAAAGTAAATTATCCTGTGTTTCGAAAAATTTGTTTGAAACGTGAAGTGTGTAGAATGGAAGGAGGTTTTTAAAAGGTCAGTCGGACAATCTTCCAAGAGTGGATAGTTTGATAGATGAAAAGGTATTTACATCCTGAGTAAGCATTTCCTACTCTCGGGTAGGTATTTATTAGGAAATGTGTGTTTAATTTAGTAGGTACCTACCTATTATGGACGGCGATAAAAAATACTACCAGATACTCCCAATCTACATCTCGAGGTTTTCGATGATTATTTTACCTCTATGTTTTATTTGTACATAAGAAAATGTCACTATTTACCCATATACAGATGTAGGTAAGTTCTAGTAGGTAGGTATTTACGTAGTTATTACTTTTCTGAATAGATAAATAGGTAGGTAAGTACCTACCTGCCTATTAATATAGTTTTATAATAAATAAACCAGATATTTTTTTTATTTTATCCAATGTCCGCTTTAGTTTGTTCATTCACAGTTGTTTTCTTTATAAAAATAAATAATACTTAGTTAAGAAATCAGTGGTGATCAACTTGCGGGCCGCAAATTTTTACTTTTTTATAGGGGTGTTGCAAGTTTGAACGCTAATGTGTCTGTCTACCTATGTCTGTCTGCGTGTCTGTCTGTAGTAACGTAGCATATTTTTAAGCGCGTGAACCGATTTCGATGCGTTTTTATTTTATTTCAATATTGTTTTTTAACAGTGGTTCATAGACATGTTTTGTCAAAATCGGTTAAGCCGTTCTAATAGTAAGTACATTAAAAACGTACGTTTTGAAGGTATTTTTTTTAATTCGTAGTGTTTTGTCAGGAAGAGAGCGCTACGGAGATGATGCCATAGGGTATATACAGTTAAAAAGAGAGGGAGACGTATGTAGGGCTTATTGAATCCATCCTTTTTACTGCTGTCATCCACTTCTTCCTAATTTTTGGGTCCCCAGGCACATTAAAAAGGAGTTTATCTGGTGTTTTAACTGTCGAATTGAAGCACTGAGGCACAATACAGTATTTCGTCACTTTTTTTTCACTCATTTTTCCGCAGAAAACAGTTAAATTTTGATTTTTAATGCGCAGCGGCGTGCGTACGAGAGCGCGACTGCCAAATGAGTCGAGTTGTGACGTCATCGACCAGTGAGCGCCCGCCCGCGTTTTTAAAATCCCACGGTCGAAAATACGCACTTTGATCGTTAATATCTTAGCCATTTATTGAGATATGGAAAAAGTAAAAACACAGTTTTTCTTGTAATTTTGTATAGATTTATTTGGTGTGTAAAGTAAAAAATGTTGGCCTTCTCCATTAACCCAGATTAACCGTGTTATTCTGTTCCCGTGGGAATTCCGACACGAAATTTAGTTATGTGTTGATCTGACGTATACTGTTGTAGAATATCAAAAATCCGTTTACCCGATTTTGCGTGAATGAGTAACAACTATCAATCCATTGATCCACAACAAACATTCACCCATAAATCCATACTTGCTTGCATTTATAATTTTACAACATACATAATTATACAAACATTTACTTGCTTTTGCATTTATTGTATACTTACCACATTTCAGGGTGTAGTCTCCTGGGATGGCTTTGTTTCCGTTGCAGCTCCAACATGATCCGGTCGGTGTATCCTTGAAGTCCTTCCTCGTCGAAATCAGACTCCTCCGATGAAGCTTCTGATGAAGAGCTCTTATCTTCATCTGTAATAGAAATTATAATGTACAAGTATATTTTTTATAAACACTCTAATATCTGAAACAACCTTTGGATTTGAAAAAGCGAGATCTTTTTTTTATAACATGGAGCAGGTAGTAAGATTCTACTTTCTCTTTTGATGCTTAAACAGCCTAGCTATACTAATTTTGAAACCGAAATTAGCTTACATGAATGCGATTTGCAGACTTTAGTCTTGGCCTTTAATGGAGGCAGTTCATCAACCACTGGCCTCGCGTTACGGCCCCTCTGTATGAGTAGTTTGAAGAAACTGTCAACCAGTTTCTCCAACTTCTTCGTCTGCTGCACTCCTGCTCCCCCTTCTAACCTTTTGTAGTAAAGTTCTGCTGGAGAGCTTCGGTACCAAGACTTTGGTATCTGTAAACAATATAGCTTATTTTAATTTATTGTATTTTCGTCATCCCTGCTCATCAGGTTAGTTTATATGTGACAAATCATCAAATAAAATCAATCAATGTCTATGTAGAAGCAAGACTATGATAGCTTCATTTCATTGCATCCAACCAAATAAAAGGCAAACTTACCAAAGATAAATCATTCTATAGAGAAAAACGTTGAGTGAGATATAAGCTAAGTTCAGATGACCGCGCGGATCCGCGCGTCGTCGCGTGGTAGGAGCATTGGTTGGAATGATATCACAAAACAAAATGTTATTCCAATACAAACACTTTACTTTGGATTTAAGAGGAAATAAGTAAAGAAGTCTTGAAATATACCAAACATCTAAATAAATATGTGTTACTTACATCATCATCATCAGACTGATGTTCTCTGGACCATTGCTCCATCTTTTCAATGAAATCTTCAGAAGTTCGGCAATAGTTCTTCCTGAAATATAGAAAAAAACATTGTTTGTAAAAATTATGTTGCCAAAGTTCAGTTTAGTCTTGATACATATTATTTAACTAGCTGCGCCCCGCGGTGTTACACGCGTTGTACCCGTTCCCGCAGGAATTTCGGGATAAAATGTATCCCATATGTTATTCTGATGTGTAACCTACATTACTGTAAAGTTTAATCCAAATCCGTTCAGTAGTTTTTGCGTGAAAGAGCAACAAACATACATCCATACATCCATCCTCACAAACATTCGCATTTATAATATTAGTAGGAGTAGGATAGTAGGAAGTAGGATTATTGTATAGCTAAAATCTGTACAATCCAAAGTGACAACCATAATAAATTCCGAAACAAAATATTACCTATATTCTTCTAGAATCTTCTCCCTATCTGTCAAAGGTTTCTTAGGCTCCAAATCCCGTCGTGAATATCTGGATGCCTCCCTGGTGTGGCTGCGGCTACGTCTTCGAATCCTGCCTGGGGAATAGTGACTTCTTCTGCTTGGGGAGCGGTGTCTCCTCTCATATCGATCATAGCTTCTACTCAGAGACCTCCTGTCACTGTATCTGGAAGGACTGCGCCGTCTCTCATGCTCATACCTCCTCCTCTCACTCTCTCGTCTGTCATCATAGTGCCGGTCACGTGAGTATTTGTCTCTTTCTCGATATCTCTCAGAGTACCTTGATGGACTCCTTCTACTGCTGTGAACGGGACTACGGCTTCGGTATCTAAATCTGTCCCTATCTCTACTCTCTCTGTAATGTCTATCTCTATCAACCTCTCTCTTGGGAGAATGTCTATAATGCTTAGGAATTGGACCATCTGGCAAATATTTACTTTCCTTAGCTTCTCTGATACTTTCACTAGTAGAAGGTGTAGGCGATGTCTCAATTTTTATTGGTTTTTCTTCATTCCATGTTGTTGGTCTTGGATTTTCTGCATATGCGTGTCTGTAGTGCTCTTCGTATTGGTAGGGAGGAGGCGCCGCTGAGTGGCTCGGTGGAAAATAGGAGACACTGGGCGGTGGAGGATATCCGTGCATAGTCGGCGGATGAACGCTCAAAGGGTACGACGACATAGGTAAGTACGGGGACCCAGCACTCTCCCCCGGATTATACGGCATCTGAGGATACATTGGATGAGGGTAGAGGTGCGAATGTGACTGGTAAGGGGGCGGAGGTCCTGGAGGACCAGACATCGTCGGAGGCGGCATCTGATAGTTTCCAGGAGGGATGGACATTATAGATTTAACAACGTAGTAACACTCAAGACATGAGCTGTAATTTCTTTACAATTCTCAAAATTTATCGAAATATTTATAATTAAACACGACATGAATACTAATATGACAGCATTTCTGTTTACAAAAAAACTAGTTTGGTCGTAAATTTATAGTTTTATTAAAAAATAAACTCTATATCGTCTGCATTTTTTTTTCGGTATTTGTATTTTTTTTTCGTTTCAAATATTACTTTACTTCATTGCTTGATTTGACACATTTCCTTTCAGTTTGACAGTGACATTTGACGTCAGCTCCTTTTTATTTTCCATTTTCCACAGAATATATTTTCTACATTCTTAAAGCCAAGGGTCCCATTCTTTCATCCCTAACAGAATGTTAAAACAAATGCAACTATCATCTGTGACTATCATTATAGCTTACATCATATGTAGTTGCATTTGAATTTGTTCTCTCTCTTTATGTTATTAAAACAAATTGTAACCATTACATAAACTATTTTATTTAACTAATAAATACTAGACTAGAATTCACACTGAATTATTTAGTTCCAAATTATGACATATATTTTCAATTTTTGCACTTCCCAGGCATTCTCCATCTTTGTACAATACACCAAATTGGCCTTCAGTGATAGCTCTGAGACTATTTTTTAATATTATTGTGAGTCCTTCTGAATTTTTGACCACTTTACATGATGTTAGAGGTTTTGTATGTTGAAATCGGAAAAAACAATTGAGCACATTATTGTCTAATAGCTCTGGAGGTTCCTCGTTGATCCAATGAGGCTTGTGTGTAAAACAAATGTTGTTCCATATGGCAGGATGTTTAGTTCCTGGTACCTGTATATAAACATTGTTGTGATTAATTAAAAGTTAAAAACATTAAGTGATACTTGCTTTTAGATAGGAGATAAAAGAATTACCACATAAATGTTATTTGATTCTACATCTTTCTTGTAAATAAAATAAGCATCTTTCCAATTGGCTAGGCAACACCTTTGTCCAACTGTCCATTTATGTAGACCTTCATGTTCTCCAACTACTTTTCCTGATTCAATGTCTATGAATAATCCTTTTTTTATTTGAATGTACTGAAACAATGAGGATTATAAATTAAACATGAATTATAAACCAAAGCTTTTGTAAAATACAGAATAATTATAAAAACATACTTCATCAATAAAATCTTGAAATCTCTTTTTCCCAATAAAACATATTCCTGTGCTATCCTTCTTCTTTGCTACATTTATTAAGCCTTCCTTTTTGGCCAAATCTCTCACTTCACTCTTGAGAAGATCTGCTATAGGAAACATACATTTTCTCAGTGAAAACTGCTTCACTTGAGACAGGAAGAATGTCTGGTCTTTATGTTTGTCTTTTGGCTGGAGTAGTCTTACACCTGTAACAAAATTAAAATCACAAGCTTGATATGTTACATAAGTCTTTTAACTTACATGGAAGTCTGAGTTGTAATTTGGTGGATACATTTTTAATTCAATTACCTTCATTCTCATCATATTTGTCTAGAAATGGTCCAAATGAAGTGTTAGCATAATGACCAGTGGCAATAGCATCTGCCCCTACATTGTTCCTGCAATATTCGAAAAAGCTATCAAATTTTATGTATCTATTGCACAATATATCAGGGTTCGGTGTCAATCCAGTCTCGTATTCCTTGAGTAAGACAGTAAAAACTTCGTTCCAATATTGTTTTATGAAGTATACTCTACGCAGAGGGATATTCAGCTTACGGCAGACAAATGTGGCATCTTCAAAATCTTTTTCATCGGAACAAAAACCAGCTTCATAATTGCTATCCCAATTCCTCATAAATAAACCCTCAACTTGGAATCCTAGAATTAAAACATTAAAACTTGAATAATGTGTTTAGAGTGGAAACTCGATAAATATCCGAAATATTAATTACCGGCACGCTTGAGTAGTAAAGCAGCAACTGCACTATCTACTCCACCAGATATTCCCAAGGCAATTTTCTTGAATATCATATTATTTTGCAGCTTTTCATTATTAATACATTGCTTTTTGTATTATTTTTAACTTACAAAATAATTTATTTTTATTTATAACATAACCTTTAAGTCGTTGACAGGCGTGTTGACAGTTTGACACACAGGTTTGACAGCCTTAAACAGCATAGACCAGGATTATACAGCCTTAAAATCACACTTATAATATACCAGTACCACCATCCATAGATAGAATATTAAAATTGCTCATTCCATGTACAGCAGAGAGCACCTTGTTGTGCAGCACTAACTAGGTGTGTAAGCACCAGATCTTGTACGATTTCTTTTGTATGCTTATGTATGCATGCATGCAATAACCTGTGGTCGACCCAACATGACAAGCAAAATTATTTTTGTTGATTGATAGAAAATGACAGTCTAGCAAAGTGGATGGATTTTACTGGTTTGATTTGATTTCTGTCTCAACTTGAAAAGGTTATTGTGATCGGTATTTTTGCAAATAATTTTATAATAAAGTCATCATTATGTCGAATATCAACTTACAATGTCTTTTGGGAATTCAGTGCAATGATTTCGTTATGATTGCGGCTGATCAAAGCACAGCACACAGTATTATGCTCATGAAAGATGGTGAGTTTGCGGTTTTGTTTGACTGAAGTTTATTCTACTTCCCGGCTTGGATTAATCTCGTAATTTACTTATTCCAGATGAGGAGAAGATCTATAAGATTTCGGATAGATTGGTAATGGGCGTCATCGGAGACCAAGGAGATACCAATCAATTTGCCGAATATATTGGTAAAAACATTCAGCTTTATAAAATGCGAAATGGTTACGAACTAGGACCTACTGCAGCTGCTAATTTTACTCGTCGTAACCTGGCCGATTACTTGAGAAGCCGCGTAAGTTCATCGATCAACTTATAAATAAAGTATGTACTAGTTTTAGAAAATGATAACCTGTGCCAACTTGAATACTCTCCTTACAGACCCCATACTTTGTGAACTTGTTGTTGGGTGGCTATGACAAGGAAAATGGCCCTGAACTGTACTTCATGGACTACTTGGCATCAAGTGTGAAAGTGCCATTCGCTGCTCATGGTTTTGGTGGATACCTCAGCTTGAGTATCATGGACCGCTATCATAGAAAAGGTAATACAAATGATCATAATGCAATTCTATGAGCATTTCAAGCTAATCTATACATTAAACATAACATTACTTTTCTTATTTTTCAGATGCTACTGAACAAGAAGCGTACAAGATACTGCAAAAGTGTGTAACAGAGGTCCACAAAAGATTGTTTGTGAGCCTCCCTAACTTCCAGGTGACTGTGATCAACAGAGATGGAATCAAAGCACTGCCTGTTATCAACTCTGCTTCTCTAAAGTAATTTTGTTTAATTAATAAAGATTTTTTCTAAAATTAATCATGTTTTATTTATAGAATTATTTATAAAATATATTTCTTATAGAATATTAGATAATTATGTTATTTAAAGTATTCAACCGCCGGCTTTATTTCTGTCTGGACTTGAAGTAACATCGGGGCCTCCTTGGCTCTCTGATTGTGAATTATTTTGATTATCATTATCACCACCGTTGTCTCCTTCATTATCTGATTGATCTGAAACAGGTCATAAAGATGTTGATCACCAAATAATGATTATGATATTTTTGTGACCAACTGTAAAAAAATAGATGATGTATTTTTTATGTAAAAGTAAAATAGTTTCTATACAAGCAGTGACCCCCAGTTTTACCTACATTGTTTCCATGTTCGAGTTTAGCGCGCTCAAACATACAAAAAAACAAACTATTGAGACTAATCAGCACCACTAGTTACCTTTCTTTTCAGCTGGCATATCTTCTGTCCTATTAGCAACTTGGAAATGATATTCCAATTCATCAAAGTCAAACACTTGATCGGTTGGCAGCAAGCATGGTAGGTAGGCCGGGAATGTTGGCTTGCATGCTATCACTGAAACACATTAATAACATTGTTTTATATTATATATTCTTACTAGCAGCGCCCCGCGGTTTTACCCGCGTTGTGCCCGTTCCCGTGGGAATTTCGGGAATTTTTTTACATAAAGACCTTCCTCTTGAATCACTCTACCTATTACAAAAAACCGCATCAAAATCCGTTGCGTAATTTTAAAGATTTAAGCATACAGACAGACAAACAGTGTGACAGACACGAAAAAGAGACGACTTTATTTTATACTATGTAGTGATAAAGTATTTGTGTATGTATAAGTAATAGTATCAGTTAGTAAGATTCCATAATACAAACTTGTCCGGAGTATATTATTATATTCAAACTTATTCCTATCATAAAACATCAAAATTAATTCATTATCTTGACCCAAAATCAAGGTAGGCAATAGAGTAACTAAGGTAAAGGCTATGTTCTTCTAGTGCAAGTAGAGCATGTCCTATTCTAATGCAAGTAGTTATCTCTGGGGCCAAGGGTTGATGATTTTTAGGACTAATATTATTATTTCATACATACATGGAAACACCTGATTGTCTTCAGTGTTGAATAAGTTATGTGTTTCACTTGTCTTCGCTAGGAACTTAGTTAGAGCTCTTTCTATGTCCCTTTTCTGTGTTGCAGCCTTCTCTCTAATAGCTTCATACTCAGTTACGGGTTGTTTGTGAGTCTAAAACAATATGATGTAACAATTTTATTGAAATATATTCAAATTGTTTAAAAATCTTTAAAATGAAGTAATGTTTTTTTATTAACATTTTGAAGTGTATAGTGCTAATCTCGAAGCCTATAATGAAAAAACAGAAAAATTCATACCCAAATGATGAAAGAAACAGTGTAACATATTCAATACTTACTGGAGTCCTAATATAAGCATGAGGGTCAGGTAAGGGAGGCAAGTGGAATGGTATATGAGGTGCTGCTTTGGCCTTCGATCCTGCCGAGAGCATGGCTGGGGTCCTCGGAGCTGGGGCCTGTTGTGGAGGCTGAATCACATGCCGATTCGGACGGACTGCATATTGTTCTATGCCTTGCAGACTTATACCTGGGAATAATGATAGTAACAGTTTCAGAGATTTGCACATTTTGAAATATTGTCTATTTTATAACCTTGTGAAGTATTAGTAATAAAATATAGATAATGAGTTGTACTTTGGTATAAACATGATAATTTCCTGAAGTACCGGTCAGATTGAAAATAATCTTTTTGTGTATATTGACCACAAACAAAATATTGAATGAAAATTCATCTCAAAATCCCCCAAAGCATAATTTAACTAGGATTATTGAACCCATAATTCAATGCCTATAAAATCATGGGGGGGTTGCTGTTAAATAAAAAGTACATAGGTGTTAATTATTAAAGTAATAAATAGTTAAAATTCTAAATTTCTTACCCATATTGATAATAGCCATGACAACATCTCCCAGGACAGGTTCCACTCGTCCGGACAACTCACAGAAACCTTTTGCTGAATTGCCAACTTCTACTAGAACTGAAAATAACAAAGATGTTCAATTATGCATCTATACTTAAAAAAAATCAGGGTAATTTTCAAATATTTTTGGACTATAGACAAGTAAAACCTTTGAAGTTTTGGCCGAATGAAGATAAGAACTGTGACTACTGTGATAAAAACGTTTATTTTCTTTGCCTCTACTGTTTGGTACTACCCAGTAGCACTACCTGGTCCAATCCTGATGTTTTATGTCCGTGATACAACTGGCTAACTTAATTCTAAGCATAATAATCATATTCTCTGCCAGTACTTACAACATTGGAGCATTTCTGTTAATGTCTCAAGAGAAACTCTGTCGGCAGAATCAAAGCCAGTTTCTATTAAAACAGTAGACACAGCAATGTTCAGGATCCTACGTCGAGCATCTGAAGCACTTTCTACCTTTTCTACACTCTCAGACATTGTAATTTATTATGGTTTTTATGTTAAGAACAACTGACTTTAAACATTCATCTCAATCAACAAAACAATGTTGTGCTGAAGACAAAGCAATTAACAATTACTATTTTAATAATCTTTTGATCGGCACTAAATAAAGTTCTAAAATTTTCGTTATTCCCTTTTCTTTTAAGTTTTTTTGGTGTTCACTTTACAAAACAACAAAAATATCGCCAGCAAGCAAGCAAACGACATGCAACCACAGACCACGAATGCAACATTGAGCAATTTGCGATTTGAGCAAGCAAGCAAAGGTGGTCTTCTAAAGTGTTGTTATTGTCAATGTCAATGAAGTTTGATGATTTGTGGCTTTGAAAAAAAAAACGTAAAAATTATCGAGATTTTTTGTTGTCATTGTTCCTGTTATGTCAGTGTCAGTGACAACTCAAATAAATGTCACGACACGAAATAAATTCATTCTGCATTCATGTTCGTCTGGTCTGTGATGTTCGAGTTCGATTCGTGAAATTTTAAGATTTCTACATCCTACGTACGAGTGCTACGAATCATTATTATAATTGGTCACATTACAAGTATTAATTTACCTTCTTGAGATTACCATCCGTTCCAGGACAATTTATGTGAAGTGCGTGTAAATAAGACGTAAAATAAATTGTATACAGGGTGGAGTATAATTCACCACGAAAGTACCACAAAGTCAACGCATTAGTGGATCCCAATTCAAGTGAAATCGGTTTGTTAAGTTATTAGCTATGTTATGAGTTTTCCATTAATCAGTTGAAATAAAACATTTATAAGCATTAAATGATAATAAATTGATTGTAACCTGGGCAAGTTGACATCAACCATTTAATTTAAGTTAGTGTTCTGTGTACAATATTGTTTAATTCATTGTACTTTCTAAAGGTGTCGCAATCATAGATTCAATATATAAAAGAATATACTGAACATTAAATTATATTTTCCAGCTTCTACAACAGCAAAATGGTGAAAGTATATGCTGTGGTGGTTCTCTACAAAGGAGTTACTAATGTCACTATTCTCAAGGCTGCATACGATTTACAAAGCTTCAGTTTCTTTCAACGATCTTCTGTGCAAGAATTCATGACATTTGTCAGTAAGACAATGGTGGAGAGGACGCAGATTGCTTCAAGACAATCTGTTAAAGAAGGCGAGTACATGTTACAAGTATATGTTAGATCTGACAACTTGGCGGGGGTCCTGATCACTGACCATGAGTACCCCAACCGAGTGGCCCACACTCTCATTACAAAAACTTTAGATGACTTTAGTGCGGCAATACCAGCCAGTGTTTGGGCCACAGGCAATGAAAACTCCATAGACTACCATGCATTGCCTCAATATTTGGCTAAGTATCAAAACCCCAAAGAAGCAGATGCATTAACAAAGATACAAACTGATTTGGACGAGACTAAGATCATTCTACATGACACAATCAAAGCGGTTTTAGATAGAGGCGAAAAATTGGATGATCTAGTAGCTAAATCTGATAGTTTATCATCTCACAGCAAAGCATTTTATAAGACCGCTCGAAAGACCAACAGCTGTTGTAACTTCTGAGCCCTTTGACTTTTGTAAACTGGCCATAATTGTTATTAGGTGTTGTACATCACATAAACTTACAAATATTTAATGTGCTGAGTAGGATTGAACCAAAATAGCCCTGTTTCATAGATAGCTAGAGTGTTAGCAATACAATCAAAATAAGAATAGGTATGAATTCTCCATAAGACTTGACTAAGCTATAACTTGGTTTAAACATTATGTAATATGAGAATTGAGAATGTGTGCAAAACATGTGTTAAAGAACCACTCAATACATAATCCTACCCAAAGTCTGTCCTATGGCATGGTAGCTACCACTTTAGTACAATTTGAATTTCCTGATTACTATTGTATCAACATGACAACTTTATGAGTCATGCTACATTGCAAAGACTATATATATAAAAAGTCGCTGAGCACACATATTATGAATATATATTAATCGAAAACTTGTTTATTAAAAGTGCTTTACTAAAAGCTAGGCAAAGTATTGAACAAATATAATTGTTATAAACCTACCCCTGTTACTACTGAGTCTCGTTATTGTATGAATAGATTGAATTTTTTTAACAGTAAATAACCAAAATATGTAACTAATATTCACACATGATTAGTTAGACTCAAACTAAGCTCTTAGCTTGTATTATTAAAGCTAAATATCTGATACTGAGAATATGATTGATACTGATACATCACAGAATGTTAGTTAATCTATTATTTAATGTTATTGTGGCCTATATTCGATGTTGTCTTTATGTCATGTGTAACATACATATAGTATTTGTATTACAAACCTATATATTTTATTTAGCAATGATTATATGATTGCATGGGTGTTCAATTACTGCTAAAACATTGCATAAGTTTTGTTAATAAAATGATTTTGCCGGTCTTACTATTGTACTTTCTAATATTTACTTTAATAGTATGATTTTGTAAATATTACTAGGGTTGTTTAACTTCTATATACTTTATTTTTACCATTTAATTTAAGATATTGATATGAAAAGACCATTTTGTTTGTAGCTGTACTCATCATTCCTGGGTATTTAACTTTATAAATACATTTTTTACATTAAGTTGGTTTATATTCTATGTATTTGGCTTTAATTTGTAACTGATTGTTTAGTAATAAATCAGTATTAAAAGTCATGAGCAATAACTTTGTTTGCATTTACTGTTTTCAAGTAAAATGTTTGAATAAAATTAAGAGTGATGTTAAGCATACTAAATTATTATGCCGTGGATTGTAAACAATGATTGATACTGTAATGTTATAAAGAAACCACTTACCCCTGTTTTACCCCCTTTTGACTCAAGTGCGGTGATTATGACTAGTTTAATGATTATTAATTTAATGATTTTTACACCTTATTCGAATGCCACATTTTAAATTGGGTATGTCTGAAAACCAATATTAATAAACTTAATCTATTTGATTTATTCAGACTACGATTGGACACAAAATGAGGGGAAGTGATTGTAAAGATATTTTGATGTTTATTGTATTGTATAGTGAATGTTAAATTAATGCTTTTGGACATTTTGGTCAATAAAATATATAATCGATATTGATGTTACAGGGGTTTTAATTTGGATTTTCCTTATTTAATATTTCTGCTACTATTAGCCTGTATCATCCCATCGTTGGGCAAAGGCCCCCCCCCATTCCCGCCACTTTTCTCTTATTCTATATGATAACTAAATTTTATGATAATGGGCAGAATACTTATATCTACCCTTAATGACCTGATTTTTAATGTATCTTTAAAATAACAATTGGGTCAGTTTATCAAACCAATTAGTTTTAGATATTATCATTTTCTTGATTGTAAATATAAAATGATAAGCTTGTATTGCAGAGAATGTATTGTATGCTTGACCTTTCTCTTATCTATATTTGGCCACGGTCATTAAGAGGAACCATGTAGCGTTTGTGCCGAAAGTCGATGATTACTCATCGTTAAGCAATGTGCAGTTCAGGCACTACTAGGATGGGTGACCAAAAATGACTTATCTATAAGAGCGGTTCCGTGCTTCGGAGGGCACGTTAATTTTCATCCAAGTTGTTCCAATCGATAGATCATATCGAAGGCCTTTATGCGGTTTAAAAACTCCCGACACCCAGCCACTAACCTACACGAATTTAAACGAAAGGATTACTTATGTACAGTCATGTGCAATGAAATGTATACACGGGCAGATTTGCAAATAAATGTATACTTACTCTGAAAATTTCAAAAACATATAGCCACTTAACAATTCATACTATATAACCACCCGAGTTTCTCACAATAATGTATACATTTTTGGCAAAAATATGGACACAGGTTCTTTTTCAGATACGATCACATGCAAAAATATGTATCCATTATGAATTACAATAATATGTAAACGATATTATTTCATAACGATGTAAACAATAGTATTTCATTATAATGTATACACTTTAGAAACTGTAGCAGTTTTCACTATTTTGACAAATCGGTATTAATTTCAATAATATGTACACAAATGTAATTTTCCAATTCATGTAAACATTACGACATATTGTTATTACTCGACATATTTTTATTCTGTCCTTCACAATAAAAACAAAAGAATTATTAAAAACTATCAAAATCAAAGTCATATTTTTTTTCAGTTTCTCAGCCTCTTTGGGGCAATCCCAAAGAACGCACCTTCTTAACTATATTTAAAAGACAAAAATGAATGTATACATTATTGTGAGAAACTCGGGTGGTTATATAGTATGAATTGTTTAGTGGCTATATGTTTTTGAAATTTTCAGAGTATACATTTATTTGCAAATCTGCCCGTGTATACATTTCATTGCATATGACTGTACTTACCATGTACATATATTATATAGTTTAACTACTTCCTCTTCTCTTAAAAACATGAAACAGACCGATCTTCTCACAATTTTCTTAGATTGGAAAGTGTTGCTATTAAAATTCTCTTTTATTAGGGTTCATCCAAATAAAACAAAAGACTGAAATAAAAATACATATATTAATTACATCAATATTAAATTACAGCCAACATAACTATGTAGGTTACAATAATAAAAAATATACCTATATAATTTCCATTGAAACAAAATAAATAATAAAAACAAGGTATTTTTCCTTAGAAGTAAAACCTAATTTCTAAAAACCATTGACTATAAATAGGGTTTGCGATCGCGGAGTACCAGGTAACATTAAAACAATCCACCTACAAGCAAGGGAGAGCTCACTTACTGTAAATAGTAATTATTATGGAATTTATTCATTTAATCTACTAATATTACAATTATTAGTGAGAGTTTGATCGTCAACTCGGATAATGCACTAAAATGCGGGTACTTATATCAAACAAACCGCACAAACGAACATTCAGAAGTTTTTATAAATTTAACTGGTGGTACCAAAATATTTTCTATCTGGTTTTCGTTCGTTTTAATAGGATCAAAATCTTTGTGCATTATCAGAATCCACAATCAATATCAACCCTATATTAGTAACCTAAAGAAAGGAAATGTAGGTACCTATTACCAAGTAATAGAAATTGCAGATTTTTTGGCATTAAGCAATGAAATGAAGGAAAGGAAATAAGCTTTGGAATAGACACCAATGATATTATGAGGGTAGATTTGGAAGTTTAAATATGGGTACTTGCACAACACAACTGTCCTCAGTTGTAGTTTATTTTAGACAACTACTAAATGTATTTTATTTCTACCGATAAGGTATATTTGTAAAAAAAATTATACCCAACTACCCTCAATTCATACCACTGGAAAGAATAAATACAATAGTACAGAATAAAATACGCACTAGAACAAATCAAAAGTATGGTATTTACAACAAAAATAACATGAAAAAGAATGATAGAAAAACCCAATAGAGATATTGTAGGAAATATTAGTAGAAAGTGATTTACTTCTGCAAATGTATAAATGCCCATATAATGATAAACGTTACGTCGCTCCTCTGTAGGTCTCTAATGATAAAGAGAACTGTTATTTATTACCTACAATATATCTATTTTTTTGTTTTCATAACGTTTATTTTTTGTTACATCTATGCACTAATGTTATATTTAAAATATGTTACAGTGTTCCCATTGTTTAATAATTTTGACAATTTGAAAAATCTGTAAAATTATTTCATTTCGAAACCGTTTTCTTTCCGTAAACTTTCAGTCTTCCAGAAAAAGTGTTAAAAATATTGATAATGCCAGATAGTTCAATTCCTTTCTAATGGGATGCTCAGTTTGATTCTGTTCAAAATTAAACTGTATAAGGGTGCGTTTCCATTGAACCGGAGCAGAGCTCAATTGACCAATTGCAACGTATTACGGAAATATTTTGACAATGTTAACGTGTTATTTGACAATTTCAATACGTTAATAATAATTGTTCGATTGGGTTCCGTACAGCTCCTCTCCGCTTCAATGGGACCAAACCCTTCATTGCATTCTTAGTGCATTCTAACTGTAACATGAATCTTACAACAATCAAAATAATTATCAAGAGTAAGGGTGTGTTTCTATTGGAGCTGTATGAAGCGCAATTGGCCAATCACAGCCCATCGAAATTGTCAAACAAGGAATTGACATTGTCATCGGTCGATTGAGCCCCGCACAGCTCCCTTACACACCCTTGCCTCTTTAAACAGTACCCAGTAGGTACGATATAAAATTGTGATCATGATATCCTTAAACTAAAATGTCTAGATTCTAAGAATCTTAGTTAACTTAAAATAATAATGGTTCATTGGATACGTTACAATACAATAATAATATTAAAACACTTGTTGTAAAATGCTTAGATTGTGATGATGATGTGTTGATGTGCGATATACACGATACAGAGATCCATTTTATTGTAAACGTACCACCGACAGCGCCCAAACAACATAAACAATAATTTATCATAGACTCTACTTGACAACAATGTAACAGTTAAAATAATTGTGGTTATCATTATAAATGCCATTTCATATCCGCGTAGCCAAATCAGAACTTAACGTTAGGTATCGGCCGCACAAACGTTACCGGAACTTCGTCTTAGCACACTCCTCGCAGCTTCTACTGAAGACAATAAATATTAAATAGGACCTTCTCCTATTCTGCAGCAAAAGGGAAATTATAGGTATCTATTTCTAGATTAATAATTATGCATCCGTCATCACACATAACTCCCTTACAACTACTTACACGATAAAAGGCATCCTTTCATAAATATTCGTTTTAAAATAAAACGAATATAGCAAATCACTGTAAAATCTTAATAGAAATAAAATCTCTACTACAAATCACGAAACGAGCAACAAAACTTTATCGGCGAATACTAAACACGACGATTATGTTTATATTCCACATAAAATGGCCTTCACACATTCTACTTGCACCAGGGAATTTTTGTACTAATTTGGGATCGAGGGTGACACTACGTTTGATTAAAATACACTTCGTCCGAGCGACGCGTGAGTAGTTTCACCGTGAAGTACCACCGGGTGGCATTCAGTCGTAATCCTTTGATTGAGGCAGATCTTGTGAGAGTATTCCAGCGGCGTGGTGGTGGCGTTCATTTGTTGGGCACGTGTATCTTCTTGGACCTGAAGTCGTAGATCTTGCGGCAGAAGAGCACGAGCTCGGGCGACACCGCCGGCGGCAGCTTCGAGTCGTTGGGCGCGAACAGCGGGTTCACCTCGCCCGCCGGCAGCGGCGGCACGATCGTCGGCGTTATCGTCACTCCTTCTTCGGCTGCTTTTAGCCGTTTCCTGTACCTGGAATAGAAAAACGTACTCTTGTTAGGTACGTGAACCCTACCGAAGTGAGCGCCAGGGAAAACCAGCCGACCTGCAGGAAGCAGCGAGCCACAGCAAGGTTCTCGTCAGGTTCCTGGAGGACTTAAACTGGCAGTAGAGTGGTCGACCCCCCCTTCGCAAAATGGGCAAAATACATACGCAAAAAAACATACGCAAAATGGGCGCATCAAGGACGCCTGATTGCGGAAATTCCCGCAGGAACGGGTACAACGTAGGTAACACTGCGGAGCGCGGCTAGTAATATGTTTACGTGTATCTAGTGAGTATCGTTACCGGCAATACTCGTTGAAGGTGAGCACGTAGCACTTGTCCTCGATGCAGGCGACGGAGTTGGCGTCGCGGTGGCGCGACGCGAACACCTCGTCCGGCGCGTCGGCCGGCGCGCGCCCGCGCTCCGTGTGCTCGGGCCGGTAGTACCACACCAGCGACACCATCATCTCGCCTGCCACAACAACAACATAATACATATAAATGACTCTTTTTGAAGAAAATAATAATTCATTATAAATATTTCTAAAATCATGGCTAAGAATATTCTCGGTTTTCGTTTAAATTCAAGACCTGTATTTCGAAGACATACCTACAACCAGATTTTTTGCGATATATACCTTATAAGAAACTGTCGTTTCGTTAGTCTTCTATCGACACCCTGTTCACTGTACTGATATCTCCAGTGAAAAGAGTGGTCTTTGAGATCCTTGAGAGACATTATCCGCTAATAGTTGTCGTTACGAACGTACCGTCCTCCGGGTTCTCCCACAAGCTGGCGACGCGCGCCACGAAGGGCTGCGCGCGCGCGACGGAGGCGCGCAGCAGCACGCAGTCGCCGCGCGCCACGCGGTCGCCGCTCGCGTGCGCCATGCGCGGCCAGCAGCGCGCCACGCGGTCCAGCCGGGAGTCGTTCTGCGGGCCAAGCAGAGGGCATGTCACATCACACTACGTACACACACATCTCCGGCGTAACACCTGACATATTAGAAACTACCACTTTATTTGAATCTGTTAAAAACGGGACCGATCTGGAAACGTACGGACCTACATATACCCCAAGAATCCTTTTTCGAAGGCGTTTAAAAAGATAAGCTAATCAAGTTATATGTAGACTTACATTTAGGTAGACTTTAGAGAGGTAGTGTTCTCCGTCCCAGTTCCAGCCGTTGCTCCAGCGCGGCGGCGCGCGCGGCTCGAGCGCGGGCGGCGCGGCGGGCGCGCGGCGGCGCGCGCGGCCCCGCCCGCGCCGCCGCGCCGCCGCGCCCGCGCCCGCGGCGCACGCCTCCTCCACCACCAGCGTCGCCTCGTCCGTCTTGATGGCCGGCCTCTTCGACACCAATAGCTTCACTACCTTCTCCACGTTCTTCGCCTTCATCTCCCCGTTGGTTAACTTGCATCGCTTCGCCTTCGCCCCTTCTGTTAGACGTTTCTCTGCTTCTTTCGTCCTATCGTTTTCTACGTCCTGTTCTGTCTTTTGAGATTCTGTTGGTTCAGGGTTAGCAGGCACGTCTAAAAGTTTCGGTTTTGCGATAACTTTATTTGATTGAAGCGTGTCTTGAGCTATTGTGCTATCGGTACAAACCTCAATTGGATTGTCTTTTGTAGCATCTGTCTTCTCTTCGCTGCCATTAATGGCAGGTTTAGGTACTTCTTGTACCTCAAATATATTTTCTATTTCTTTGTCTTCTGTTAATGCGCAATCATTTATCGCCGTCCGGTCCGGTAATACCGGTTTCACGGTGGGTGGCTTTAATACTGATTTTTGAGTGTGTGTTACCTTAGAGTCTACCTTTTCAAGTTTACAAGCATTCTTGCTGGCCAGCTTTTTGCCTATTAATTGGCTCACAGCAGCAATTGTTTTTGGTCGGACACCGTTTGTGTTTGTATTGTCAACGATGTTATTGTTAATGTTTAACATTTTCTTTGTACAATTTTGTGCAATGTTTTCACTTGGCAAAAATAATTCAGCAGGACTTATCTCTTTATCTGATGAATACCCTTTGGAATCAGCTCGATCAATACTATTTTTTCTTATTAGGTTGTCAAGCAACAGAGCGCTTTTGTTTTTTGGTTTTTGAGAAAGATCCTCTATATCTTTGATTGCAGGAATCCCATTTATAACAGGAATTGCATCACCTACTCTAGGATTTTCAGCGCACGCTGATTCAACTAAAACTTTCTTAGCTCGAGGTCCACTTGAAGTGTTTTCTAGTTTTCTTTTAACGGGTTTCTTCTCAGTCGCCTGAGATTTTGGCGATTTGGGAGTCTTTTTAGGTTGCGACGATCTTTTCTTTGGCTCCTTAGAAATAGTTTCTACTCGAGCTGACTCAGGTTGGTCTCCTGAGACTTTTCTTCTCTTAACCAGCTTCACGTGCTCACCGATTCCATTCGTTTTACATCCTTCCTCTAATTGAGTGTCTTTCATGTCAATTTCTAAATTGGGCCTAGAATATCTCCGTTTCACAGCTTTGCTCGTATCTATCGTCGCATCGGAGGCCATCGTCGTGGAGTTGTGTTCCTTCAGCGCCTGCGCTTCAGGTTTCCGAGCCGTTGCGAAAGTAGGACCTTCGTTTTCCTTTTTGATATCCACTAGGGGAGTGGACCGTTCGTCGGAAGATGAGAGATCAATGGGGACACAGATCGGTGGTGATATTGCTAGGACGTCGTCGTCGGCGTCGCTGTGGTGCGCGAGCGCGGGCTGCGGGCCCGACAGCAGGAGGCCCGTGTCGTCCCCCGCGAGGGAGCGGCGGGCCATCGCCTTCCCGAGGCGCGCGCGCCGCGGGGCCGCCGTGGGGGGCTGCGGCGCGCACGCGCCCGCCGAGCCGCGCGCGGGCGACGGCGGGCCCGCCTCACTCGGGCCTCGCTCGCTGGCGAGCCTCAAGTTATCACGGACGTCGAACAGTTCCCGTTTCGGCGAAGCTCCCCCGATGGCGGGGAGCGGGCACGGGTGAGGAGCATCTGTAGCTGCTGGTGGTTCCGGCTCCAACGGTGGATCCTGGACACAAAAAAGGTTCGATATAATAATGGGTTTCCAGTACTAAACTAATTTAAAAAGCAGAATAATGGTATCTGTAGGAAATCATGGAATGTGATTGTGAGTATTGGCACATATTGGTCTGGGAATTCTGCGATAAATAAGCAGGAGTTGGTTACCTTTCCGCTGCCATGTGTGTCGGCGACAGCATCCAGTGCACACGCCCGCACCTTCGCTCGGAAGGCGCCCCCGGGCGGCACTAAGGCAGAAGGAACATCCGGGCCGCCACCAGCTGGGGCTTTACCAGTAGCGGGCCCAATAAGGACGTTTTTTGGACACGCGTTTAATGGGCACGGACATCCGCGGTATTCTGAAATAAACAGCGAAAGAACTGTTAGCTAATATATCTATAATAAACGGTAATATTGATTTCTTCATCATTGGAGCACAAAAACTTAATCATCCATCATTTATTGTACTTGTAAATAACAAGCACTGTAATAGGTACATAGATAACCTAACTATAAACACGTAAGTTAACAAATAGGTTTTTACGTATACTTATTGTGGTTTAAAATTCAATATTCTTGCAAAGAAATCCTATAACCACATATTGATAGGTAAAGCTTTTCCTGTTCGATATACTAATATAATAGAAGTGGCTTGTTTAATTGGTTATTGGGTCAATGATAATGGCTCGGTACTGACCTACATATGGTATCCTTTGAGGTGGGTGCTGATAACAGGACGGGGTCCCGTAATACTGAGGTGGCGGGTACGGCTCGTTTCCAAGCCCACCCATCTGGAAATAATTAACAAGATGATGTAGTTTTATTGGAGCTCAATATAGTGTTTGAATAATCAGTCTAGTGTGTACGATATGCATGCGATTTTGCATTTATATTCTAAACTTTTAAAACAAACAAATTTAAAAAAAAGTATCAGCCTGTAATGTCCCACTGCTGGGCAAAGGCCTCTCATCTCACTATACAGTGAGGATATAAATAAAGAAATAAAACTTTTTAAGAGTGAGTTGAATTATATATTTTCTTGTCTGACTGTTAATATATTTTTGGTTTAGGTTAGATAGAGATAGATAGATTAGATAGATAGAAAGAGGTTAGGTAGAGACTCAAGAATGTACCCAAGACCCCGTAAAGGCTCGGTTTGGCAGACCCGACTAAGTAAAAGGAAGTAAAAGTAAACTTATGGTAAAAAGACATTGCTCTGTACTGTACAGTAATCAAGGATATCTTACCGGCGCATCGGGCTGCGGCGGCGGCATGTGGTAAGGGCCGGGCGTCCTGTAATACCGCCCGTAGCATAGGTCCTGGTAGTACGGTGGCGGCGGGTACTGTTGCAGTACCTACAACAAAATTACAGTCATCAGAATCTCTGAAAACATCGCTCACTAAATTTATATGTAGCTTTGCCTAGCCCAGTGTGCGGAAAGGGTCACTGGTGTTGTGAAAACGTGCATTCGAACCCGTGGCACCGATAAGCGAGTCAGTACAGTGCTGTTAAACGTCACGGATTTAGAGCATGCCAATTTAAAATCATTTCGGACTTCGTATGATGATCAATAAAAAAAAAATACAGATGAAAAAGAAAGCCTCATCTTTTTTAATCTGGTTAAAAAGAGTGTATTTATCACTTAATGGCCACTTATAAGGCCTAATAATGCTATTTCAATTTCACACATTAAGCCTCATATGTTTGCTGATCTAAATCTGTGTGAAACCACCAGCGTAGTCTTAAGCTCGCCACGAGATAATTACATAGTGTCGCAATAGACTGGTAATTGGTTTTGAGGTGGCCAATTAATAGTGCTCACATCCAGACATGAGTGTGTGCTATCGAATGGGTTGAATTTAGCAGTGCAATCTTATAAATAGGATGTTTTAAATGCCACATAACTGAGCGCTTTGGAAACATCAACTTTATTTTATGTAGGCGTCTACTTAAAAATGTTGATACCTATGCGTTTTTTTAATATCTGTAATGGATTGCTGTATTTAAAACTTATAAAAGAATACTGTAGATAAATATATAGGAAGATACTAGTGCATATTATACCTTACCTAGTAACCTAGTACGCTACCTAGTGTATATATGTACCTAATATATATCTGTCGTCTAAAGGGGGGCTAGTCCTAGCTTAGCTTTTAACTACCCACAGCATTAAAGACACAAAACCTGTCCCTTAGCTACGAAGAGAACGGTCAAAATAAGATAGACCCAAAAAGTTTGAAGACACTGCACAAAGGTAAGGACCTAAATCATTACACAGTACCAACTCAAAGGGAAGTTTAAAAATGTCTGAGGTGTTGAAAAGTAGGAGCTAGACTTAGGTATATAACCTACTTGACTTGAGGGTAGTGGAACCACATTTGTGGTTTTACCGAACTGTGTACTGTGGTGATGGAGTCAATTAAGTACTTAAATAAAACGTAGGTCCGTATTTTATTTATGGTATTAAAGTATTATTGATTTTAATAAGTTTTAAATAAAGAGTTCTTAATGAAGATCTTGCATAAGCATTTATTTATTTATTAGCGATTTTAATATTGCATACATCGCCGAAGATTTTTAGTCTGAGCTGTTAACTTTAACTTGTATCAAAGTAAGTTCTTTACTTAATATAAAATAAAATCCCCCACTGCGTCTGTCTGTTCGCGTTAAACTCGAAAACTACTCAACGAATTTGTATGAGAGTTCCACTGATGGACAGAGATATTTACCAAGACGGTTTTAAGCGGTGGGTAAAACCGCTGGGAGATGTTAGTAATCAATATTTCACGGGTAATTAATGATTAATCATTTCTTTACTCACAGGTGGATGCGGCGCGTGGTAATGTGGTGGATGATATCTGGCGAGGGCCCGGTCATCGTTACTGCTCTCTTTAATCAATGGCCCTGCTGGTTGATAGTATCCTGAAACAATACATACAGATATTATTAATCATATTTAATCATAATCTATGATTATTACTAGTGAGGTTAGCGATGTTTTGATGGGGTTTCCGAGTCGAATGATTAACTTAAATGGTATAATCATTATTAGTTTCATGATAAAGAATGCTTCGGTGGTATATTGACATGTGCATTTGCCTTCCAATACTGGGGTTTCGGGTTCAATTCTTTCGTCGAACAAAGCATGTTTCTAATATTCAAATATGGCCCGGGCTTGAGATCATCAAACCTTCATATTAGTAGGCAAACGTAGTATTTTCCCATCTCTTTGCATTGAAATTAGATGTATTTGCCCAATAGTGGATTTACAATACGCATGATGAAAGTTTTCATAATAAGTAAGTGGCTCTTAGACTTCGTTGTAATTCAAATGTATGAGACATTTATCTTTTGAGCTCTTGAAGAAATCAATAGATATAGTGAGTTATAATGTTTTTAGGTCGATTAAAAGCTGCCGCATCACAGTTAAGTAGTTCGATAGTCACACCGACGCAATTTGACTTTCGCCGACTCATGCTGACTACTTCACGAATAAAGTGTCAATATCTTCTTTAGTTAATTAAACTCACACTATATATTTCTGGTTTTTATATACCTTTCTATTATTTTATTTACGGTACTTTGTCCTTACCTACATCTATAGGTACTAATATTATAAAGCTGCAGAGTTTGTTTGTTTGTTTGAACGCACTAATCTCAGGAACTACTGGTCCGATTCAAATAATTATTTTTGTATTGCATAGCTGCATGCTATTTTTATCACAAAATTCCCATAAAAAAATATACAAAACGAGTTATTCCGCGAGGCGGATCTAATACAAAAACTTTAAAGTAAACTAGCAAAACGACATAAACTCTCCTAGTTAGTTTAATATTTATTGTCGAGATGCAGTTTATCTTGGGGTTTCTTTGTTAACACGTTCAATGTTGAATAATTAATAAGTATGCAGATCAGATTGAGTGTATACCTGCATACTATCTTTATGGTAAAGGAAGTTATAGTTATGGTGCTAATATCTTGCTCACGAGTGGAGGATTAAGTTACTATTAACTATGTTACTAACTTCGTAGATTATCTTAGTTAGAAAGTTGCTTTGTTTATTAGTTAAAGTTACCTTGTTTATAGAATTAATGGTAAACTATACTAGTTGACGAAAAGGTGGCAATATTTAAAACGCAACATGGAAACTTAAAATACTAAAAAGTTATTTCGTTCCTTCAGCAACTGTCGTGTCGGGCGGATGTGGTCACCGGCTGATAGCTCCACAGTTTTAGTTACAAAATAGTTAAAGTAACCGTTCCTATTAATATCCCATACCGAAGGTCGGTACCAGCGTTTTAACACCGTACACTTTTATTGGTCAAAATTCTCAGGTCAATATAATTAATGTAAATCGACACTAAAAACTTAAAAAGTTATTAACATCAATAGGAGCCTTTATAATAAAATTAATATAATTAGTAACATAACTTTCCAAATTAGTTTTTAAAACGTATTCAGATTTTATAGCGAGAATTTTAAGTGACTATTAAAGTACGTACCTACATTGTTTTGTGTGATACGATACCCAACACAAAGTAGTTCACAGTTGACCAGGTTGTTAATAAAATAGATTTTATTGGAAAGGAATAAGGTGCTATTTAAGTTGGGGTGTTGTTTTATGAGAGCACAGTTTGGTTCGCACCACATTCGTAGATAAAGTTCGCGGTCACAACGGTTTCCGATTGCGCAAACCAACTTTTATTTTACAAGTTGTTAGTACATACATACATTGTTTTGTTATTTGACTGTTCGACTGAACTACCAGCACATCATAAACTGCGAGAACATTCTGGAATACAAACAACTTGTACCAGATTTACTATTTTAGAACTGTTCCGAGAATTTGGCGATAAAGATTAATTGTGTAGCTGTACTCGTTGTTAGAAAAGTATACTATACTTCTTTGAAGATAAGTTACATAGAAATAGGTAATGTATTTGTTAAATTGTAATAGGTAAGCTAATTTTAATAAGTGTCGTAATTGTTGTCATAATAGTATCAATCGTTGGCAGCCCGTTCCCGTAGGAATTTGGGGATGAAAAATAGCCTAAAACCTTCCCGTTGAAAGTGGCTATCCATTACAAAAATAATTATTTGAATTCGATCGGTAGTTTCTGAGATTAGCGCGTTCAAACACACACACTCTGCAGCTTTATAATATTAGTATAACAAATCACTACATAGTATAAAATAAAGTCGTCTCTGTTTCGTGGCTGTTTGTCTGTTTGTCTGTATGCTTAAATCTTTAAAATTACGCAACGGATTTTGATGCGGTTTTTTGTAATAGGTAGAGTGATTCAAGAGGAAGGTTTTTATGTAAAAAAATCCCTAAATTCCCACGGGAACGGGCACAACGCGGGTAAAACCGCGGGGCGCTGCTAGTTAAATATAATGCAAAGCATTTTTTGAAGTACTTACTGGAACCTATAATAATACTGGTCACAACAGCCAATATACATATAACAAAAGCTCCACTCAATTAGAACTTTAATACACAAAGCATTCCTTTAATCACTTTGTAGATCATAATCTTCCCGTTCTTTATATTTTATTAACCACATGTTATTAAAAGAGGGATGGCTGTATAACCCTGATGTTAGAACGAGATAGCTATATTTACGCATATGCACTATGCAGGTGCATTCAAATCAAACAATAAATATTAATTACAGAGATATTAGGTGAGTGGTGGGGCACACGTTATATGATAATATATAAATTAGTTTCCTTATTATAATAATAACGAATTTTATTACAAATTAAGGTAAACTTGTATGAATAATTTAAAAGCTCGCCATTGTGACGTCCTTTGAATTGCATTGTTAAAAATATTACTATCATTTCATTTGTTTTCGTTCCAATTTCAAATTCACTTGACACACATAGTCGCGGATTACTTAAAAAAAAAGAAACACAACTGGCCTGAAATATTTCAATGCGCTTTCTTTCTAAATAAAGGGCAGTAAGGAGGATCAGGCATAACTGAGCTTGTATAATGTAACCCCCATTACATTATAGAAGCTCAGTTATGCTCAGTTATGTTAGTGCGGGCTGATGTTCTTAAGTAAATATGTACGATTGTTCAATAGTTATCGATAGTTATTGGGCTCTATTTGTATTGAATGATAAAATAAAAATCGGACTTTAGGCTGGTCGCAGACGGGGTTTGCCTTGAGCGGCGCCGGCGCGCCAGCTGCCGCCAACGGACTCTATTTCTGAAACGGTTTCTTTTCTTCCTTTTTATCTCCAGCCTCATTGTGCTGAGCCATTGGGTTAAATCTTTAAGTGATTATTTTTTGTCGAGCAAAGGTGCAAATAATAATGCAATGTGTTCTGGTTTCGTATTATTATTGAAAGACTTTGTTATTTTTTGTCGTTGTCGTAAAATAGGCCTTTCGATTATTGGGATTTTGTTCGTTAGTAGGTATTAACGTATGTTGTAATTATTTTAATAATATCAGTACGTTAATTCCATTAAAAATTCAAACCGATTCAACACGCCGTCTTGTTACGCCTACATGTCCGAATTACATGCACACTCCACATAGAGACTTCTCTAACAGCTCGTTCCAAATATCTCGGTAATTACCATTATTTATCACTAACAATTTTTCACACTTTTCACCACCAAGAAATATGTAATGAGGCGGCCGACCGTGCCAAGATATCGTTTTAATGGAACTTTTATTGTTCCACTCGCACATTATAAATATTTAGAGTCGTTATTCTTAATACGTCTCATACGAAATAATGGTTACAGGACTAAAGTTTGACGTAAAAATAAGAACTAGACAACCTTCAAAGTGGCCAGATAAGCCTTATATTCTTATTCAGCTTGACCAAATAAACCACAATAAAACTTTCCGTCATTGTGTTACACAAACGTACGAGATACAGACCGGCGGGCGGGCAATTAAGCTCCGCAAACATGGCACAGTAAAAAGCACAAGGTTGTTTATCGTGTATACTGAATTCATTTTATTCATAGCCTTTTAACTAGTGCAGTCAATTGGCCGTCCGATTCGAATAGTGAAAATAAGAAATAAATCGCTTTAAACACGTTAGTTAATCGTTTAACAAACACGGGTATCGCGCGGCCGCGGCGCGGGACCGGTTGGGAAACCGGCGGGCGCTCAATTAGCGACATAGTGCGGCCAATTAGGCCCGCCGCACACCCCACCGCAAAAACGTTCCGAGACTATTGTACCGCCACGGTCTAGTATCGCCGCAGATTATAGAATCGCCTTCACGCCACCACTAAACTTAAGTACTGAGCTTTTATGGCTTCACCAATACACTCAATTCGAGATTTGTATTGCTATTATTCACTGTTTTTATTTAATAAATATGAATTCACGATCATTTAAAAAAAAATAGTTAGTTTAGTACTTGGAAGTTGAGATTTGCATTATGCGTTCAGCAGAGTTTCAAGCAAATTCCTGTTTTGCAGTTCATTAAGGAAAGCTTTATGCTTTGTAATATTGCGATTTTCTCACGGAATTTGCATGTTCGTGGAGTGGACCGCAAGACTCAACGATATATTGTTTTGGACATAAAGTAGTATCGGTGTACCGCTCCGCTGGCATAGCTAAGTAATGGGTTTAGTGTGTGAGTACCGTTATTTCCGTATTGAGATTTTATGTGTCCGTAAATGGCGATCCACGCAGTTGTACCTACACGATTGACGACTGTTTGAAACGGATTTAAAATATGCAAATTATACCAAAACTAGTTTCGGCAATAACTATTAGTTTGCCCAGTTCAATTTATGTTATTTTTATATTAAATAAAACGATAAATTTCTTTCAAAATCGCTAAATTTTGTCGGAAAAGATTTATTTTAATAGATATAATTTTGTTTTTGTAGAGTCGACTATATTTATAGAGCTAATATAATAAAGAATATTGATAAAATAAACGATGGTGATAATAAAAACATAATAAAATCCAATATATTTCATATCATTATAAAATTAACATAAATATTCGAACGCATGGAGTTCGGATTCAGTGAATAACTTCGTTCGGTTCGCTTTAACTTTGTTAAAAGTACGGAAATTCGATAGAAATGTTTCGTTTGAAACGCATCGAGTTTCATGACTGTAGTCAAATATTCTAACAGCGGTTAACTTTATAAAGACCCTTCAGATTGTTCCGATCTCGGTCAAGACGTTTTACAACCAACGCCCGATACTATGCTACCTTTCATACTCATAACATGCTTGTATCGCGGATGAAAGTTGCATGTAAATTCAATTAACTCTATTTTACTACGCGGTTAACTAAAGCTATTAAGATAACACTGAACTTTAAGCGCAAACGTCTAATATTAATAAAAGTGTAAATAAACGAACGAGATATTTCTCCTGTGTGTCCGAGGGGCCGCAGCATGTTTGACAAGACGTCATTCCATCAAAATTGAAGTCGTTAAGAGACGAGAACCTCGGACCTACTCATGATATTTAATTGAACGCAAGTAAATTAAAGTGTTCGAGTCACTATAATAAAACTAAATAAGAAATATTATAGTGCATCGTATTTTAAATGGATGTAGGAATTCTATTTTCATTTCAAAATAAGGTTATAGAAATGTTATAAAGCGTTAAATTAATGTTTAATTAACATTTAGTGTTTACAGTATGGTAATTACGAGTAATCTTCACACTACATACCTATTACTCAGTTAGAGAAGAATTTTGTCGTTCAGTTGGATCTTACTTAAATGCTTATTATAATAAGCACAACACCGATTTTACCTCAATGTTTTTTTTATAAATAAATATAAAATTATTTAGGGACTTTAACCCAAGGCAAGGCATGCCAGCCCCCCTATTCCCGGTCCAGTGTGCACACCGGTGCTTGAAGCTCAGTGCGCTTGAAGGACGTGAAGCAATTGGTATTCCCGCGGCATCTCGTGCCCAGTGCTTAACGTTGCCAACATACTAAAAATTTTGGACTTCACTATTACTATGCACAAAAACCGGTAAGTACCGATAAATAGTTTGTAACAGATTATTTGTCTGTGGTGGCTAGGCGCCCTCTCCGCCTGGCCCGCACTTGTCAATGTCATTGACAGGTTCAACTCAGTGGGTACCAGCCTGTGCCAAGTGAGGTACTTAAAACGAATTCAATAGTATGTCTGTGGTAGATCTGCCGCCTAGCGAATCACCGCCTATCTCACCACATTGAAGGTATTTGATTGGTAATTGAAGGCATTTTAATTTTACGTCATTCAACTCATTCATTGTCGTCATTCCCATTCATTCCATTCCCATTCTTGTTTCCTGGTCTGTGGTCATTCCTCCATCTTGTTTTCCCGGCAATTTGTTGAAGGAAAATATTTTACGCTTCTGTTTTGCCGGTCATTTTGCTAGTCGGAATTTTTTTCGTATGCAAAATCTGCAAATCCATTGTTATCATATTTATTGTATTTATTTTTATTAAGTGTTACAAAATGGTTAACCACTGTTTTGTCCCTGGGTGCTACAGCAGGGGCTTCCGGTTCAAGTTTTTTAGTGTTCCATACTCGAAGCCGATAATGGTAAAGTGGTTGAAGGTATGTCCGAAATTAAGAGATTATTCTTATGTTCAATATAAGAATTTGCGTATATGCATTTTACATTTTATTCAAGACCATATTATCACTACTAAGTCCTCTTTAAAACGGTTGACTGAAGACGCTGTCCCCATGTTAAATTTACCACCTGTACCTGTAACAACTACACAACACAGTCAGGTACAGAGTAATATGCTGTTAGAAATAAGCCCGTGTACTACACCAAACACGTCTCTCAATTTCACAGTCATCCGGCCTTCGCATATTGTTCCTAACATACAGACGGACATTTCTTCACATTCCCTTAGCACTAGTACTAGAACTCATGTTCCGAATTCTGATCCTATAATGCCATCTCTCCCTAGTGGTAGTACATTTCCTCCTCAAGACGATAAAGTTACTAACGTACAGACAGACTTCCATTTACAGTCATTTCCTTGCACAAGTAATTCTGTGCAGGCCACCCTAATTTCTCATCCCATTCCTGGTTCTAGTGCACTTTCTTCTAGTAATGATAATAGTTTGGAACATAATATGCCTTCAACCAGTTTTGCTGATTATGCTTCTCACCATATTTCAACAACACCTACCAAACGTAAGTCTATTAACCGTGTGCAATTAGGTAAACGCTTACGTTTAAATCCTTCTCAGTGCACACCTAGGAAACAGAGGCTACGATCCGATAATAAGATTTTAAAAAGGAAATTACGCCTTCTGCAAATAAAGTATAATAGACTTAAAGCTCGCTCAGTGATATTAGCTCCCAAAGTTAGGATGTACTTAAAAAAATATAATCTTTTAAATACATTTGGGAAGCTATTAGTAGATTCACAGATACGTTTGGCAGGTGTTTCTCCCCATGGGCGTAGGTACACAGTTGAGGAGAAGGTCTTTGCCCTATCTTTGCACAAATTGAGCCCAAGAGGATATAACTTTATGAGAAAGCACTTAGCTCTCCCTTCCAAATCTTTGCTTAGATCTCTCCTGAGTGATATTAGTTTAAGGCCAGGAATTAATCAGTTTTTGTTTCAGCATTTAGCAGATGCTGCGAGGGACAAGCCGGCTGTAGACAAGCAGTGTGTTCTCATGTTCGACGAGATGGCTATTCGAAAGGCTTTGTTTTTTAATTATAATACTGGGGTTATTGAGGGATTTGAGGATTTAGGTTCAGGGAAACGTACTGACAATGTAGCTGATAAAGCTCTTGTCTTTATGTTGCGTGGTTTATTCACGCCGTGGAAGATCCCAGTAGCTTATTATTTTGCCCGTGATGGTGTTAAAACCATAATTTTAAAAAATATTATCAAAGAAGTTACAACGGCCATCATCAAAATCGGTTTCAAAGTTAGGGCCACTATTAGTGATCAGGGTTCAGCCAATGTTGCAGCTATTAATTCATTAGTAGCTGACACCAGAGCTGATCTTCTTCGTTGTAATAGCCAAATTTCCGATAATATTTTTTATTACATTGATAATAACAAACTTTATCACATCTATGATGTCCCTCACCTATTGAAATGTGTACGCAACAACTTTTTAAAAAAAGATCTGCTTTTAGGTGACCGGAGAGCCAAATGGGAATTTATCACTTCCCTTTACCAAGTAGATGGAGCTGGAGGACGAGCCCGTTGTACAAAACTAACGGACAGACATATAAACCCAACATCATATGACAAGATGAAGGTAAACAATCACAAACAATTGATAAACACATATTAATGAAGGATTGGTTACAATCCTCCAATAATATGTATTTTCAGACATTTGACTACCTGTACTATCTATGTACTTAGCTAGCAAACACTAACAGATTTCAAAAAGCAGAAGGCGGTTTCAATATCTGGGGGTTTTTTAATGTGATGGGTGTTACAATTAATGTAGAATAATTTCATTTTATTAATCTGCATTTACCTATGTACATATCTATCATATATAAACTGTTTTTTTTAAGGTAGTAGTTTTTATAAAAGCATGGTATGGCATGAAGTCTGTTTTGCACTTAGGTGTTAGTTATTATTTGTAGATATCATTCATGGATTTCAACTGATCCAACTAGGGTGAAACACCCAGCGGTCAGCTCCTCATCAGTACTCAGCCTATACACACTATTTACAAAATAATTTAATGATATAAATTTTTTTTTTAATTTTATTAAATTAATTAATATGCACTACTACACACCAATAGTGTCTGGTGCTTATATCTAATATTTTATTTTATTTTCTGTTTTAAAATACACAATTATAATTTAAAATTAATATTAAATGATAAACATCCAACTTTTTTAATTTGGCGTGAAAGTTTAAACTCTCAGTAAAAGGCTGAGTCTTCTGAGTTTTTATCCTGTTTTATATTGTATATTGGGAGGTGTTCTCAGTTATTGCTATAACTACGAGTAGGTATGTACGTAATACTATTGATATTAATATTATAAATGCGAAAGTTTGTAAGGATGTATGTATGCATGTTTGTTTGTTGCTCTTTCACGCAAAAACTACTGAATGGATTTGGATGAAACTTAAGAGTAATATAGGTCATCTCAGAATAAGTCGAACGGGTACAACGCGGGTAAACGCTGCTAGTGGTTATACAATGGTTTAGGGCTTTTTTAAGACTTAATCATAATTATATTAATTATATCTTTTTGCATTCTAAAATAAGCATGTTTCATTTAAGGTGAAGCTTGCTGCGCAAGTCTTCAGCAGGAATGTGGCGACGTCTCTTCAGATATATATGAAGACGCTTTTGCATGCACAGGATCACACTTATTCTACTAATAATATTAATATTAATGTAGAAAATGGTTTCTTTACAGCAGATATCCTTTTGTTTTTTAATAATTTATTTGATAGTTTGAACGGTTTTGGTCATACCGGTAGTAAATTACAGCATGCTTTATCTATAAATTCTGAACATGTAGAATTCTGGAGCACTGCTGTAAAGAAACTGAATTCTATAAAATTTGATTCCCCCAATGTTAGAGAGAGCCGCCCTTTATGTCTTAGAAACTTTATCCATTCTATAAGTTCCATCAAACACTTGTGGACTGATTTACAGTCAATTGAGGGGGTCAAATTTTTAAGCCTTAGACGCCTGAATCAAGACCCGCTAGAAAACTTTTTTGGCCAGATTAGAGCTCATGGTTTATTTAATACCAATCCTGATTCGTCCCATTTTGTGTCCGCGTTTAAAACTTTATTAGTCAATAACGTCACGACTGGCCAGTCATTATACACAAATTGTGCAAATGACGACGATAAAATGTTAGGTACTTTAAAAAATTTGGTTGGTGGAGCTAAATATGGGCCTTACACAGATGACGTCCTGTGTGACGATTTTAATTCAGTTCCTTTTCCAGATACTTCAGAACCCTCTTCCTCTGCTACTACAGCACCCTCTTCCATTACTACTACCAGTGTACCACCTTCTAATGCTATTCAAAGTCTTTCCGTTCCATATATTGCTGGTGCCATTTGTCGCTATTTGATTCCCAACCTTCGTATCTCAGACTGTGAGATATGTCTTCAAGCCTTGATTGCTGAAAAAGACGCTTCCCATTCATTGATAGTGTTGAGAGAGTATGATTCCGATGTCCGTAGATTATTTTATCCTTCTAGTACTTTAAGCCAGATTGTTTGGCAGTCCATTTATATTATTGATAGAGCCCTTCCATCCATGTGTAATGTCCACATTTATCCACCTTTGATCCAGGCGTTGGAGCAAAAAATTGATACTTCTTGGTATAATTGTTTGCTCCACAAGGAAACATTTTTTAAAGCATTTTGGCTTTTTGTTATACGAATGCAAGTTAAACAGTGGTGCATTAATTTTAATAGACGAATTCATCATTCTGATTCCAGACCCAAAGATGCTGAAATGGAGGCGTTGATCCAGAACAAGGTCACTAAGGGAGCGAGCTACAGATCAACGCGAAGGCGTAGTACATAGCTGTTTTGTTATAATTATTAGGTATGTAATATTTTAATTTTTTTTATGGATGTATGTTCCTCTTTCACCCAATAATTACTGAACCGATTTGGATTAAAATTGGTACATTATTTAGTACAATGGATAAAGTTTTGAAAGATAGCCTAGGCTAAGTCGGTTTTTTTAACGCGAGAGAAACTCGCCTATTTCTATAACGGGGGTGAAACCCTGCACACTGATTTGCTACTTGATGATAACTTGCAATGTCGTTTTAAATCTTTGTTTTGCTCAGGGTTCATTAATGAAATAATTATTCATTTATTATTTATTGCAGATACATTCTCCATGTGGAAGTTCGTGTCAATTGTAGAGCAGTACTCGAGACCAAACAAGAAGCAGCGATGGACTACTGTACTATATTCTATATGATGTCTATGCAGGTATGCACAATTCCTACTATAACATTTATAAAAATAGAGGACAATGGACAAGTATAAATGAGCCCACCTCCAATAAGAATAACATATACATGTATCATATGAAAGACCTCTTAACATATATATGAATTATAAGGGAGTCGCATCTCCAAATTCACCGTATGTGGTTAAATAATTGTTAATTCCTTGTTTATTGCAGATACATTCTCCATGTGGAAGTTCGTGTCAATTGTAGAGCAGTACTCGAGACCAAACAAGAAGCAGCGATGGACTACTGTACTATATTCTATATGATGTCTAAGCAGGTATGCACAATTCCTACTATACATTTATAAAAATAGAGGACAATGGACAAGTATAAATGAGCCCACCACCAATAAGAATATGACAAGCCCGTTGGCACAGTGGCAGTGAGAGCGCTTACTGTGTCGGGGGTTGCGGGTTCGATTCCCGCCCGGAGTCAACAATATGTGCAGACATAGTTGTTGGCGACGACGTCTGGGTGTCAATTAGGTATATATTCTTATAAAAGTATTTGTGTATGTATAAGTAGTAGTAACAGTTAATTAGATTCCATAACACAAGCTTAGAGCTTACTTTGGGTCTAATTAACCGTGTGTGAATTTGTCCAGGTATATATTTATATATATATATATATATATATATTATATTACATAAACATACATCATATGAAAGACCTCTTAACATATATATTAATTATAAGGGAGTCGCATCTCCAAATTCACCGTATGTGGTTAAATAATTGTTAATTCGTTGTTTATTGCAGATACATTCTCCATGTGGAAGTTCGTGTCAATTGTAGAGCAGTACTCGAGACCAAACTAGAAGCGGCGATGGACTACTGTACTACTATTCTATAAGATGTCTATGCAGGTATGCACAATTCCTACTATACATTTATAAAAATAAAGGACAATGGACAAGTATAAATGAGCCCACCACCAATAAGAATAACATAAACATACATCATATGAAAGACCTCTTAACATATATATTAATTATAAGGGAGTCGCATCTCCAAATTCACCGTATGTGGTTAAATAATTGTTAATTCGTTGTTTATTGCAGATACATTCTCCATGTGGAAGTTCGTGTCAATTGTAGAGCAGTACTCGAGACAAACAAGAAGCAGCGATGGACTACTGTACTATATTCTATATGATGTCTAAGCAGGTATGCACAATAACTACTATTCATTTATTTAAATAAAGGACTATGTGAGCATATTAGTAGTATTAATTTGTTTATAACTAATGTGGAACATAGGAAAAACAAATCACATAATATCTTAATCATAACAAATAAGTATTTGTGTTAATTTGTTTGAAGGCTGAATCACCTGATTGCCCGAAAAGTAAGATGATTCCGTGCTTCGGAGGGCACGTTAAGCCGTCGGTCCCGGTTACTTTCTATGGATAGTAGTCGTTACATGAGCCATGTCAGAGGCCTTTGGCGGCTCAATAACTCTGACACCAGGATTGGTCCGGTTGACCATCCACTCGATGAAGAAGAAGATGTGTTCATTAAACAAAAAATAATATGTTTGCTTCAGGTGGAAAACAGACATGAAATTAAAAAACTGAAGAGCTTCCAGCAAGCAGCTAGGCAGCGAGACAAGCAGAAGATCAATAAACATCTCAAGAATCCTGGAAAACGAATCAGGAAACCTGTTTACAGTTTGGGAGACACTGATAAACCAGAACAGAACCTTACCACAAAAAAGAAAGATATTCTCTATATTTTTTTAATTTAATTATATAAATACTTAACGACTTAACTTGAAACCAAACGAGCGTAATTTTGTGAGTTGTGAGTTTGTGAGTCGCATATTTTCGGTCACTAATTTTACTTTCAACTGAATTTCAAACTCATTTTGCTTCGTCGTGTGGCACCAACTGCAACAGCAGAATTTATGCTACCGAAATGTTGCGCCTCACACTTCTTGTATTCTAAGAGTGTTCACATTGCTAATTTGTACGAAGAGACTTTAATTTCTGCATAAAGATTTAAAGAAGAGCCACGGTGACAGCGATGCCGCTGCCACTGCGGCGTAATATGTAAACATTTCGCAATTGATATAGAAGTAGTAGGCACAATACTTTTTAATAGATCATTTTATTATTGGTAAATAATCTTTTATTGAAACATTTAAAGCATTGATTTCTACACCACATAAAAAATCATGAAAAGGAGCAATAGGTACTTATAAACTGTGAACTAAATACTAAAATATATGCAATTAAACTGTAGACGACAGACTGGTTATTGCTGTAGTCATTAAATTAAATAAAATTTGCAGTGTAAACTTTTATTTGCTCTCAAATAACCGGTAATTTTTGGAGAATTGCTATTGTGTAAATATTGTACTTGTAGTATTTGAATAAATAAAAAATGATGTAGGTACAGTACTATTTAATTATAATAATAAACATGTTTAAAAAGTCATGAGTTTTTTTTTATTACAAAAAGTAAGTACATCACTAATACCGATTTAAATGAATGAACTGAATTAGGCATCACTAGTACAGTTTCGCCCACAGACCACAAATTTCGCCACAGCCTAAGGATGAGTGAAGGTGAGTGAGATTTGTTTGGATTGAACATGATCTGCCGCCTAGCGAATCACCGCACCGCCTATCGTGTCACTCAGAATGTATGGAGTTGTCGGTCTATCTTGTTTCCTGGTCTGTGGTGGGTACAACATAATGTAAACAGGCAAAATTCCGCGGTATTTATTTACTCTTTTTCACGATAATTCCTATCGATAACTTTACTTATGCGTGTTGTGCTTTGTTTGTAGATTACTTTATGAAATTATTGGCAAGAAATAAGGAAAGTGCAAGTAAATTATCATGTCAAACGGCAAATAATTCTGTGATTGATCGATCAATGTATTTCGTTTACTGGGCAGTTTAACGGTTAAACTAAACATTCGAATTCATAGCGACATTCAAGCAAAGAATATTACTACTCTCCCGAGCATTCAAGTCGTATGTGCTTCAAGTGCCTGCAAAGTACAAGACAATGTTTTTCTCTGCATACTTTTGGCCCACAGGAGTCGTATATCGCCGCTTCAGGGAAGCAAATCGATGAATAAACCCTGACCATAGCTGTTATAGTTAAATAAATGTACTTACTTAGTTATGTTAGTTGGTAAGGTATTTATATAAAGTAGAATGTACCAAAACCAATTCCAGGGTTTTCACCCCTCACTATTAACAAAGAGTTAATAAAAAGATTGTATCAAGAAAAATACTTAGGATTAATAATAGACGACAAAATGACATGGAAATCACTTATTGAAAAAATAAAGTCAAAATTAACTTCAACTTTAAGAGCTTTTCCTAAAGTTAACAAACTGCATACCGGAAAAAGTAAAAAAAATAATTTACAATTCTCTATAAAATCACATTTGGAATAGGTACTTAATAGAAATCTGGGGGTCAGCTGCAACCACTTATCTTCAATCACTACAAAGAATTCAAAACAAAATTATTGAAGTATTATTTCATAATTACAATACGCCAACAAAAGATTTGTATAAAAAGACTAAACTGTTCAACATAAATCAACTATATCAATATAAAACTTGCATCTTAATAAAAAAAATAACTACCAATAAAATCAAAACTAATATTACATTGGAAAAGATAAACAACCAAACATAACTTAAGAAATAAACACAAATTAAACTTATCATACCAAGAACTAATTAGGGGAAAAAATCCATTTTATTCGAAGGAGTCCAATTATTTAATAAATTACCAAATGACATCAAGGAGTGTCATAGTGTTAGCGTATTTAAAAATAAATTAAAATTACATATTGCCAAACTGTAGGGTAGTTAAGGAGCGAACCATGTACTTATTAACCATATTTAACTAACACTTTAGTTTATATAAATCTTATTAATATCATTACTTACCTATGTTACTAACCCTAAGCACCAGAGGTGTATTACAAATATTTATTACATTGTTATCTGTATCTCATTTTAATTGAACTGTATGTTTTATGAGAATAAAGATCTTTAAACCTAACCTAATGTAAGCTATATTTTATTGTTGCTCGGTTTGAGAGGTATCACCTTTCCGTGATAGGTACAGTTTATACTAGTATGGGAGGTGATGTCTTGATGACTGAGCCAAATATAATGTAATTACATTTGAAATAAATAAATAAATGAATTGAATTGAATTGAATTGAATGTTTCTTCTTTGCTTTATTTACAGAAATAACTGTAGTCTCTAGCTTCCAATTACACATTACACATTCAACACAATTGTTGTATTTAGTGTGCCGAGCGGTAGAGACGGCGTGAGTTCTAGTAGGATCTGCCGGAAAATTGTTTTAGTCACTCTAAAATGTTGAGTAAAAAGAGATTCCGGTAGATCTAATGGATTACTGCAATCCCTCAGCCGTCTCCGTTCTAGTCTGAGCGCCTGTCTTTGGCGAATATCTTCCGCGGCACCTAAAGCCATTTTAATAGAAACTAGCAGCGGCCTGCGGTTTTACCCGCATTGTGCCCGTTCCCGTGGGAATTTCGGGAATTTTTATAGGTACTTATAAACCTTCCTCTTGAATCACTACCTATTACAAAAAACCGCATCAAAATCCGTTGCGTAATTTTAAAGATTTAAGCATACAGACAGACAGACAAAAATAGCGACTTTGTTTTATACTATGTAGTGATTATTAGAAATCAATACCTAATCATAATAGAAGAAATTATGTTATGCTTAGAATTATTTGGCGGGAAGAAAAAGTCAACCCTACTAATTTAAAAAGGTTTCATCATGACTCATAGATTCATACATTATTAGTTATTCGCAACATGGTAGGGTTATAGTGATTTATTGTTCCTCACTACTGGATAGTAGTGGCAATCAACGAAGGCCAGTGGTTAAACACTATGGCCGTATGAATACCGATTTGAGTTTACCGGTTTTTTTTTCTAGTACATTGATGAGCATAGTGGCGTTGAGTGTTTAAACACTGAAATGCGCGCACCGGAGCTGTCAAACGCTTAAATGGCAATCACGAACGCCACTATGACGTCATCTCAGTGCGCACACTGGACCGTGAATAGGCCTGCAGGGCTGGCATGCGTTGCCTTGGGTGATAGGGCTATCATGCCCTGAACCTCAAACAATAAGAATATAAACACCCTTAAACAATTTACTTATTTACCGCGTCAGAAAAGGAGAGACTAACAAATAAACTAAATACCTCCATGGTGTTATGATACAAATGTCTTAACATTAGTCAACTCATATCCAAAAGAAGTTGATACCCCATAAATAATCCAAGTTCGCTACAAAACGGTATATAACCGTAGTGATCCGTGTCGATACGCCCCAGCGGCGATCAATCGGTAGTCAGTAGCTAAGCTACCGATACACCGGACCATCCCGCCTATCGTGTGCGCACCACCTACAGTTCACTACGACTACCAACTATCCATAACCACCAGCTACTGTGCCCATAAAGCCCAATGCAACTGGTATTTTACAAAATGAGCCTCACTTATATCTTGGGGCGTAATTTTTCGAAGGTTTTGTAACGGTGTCTCGGACGGACCACCGGGGGAGACGGATGAATATTTCGTGATGGTTCAATCTGAAATGTACACTTTGTTGTTTAGGTACAGTTATATCTGGGCTACTGGCAGCGCTTCGTGGTTTTACCCGCGTTGTGGCCGTTCCCATGCGAAATTCGGGATGAAAATATGCCAATAAACTTCCAATTGAATATAGCTTTCGATTACAAAAAGAAATATTCAATTCGGAGTGGTAGTTTCTGGGATAAGCGTATTTTAACAAACAAAAACAAACTCTTCAGCTGTATATTAGTATAGACACAGTATACTGTGGTATAGATCTACGCAAAAGTGGATTCTCGGAAGCGCCGCGCGCGGGGTAATTTATCAGTAGCTGTAACCTAACTAATAGAAATATTGCATCATTGGATGTTATTCAAATTCAAACAATGTAACTTCGACGTTGTTTGTAACTTTATTATCCTTTATTAATGAATAAAAATAGTTTACAACGGAAAAACATGAAGTTATCGGAGTATTATTTTTAATAACCAATCTGTGATTGATATGATAACAAAGTTTATTATTATCAAATAAGCATAGATATCTATACTAATATTATAAAGAGGTAAAATTTGTAAGTTTGTTTGTTTGTTTGTATGTTCGAGGTAATCTCAGGAATTATCAGTCCAATTTGAATGATTCTTTTTGTAAAAGATAGCCACATTCGACGGGAAGGTTATAGGCTATATTTCATCCCGAAATTTAAACGGGAACGGGTACAACGCGGGTAAAACCGCGGGTAAGACATCTATATATTCGTACATCAGACGAGTATAATGATGATATCTATGCTAATAGAACTAATAATTAGGTAAAGGAAGATTATTTTCCTGTTCAACGATATGTTTGGCTGTGACTCCTGTGAATTTTGGAAAATAACCTAAAAATAGCAATCTACAAAACTTTTACTCTAACGTCATCTATTGGATCGCGCGGGTGGACCCACCGCGCGGTACAGCTAGTTTATCTATATACTAATATCATAAAGAGGTAAAGTTTGTAACTCTGTTTGTACGTTTCTTTGTTGGTAAGGGCTAATCTCCGAAAATACCCGATTAGAATAATTATTTTTGTAATGGATAACCACATTCAACGGGTAGATTATTTTACATCACGAAATTCTCACTGGAACGGGCACAATGCGGGTAAAACCGCGGGGTTTTATTATGCTAGTCTACACTATCTACACTAATATTATAAACAGGAAAACTTTGTTTGTTTGGTTGTAATGAATATGCTCAAAAACTATTGGGACCGTTTTTAAAAATTGTTTCACCACTCAACCCGCTTAACATCCTTGGGTTTTCACTTTTCTGGTGGCGGCTGAAAAACAGCGCGCTGTACGAAATCCTTTCGACCAGCACAAGCTGAGCCTCCCACCATTTGCCTTTTTATTTAGTAGGTATTACTTTTTTTATTATTATTATTGTGTTTTTAAAGTCTATGCAAATTTTGTTATTTTTAGTACTTAATATTAGATTTAGTTTGTGTTCTATTAATTAAGTTTTCTGTAATATTTTTAAAAGGCAATAAACATGTTTTTTATTTATTTTATTTATTTTATTTATTCGAAAGCTACATTATTCACGAGTAACATAGGCTATCATCATGCCGAAATTCCCACAGGAATGGACACAACGCGGGTAAAACCGCGGGGCGCTGCTAGTGTTTTATATTTGCCAATTAAAATAAAATAATCTTTTTATCTTTGAGAACTACAACAATTATAATTACTATGATTTTACATTAGTTAGTAATACGATGGAAGAAAAAGATGTTTTATATTATTGTCCGTCATTTTAAAATAATATAATGATGCAATCAAGGCAATTGAATTGAATTAATATGTAACTTATGTGACTTTGTTAAGTTCTAAGTGATTATTACCAGGAAAACAATTTGTAAGTAATTAATGAAAGAAGGAAAATTTAAATATCAACTACCAGTGCCGGTCAGATTAGAAAAAGGTTCATAAGTAACAGGATACTTAAAAAAAACTAAGCTAATGCTAATCAAACTTAAGAATAATAATAAGGTTTGTGATAGAGAAAACGGTATTTTCTACAATCGCAAAGTAATAGGTATTACACCTCCTTAAATAAGTATCAGAGAACACTCAGGAAAACCAAAAAGTTTCACTAGAATGTTTGTTGAATAGAAGTTGGGAACACTTTAATTAAAACAAATGAAAACGGAACTCTGGTTGGGACGATAACAATAAAAACTAACGTTCGCATTAGGTATCAAGATTGGGAATAATTTTCATTAGTTCCGTCCCCGAGTAAACCGGGGTCAAGCTAGAGTCGGCGACCGCGGATTGTGTGCCAATAGTCATACATAATGATGCCGGCTTCCGCGTTAATTTGATTACATAGCGAATATACATCGGACAAACAGATTGAAGTTACAAACTACATAATATATAGTGCACATTATACGAGGGACAGTTTATGTTATTGATAACACTAGAAAAGCATCTGAGTCTGTTAATTTGATTGATAGGACACGTTAATTGTCTGTCCCGTTCTGTTCCGGTTCAGTCGTTTGACCATGTCCGAGGCCTTTTGGCGGTCTAAAAACTCCGACGTAATTGTAAACCACTAACCACCACGATCTGAATTTATGAGGTACTCACTGATAGCTAAGTACCTATAGGTATTTAGTGTTCATAGGTACTATTTTTTGTACGTTTGCGTTTGACATACTTAATCAATTACGAGACAAATTAAATAGACATTTTTCCAAGGTCTTCTCAAATCTAAAAACACTTTTTTGTTAATTCTTGCATGTTAAATTATAAAGTAAATAAAATGTAAATGCGCAACACGGAATAACAATTAAAGCATGGCCGTTAATCATTTTAGTATTCAGTTAATTAGCTAATCTACAACTGCGAAACTGTAAAAATAAAACAAAACATGTTATACGTTGGATATACTTTTATCAGCGTTTCGATAATATATACTACAATTTACGTCACAAGATCCAAGTTTACGTCATAGATGTATGTAATAGCATTATAACCTTTGGGTCGCTCCAAACGAATAAGAGGGAAGAGCGCTTTATGATCTTTTAAGATTGACTTCTTCGCCGATAAAGTTGCGTGTAATGACGTGGGCTCGGGTCGTGCCAACGAACACTGCTGTAGAAAAAAACTTGGTCTATTCGAATTCGCGAGGTCACTGCCCTTAGACTTGTTACCTAGGCATGAGACGAGCTCGGTTTTTATTACCGTTTTTGTCGTTTTAGCGTGCATTATCCTCGCGCTTGTACATACTGAATTGGTTTCCTCTCTGTTGGTAATAGATTCATTAAACTCGCTGATTGATTTCGTTTCAAATTAAGAAATAATTCCAATTTTTGGAGCATCGAGCAGAATTATATAAGGAAATAACCATTTAACGTTTCTTAGATTACATAAAATCTTTATTGCTTATTGGTTGAACCTTTTACGGGTCCGCAATGCTGCTTCCAAAAAAATAAGGCCGGTTTTAAGATTCACAACTTAAGTTTATTGTGGTCGTTTCATATTTAATTCCGTGGATTTAATACCTGATAAGGAACTAAATGATGTTTTTGCAAATCGATTGGATGTGTGTTACCAATCTGAAAAACACCAAACTATAAGTTTAATTAATTTTAAACCCTCTGTAATACAATTAACTCGATCAAAGGACTCGTAGAAAAGGATAATAACAACAAAAAATAATACTCGTATCATTCAAACAAATCGTTCTTATTTCGAAATGTATCAGTCCAATACCGATTACAAACATAAATTCACATTTTACATTTACGGACTTCTACAATCCCAGTCATAGAATGAAGTTAGGTTTTAGCAGAGCTATGACGTCACTTCTTACGTAAACATACTTTTATCAAAGTAGGTACGTACCTAATAACTCGGTCGGTACTTACGAACTAAGTAAAAGTAGAGTCTGTTATATAATATTAGATTTAATTGGAAGTTATCGACCACGGGCAGCGGACATTTTGCTTTGTTTATAGTATAACTTTATACTTATCTTTTAAAGGATAAATATTATATTATGTGAAATTATACAATAGTCATGTAGCTATTAAATGTAACAAACGTAAACGATTTGAAATCCATTTATATTATGTTTTTAATTAAGGAAGATAGGTACATATACTAAATTGTTTATGACTTATTGAGCAGCAAAAAACTAGGAACAAAAAGCCTTTAAAAATCTCTGTAATCAGGCCAGAGTTGAACTTAGTAATTATGTACTTGAGTAGATAAAAAAAGTCAAATCTGAAAAAAGCTTTTTTATTTATTGTTACAATTAAACCAATTAACCATAAATAATGCTTCTAATCTTCAAAAAAAATCTTCTTAAATCTTCCTATACGAGAATAAAGATTGCCTAATCTTAGTTGTAAAACTTCGTACAGGCACAGAATAATAACTAGTACTACGTACAGAAGCTTTACTTCGCAATGGTTTTCAAAGAAATATGACTCGAATCTGATAAACAATATGATTTAATTTAGCTCGCGGTCCAGTCGAGCACGTGTTCATTTACATACCTACCAATTTCTTTTTGAAGGAATATGGGCCTTAATTCACTATACTATGGTTCATAATAAGTTATACATGGTTATACGTATTGAAAGAGCCGCGGACTAGGGTTGCTTACTTCGAGAAACTACTTATGCCATCTAGCGCACAGCACGAGCGTGTGTGCAGTATTTAAACAATTAAATACTGCACAGTATCTTTTTGCTTTTTTTAGTTTTGTGTCCATCTTGCAATAATTAATCAATCAAAGTTGAACGTGGTCGAACATATAGCGCGCACGCGTGTGTTTTCTTTCGCTTGTGGCAGCCTACTAGATTGGCCCTTGCGCAGTGGCCGCCGCCCGTAGGTATGTTTTTAATACCTACACGCGGAGTGACACAGGCCTGGTACAGGTAGCCATCACATCAAACGGTTTAATAATCAGATCGTCTCAGTAATTTATAATGTTTACGGACAATAAATAATGTTTTAGTACGTACGGTGGATAAATAAAATACAAATCGAGGCGTCCCTCACCCCTGTGACCTTGGGGTGCGAGGGCTGTCCCCCTCGAGTCAACATGCACTAAACACTTCTACAGATGATGGAATACGTAATATCATTGCGGTGAATTTAACGACTTTACATTTCATTTGAAATTATATCTTACTATTTATCTAATATTAGTATTTTCGTTATTAATAAATGAAAAACTATGTCACATATTGTTGACTCCGGTCGGGCATCGAACCCGCAAATCCCGACTCAGTAAGCGCTCTTACTGCCACTGTGCCAGCGGTCTTATGATAGGTATTTATTTTTTTATCAAACCAGACTATTCTGTTATCTCTTTACCGACATATCCTGTTCTTTCAGTCAGTTGCGTATCCAGAAAAGTTTTCCTAAGACAGTGTTATAGCTTAACTATGTAGGATTTATTAATAACATTTCAGCTGTAACGTTTACATGCAGTTCCTTGCAGTTTTACGCGCATTGAACTCGATTCGGGACGAACAGTATCTCAAAACCTTCTCCGTGAATCAGTCTATCTATTAACGAAACCTGCATGCAAATCCATTAAGCAGTTTTTGAGTTTATTGCGAACAGACGGACAGACGCGGCGGGGGTTTTAGTTTTGTAATATTGAAGTAAGAATAGTTTCAAAACACATGTTGCCACTGCTAAGGAAAGAACAAAAAAAACTCTACTTAATTAACTATAATTTATTTACTTAATATAACGTTTGTTTTCATGTTAAGTCGTCTCAAATAGATAAACTAAACGACGTCTATTTGATGGGTCTGATTCACCGCACCACATTATGCCCGCGATCTATTTTGAGCATCGTAATTCATTTATACTTGCCAAAATATCTTCGCGGTGATTACAAAAAGAAACTATTAATAGCATAGAGTTTAAGGCGTCTTTCAATCCGTAGTAATTAGCATTAGTTAATTATAATATGAGTGTATTATCAGGATGATATATGAAAATTAATGTTCTATGGATCTTTGCTAAACTATGCAAAACTACTGAACGAATTTATTTAAAACTGTATTCATGTTTATTACTTATTAAAAAAGAAGCCGTATTCTACACCTAGGTACTTGTGTGTTTTTGTAAGTATGTAGGTATGTCCAATTTGAATGGTTGAATTCTTCATCGAGCGAATGGTCAACCTGACCAATCCTGCTGTCAAAGTTATTGAGCCGCCAAAGGCCTCTGACATGGCTCATGTAACAACTACTATCCGTAGAAAGTAACCGGGACCGACGGCTTAACGTGCCCTCCGAAGCACGGAATCATCTTACTTTTCGGAATGGTGTTATAATTATAGAAATGTTTATTTTTGAAAGAAGATTCCAATATACATACAATAGGTATTAGTATATTTTTGAGGTAAGTACTGAAAAAAGTGTTACGGGTCTATAATATCAAAGTTTCTGGGGCATCTGTTCCAATCCTCAACGATTCTAAGTAAAAACAACAACATTCTGTTTTCTTAGAACGTTTAACTTCGCGAGGAATACTTACAAAATATTTTTATTCAACTAGGTACGTCAGTTAGGACAAACTGGGGAACAAAAACATAATAAAAATGAGTTTAAAAAGGGAAACAAATGTGCATTGTATTGTTGGTTTCACGTTTGCAGGCACAAGTTAGGTACAAAATGACTAATTGTTGTCAAATGATGGCAAAAACAAAAGCTAGCGATGTTATTCATAAACAGAATAAATAGGTATGTAGTTGTTTAGTGCAAATAAAACAAATGAATATCAACTATACGTTACCTTTTATCTAGTATTTATTTATAATATATTATTCATAATATACGTATAATATGTATGTGTAGATGCACGTTTATTGGTCAATTTTTGAAATAATTCGATGACATGAGATGAGAAATACTAACTAGAATATGTAGCGCAAAACATTCCTAATTAAAGTTACGGTGAAAAACGGAACTGAATATTCATATGAGAACAATGTTTATCACATTTTACTGCGTTAAAGAATTCACAGCACGCAGCTTTAACAAGTTTAGTTTAAAACATGAAAAAGAAGGTAAAATACGAGACTGAGGGCTCTTTCACATTAAGCGTTTTCAGGCGTCCTGCTACGTCAGTTTTGTATGAAAAACAAAAGAACATCCGTGCGCGCGGCCGGCTGCGGCGCGTAGCCGAACAACTAAATGACTAAAATTTAAAGAGCCCTCATGTCTCTCATCGTTCACTTAAGACGTCATATTAAAACCGGCCAAGTGCGAGTCGGATTTGCAGAAGAAGGGTTCCGTACCATTATCTATTAAAAAATATTAGTATCGAGATACAGCCTTGACATACATTCTTAAGATACAGCCTGATGACAGTCGGATGGACGGACGGACAGCGAAGTCTCAGTAAAAGGGTTCCATTTTTACCCTTTGGGTACGGAACCCTAATAAAAAGAACTATTAATTAATCCAATTAGTTATAAAAAAACAACAAATTTTCTGTAAGAGAACGAACAAAGAGTATTATTACGATTAATTTATAATCCAGTAACATCTTATTTAATGAAGATCTCGACAAGAAAGAGTTCATTGGCATTGTTGAACAATTCATAATGTAGAAGAAAATACTAAATATTCTTTGCGTTTGAGCTCATTTGATGTAATTACGGATTCCGCACATTAACTGGTTGTTTTAGCTTTTTAGTGGTCAACTGGTGCTTAGTGCTTATTACTGACAGAACACACTTTAGTCAAGACTGTAATTAGACAGTCTTCTGGTCTGTAAAGTAAAGGCGTCAGTGCTAACCCTGGTGTAGGAGTAGACCGCCTAAAGGCCTCCGACATGGTCTAACGATATGTCATTCTAGTCTATAAATACTAAGGTAAGGTAACAGATGTCTGTCTCAGACGTTTTTGTCTGGTAACCTAGAGACTTTTGCCCAATAGTAGGACAATGGTTAAATAAGCAAATTGACTAAGAATTTGTTCAAACAACTGTCGTAAGATAGTTTTCACTTGATATATTTACCTAAGTCAGTATTAAAACTGTTGTACTAGTGTGCCCCGCCTCTTACTGTAACAGGGTACTTTGCATTGTTTGTCATTAAAACTGGTAAGTATAGGCTGTTGTGAGCTGTTTATAAGTCGAGAAAGTTATAAGTATTATAAGATAAATCCATGTTATTATATTGAAGTAGCTAGTAAACTTGATTTATGACCTTAAAGACATAAGAGCCTGTATTCATTAACGCTTAGTAACAGCATATTATCAAATGGTTCGTCCTTTTCCGACATACGCTATTTTACTAAGAGCAAAAGAGACAAAACATTTTAAAGCAGTGCTTTAGTTATAGGTCGTTTATGAATAGGGTGGTTAGCATGTAAACTCACAGAATCTAAATGGCGCCTTACGTTAAATTGCTATAAAGATAATGATAAATTAAAATACAATTTGCAAATCGTGTCAGTGATAAAATGTAAATATTTTATTCATATTTTATCCATATCTGTCGGTATTACATTAATAATTCATCTACTTAAGGCCTGCGATAGTATTTGTTGTAACAAGATACATACTAGGTACATATATCGTGCCTATTTAATACTAGCATCGGCCTGCAGTTTTACCCGGCTGTATCCGTTTCTATGGTAATTTTGGGAGGAAATTCACCCTATAGATTTCCTCTTGAATATAGCTGTCTAAAACAAAAAGAATTATTCAAATCGGACTGTTACTTCTAGATATTAGCGCATTCAAACAAAAAAGAAATCAGACTCTCTATAACATTAATATAGAAAAGGGAATCCTAACAAGGACGCAACGTCTGTATTATTACTTTGTATGTGTAGTAAAAAGCTTTCTTATTTGTACTAATTTCATACAAAGGAGATCACTGGGCGGGTTTCATGAAATGAGCTCGTACAGGCGCCGGCCGAGCTAGGCTTGTATATTATACCTAGACTAGCGTAGATAGGGTTACCAAAATTAAGTAATAAATGAGACAAAATATTGAAACTTTTTTGTCAATACTATGTAATATACATAAGTCGTTCTAATAATTATGTTACTTAGATTTAATATACAGGTTGATAGTAGCTGATTTAAAAGAATAGTCCATTTTCTAAATAAATATTTGCATTATACAGTAAAAAACATCAACTTTATTAATAACCTAATAAAACACGTTTTTAATTCGTACTATTCCATATAAAAAGCAAGCCATTGAACTAAGTCTAACTACAATTTCACGCAAGCATAACCGCAAACAAGAGCTAGCTAACGATAATATTCACGGTAATTTCAGCACAAAAGAATAATATAATGTGAAATGTACCTAAACATTCGTGGCACAGAGTTTATTTTCGGTTACTCGGGTCGTTCACCTCGGTGGCTCTGTAGGTATAACTTGTAACTAGATCATTGTCCCAGAACTGGGAAATTTATGGCTACCCTAATATCCCGCGGCCGACGATCAGGAAAAGAGGCCACACTGTATCGAGGAAGATATTTGTAACCCTGCTTAGATTTCTTTGTGTAAATGAAGCTTTTTATATGCGGGGAGTCTCGTAATTGGTTTATGTTACTAAAAGAAGTTTAATGAAGTACCTAAAACCAAAAGTGGATGAGTTAATTAAATACAATACATTTTACGATTCATCTGGGTCAATCGAAGTAGTCAAGTACCTATTATTGTAGTAGGAATTTATTTGTTTATTATAAGTATATACTATTATAGTAGGAGTCTTGTAATGGCGCTATACTGATATATTCAGTCAAGGCCTTTGCCTACAGGAAGACATTCCAGGCCTACACCACACATTATTTATTACCTCATCGCAGTACTAAGCTAAGCTTTAAATGTACTCCGAATGTTGGAATAAACTTTTATAATTCCATTTTTCTTTTACCCAATAGTATTGACCTGAAATACAGACCTATATACAGGCAACTCCCTTTTACAGTATCTGTCTAATTTCTAGGTTAACACCCATTGTCGTCACCCATATTATATCTGTGCCTATATGTTAATGTGCCACCAATGACAATCGTTCTACTTAACCACACACAAATATGATTATTCCAGTTTCCTTCTACTAAATATGTCTAGTTCGTTCAATCTTCATAAGTGAGTACTTTACTAAAACCCTTTATAAATATTCAATGAAAATTTCAATAAATAAAAAGCTTTTAACTTCTCTTATATTCTTCAACACGTGTAACAAGAATACTGGTTTCATATAAAGGCACTAATAATTCAGTATAATTTAATCTTTTAGATTAGAGATAAACACGTGATTTTGATAATTGATTGCTTCTTAATACATCTTCATTTCGTATCTAGTTTATTTTGAGTCTCTTATAACGATTATTTCATAGTAATAACTTAAAATGTCGCACGATTATCATATGCGTATCTTTATTGGACAATCTAAGAGTAAAGTAGTTTTAGATTATAATTTTCACTCAATTAAAAATCAGGGGATTGTCTTGGGGTTTCTTTATTTATCTAACTATACTTATAATGTAAAAAGTATTGCTGTAATGTTCCACTGCAAAGCAAAGGCCTCCTGTCTCAATAAACATAATATCTGACCAGTGAAAAATATATTGGATACCTACCGTTTTAAAAATTGTAAATCGGTTCATCGCTTGAATTCTACATTCCAAAAACAAATATACAATACAAACTACGAGGTGTGATAAAAATAGTCTTAATTACGAAAGAAATACGTAGGTTTCTGTATATGCAAAGTTATTATGTTGTTTGTCTGTCATTTGCCACATTCTTGTGCCACTGTCACGATACGAACGGACACTTGAGCAAACATTGTCCGCAAAATCATAATGAATACCAAATTATTGGCATTTCATATGAACCTGGCCCCAGTATATTTTAACGGCCATCGTAACTGTCAACTTAAACTTAAATTATTACTTTTAAACGACACGTTTAGGAGAACTTAAGTATAGTTTATTTATTATTGACTTGGGGTTTAATTAATATTTGTAATGATGCAATTTTAACGATGTCGTTCACCGTACGCAACATGCGGTGACCGCAACGATAGACGAATTCGGATTCCGCAGTTGCCATCGTACCAAAGTTATTTATAATAAGCTGTCCGGCGACGGTTGACGGAAAGTATAGTGCGGAGACTAACTTTATTTGAACCAAGTATACATTGAAATAAGTCCGGCGAGATTAGGTTACCGACAGTTTAATTAGAGCATTCAGTAGAATAATAAAGATATTGTCTATGTTTACCCTACCGCACTAGTTCGTCTTGGACAATGCCGGTAGTCAAATGCAACAAGACATGATATGATAAATAATGTTCGGTGATTGGTGGGATATTTAAAATTCGATTTACCCACCACTGTTATTTATCATAATTATCGTATCTGTCTTGTCGCATTTAGTCGTCATCCTCGTCGTGTTGTTTCGTCGTTCCATTCTAAACATTGTATTTTTTATTCGTATCATAGTCTCTACAAATTAACGGAAGTATTAATTATAATCAGAGTGATAGCTAGTATTATCGAGCATGTGAACAGCAATCAAATGATTAAAATTTCATCCTTATCTTATCTGTAAGGAAAACGAATGCTATTGAAGTGCGATTCGTTTACGCAAACTCTACGGTTGTTAAATGCGTGGTTAAATAAAGATAAACAAAAAGTGGAAAAACTTTCAATGTATTGTTGAATAGAATGTCCCAAATACACTACATTTGCCCGATGCGGTCGCTGATCTTATTGTAATCTACTTCGATTGCCATAAGTCGTCTTTACAATAAGAAGTCTGCCGACTGCTAACACCTAATTATTTGATAGCTGCAGTCATTTGGTAAATGCGGTTGACGACTAGGTATGTTCTATATACTGAAGAGTGATGCGGTCACCGTATGTTACTAGCGGATTAAGACTTACTGTACTCGCGTTAAGCTCGCAGCGCGGATTTGTGGGTAAAAAGCGTCCTTAAAAAAGATGAAAGGGACACATAAAGTATCCTATAGGTATTGTTCCGGTTACAAATTGTTTGTCAAACATTGAATTTTTTTGTAAATAAAAAACCGTTTAGCATTAAATAGCACCTAACATCATCATAACCTTTCACATGTGTAATAGGAAGGATTGTTAAAAAGATAGACAACATCATAACAAGCTTTAAAAAATAGACAAATGACAAGCGCCACTACACAAATCTTGACTTTTTGCGTCTGAACTATGCGACGTCGAGATGCCATACATCAAATTGGACAGAATTAAGACGGTAGCTATAAAAAGTATTATGAATTCCGAATCCGGCCGCATGTGCCAAATCCGCGACGAGCGACGAATTTTAAACAACGATAAGTTATTGATAGTTGGATTCTAGTCGTGTTTTGTTTGGTATTCAACTAAATGTTTTGTGGATTGGCGGCGCCCTGCAATATTACTTACAATTAACCTATTTTAGTGGACTTTTTAGGGTAAATAAACTTACTCTTTAATATCTGGCTGAGAAAAAGAGTTCCATCAGATCAGCATAGTTACACTTAAATCACTTAAATGTCATAAAACAGGCCGAAAAAATGTTTATTACAATATTACAATAATACCTATATACACGTACTTACTATAATATCAAATTAAGTATTTATTAAAAAGCTATGATTTTCCTGTTGAAAACAGACGTTTTAAATGTATTTATTTGTAGTAAATGTTACAACTGAGGTTTGCCGTTTCAACTTCACGGTGAATCGCGTCGAAAAACTTTATAGTCCCCATAAAATACGTTCTTGAGGTTATATCGGGATCTTTGATAAATGATCTACATAAAATATGTTGTTGTGTTTATTTTACGTCAGTTATTAAGATGTTTTGCGTGTATTTATAAAGTTGGATAATCGGTTTTATTGTAAAGCGATTTTGAATAAACTTAATTTAAAAGTGTTTTTTGTACTTTTATTTTTCTTTATCTTAATCTTCTGTCAGTCTGTTTATTTAAAAATGCCGAAGCAAAAATGAAATAACGTGATATTGTTTGTGGCATCACAACTGTCAAGCATGTGATATTTTTTGTTTTGGCTACAGTAGGTAATTTTAATTTTTAAAAAGTTTTTAAGAAACACAATGATTTAACACAAATACCAGCGGAGCAAACTAAACTTAACAACGAAGAATAAAAGTTAATAGTTAAACTGAAAGCTCTGTAATATTTGTGCAGTACACTATCCTACTTCATAACCTCAATAAAACGCTGTGAGGATTCTTGATGCTCCGATTACAACTAGGGCTGTCACATGCAATGTTACACGGGTTTTGTTGAATCCTCTTCCATTTGCTTCAAGAGGACACGGTTTATACGATGTTATGGTTTGTGTTATTTTTTCTTTTTAGTCGGCATTCTTTTGACTTTTTTCTATGTGTACTGTAATAGGTTGTCACATGTAACTCTTTGGCGGTTTTCCACGTACTGTATTTTATTTAATCAGGTTATTTAACGTGATCTGCTTTAAATAAGTTCTATTTTTGTTTGAATAAGTTCTAATTATAGAAGACGATTGTGTTTTAAAACTTTTAAGCATTGAAGAAAATGCTGTGTCATGTTGTTTAGGGGAGTATACAACAGAATAAGGAAATGTCATTATTTTTGTTTAATGGTTTATTTTGCAAACAATAGGAGCCCGTTTAAACGGGAGCAGTGTTTGCACACTGCGGCACCGTAACGTAAATGCGTTCCGTTGCATTACTGCCACAAAAGGTGTTCTACGACACCACGACGTCGTGTGTACGGTCTATTGCTTCTATTAAAAACTAAACACCTGGCAGCCCTATTTATTATCTTAGAGAATTATTGCTTACACCGATAATAATGTATTATTAAGCTATGATGACGGGCTCTGGTCCGTGAAAGTATTTTTCTCACTACTTACTTATTTATAAGTGCCTTCTTATAAATGATATACGGTTACAATACAACTAAAAGCAAAAACGGATATAGGTATTTAACTTTTTCAACTAATATTATAAATACTTCTAATACTACAAGTGTAAGAACAGTCAGGAACTATAACAATCTCCTATAAATATAAATTCAAAATAGACAACCAGTTTAAATAAACAAACCAAATTCGAATCGTAAAAACAATTTGAATTCGTCAAAACTTACTGGCAAATATAGATTTCCGCATGATCAAGGGTAACGTGTCACTTGAATGAATAAATTATTAGATACCCGATACGTCCGAACAGTATTAAGCACGCAAAATTATAAAAAAAACATATCAGAAGGCATTTACAGTTCATATCAAGATATCACGACAATGATAAACGCACGAGGTCGAATCTGCCTTTTGCGAGGTCTCAAAAATGACCTTCGCAAAAATTAGCGCGATTTACATATCGCATTATGTCCACACACAGACAAACTATTTACAAATGCGTGAAGATTTTCAATTGTTTGCAAATTTAAAAGTGGAATAGTTAAGTTGATAAGGTTAACGTATACAAAATCCATAGATACGATTGGTGGATAGAACTTTACATTTAACCCCAAAAGCGAACAAAAGCGAAACGGAAATGTCCAATGCGGATACAGAGCGGAATGATGACAGCAAACTAAAGGCGGAAATATACTTTATTTACTTGTGATAATTTCAAGTGTATTTGTTTAAATTGCAAATGTTAAAAACAGGTGATAGAATTATACATATGTCACTCCCAATTTCTATTGAACCGCCCGCGCAGGCTATCGAGTCGTAGCTTTTAAAAACGTTCAATTATGTTAACTACTTATCAGTAATACCGTGGTAACACGGATACAGCTAACAATCGCTTTTTATCTTGTTTGTTAATATTATTATTGTAAGTATAAGTAAGTTGTTTGGTGAAGGCTGCAGGATCGCGGTGGATGCAGGACGCTTCCAGCCGAATAACTTGGCGATCAATGATGGAGGCCTATGTCCAGCAGTGGACGTCCCACAACTGTCATGATGATGATGATGAAGTTGTTAAAGGGCATGCTTTGCTTGTGCAAAAGTCTTAAAAATATATATTTTAAAATAAGTTTATACATATATTTTCTATTAGCTCAGCAAAGTCTATAATACAAAGAAGACAAAGCCTGGCAAGTGACGTTTATTTTACGGCGACCAATTTTATGGCGTCACAATAAATCTAGTGCTGACGCTAAGTCACCTTCATGTATTCATGAGCCGATAGAGGCCGTGAGAGAACCTAAACAAATATTGTAAGGAAGTCATTATTATAACAAACACATGATAAAAATAATGATTTATGAAATTATAACTTTGGGCTATAATTTATTTCGCTTTTTAACTTGAGAAAAGGAAGTTTGGTTTAGTTCCGAGTTTGCACAATTTTGAATTTAATCTTTCGTGCTGTTAAGTTATAACTTCTATTAACACGTTCCCTGTCCCCATACAAACATGCAAAACTGACCCGACACGTCCAATAGGTTTTTTCTCATAATTGGGTTTTTTTATAGTCATAGTGTAGCCCTAGTAATAAAATAATTTAAAAAAAAAACGGGAAGTAGGTTTTAATTCCCTGAAACACATATGGTTCAGAGCGTGAGGAAGACATTTTTGCTTCTGCACGTTCATGAAACACATGTGGTTCAGAGAACTTTTTTTAGTTTTTCAAAAATATTTGTATGTGGCATTACTTTATTGTTCGTATTATAATATCGTAAAATGGGCCCTAAAAGAGATCAAGTAATTGCTCGACAGAAGGACAATATAACAGTCATGAAATGGAGAGACAAACGAGATGTTGCCATGATTTCTACATGCCATGACGCTAGTATGCAAGTGTCTTCGGGATATCAACCGAAATCGAAACCGAGAGCCGTACTCTATTACAATGAGCGAAAAAAGGGCATAGATATATCTGACCAGCTTTCTAGTTATTATGACCCTAAAAGAAAGTCTCTGGCATGGTATAAAAAGATAGCTTTAGACGTTTTGATCTGTGCATCAGTAACAAACGCTACGCTTTTGTACCAGAAACTACAGACGCAGCAAGAAATTTTAAGAGTTCTTGCAATTGAACAATGCATCCGATGCGAGTGCAAATACATTGACTAATAGTTCAAGACCGTCTACTAGCTCGATCGCAAGTCAGCAATTTCTGACTAAAATTCCGCGGAAACAAGACAATAAAATTGTCAGAAAACGATGCCATGGATGCTACGAAAACTTGCGAAAAGACGGTACAAACTGGCAAATTGCTGCAAAAAAAGTAAAACGTGTAGATATTGAATGTTTGCCATGCAAAAAATCGTTTTGTTTATCCTGTTTCCAAAACAAACATAACATGTGGTAGTTCAAAATAAATTTGTAATTTCTTAAAAAAATAAAAATATTTTTCCGTATGTCCCGGCGATTTTATTTACCTTATGATCGTACCAGCACGTCCAATACAAAAACAATACAGTTCTAGCACGTCCAGTAGAATTATCCGCTTTAGAAGTTGTATGTGTCTCCTGACCCACATATGGCTCAGGAGCGTATTAGTGCTATTCAAGTACGCATTTTCTGAACCATATGTGGCTCAGTGGACAGTGAACGTGTTAAACGGTACATTTTCTTAAAGTTCTTGCAGCATGGCGTTTAATGCAAGTAACATTTTGATGCGGCAATTTTGATGAATAATCTACCACCCTGTAGCTAATTCATAAAAAATGCCGCATCAATTCAATGTCACTTCACACATTAACGAAAAATGTGTAGTCGTCGTACAATACGACCGTTTAGGCAGCATCTAATAATATCGACGTTCAATCGCGAAAGTGTCTCGTCGACACGAATAGACGCGCTATAAATGTGCCCACTTGATTTCACACGAGATTATTTCGTTCGTTGATGTGCGTTTGACGTACACAAGCGACGTTTAGTACTCACTACAGTAGATATGCGGGTTAACAAGCGATCTCCGTCGATTGCTAATAAAAAATAATACTAAAAGTCCAGCCAACTGCGTTTATTTTTTCGACAAATTGATAGAACAGATGCAACTACCGCGCTTGTTTTTACTAGTAAACTTTGTACAGGTACTGTTCTATGTAAATAAAATAAAAACTAAGCGGCTCTTGTAAATAAACACTCCAATAAGAACGAGTTGCAAAAAGTTGAACGCTTTGGCATGTGTACAAATATAGTTACTTCAAACTACAGTCTTTAAGTTAAAACTCTGTTTTATAATATAGAGGGAGGTAAGTGGTGCGTACTTCCTTTCCACCAAACTAGGGTTGCACCGAACAATACGAAAGCTTTCAACCGATCTCTCGATTATAATTGACTCGTATTAAATGACGTTACTCGATATCAAGATGTGTGGAAACACGCGTCGAAGGTTAAACAATTAAATGTGAAAGGTTATTAATCGATTTTATATGCAATTAAGTACGGGTGTGACTGTCAAACCGAAGAACGAAGGTCATTTCGAATCAGCTATTTAAAATCAAATAAATTGTTACTGTAATTAGCAATTAATTACGCGTCGCCACCATTGAAACTACGAATGTAGCGGAATATTTTACAAGAATTTAAGAACTTCATTAAGATGTTACCATTTTACAGTTCCCTTTATCGCGTGCTTTATGCATAATACATCTATTCGATATAACAAATTCAAACGAAAAAGAAATCAGAAAAAAGAACACATAACCTATCATTTGGCGCGTTATTTACATCGTTCGGAGTTCGAATTTAGATATTTAAATTGCATCCATACTAAATGGGTGCGTGAGAGTGTTGTTATGAACAAAAGGCGGCGTAGTGAAGTATAGGGGTGTCGAACACATTATTGTTGTGGATGGATGTTTATATGTGTATTGGTGAATAATAGGAGGGCTAGTGATGCGGGCGAGCGGCCTGGTGACCCAGTCTCGTTCCCACTTGATTGCTACCGCCTGCACTAACCAATTGGACAAAGGCTGAAAACTCGGCTAATATGATTATACTCGGCAATTATTCTTGAATAATGTAAATTGTTCGTATTCTCATGTGAAATGGTTTGTTTAAAAGTCAAGGTTGGGTGGGTTGGCGGACTCACCGTAGGACAGGCGAGTCACATCGTCACATACACCGCACGGCGGGCTCGGCTTACCTGCAACAAACAGTTTCTTTGTTAAAAACTAAATAATGATAATCAACACACATTTATTTGATACATATTTTATCCTAAATGTTGTAAAATCCTACGAATATTATAAATCCTCAGAGTAACAATTTTTGGGTAAAAGTTTCACCCAAAAACTACAGAACGGATTTGGATAAAACTACAGAAATAGTAGAGAAGTAATATTGGTTATATACATCACAAAAAACATATGGTATTATTAATTTTACGTGCTACTATTAGGCGACACTCGTGCTTCTAATCATATTTTATAAAAAAAATCCCCAAAATTGTTTGCATGTAATTGATTATCTCAAAAACTACCGATCGGATTTTCATGCGGCTTTCACTAACACACAGAGTGATTCAAGAGGAAGGTTTATCACTCTTTTCATGACAAAATTCTTTCAGGAACGGGTAAAACGCGGGCAAAACCGCGATAATGTATATACATAAGTGGATCAGTATCACATGAGTCATGTGACTGGAATATCACTTATCTTTAATCATCCAATCACACATCATTTGAGATAATTATTAATTCAAGACGACCGTTTAAGCTAAAAATATTAGAACAAGTATGTTCGAGTCGTATTAAGCCCCTTAAGAATTTATATTTAACAGTATTTCTATATTAAGAGTATCAACATTAATAAGTATAATTATTAATTATAGTTACTTAATATATGTAATATTACTAAAGTCTACTTTATTGAGAATCATTAAGACTAGTAAAGTATTTTTAAAAGTAACTTTAAAGTAAGTTATTTTAAAAGAAGAAAGTAGAAACGGGACCTTTCAGGCTTTCATCCCGAATATATTATTTTAATGTTTTTTTTAAAAATATTATTAATATTATTTTCTCTCGAATATGACTATCTTATACAGACAGATTTTTCACATTCGTCTTTCAGATCCAGAAATAACGTGTGCATACAAAGAAACAAATTCTCAAATTTCAAACATTACTATAGAGTCCAGAACATTCTTTCTTCTGAATGACGAAATGTGAGGAAGTGTCTCATATTGTAACCCCGAAGCCCGAAGCGCCATGCGTCACTAGAATATTTTGTTTACGCTTCAAAACAAGGGGAAGGGCTGGCTTCAAGTGTAATTATCAACTTTAAGTCATAACAATAAGGTTATTTTTTCAATATGCAACAAGGGCTTTATTATTGTTTTACTTAACTTTTTATAGCCCATTCGCGCGGGAAGCCGCTTCCCACCGCGTAAGGGTTACGTTTGTTAGAACTCTGTTCAAGTGAAATTGACAATTAAATTGGTTATTTATTAATATTACTTTGTGTTTTATTTTGTTCGATAATTTGATTAGCGTCGTAAACACGAACAATAGTTTATTAAATCTAACACGTGAGTAATGGATGTTCTGACGATTTGTATCTTTGTAGTAAATCTTCTTTTACTTTTTAATAGTTTATACTTTGAAAAATCTTTAAAATAAATCACATTTTAAGACGCAAGTGTTGATTTTTTGCTAAGTTATTAAAATAAATACTTTATTACATGTAAGCATTTTTACTTAACTGTTATTACGGACCGTAGATAAAATGGAATGTTTCCCGTACTATAGTTTGTCCGTGGACGTGTGTTAGAATACGAACGAGTCCATTGTTCTGTAGAGAGGCGGTAACTTAATCGTACTGTACGGAACAATCGGGAAGCTTCTACTCTATTCCAGAAACTTCCTTAAGGATTACTTTTATTAACTGACATTAGACAAGGACGTAAGGAACTGTAACTGTTTATTTTTAATTCACTATTTGAAAATGGAACATCTAATATTGAGTCCATGTTTATAAACGAATGGATAATTTGAATTTGGATTTGGAAACGTCGGGAATGTTTGACGAGTTTTGAATAAGAACCTTTTTATTCAATTCTTTTTTCTAATATTTGGTATTGTAGTGCTGGGACGTCAAAATAATACTAGTTATTGTTACAACAGATTGTATAGGAAACGTAATATAGGTACTAGTGCTAGTCGTAAAATACACATGGCAATGTATTTTATAGTCGTTACCTAGTAGGTACATGCAGTTAGTTCATTGCGGTTAATTATGACTAAGAGCCGTCGAGACCATTCTAGAAACATGGCAATGCTCTTTCAGTAAATTACTTACTATTCAAAATGTATGAAATAGAATAAGCAAACATCAAATTACCACAATTCGAATCAGATTTTTAGATGTATTTGATTTGGTATTGTGAAAGAATATGTTATTAGGTATTGCTTTTGATCTATTCTTTGAATTTTAAATTTAGGATTTGGGATTCAGATATTGTTTCACGAATGTGAATTGAGCTACAAAATGCTTTTACATTGCTAGAACAGAATCGAATGAATCTAATCTTATTTATCTATAATAATATTATAAAGAGGAAAATTTGTAAGTTTGTTTGTTTGTTTGTATGTTCGGGATTATCTCAGGAATTATCAGTCCGATTTGAATAATTATTTTCGTGATAGATAGCCACATTCAACGGGAAGGTTTATAGGCTATTTTTCATCCCGAAATTCCCACGGGTACGGGTACAACGCGGGTAAAACCGCGGGGCGCTGCTAGTATTGAATATAAATCGGTACAGTACTTCAAGAGACGGCGGAACTAATTAGAATAAAATCTAAAATTAGCTTACAGTATTAAAACGTCAAATAAAAACCGGTTAGCAAAAGTGTGGAGTGTAATGTAATCAAATTAGAACAAAGGCAATGTACGGGTACTTCGCAGCGAGTACCGAGTAGATCTTGGCGAATTAATTCAATGAGTTGATTATATCCATCCGCATTTCCCTGAATACCTAACAAAAGGGAACATGTTGAATATCTCCCGGCTCTCGCTTTTTCAATTCTTTTTATGAACACAGATTTTACGTTTCACTCAGTTTTTAACTTTAAATTATTTATAACATGATTTGAATAGAAGATGCAAATGAAACTGAGTGGGTTGAGCGTATAACTTCTCGGTTTTTCTGTTTTCGGGGATGGGTAAAGATTATTTATTATTTACTGAAACTGATGTAAGTGAGTTCATTATTTGTGATCCATATTGTTATATTGTTATCCATGTTATGGTTGAGGAATAGGTTAATATCTTACTGTTTTTTTTAATAGGTTCATGAAGGGGATGACCTAGTTTTTAGTTAATCATATTTAGTTCTATGTTAGTCTGTAAGGTATGTTATGGGCTTTAGGTTAAGACTGCATTTAATAATAACTATTGCCTGAAATAAATTGTTTCTATTCCATTCTATTAACTCGTCCGCTTTCTCGTGGGAATTTCGGGATGAAAAGTAGCCTAAAACTTACTTACTTATTTAGTTTAGTTTCAGAGATTAGCGCGTTCAAACAAGTAGAAACACAGACTCTTATTGTATGACTAAATTACTTACTATATTTATTACTAGCAGCGCCCCGCGGTTTTACCCGCGTTGTGCCCGTTCCCGTGGGAATTTCGGGAATTTTTTTACATAAAAACCTTCCTCTTGAATCACTCTACCTATTATAAAAAACCGCATCAAAATCCGTTGCGTAATTTTAAAGATTTAAGCATACAGACAAACAGACAAACAGACACGAAACAGAGACGACTTTATTTTATACTATGTAGTGATTTTAGTCGTAGTAATCTACAGATCAATCGAACTAAAATATGTATAAGTAAAACTGCGGAACATCACTATTATTCAAAACAATATCTTCTTTGTGTTACCTATACCTACTTATGTCTCTATAGGGACACAACGTTACAATAATATTTTTCCACTCTATAGTAATTGCTACTCAAACTCTAAATAGCAATCAAGCTCTACCTACGTATTATACAATTTTACGACTTCTCTAACGAATGGATCTTATCTCGATTAGACTCGATTTTATGAAATCGAATATTTTGTTAATATGAATTTTATTATAATGAGAGAGGTAGAAGATTGAATATTTCAAAGTATGTAGTAACTTATTATTTCTTTAATATTTTTTTATGATGAGGCATAATGGACAAAGATACTTTAGATGATGTTATATTTGAATTTTTCTAAGAGACTTTTTGAATGTATTTTTGTTTGGTCCCTAAGTTTGCCATATTCGAATTGATATAAAAAACACTACATTCAGAATTAAAATTCTACGCAAAAATTAGACTTTCAGATAATTATACAATTAGACAATATGATCACTAGTCATTCAATATTAAGCGCTATAGGTAACACATTATCATACTTTTTTACAGGGATGTTAGGGAGCTCCGGAATCCGTATCCGGTATAATAATCAGTCCTATATCCGTATCCAATCCATATCCAAAATATCAAATTCATAATATCCCTTCTTTTTTATTCCCACACCTTCTAATCATCTAATCACCCATACACATAATAAAAGCCAATTAACATTACATCAATACAATGAGGCTATTACTCGTATCTGCATTGCCATCCCTAGCACACGGCTCACAGCAGTCACTCAACACCGTTTAATGAGTAGGGCTCCGCCGGGACCGCTCAGTTGTCCGTGACTCATCTGTGGGGGAGCGAGCCCCTGAGCCCGTGACGTCATCAATGTAAACAGATTCAAGTTGATTTAACTATCGCTGTAAAGTGATCAGCCATCCCCTTTGTTCAAAGCGGGAAACATTTTTGGTGTTGCATTTGATTGCTGTTTTGAATGTTTGTGATTGTGTGGTGGTGATTAATTGGAATAGGACTGATTGATTGGTCTGAGGAGTTAGATGTCCTTAAATATCAGCTTATCAAAAATAGGGCTGTCCTAAGTTTGACTCATCTATCTGTGTGTGTGTTTCTATCTGTGCTGAAACTTCAAAACCAATGGACCAAATTTAACTATTTTTTTCCTTAAATTAGTGTTTTGGTGGTGATTTCTTGGTTATTTTTGGATCATGATTTGGATAGAAAAACAGTAACAGGCATCGAATGAGACTTCAGTTTACAATTTTGTAGCAAACTCAACCATCTAATCTTTAATAAAAATAGCTATAAAAAGAAACAATAATATTGTAGAGATTAAGCTCATATAACAGACCGAGGGACCGACCGAGGTACTATTACACTTACTAATAAAAGCATAGCTTTAAATTCCCAAGATCCGGGAATCCATTCCGGCCCAATATCTGTGTCAACCGCCAATCTGCTTAAGTGCTTTACTGTATTCAGAAAATAACGAGGGAATTAAGTTAATCTGTTTGAAATAGTTTCAATACTTCAAATCTGTACTAATATACCAATATAAAGTTTTATTGTTGTTTGTTTGAACGTGTTAATCTCAGGAACTACCAGACCGATTCCAATAATTACTTTTGAGGACATACAAACATTCATGTTTAAGATTATATTCTATTATTTATCCCGAACTTAATACGGGAACGGGCAATACGCGGGTAAAACCGCAGGGCGCAGTTAGTTAAAGAAATACTCGTCTAAGTAAGAGAGAAGTAAGTCTATTCTATTTTTTCTTAAAAGAGTTAAAATTAAAACCACCATGACTGATTTTCAATTGAATGAAATCAACAAAACTTTTTCCTCTTAAGAAGGAATTATCTTCTGCTGGAAAAGAGATCACAATAGTCCACATTTTAACTAAAAAAAATTGAGTGTAAATGAAAAAGTAAGATCATCTGAGTGAATATAGTTCGAATAGTTTTACAAGGCCATCAATATTGAGTTAAGGATACTTGGCCCCTAACTTTCAGTACTAAAAAATAATAACAATAATAAAATTCTCTATAATTAGACATTTGAAAGCGCTATATCACGTGGTTAGCAAACGGAAGCTGTTACTGGTTTTTCAAAAGAAATAAAATGTCTGCTACAATATGTTTTTTTTTGAGAAAGCGAGGTGATACCTCGAGGTGATGCCCAGCAGTGGGAAATTATATGGATCTACTTCTTCATTGTACAGATATCTCCAATGAGATGAGGCCCTTGCCGAATAATGGAACATAATAGGTTTAATTCCTCCTCACTGTACTGATATCTACATAGAGACAAGAGACCTTTGCCCTGTATTGAGATGTCTCAATACAGGGCAAAGGTCTCTTGTCTCTGGTCTTACAGGCTAATACTTATACTTTAACAAAATTATGTAATATTAGCTGTGCCCCGCGGTTTCACCCGCAGCGCCCCCGTTCCCGTGGGAATTTTGATTTTTATTCCCTATAAACCTCACGGAGCCCGAGACATTTCCAACGAATGCAAAACCGTGGAAATCGGTCCAGCCATTCACGCGTGATGCCGCGACCAAGGAAAACGGGTTTCATTTATATATATATAGATAGATTCTATCTGAAGTTCAATAATAAAGGGAGTAAAGTTAATGGTATTCTATATTTAGAGGCACGAATACGGTTTGGGTCTATTTTCATCACATTCAATTTCCATATAACAATAACAAGGGTTTGGTCTATTTTTATACGGAATCGTTTTATAATTATTATTGAAAAATAAGGAGCATCATATCTATATCTGATAAAACCAATATTTCATGTTATGTTACTATAATTAACAGTTAGATTTCTTCTTTGGAGTAAAATGAGACATGCGTGGGTGATTCTGATTACGCTTAATCCTCCTCACCGTACTAATATCTTCTGTGAGACGAGAGGCCCAGTATTGGGACATTACAGTATTGGGATATTTTTTTAGTAAAATAAGTATATTTGTTTTTGGAAAGTATAGAAAGTTTTTCCTTTATTTAGTAAATGATTTCAGTTTGAACATTGACAAAAGAAAGTGCCCGATAGGATTGCTTAACAAACAGTTGCGTAACAATATGAATCGAGAAGTGGTTAACTTACGAAAGTGTTACCCAACTATTATCTCACAGAGTTCACTTGCCAAATGTTCCTATCATGCTTAGTTAATTTGTTAGTGATATATTATTAAGTATAAGGTATTAGGTACTTATGTTAAGAGTTCTTCACACGTTATAAGTACTATTAGAAGGAAGAATTGTATAGAATTTTACAAAGCAATCGTTTTATAGGTTTTGATAATACTTTTTAGTACAACGATAAGTACAATCCCTTAAAGCTGTTTTGTTTTTATTTTGTCTGTTTAAAAAATTAATACAAAAACTCAAAATTGTACTAAAATCCTCATAATATAAAATCTACTTAATATGATAAAGCCAGACTGAATATTTTAGTGCTTGTTTGAACACGTCTATTACCTGGAACCAGTCGCATTAGGAAAGAATGGTCTATAGTCTATAATATAATAGGATATAAATTATGTATACTTAAAAAAACTTAGAAGGGGAAACTTAGGATACTACTACGGGGAATTTCCACCAAATCGGGTACGCTGCGGGCTAAAAGTAAATATACAGTAAATTAGGCAAAACACGGCAAGGAACTAAGATCCGGCTGAACGCAACGCGGATCCGAGCCACAGTTTAATAAGTAGTCACTACCACCACGTCGACCGAGGTCGTACTCTGTAGAATCGTAACATGCAGTAACATTGAACTAGCGGATAACACTACCGACTTTATTTATTGTCTATATATGAATTACATTAAACAATAGACATAAATGTAATTCAGAATACGGATGTTTATATAGAATTAATTAATCATTAAAGTGCAGAAAATATATCGATAAATCTTGATGTGCATTAAAGTAAAAAAAAAATTGAATCGAGATTGAGTTAAAATAAATTACGCGATTCAAAATATTTCAATACTAGCAGCGCCACGCGGTTTTACCTTCACTGGGCCCGTTCCCGTGGAAATTTTGGGATGAAAATCACCTGTAACTTCCCTTGAATGTAGTTACCCAACGCGAAATCGATTACTCAATTCGGACCGGTAGTAACTGCGATTAGCGCTTCACGCAAACAAAAAAAAGCACTCAAAAATACATTTTACAACCTTTTAGTTGGATGACTCGAATTTTGAAATTGATAGTCTCAATTTACTTCTTAGTTGGTCAGTAAAGACGTAAACAGACAATATAACGAATCCATAACGGTTCCGTTTTTTGCCATTTGGCTACGGAACCCAAAAAAATATATTATCGCGTAGAAATGTATTTCACATCTAAAAACTCCGATAACTGGGTTGGCCAGGATTGGTCAGGTTGACCATCCATGCGATGAAGAAGAAGAAGTGTCCACTCGACCTTACTAACTTAGCTATTTCGAATAATTTATTTAACAGTATAAAACATTTTATGCTCAAAGTTCTCATGCATGCCTCAAGAATATTTCAATTTACTTATTAACTTAACCAAATAAAGTAATATATGCCATCCATGATAAATAAGAATAGGGACGAACGTTACTTTGTAACAGTCGATGGTGATAAAATTTATACTGCGAATTCCTTGCGTAAAGGATCCCGTTATCCAACTAAAGAACAACTCACAGTTAATATTTTCTACAGACAACCAGATAACTTTCCGTGTAAATCGTAAAATGAGAAAGTAAACATTGATTTTGCATTATTGACCATCAAAGTGTTTTCAATTTTGTGTCGCTGGCTGCACTTTATTATCCAACTAGCATTTCATTCGTCTGTTAAACTGTTTCCATTAGAAATAAACAGCGGGGTTACCATCTACGATTCCCCTATACACGAATCCTTCGTTCCTGATTTATTCATAACAATCCTAATTCGATCGTACGGTACGATTCTGAAATACTAAGTTCCAATTTCAAATCACTCGCTCGATCGCGTCGTTTTTATGGAAAAACAGATTGATCTGATTTGAATTTGGTTTAAATTCGATCGTGTTAAATGGTAAGCCGGCCGCCTTAGAGCGTTAAACTCTATTTAATTAAAGGTCATGGGCCACTAACAATTTGTTTGCATATACCCTACTGTGCTACACGAGTAAATGCCTTTATAATACTTATGATTGCCATGCTCCATTTATTAACTGCAACGTTCAAATATTTGTTCGTTGACATAAACAAGTTGAGCAAAATTTCCTTAATTAGCGTCCATTACCTGCATGTGTTGTTAGATTATCTGCTCGTACTAATGGTTGTTAAGTAGCGCATTAACAGGAGGACTTTATCGACTTACCTTCATGTTAGTTGTGTGTTAATAAAGGTGCGAAGTAAGGGCGTGTGCACACGATACTCACCGGCGCGGGCGCGGGCGCGGGCGGCGTGCGCGGGCGGCGCGCGGTACTGATCGTGAAGCGAATACAAGGGATAGTCACCTAGTTTGAACAGGTACGCGGAGAGCAGCACCGCGTCCGGGCGCGGCTCGCCGCCGTGCGTCGCCGCGGGCCGCATCAGCGACGATATCGAAAAGTCCGTCGTCCCCTGCACTGGCCCGCCCCAACCATTCACACTGCACAACTTACACTCCTCCTTCATAATCCCCAATAACACTTAATAAATAAACTCTATAAATAATAACCGTTTTTTTTGTACTCGGTTTGTACTGGGCACTAGTAAATCACATATAAAAATATCCGTGGGCTTGCTCGCACATCACAGAAGATATCACAGCGGCGTTCGGCGGCGTCTGTAATCCGATGTAATACCGTAAAGACAGGCTCGGTCTCGGGCGGGCGGCGCGGGCGCCCGGCGGGACCGGCCGCGTCTAAATCATCCTGAGCTCCCGAACTAACTCCGCTCCGAGGAGCGAAATTAGTCGGGAACACGACGTCTACCACAACATACAAATCGCCTGTCTCCTAATCTCTAACCGTTTATTTTACACTTTTGACATTTCAAATAAATGTACAAAGTTGTTTAGGGGAAACTTCAACGTAAAAGTATTCGTAGGTGATCATTAATCTTCATTATACTAGAATCAACGGATGACCTTTCTTATTATGAAAATGTCACCTCACGATTTGTTCCAAATCCATATATTTTGAAACACGTTGCACATAAAGTATCCGTTTTGCAATTTACACTCGGCTTTAAATTAAATTCTCATGACCACATATTAAAAGATAATGTTAAATTGCTTTCATAAACATTTTATCCAAATAAGCACAACTTGAAGTGGGCTTTAATTGGCGTTCACTGTTTGGACACGAAGCGCTAGCAGTTGGTGTTTGTAAAGCTCATAAACAAGTTATTACGAGGGAGTCGCGCAATGTTTGTGAAGTTTGTTTATTAAGAGATGATGGCGATTATGCATGTGATGGTAAACAAGCGGTGTGGTGTCGGCGGGCGGAGGGAGCTGCATTGCGGCGGTGGGTCAGAGGTGCAGAGCGGGCCGAATTCACGGGCTTCCGGCCGCGGCGTCGCGATTGTTTCCATATTACCTACACTCATGTGTAAACTCACAATGTATTCAATGTGGCGCGGCACACGCGCGCTGTAATCCGAACTGCTTTGTGAGACGGTGTTTACTCGGTGCGCTCATCGTTGTTCCCCCAGACAGCCTTGACGTCATCTTGACCCGCCCGGTCTCGATACTACATTTAAAATAGATGTTTTCGTTTATGTGTAACCTTTTTATAAATGTCTCCATCATTTTCCTTCGATATAAAACGATCGATAGTTATGCTACAAGATGGTCGATTATGTGCATCATCGATCAAATTAATCTGACGAGCCGAGTGGTTGCTGCGATCTGTATCTCCTCTCGCGGAGTTCCCGCAGAATGTAATTTCCGAACGATGATTCATTAATGTTTGTTTACAATGGAAAAATATTCGGCTTGCCGATAGTTGCGTCTCGTGCCATACCTTGCCGTATCAATTTCGCGCTAAATATTTTGTAAAACAACGGTGAGCATGCTTTATGATTTGCTTTACGAAAATTGAATACAAATTCTTTAAGTGAGCAGGAGTTTAATTTATAGCCACGGCTTACGTGCACGGAATAGCGTCGCAGTAATGCAGAGCGGCCTTGAGCCCGCCGGTAAACAAATGTCACGTGTGCTGCCTTCGTGGATACACTCGTACATTAAAAATCGGTGTTCGCGCTCTTTCCTTCGTGTGTTTGTGCTTTATGTCAGCTGCGTCACTTACAAAGGATTTGCTTATCAGTGCACCGTGGCGAATGTTATAGCTGATATTGATAAAAACCTTATTAAATAACTACTTTTGATGATACCGGTACAATATAACGAGTCAATTTTGTCTCTAAATTTTCCGTATCTAATAATTGAAGGATGAAATAACGTGAAACACATTTGAGTGCGGGAATTCTTCCGAAACGGTTTTGAATTAAAAAAAGGTTAATAATAGGTGTAGCCGCACGTGCGCCGACGGCGGCAGCTGGTGCGACAGATGTCGCGGCCCTCGACTACCTGCCTGCTGCCTTCACCTGATTAATAACTACCACCAAAAATCAACACACATCCTTTTTACTTTTATATTTTTTGATCAATAGCTACATCCTTATATTTTAAGGAACTTTCCAGAACATATAACAAAACAAACTGTTGGGTCCAATGGTGTTTCGATTATCTAGTTGACAAATAAAAATAAAGCGAGAAACAAAACGTATGGCACAGCTCATGTCGTAAAATGGCTTCATACGCAGATAAGCGGATATCACCGAATATTTACACGCGCACATTTCAGATTCCACGAACCATGCGCTATTCGGAATGGATCAGATTGAAATTCTTCGTATAGGGTTCAATTGAAGTCGATATCAACTTCAGAGTTTTCTATTAGTTAGCGACTGGTGACAACTGTACCGTATTAATGTTTGCCAATGTTTTCTGGCCGGCACCCAATGAACTATTCGAAATAGTTCAAGTAAATAAACGTTAACTAGGGGTTTAAGGCGTTATCATTTTCAAATATGCACAGAAACTAGAAAAGCAAAATAGAGTATATATTGCAGTGTAACTTAGCTAGTTAAATTTCTTTTGGCAAAGATTCCTGGCGGCGGGCCCAGGGACATCATCACAAATCTCTAATGCAGCTTTATTGTTCCATTTTAAGGTATCAGCTTGCTATTGAATTGCAATTTGTCGAGTCTATTTTTTATAAGGTTTGGTTGTTGTAATAAGTTGCTTGAAAGGGCAGCCCTTCGGTTCAGTTGCCAACAGATGCTGGCGTGGGCCCAATTTGTGCCAACTTTGTGGCTGTCTACTGCCTCGACAAGGTTCTGATACCAGCATACATCTAATCATCAAAAATTGCGCATGTTCTGTATCATTTAAAAAAAATGAATGCACGTGAGTATTCATGTAAGATATTATGCTGTTTATCGCCGTTATCACTTTGTATTTAATAACAGAGTATCAGTGATATTTAAATTCCGTGATAATGTCGAAGAAAATACTGTAATCTGTGAGAGTTGGCTTATCAGGAATCAGTAGGGCGGTATCAATATCGATTACCATAACGCGGCGACGTGATAACATTTTACAATGAACAATAAAATAATCTATACTTTCGTTTTTATACTGTGATTTGATAATAGGAATGGAAAGTATTTTCAGTGCATGTCCAATAATTTTAATTCAATTAAATATTAAGTTGGTTGCTAAAACATGACAAAGTGACACGCATCGCGAATTGAAAGTTTTAATTGTCAAATGTTGATCCCAAAAGCATTTTGTTTCCTAATGAAATCACGGTCTCATTAATCATCATTATCAATTGGTCGGTGGCAGTTGTATGTAACACGACTCTACTCGAGGAAAGCACACCGATTGGTTTCACAAGAATCACAAACAGCTTACATAAGGCATAAAGCGGCTTGCGTAAAATCCACTTAGGTGCAGAGCTCGATCGTAAGTCAGCTTTAAGTTCACGTACGACGGGCCGTGCGAAATAACTATAAGATTATATCGATCATGAACACGTATTGACAGCCCAATAAAATCATGATTTATTTGAAACGATTTTTCAAAACATAGAACCTTCTATGAAGTGTACTTTCAAATTGTTCCAAATAAAAATGAACATTAAGTGAATTACAGAATTGTTAAGGCCGAAACAAATTTATAACCAAACAATAAAAGGGGAAGTAACAAAGCGATTCGTGACGACCCACATACGTGAGGTAGAAAGGAAATACGAAAAACTCTCTCGACGCTGGCTGTCCAAGAGACCATGACTGAGTTGATTATTATAATGAGACCTCCAAGTTTTATAGATTGTCGACAATTTTAAAGTACATAATAAATCCATTAAAGGATAAGGACTAGAGAAAAGTAAAACAATTTTCTGATACGTATCTTGATACTGAATATAGGGACAACGATACAGTTTCCACAGCCATTTGCCTGTGTAATTGATAGCTATCGATGTTAGGTAGGAGAGTGTGAAATTTTGCAATAAAGCCGTTTGGTATAGGAGGGCGCCGCAGGGCTGGAGAAAGCAGGCCTTTCACTCGACCTGCCTAACACGCTCTATGCGGCACTAATTTAAACAATAATACGCAATCATCTATTGTTAGGCCTCATTCATTTTTAGTTCAAAGAGTTAGGATGAGCAAAGAGCAGAAAATTATGGCACTGTTAGTGAATTGTGACCAAATGTAGCTTTACGCTGACTCTATGGAATGGAAGTCCGCATTTCTTTTTAGTGTTGTTAAATTAATATCAACACCTAAATTGTTTGGACATGCACTTCAAAGTAATAAATAACCAGTTAACCAATAACCAGTTGCACCATGCAGATACAAAATAAAATTATTTTTCTTCAAGAGACGCTTTACATAAATGTGGAACCGTTTAAGTAAGAATTAAGTTAAAATAAATGATAAATTAAACTCAACAAGCTGCGGGTTTCACTAATAAAACAAGTTAAGTAGAAGATTAACTTGAGAGTTGAGAATGGGTATGTGAGGTAAAGTTTAAGGACCACAAAGGTGGAAGTTTCAGTGCACCCTGCACCGCTGGACCGCAAACTTATACACCGTGTACAAAGACTTTGATAATGAATCACTTTATGTTTCATGAACTGTTAAATGTTTCATTTCGTCTTTCAGTTCAACGTCAAACAAACATTGTGCGGTCAACTGCGCAGTAATGTGCATATTCTTTGATACAACATAGTCGTTACATTTCATGTGTCAACGCTTGTAATAAAATGTTCCATCTAAAATCTACTTTGATGTGAAATTCGAGAATCAAACTACAAATTCTACGGTCCGTGATAATATTTATAATGGTTATAAATATTTCTTTCGTGCTCTAGTATTTAGCAGACGAAATTAGTTCCGAGTCATTTGATGGCATCTGTCATCTTTAAACTTTCACGTTAAAAGCTTTTCTCGAAGTTAAATAGCTTGAAAGCTATCTTCAAGGTTGAAAACGTAGTACCTAACCGCGGAAATATGTAAGTGGTTCGACTATAAGTAAATTATTGATGGAGACGGAATTAGTAATAGTTTTGTAGAGTTTTTTTTTATAATTTTTTTTATTTTATTTATTTAAGGTCGCTTAAACAACTTGGTCATCAGCGACCGATTTGTAGAGTTTGATATGTAGTTAGGGTTACAGATTAATGTAAACAACATTGGGATGATAATAAATACTGTCACAATGTTTAAATTATTGATGTGATTACCGGGCAGTTAAGTATTGGTAAATAAATCGAATATGTAATCCTAATTCTCTTAACACGGGAAGATCAATGGCTATAATAGTTTAGAATGGAAACAAGTAATCAAACTGATGTATTGTATCGGTGTTTAGTGGCGACTGGCGAGCCAGAAACGGTGTTCCAAATCGCCCCTTTATGCCACCGTATAGCTTGCTTGTTTGCCGCCTTTTGTCTAACTAGGGCATAACCTCGATGGCATTAATTGATAGCATTGACAAGCTCGGCTCGAGTGTGCCGCAGATTCCACGAACATTGCTTCCAACTGCCGCCAAAGCCGTTTCAGGTGAATTTAGTACCCTCGGCAGGCTCACCCAATTGTTTATTCATGTTTATTATTTCAACAACCATTTGATGGCATTAAATTTATTTTAAGATTGCTAATTCCTGGTTTATAATATCATCAAATAACCTTGTGATCTCTTACTGGAGTTTGATCAATATTGTCTGCATTGTAAAAAATTATAAGTGATTTGTTCGTATTTTTTGGGAACGTCAGATTTAATTGTAAGGTCAGTAAATATTTATACGTTACTGCAAATTTCATTAAAATCCGGGTTTATAGATGTATCAGTAGAAGAGCTATGCCTGAATACTTGTTTGTGTAGTAGGAATAATGCGCAATAGTGTACACAGCCGGAGTGGCACCGGCCGGCTTCAGTCGTCTGCCGGCATTCGGCGCCCGCATGAGATTCAGAGCTCCTGCCACCTCGTCAACTGACCAGAACTAGTTTCGCACTACAACACTACTTTGACCACAATTTCTTTGCACGATCCGACCACCGACACACGCCAGACACCACACCGGCACATAAGTGCGACATCGGTGACATTTACATGAATTGGAAGTTCAGTTGCGTTTCACGATCCACACTTATACAGCAACATTCATCCGTTTGGCACAACACGACACTAGTTGCAAAAACTTTGCTGAATTCAGGTTAAATCGCGTACGGAAGCGGTGCACGAGTAGTGCGTCGTGTTTACAGTTGGCGCGGCGCTTTTGAACAGTCGAGCGCGCGAAAAGCGTCCGCTTGTTACCGCGGTTGACAGTCGACTGGCGGACGGGACGAAGTACGAACGAAACAAACGAACGGAAGAAAGCTGTGTCGGCGCGGTGGGGAGGGCGCGGGGTGTCTGCGGGGCGGGGGGCGGCACACCTGCGAGCGGCGGCAGCGCCTCTAGCCTGCGGCCGACTGCGAAGCTTCCCGCTACTACGCAATAAACGCTCGATAAACTTTCTCATTAGGCGCGCCTAACCGTGTGACCGTAAGCTCGTCGCTGCTTGCACATGAAATGCAAACCAATACGACATCACGCTGCTAGTTCACACCCGAGCGTGCGCGCTGAGCTTTCGCCTCGTGCGCACTACTCCTAGGTCCGATGCGCGTGCGTGCGACACCGTCTCACATTATACTTACCGTTGAAATTCAGACTTATGTAAAATCGTAGCACAATATGTACTTGTTGAATTATGTAGAATGTTCAATAGATTATTGAATAGGCTTTTAGCATAAATAGGGAGATATCGGTACATAAGGAACAGGTACACTTGTTGTTCATTGTCCTGTCATACAGATAACTGAAGGCAGCATTAGCTTTTATCTCACAATTATGTATCTGTCTATTTGTGTTATGTAAGCTAGAATACATAAGGCATTAATTTACATTTGAAAGCAGGAACCGCCTTAAAACTGTGTAAGGATATCATACATAACAAAACGATATCTGATCTAGTGATGCAACGAATTTAAATGAATAAATATTCGAAATTTAAATTTTCAGCATTAAGAGTTATATTTCAAACATTAAAAAATGTATAAAAAATAAAGAAACTACTAGGTATGAATCAAAATTATAAAACTTCTCATAAATATATTTAAAAACTATCAATGGTACCACAAAAAAGGCTTTAATTGCTGAAAACATAAATACCTAAATATCCCACGAATACGAATATGAAAATTCGTAGTCATTGCATCACGACTGAAAACATTTGAATAGTTAATAATAGTTATTATTTCATAACGTTATGTAACAATATAACATCATGTAATTGCCATAACCCTGACATTAAGGTTGACTAATACAATTTAATAACTTATTCAAAGTCAAGTACATTTGCGAATCCCAATTCGAATACTTCATATTACAAAACAAAGTCCCCGGCCGCGTCTGCCTGTGACAGACGCAGACAGACAGGCAGTCTGTCTGTCTGTCTGTTCGCGATAAACTCAAATACTACTGCGCAGATTTTGACGCGGTTTTTTAATAATAGTGTAATTCAAGAGGATGTTTTATATGTATACAAATTCCCGAAATCCCCACGGGAACGGGCACAACACGGGTAAAACCGCGGGGCGCTGCTAGTACCACATAAAAGGGACGAATGCAACAAATAAGGCTGCGTACACATCAAAATGTTTTAAAACGGCAATTCACCAACATCGTCCAGTTAAACTATTGACCTATCCCGGGTATTGTGAAACGTGATGCAACTTATTTAGTGGTCACAATAGGTATCATCGAAGCCACGTGGTGTCCGCACGTGTGTTTATGGCACGTGGACAGAGTTGCACTAGCGATACGGACGTAATGTTACCTATCTTTTAAATCATGTTACTTTGTATGGTAGATTAAATCAATAAAAATATAGACGTAAGTAGAAGAGTTGAATGAGAAATGTGTGGTTTAACTAAAAATGTAGTGAAATAAGCCATTTGATTAAAAACATAGCTTTTATTCATTAATTTCGAGTAGGTTATTGGTGTCGGAGTTTTTAGACTGCCTAAAGGCCTCCGACATGGTCTAACGATTGAAAAAACCGAGACCGACTGTTTTACGTGCCTCCGAAGCACAGTAGCGCTCTCATAGAAATGCCACTATCAGCCACCCATCGAAGTAGGAGCGAGCTACACGTTGCTTAACAATCGCAATGAACTGACATCGCTTGGTCAAACTACGCCACAGCGCTACAAAACATTAGGTAGGTGAACTATACGGCTATAAATAATGAATTAAAGTAATACGTCATTTGGAGAGTAGAATCACTTACTTAATACTCAATCGTTAAACTATATCGGAGGACTAAAAACTCGATATCAATATTGGCCGCTACATCGAAGTTACTTACTTACCTACTTCTTATAAAGAAACCTACTGCGTAATAACTAGAGAACTCGATACCTAGAGTATCTATGGCGAATTGTTTACAAAGATTAGCAGAAAAAACAAATGGAAAATAATTGGATATTACAATGAAAATGGGCATATTATCAGTGACATAGCGTCCGTTACATTATTATAAACGCAAGAAGTTTGATAAGAGTTACAAATAAGATAAATAATAATATGAAATAACGGTAGATAATTTCGGAAAACGATTCTGATATAAAGGTAACTTATCACAGATCTTTATACTGTTAAGTGTTTTGAAAACAGAACAATAGCTTAAATAATAATTAAAAAATAGCAATGATTACTTCTGTTCAACTTCTTTGTAATGAGAGATGAAGATAATAAGTTTAAATTAGATGATGTGTAACGACAAACATATTTTTGTGAACATAAAAATTACTTCAAAATACAAGGAAAATATAGACACATGGATAGGTATATTGGTATTTGGTAATTATCAGATATTTTACTAGTTAGAAATATAACCCAACGGCGTTTACAATTTTTCGTTAACATACGGACTAGTTTTCAGTACTATTTTTCATAGAATATTTCCATCTTAAAATCAGTAGTAAATCAACAGCTGTAAGAATAAGTATAATGCTAAAATATCTTCAAAATACAAGGAAAACATTGTTAGTATCGAATTCAATAGAAAAATACTACGTAACTAAACCGAGTAGAGTTCTTTGAAAATGTAAACTGATTCCCCGCAGAGCGTGGGCGCTTTGACTTAACTAGTAATTATAAACCATTGAGAGGATTTGTTCATCCTGTCCAAATACTTTAGTGTAAGACGGTTTACAAACCGCCCACAGAGGTTTCATTTAGTTTTTTTGATGGATTTTGGGATAAAAAATAACTGAGTTACCCAGTTTTAAATACGGTACAGTGTGAAATGTGCTCTTAAAGTTTAAGCGAACACTTCTCATTTTGGATTGAAACTACGTTTACCGTGGTCAATTCTTATCCGTTCGATAAAAATGTAAAAAAAAGTGCAGTATATCTGTTGCGGACGACGAACCCTCTCATTAAACCCCCTTGTAAATATTGTAAAACTATTGTAAATAAACCCCGTAGTCAGTTTAGCTTAGATTCTCTCTTTTAATTTGTATAGCGCTATCTCGCTCACTCGCGCGTGTTAATTTAATCATTGTATGTACAGCAAGTTGCGGGCACTATTTGTGTATATATTGAGGCGCATTTCGCCAGTAAAAGTGGACCAACAACGGTGCTCGCAGCTTGCTCAAGAAATCTGGAAGAATACACAGAATCAGAATAAAGAAGTCTTATTTGTTTATTGGAAAGTTGGTGTTTGATTCAAGAAAGAAACCCCTCGTAGGCAGGCAGGAACTACACTACACGTACACCACCAACAGTTTATGGTCCTTCGAGCCGGATAGCAAGACAAGAATCCGTGAAGACTTGAAGATCTGCAGAACAGCTCCAGCATTACGTCACTAGTGGTGCCGTCATACCCTAGTGAACGTAATTGTCACTCCACTGGCGTGTGACGTCACGGCCCCGCTACACGGGTCGAGGTTCCAGTGAAGAGGCGCAGCCGGGCGTTATAAGAAGAAATATCTTCGAACAGGAGGCGCTGGGTTGTTTTAAGAAGATATTCCAAGGAGGATTGAGAGCAGCTGGGCGATTGAAGCATCATCGGGAAGCTGACTGAGTCAACGAGGACAAGACGTCGCTTCAATAACGCGTGTTACGCGGCCCGAGTACTACTCCACCTAACGGTGTCAAACGGGGTGGTACTTTGGGTTAACGTCTACCCAGACGGTGTGGTGTTGTGCGGCGCCACCAACCTGAACAGGTTGAACAGCACCTGACGCCAGTACGTTTATAGCCTGGGTCGAGGGCCGGACTGTAGGCACTGCTGACTGTGTCCGGACATTCCAGCCGGACATTTAGCACCTCGATCCTTGTATAGACCACTGCTGGGCAGACCCCCCCTACCTCATCCCCCCGCATTCCATCCCTGAAGGAGCATATCCCGGCTCACCCCGGGCCCTCCTGACGGACTGTTAGGGAATAGGGACTGTTAGGGAACGTTAGGGACTGTTAGGGGCGTCAAGTGCCAATTATGCCCACAACGAGGAGCCCACCACGAACGAGGCAGCGGACTGCGGCGTCATCGACGCCATCCACCACACAGCCACCACCATCCACGTCCACGGAACAGCACCGTCCACCGCCGACCACAATGCCGACCGGGCTTGGTACGTCGAGGCCGTTCACCACAGATCGAGCACAGCATGAAGAGGACCAGCCGCAACAAGAGGTCACCGAGAGACGACGAGCGCCCTCAATCCAAACTGTGAGATCAAACACAAGTGCAACGGCGCGCATTCGACAAGCGGAGTACGAAGCTGAGGAGAGACTAGCGAGGATACGGAGGCAGCAAATGGAAGTCGAGGCATCACTCGTACGCAAAAAGCTGGCAGCTGAAGTTGCGATAATTCGAGATGAGACAGACAGAGATAGCCGCGCCGGGTCAGACAGAAACAGCGATACACAACAGCGCGTCGATGAATGGATGCACCGGAGCGCGCCCCGTGCCCGCAGGGAACATTTTGTTGCACGGGGGGAGCGCAATAAGGAGTATTTTCCTCCGATGAGGAGATACACTGATGGAAGACAGGAGCGCACACGTCAAGACAGATCACCTAGCTGTGGAGGGGTTATCGACCATCGAACTACGCGTAACCGGACTCCGAGCCGAGAAAGGGAACCGCGGCGTCACAGGCGATCGCACAGCCGGGACGGGATTGATCGATTAGCCGATCGTTTGGAGCGTATGACGCACAACAATCGGCCGTCACGACAAGCGCAAGATCTACCATCATTTTCGGGAGCCCTGAATGAATGGTTGCCGTTCAAAGCTGCAATGGAGGAGAGCACCGCCATCTATAACTTCACGCCTACTGAGAACTTGTGTCGGCTGAGGAATAGTCTACGGGGGGAGGCGCATCACGCCGTTGCTCAACTATTACACGTAGCCGCGAACCCAGACCAGATAATGTCAACTCTGGAGCAATGTTTTGGGCGTCCAGAGATCATTATGGATCAAACTATCAACAGTTTGAAGAAAATGCCACGCGTGGGCAACACGGCTAAAGAGATGAACCGTTTCGCGTTGAAAATACAGAACATCGTTACCGCATTGGAATGTTTGGGTAATGAATCAATGTTAACGAACGAGTACTTGATTCGCCACACATTAGAGAAACTGGATTATAGCACCCGCCGACGCTGGTGCGATTTTGCAGCGGAACGAGGACGCGCACGGGAGCCGCAAATGATAACTTTGGCTCGCTTTCTCATGCGAGAGGGAGACAGAGGATTACGTTTCCTGCATGAACCGGACACGCAGCCTACATGTATGGAGCGGCCAACATTGGACAGGCGGGTCAAAGTTAACAAGAAGTCAGCCGCAGTTTTCGTCACTATGGATAGCGAAGCGATTAGAGACGAAGTTTGTTACTGCTGCGGCGAGAAACACGTTACAACGAAGTGCCACAAGCTGATAGCGATGCCCACTAGTGAACGTTGGGAGTGGGCAAGGGAAGCGCGCATGTGTTATCAGTGCCTTCGAAGTAAACATCGGCGCGATAAGTGCACGAATGCACGAAAATGCGGAATCGACGGGTGTAAGAGAACTCATCACACATTGTTGCATAGCGATAGCAACAAGGAGGCTAGTGAGCGAGTCACCGTGTCCGCCGTTAACTTCAAGGGTTCGAATACGTTTGGGAGAGCTCTATTGAAGATTTGTCCGGTAACTCTAAAGACAGATACCGTTGAATTGGAAACCTACGCGTTGTTGGATGAGGGATCGACGATTACGCTCATAAATGAGAAGTTGGCGCAAAGCTTGGGAGCCAGCGGGCCGCAGAGATGCCTAAATATATGTAGCGTTACCTCACAACAAAAGGAGCCGGCGAGCCGCGTAGTACAATTGGATATTAAAGGACGACAACAAGATACCTACCACCGCATGACTGCGCGGACCGTCGGTAATCTCGTTTTGGGAAGTCAGTCCATTAATAAGGAATCGCTCAACAGACCGCACTTGCGAGGACTGCCTATCGAGGACATTTGTTACGAGAATGTCAAGCCACAGATTCTGATTGGAGCAGACAACTGGCATCTCATAGTCACGCGCAAGTTAATGGCCGGGCCGAGGAACGAACCCGCTGCATCGCTCACAGAACTGGGGTGGACGATACACGGGGCGGCGCCCCGCCACGTAGTCAAGAACGAGCAGATTTATCACGTCAGCGAGCCAAGAGTGGATTTACACGAGCTAGTAAAGGCGCACTTCGACATCGATTCAATAGGGATAACATTGCAATCGAGACCGTCAGCAAATGACAAGCGCGCGCTGACAATATTTGAAGCCACCGTACGCCGCACCGGGGAGCAGTACGAGGTTGGTTTACCATGGAAGAGCGATGACGTCATACTACCACCGAGTTATAATATGGCGTGGACTCGCTTGAAAGGAATTGAAAGAAAAATGGATCGTTCAGAAGCATTCAAGACCGCATACACCGCACAGGTTGAGAGTTTACTGGAAAAAGGTTACGCCTCGCTATGCGATAACCCCGAGGAAGGAAATGCACGGAATTGGTATTTACCTCACTTCGCAGTAACAAACCCGAACAAGCCGGGTAAAGTACGTATGGTGTTCGACGCGGCGGCGAAAGCGAATGGAGTTTGTTTGAACGATATGCTGTTAGACGGACCGGACCTGCTTCAAACGTTGCACGGGATACTGTTCAGATTCCGCGAGGGGCCCGTAGCCGTGACAGCCGACATAAGGGAGATGTTTCTGAGGGTGAAAATCAGAAAGGAAGATCGCGTGGCGCAGCGTTTTCTGTGGCGCGGAGAAGACCGCCAGAACCCGCCACGCAAATATGAGATGAACTCGATGATATTCGGAGCGAGAAGTTCGCCGTTTTTAGCACACAGCGTGCGCAACAAAAACGCGGAGGACAACAAGGAAAGTCACCCCCTCGCCTACACGTCAATCACGTCAAGCCACTACATGGACGACTGGGTTGAAAGTTTTGACGACGAGAAAACCGCAGCGCGAACAATGGCCGAAGTAATCGAAGTACATCATAAAGGGGGTTTCGAGTTAGCCGGCTGGGACTCAAACCGACCTAATTTATTGCGAGATATCTCATCAGATAGCCGAGCACGAACTCCAAAGGAGCTGGGAGCGAACGCGCACCCATATGGGAAAACGCTGGGAATACTGTGGCTACCAGATACCGACGAGTTGAGTTTTAACACTGCTTTGCATAGAGTACCCGATGACGTCAAAACTGGAAGACGAGAGCCCACCAAACGCGAGGCTCTAAGTACCGTCATGTCTCTATTCGACCCGCTGGGATTGATAAGCCCGTATACGATCACGGCGAAGATTATACTTCAAGGTTTATGGCGCCTGAAACTTGGGTGGGATGAAAAACTGCCCCCTGAAGTATGTGAAGTTTTCAACCAATGGCAAGCCGACCGCGAGTACATCGAGCGTCTACGTATACCGCGCTGTTATCAAACTGGGAGAGCACAGCAGAGGCAACTACACGTATTCTGTGACGCCAGCGAGCTAGCTTACGCCGCCGTCGCATATTGGCGTTTCAAGAAGCGTGACGGCACAATCGAGGTGTCCCTGATTGCGGCAAAAGCAAAGGTGGCACCAATGAAAGCTCAAAGTATACCGCGTATGGAGTTACAAGCGAGTTTGATCGGCGCCCGATTAGCGAGAGATATTATCACGGAACATAAATACAACGGTGAATTAACCTTATGGAGCGACTCCAAGACAGCCCTACAGTGGATACGCAATGACTCAGCGAAGTACACACCGTATGTTGCACACCGTCTCACGGAGATAACGGAGATAACACGAGCCGACCAATGGAGATGGGTGCCCACTGCGCTGAATGTCGCCGACGACGCGACACGAACGGAGCACACTCGACTGAATAATAAGGATCGTTGGTTCACCGGCCCGGCATTCCTATACGAACCCCAACAATATTGGCCCGTAGAAGCCAACACGAAGGAAAGCGACGACGAGATAACGCACGCCGTCGTGATGGAAATACCGTGTATAGACGTGAGCCGCTTTTCAAGCTGTGAAAAGGCGGTGAGAATCGTCGCCCTGTGCTTGGAGTTCGTGGGAAAATGTAGGAAACGCGATGCGAGTGACAAGCTTCAATACCTAAAGAAGGCTGAACTGATACTCGTGAGACTCGCACAAAGGGAGAGTTTCGCGCCCGAGTTACGACGATTAAGGAAAGGAAAACCTGTAGACAGTCAAAGCAAGCTGTACAAATTGGACCCAGTATTAGGAGAGGATGACGTCATACGTTTACACGGTAGGATAAACGCCGCAAACGTTCCCGAGGAGATGAAAAGTCCGCCTATACTGGACGCCCGCCATCACTGGACGAGATTGTTGATACGCCGCGAACACGAAACGCAACATCACATTGGAAGAGAGCATTTGGTTAACAATCTACGTCAAAAGTACTGGATACTGCGATTACGAACTACGGTTCGCTCGATAGTGAACAACTGCGTTACCTGCAAGCGGAGAAAAGGCACCCCCCGCACCCCCGTCACCGGCGATCTACCCCGCGTAAGACTGGACGCCTACACACGCCCATTCACGAGAAGCGGTGTTGATTGTTTCGGCCCTATGTGGGTGACAGTTGGACGGCGCAAGGAAAAGCGCTGGGGGATGATTTTTACCTGCTTAGTCACGCGAGCGGTACATATCGAGTTGATACCCAGCTTAAGTACGGACTCAGCAATCATGGCGATACGGCGAATGGCAGCACGGCGAGGATGGCCCGAAACGATCGTATCGGATAACGGAACTAACTTTCACGGTGCTGACGAGGAACTTAGAAAGGCACTGGAGGCTTGGAAGCCTACAATTAGAGATTTTTACCTCAAAAAGAGAATTAGCTGGAAGTTCATTGACCCGGGGGCGCCTAATCAAGGAGGCGCGTGGGAGAGATTGATAAGGACGTTCAAATCATCTCTGAACACTATTCTCAACAGAAAAACTGTACGGGAGGAGGTACTGTCAACATTGGCCGCCGAGATCGAATACACGATGAACGCGCGACCATTGACTCACGTGTCAGTGAGTCCCGACGATCCCGAGGCACTGACCCCCAACCATTTCTTGTTGGGTACTGCAAACGGAATGCCTCACATTGGAACATACGACTCGGCGAACAGGCAGGTGTGGAAAGCCGCCCAGGGGTTGGCCGACGAGTATTGGAGGCGATGGACGCGGGAGTACCTGCCGACATTGACAGCGCGAGGAGAGTTACATCGAGACACCGGGAACATCACGCCGGGAACAATCGTCCTAATCGTAGACGGAACGCTGCCCAGGAACGTATGGCCATTAGGAAAAGTCATGGAGACGTATCCGGGCCCGGACGGTGTTGTGCGAAGCGTGGATGTGTGGACAAAGGGTGGCATTTTTAGACGCCCTATCAGGCGTCTAGTCGTCCTGCCGGTGGAGAAAGGCTGCGGGGACCTGCGCCGGGGGGAGACTGTTGCGGACGACGAACCCTCTCATTAAACCCCCTTGTAAATATTGTAAAACTATTGTAAATAAACCCCGTAGTCAGTTTAGCTTAGATTCTCTCTTTTAATTTGTATAGCGCTATCTCGCTCACTCGCGCGTGTTAATTTAATCATTGTATGTACAGCAAGTTGCGGGCACTATTTGTGTATATATTGAGGCGCATTTCGCCAGTAAAAGTGGACCAACAACGGTGCTCGCAGCTTGCTCAAGAAATCTGGAAGAATACACAGAATCAGAATAAAGAAGTCTTATTTGTTTATTGGAAAGTTGGTGTTTGATTCAAGAAAGAAACCCCTCGTAGGCAGGCAGGAACTACACTACACGTACACCACCAACAATATCCGTAAACATCGTTTCAATTTTAAAAATGTAAAAAGTGTGAATTGTATTTAGAAAACGTGTCACATGTCTTGTTTCATGTTTATTATGCTTGTGCTAACTGTGGTGTAACTAAATAAACATTGAAATAATTTAACTTGTTTTGTGGAAAGCAAGAAAAAATCTTTACAGACTTTTGTATTTAATTAATTTATTAATTTGTGTTTCAAACTTTTTTTTCAGAAACTCTTACCAATTAAGTTGATGTCACGTTTTAGGTTTAAGTGTGCTTCTTTTTTTTCTTTTCTTTTTGAAGTTACTTAATAATTCGCTGTATTTAAGTACCAGCGAATTTAACTCATCTCATGAGGTTTGAATTCTTAGAATAAAATAATACAATTTTTTTGCAAATACTGCAACATATTTTTTACTCCAATCATCGCTTAACTACTTTTTTCTTCCCCGATATTTTCATGTAACTAGTTTTCTTGGTTTAACCACCACAACACATGGGGTGTAGTGCGGCCCGTGGGCGGGGCGTGAGCGCCCGGGGGCGGAAACATTGTTTATTAAAAACACGCTCCTCGCTGATTGTGACCTTTCAAAATATTCCATTAATTACTACCATTGTTAACGTCACTGAAATGTTATCAACGTGAGTCTTGTTAGGCAAGCTCCTGTAGGCAGTGATTTACGCCCGCACTCAGTCGTGAAATACTTCCTTAGTAAGATTTAATGAGTGATTTTGAAATGTAATGTGTGAAAAATTACGTCAATCAGTTGAGTGTCAATTTAATAGACGTCTCTGAGTGCGGCAGTTAGGTATATTTTATTAATATTTAAATCTATGATAAAATTATCTCATAGAGATAGACAAAAAATCCTGTAGGAAGTGATAAGTACACATTATATCGGAATATATCAGTACTCATATCATGTATAGCTAGACTATCGTACAGAGGCATCAAGGCTTTGCGTAAGAAAGTAAGTTCGTATAGGTTTGTGACAAACCCTGGTGTGGCGCAAGACAGATTTGGTCGTGGTCTCGGAATTCGTAAACCACCGAAAGGCCTCCGACGCGGTCTATCGGTCATAATCTCCTCGTGAAAGAGTAACGAACATACATCTTCTGCATTTATAATGTAAGTTGGATAGGATTTGTAAAATAATCAAGGTTTTTGACATCAAAGTTTCAAAATCGAAAAACAAAATGTTATTAAATTCGTTTTAAACGATATACAAACATGTCAATCAAATCAGCACATTAAAATTCTTATCACATGTTGTACATGAATGATAAAAGTCTTTGTGCGCAATTAAAGAATGTAAAATCAAATTATTCATCACGTTTTTCATTTATATAAAATCAAAATTAACATAAAATTATACATTAACTCATTTTCATGTATTTTATTACATTGGTTAGAATAAATAAATATGAAGCAGAACATAATAAACAATTGAAATGTATGATTTTTGTGTATAATTTAATTACGCAGTCACCGTGCGTTGTTTATCAGTAGGTATGTACATTAAAATTCACTTGAATCAGTTATCTTTATTTCTCTCGCGTGTATTTGTTTACGAATTTTGCCTTGTTTTTGCGTGAAAGTACACTTAGACCCGTACTCAAGTACTGAGTGATGTCAACTGTTTCCTTAGTAGAGATTTAATGTGTCGATTGCGGCAGTTAATAAAACAAACATAGAACACCCATATTTTGTGCTCAATAATAGGATGACGTCATAACATTGGTTTGTCATTATGGGCAGCATTATTGGGAACATGTTTTATCTAACAATGTTTGTATTTGAGTGCCTATTTTACTTGACTGATGTAAGGGGCCGGACTCCGGAGCGGAACGAGGTTGAAATAATAGCACATAGGAGTTTTACTGTACTTGAAATAACCCAAACTTTTATTTTTTTATCTCAACGTTACCCATGAGAATACATCGTTAGCGTTTTTATTAGCATCATCTTTTAGCAACACTATGGAACTATAACGTCATAGCGTTGATATGAACTTCTACGGAGCTGTTTTAATAAAAGTTTTGCAAAATACTGACAACTAGTTAATCAAGGCAATTAAATAGGATTCCAACGCTTGCTTATTATATACTCAAGAGGAAATATTAATTTAAAACGAGCGAACGGTATTTCAGATTACCATAACTTTATAAACTATAATAATCAAATACACATTAAGTGAATCGGCTTTACACTTCGGATGACAGGTTATTAGTAATATATTCAGTGAAGCATTTACTGGCAGTTAACTTATTATCTCATTTTAATTATATAGAGTTAATTTCTTCTATTTAACTTCGATGTTTATTGTGACAGGCTACATCCGCGCGCGCAAAACGGCTAAGTACTCAAATAACAAGTACGAAGTTGTGGATAAAAATACTAAACGTAGCACGAAGAAAAGGAAGAAAGTGTCTGCTAATGACAAGAGAAACCCCGAGGGATGCCTCGCTTGATTGATTTTAATTGGTTTTATAGCTTGTAAACGATTCCAACGCGAGGGCGTCAAAGCCTCCACTATCATTCCAGACATTAATCACATCAACCACGTTATGTCGTAACTTAATAACTCGCCTCACATGTAACGGTTCTGGTTAGCTGATATTTAAACTAATTAATTGTCGTTCGAGTCCATTATTTACTCAAATTGTAGACCCTCAATAAGGAGCATATAATTTAAGAAGCGAGCCGCGTGTGCTTCATTAACATTTTCCGTTCCTATTACGGAAGCGGGCGCGGGTTCGAAGCCAAGCCGCGCGAAACGAACCTCTTTTTGTGTGTTGGAAAAAGAATAAAAACACAAAAGTTCCAGCCAGCTGCGCCGGAGCATCCTGTCTACGTCACTACACCTTTTTGCATTCATTGATCACGTCGTACCTTCGTCCTTTTTGTTCGAGTTATAAAGTTGTTTGTGGAAGCGGGATGACAGTAAGTAGTTGCTTCTCTTTGGATTGTAACGGCGGTTCTTCCGCAAGCGCCGTGTTGATACGAGTGTGTGGTTGTAGCTTGTTGATTTTTAGTAGTGTGTAAACGGGTCCAGGCGGGCTCCGGGCGCCGCCGCGACAAAGCCACTCGCTCCTTGATAAATTGTCATTGTTGTGACACAATGTCTTGGCATAGGGCTCCCCGTCGGCTCACAGATCATGGCGTTTACGACCGGTGCTAATTGCGGAACATTACTGTCACTCAATGTTTTGTGATTACTTTAGTTCGTAAATTCGAAGAAAATACTTTAAATATGTTGAGTTCATTGCAGTCTTCATCAAGCTACTCAAAGGGAAAGACCAAAATGTTATTTTGCCAATATTTTTGACTAATTTGACAATATTTTTTAATGAACCTCAATAATTGAAAGTGTAGTAAACACAGATACGTAAATGTATAGTTGAATGTATGTACGTAAGTAGAGGCTCAGTTTCAATTACAACGCAGCTCTTACCGATTAGTCGGCTAGGGTTGTCGCGGCGAGGTTCAAAATTCAAACAACAAAATTGAATTTTGCATGCGCTCCGCACCTATGCTGGAAAATAGCACTCGAATATACTGTGGAGTACAAAGAGCGGCTCTGGTTTCAAATAAGTGTGATACTGTGGTAGAGGTTTTGCACAAAATTGAGCTTTGGCTAAACATCACGTAACATTTTAAGTTAATTAAAGTAAAAAACTGTAAACATTTTTTAACATAATTTATTATTTAATTAATATCGTGGAACCCTTTGAGTTGTACATCGTCAAATAATTACATATAACTAGTAGATGATATTTCCGTCCGTATATCAGATTCATTTAAAGGGCATCGATACACAGTAACATATAATAACTCTAATTTCGAGTACGTTCATGCAATCAAAACACCTTTCAAACAAAAAATATACCAAGACAAAATAAAAGAAATTAAGTCCAAATTAGTTCACACATTTGAAAGCTACAATACCCACAGATACGTGTATATTGAACTTAAAAACCCCACTAAAATACTGGTACATATTAGTTTGACATGTGTGTGTATTTATCGTCCTCGTTCAACGAGGGTTATTTTCAAACATCAATGCTACTCGCGAAAGTTTGTGAAGTATGTTTGCTTCTCTTTCATGCAAACACTACTGAACTGATTTTGATGGAATTTACCACACAGATAGATTAGAGTCAGAAAAAATACAAAGACTACTGTTCGACGAGGGTTATTTACAAACATCAATCGTACTCGCGAAAGTTTGTAAGGCTATTTTGCTCCTTTTTCGAGTAAAAACCACTGAACTGATTTTTATGGAATTTACCACAGAGATAGACAAACACATACGATTAGCACGGAAACGGGTACAACGCGGATGAACACGCTGGGGCGTGTAAACATATATTTAAGCAGCGCCCCGCGGTTTTACCCGCGTTGTGTCCATTCCTGTGGGAATTTCGGGATGAAAAATAGCCTATGTTACTCGTGGATAATGTAGCTTTCGAATGGTGAAAGAATTTTTAAAAACGGTCCAGTAGTTTTTGAGCCTATTCATTACAACCAAACAAACAAAGTTTTCCTCTTTATAATATTAGTGTAGATAAAACTTTGAAGAGGCAGCCCTGCACTATCTCTGTTGCTGATAATAAGCGTGGGTTAAGGTCACTCGTTATCAACCACGATAAACGTTTGAAGAATCCGAATGTTTCAACGGAATGTGACAGTCGGATTGAAGGAAGAGGAAGCTTGCTGCACAAGGTTTTAGTAATATTTAAAGTAAACACATACTTATGTATTATAATTAAAATAATATTATAAATAGGTAAAATTTGTTTGTTTGTTTGTATGTTCGAGGTAATCTCAGGAATTATCAGTCCGATTTGAATAATTCTTTTTGTAATAGATAGGCACATTCAACGGGAAGGTTATAGGCTATTTTTCATCCCGAAATTACCACGTGAACAGGCACAACGCGGGTAAAACAGCGGGGCGCTGCTAGTGTATTATAATTCGATAGAATAATGTCTGATCTAGTATTATGTAATCTAACGAATATATTACTAATACAAATCTTAAAGATGAATCAATTGGAGTCGGTGCCATTACCTACTTAGCCTAACTCCAGAGGCTCGAAAGTAAACAGACCTTGCGGCAACTTCAACTTTATACATACAAAAATAATACATATATCGGTATGTAGGTGGCTACAACCGCGGCGCGCAATTAGTCTTACAAACAAGATTTAATAAATGAACTATACACATCCGGTGCAGTTATTTCCCGCTGAATAATATCGCCATTTTACCTTTTATAGAACAAAGCGATTGCGTTTTAGTGAATAAATAATCCTATAAATAGTCAATTAAGCCTAATTAATTGTAGCTTAAAAACGTTAATGTTATTATCATAATGTATCGCGTTCTCGAGTGCAGTGATCCGTTTCGTAAGTGTTTCATAAATCAATTATGTATCTTTGCACTGTTTAGCTTTTATAAGTATTCATTATGTTACATTGTATTGTTATAACAAACTTTATATCTTAACTAGTTGCGCCCGGCGGTGTTAACGGCGTTGTACCCGTTCCCGCGGTAAATTCGAGATAAAATGTATCCCATGTTGTATTCAGATGTATAACCTATATTACTGTTATGCTCATTCCCGGAAATTTCGGGACGAAAAATAGCTTTTACCTGCCCCTTGAATGTGGCTACCCAATACCCAATTTTCAGATTAGCGCGTTCAAACAAACAAAAAATCGAACTCGTCAGCTTTATTATGCTTTGATACATTTATTGAACGTCCGGAAAAGATCAATAATCCTTCATAACTGTAGATTCTGCTACATGTATAGGGTACGTAGATTTAAATATGTTTAATAAACTGTACCCAATTACTTTGATAACGTTGTCCTTTGAGATACTTTGTCGTGTTTAATTTGATATTTAATTGAAACTTTGTTACTAAAAGTATGTTTCGCTTTGTGATATAAGTATGTATAAAACTATGCAAAAGCTACAGTTGCATTAGCAAATAAGAACTATTTGCAAAGTTGCAATTTAATTTGAAACTCGGAGCTTTTCTGATAAAAAAGAAGGAATTTAACTAACATTCTAATATACGAGCAAGCAGCGCGCGTTGTGGCTTGTAAATACGAGTATGTACGAGTAGTACAAGTAAATTGTATAAGTCAAGGTATTAAAAACTTTATAAAACATCTACAATTCCAGTTTTTATATTCAAGTTTTTTAAAATTATGTATTTCTAAACATATCTACACATTTAATTCACAGAAAGTACCCAAATATAAAATTCTAATTAAGCTGAAATCTAAATCAAAGCTCTCATTTAGCGATACTCCAAAAGCTACGCATTTCTTAAAAGCTTTTAGCAAGAACAAAATCAGGCGGACTCAAAGTTTACGGAAAGATTCGTGCGAATATCAAAGATATTATTATGATATAGTTATGGAAGTAGTTCAAGAACCAAACCAGTTTAACGGTCGCCCGATTACCGTTAACTGCGAATTCGCTCGGTGTCAGAAATTAGCTGAATAGAGTCGTCACGAGCTTACGAACAATCACACAAGACGTGTGCTTTGTGTGTATTAGTCTCTGTGGATTACAACGGTATCTTTAATAAGGTACTGTCTTGTGTTGTGACGTTGATTTGTACTACTAAGTATAACTCTTTTTGTTGTTATATGATGGTATTGTACTACTCTAAGGTCTCCTCCATATGAACACTTTGTTTACGCGCGTTAAAAATAAATCGAAGTTGTAATTTGAAGTTTAGGCATTGGGAATAGAGCATAAAACGTCTCATTCACGAAGTTGGAGGCGTTGTTTAGGTTAGTAAAAAACAAGCGGTGAGTTGACAAGTTGAAGAAATCTCGCTGGCTGCATCTCACATGTCCAGGCCTTTCTTTTGTTTTAGAATTGATTTACCTTGTAAATTATCAAGTTTTTTGCAATTAGCAATTATTACAATTCAATACAATAAATCTGATCGGACATGGACGACTTTTAAACATGAATGATATATATCAAAGTCACTTTATGCAACTAAAATTCCTGAAAGCTCTAGTCCCTAATTAAAATTGCAGAATCAATAGAAATTCTATTCAAACGGCAACATTCTAGAACAGTTTGTAAATGGGTTTAATATTAGACTTTGTACGAGGGTTGTGGGGAGACGAATCATAATTGAAAACTTCGGACCAAGTTCACAGAGCGTGTGTACTGACTGTTGCATGTATGGAAAGCTTAAATTTTAAACTATAGTCCAAAAGTAAATTAGTTAAGTATAGTATTATACAATGTAAATAGCAGTAATGTTTTTAAATATGTTATGCCCAAGCTATTTTTTACTGCTGATTAAACATCGTCAAATGTCCAAAATCATTTAACTTTAAAAACAACGAAGCCACCACCAGCCGTGCGGAAACAAAAATTGATCAACATAAATAGCACAACGTGAAACTACTTATAAACATTTATAAACTCATAAAAAAGCTAGTCTCCAACTTGATTAATAAACATCAAATTAAAACAATAAATATCAACTACAACATATTTATTTGAACAATACGATTGTTTACATCATTTACATATCAAGGTAAGTATTCGATACGGTTTCTAAACGTACTGTAATCAGTACGGAGTACGGACGATACATCTATCTGTCCGTATTACGAGTATTATCATTAAGACCTAGTTTCAATCCATTTGAAACGTGTAGTGTAAACAACATGCGAGAGAAGATTGATACGTCTCATTCAAGATTAGTGATGGCCGTAGCTCGCGAATAACATGCACCGTATTCGGTAAAGGATTATCCTCTATTGTCAATGTATACAATTTGTCTTTGATTAATATCTCGGGTTTAATATAGGATGGAAGTCTGTAGAGGAACCGAAGTAATTGAAGTATCCTTTGAATCGGAAATCTGCGCTGAAGGATTTTGTGTCTTTAAAGCTGTAAGTAGCTATTGTAATTGGTTTTCTTGTTGTTATTCTTTGAAGATATAATTTGGTACGCTTTATCATAAATTACTTGTGCTATGCTACCTACGTTGTTATACTACGTTTGGAGAGATTCATAGCATAGCAACGAAGCATATTATTCTGGGCGGAAACCACCTAATACTAGATAAATTCGGTATTTGTCTGTAAAATGTGTCGGTAAATTCTGGCTCAACAATTTTTTGAGCCCAATTCCAATGGAAAAAAGTG